>CM067323.1:15342500-15942500 GCA_034376525.1 Nicotiana benthamiana | reverse complement strand
GATGTATTAGCCTTACGCTTCTTATGTTTTAATGATCTAACAAACATGTTATGAAGAACCAGATAGAGAACCTTGTCGCATAGGATACACATCTCATATGAACTGTTCGAAGTCAGAAAATCAGCAAATGGATGAACGACCACATGGAGGAACACAACAGGGACCCGATGCATTGGTCCTTTAGGGTTCTCCGACAAAAAGCAAAAATCAGTGATTGGACGCATTCAATATAAATAGAAACACAATAGGGACCCCCTTCCTTGGGGTTCTATGATAGAAGTACATGTCAAGCGCACAACTAGAACGTAGCAGAAGAAAGTGACCATCTAGCAACTGTTACAGAAGAGGAACACAACCAGCACCTGGTCCGTTGGTGTGTCTTAACATAAGTACAAAGTCAACTATCCAATTGGAATGCAACTGCCCAGAAGTGGCTGTACAGACATTGCAACATTCACTTCACACTAGGAAGAAGTAAACCAAAAGTTGACATCACTATCCATTGTGATATCTTTTGTGATAAAACAACCTGGTGCAAGAAACACCATTACTTGTGCATTTAGGGATATTCTCTCAAGAAGAAAAAGCATTCATCCGGCATTGAAGTCACTGGTGTGTCAAGAACAAGAAGATAACTCCACTAAGGATCAATTTCTAAACGAATCTTATGTACATCCATAGTTGAGTTGTAATCTTGTTAATTGTTCTACATTGTAATTCCTAGTTTGCTTTCTTAGAAGCGTTGCCTTAGGAACAAACCAAATTCTTAAACTTTAGAGTTTATGTTGTGACTAGGAATAGTCATAAGTTAAATCCTCTATAACTAAAAGAGTTAGAGAGTGGCTTGTAGTGGTTGCATCACAAGTTAGTTTGAAGTCTTTGCAATCGGAAGTATACGAAGTGGCTTTTAATAGGTAGATTACAAGTTAGTTGAGATAAAATCCTACAAGAGTGGGTCGTGGTTTTTTGATCCCCTTGTGTGGGATTTTCCATGTTGAAAATCTCTTGCCTTCTGTACTTTCAGTCTTTACTGCATTCTACGTATCAGTCTCATACGGGACCAGGTACTCTATAGTTTGATGAACTCATATAAGTTATCAGTTGGTATCGGAGCAGGTTCCTCCTATCAGGCTAACACCTAGGAATGATTCGAAATGGATGCTCCACCAAACATTGAAGAAGGACAATCAACCTATAGACCTCCCAGATTCAACGGTCAATACTACGGCTGGTGGAAGACTCGGATGCACGATTTCATAATGGTTGAAGATTCAGAGTTGTGGGACATCATTTGTGATAGACCACATGTTCCCATGAAGAAGCTTGAAGAAACATGACAATTGGTGCCCAAAGGGAGAAGAAAGTACAACAACATTGACAGAAAAGTTGTAGAAAAGAACTATCGAGCCAAGAAAATCTTGATGTGTGGCATAGGACCTGATGAGGCCAACAGAGTATCAACCTATGATCATGCCAAAGAAATATGGGAAGCCTTACAAACTGCACACGAAGGAACCATTCAAGTTAAACAATCCAAGATCGACATGCTCACCACTGAATACAAGCTCTTCAGGATGAAGGATGATGAATCCATATAAGATATGCATATCAGATTCACCTCCATCATAAATAAGCTTCACTTACTTGGAGACGTCATTCCCAAAAACAAGCTTGTAAGGAAAATTCTCAGTGTTCTACCTGGGTCTTGGGAAAGTAAGGTAAATATCATCACTGAAGAGAAAGATCTACAGACTCTGACCATGGATGAGTTGATTGGTAATCTGAAAACATATGAGATGAAAAGAAAGAAAGAAAGTGAAAGAAGAGAGCCTAAGAAGGAAAAAACCTGGTGCTTCAGGCTGAAAGGAGTGATTCAAGTGATGAAGATAGTGACATGGCTATTTTACTAAGAGATTTCAAAAAATAGTTCGAAGAAATGGTCGCATACCAAAGTGGGGCAGTTCAAGTAAAATAAGGAACAACGATCTCTGTCATGAATATGAAAAGTCGGAGTATTTCATCAAATACTGCCCCACTCGCGAAACAGGAGCAGTACAAGCAAAATCCTGACAAAGCAAGAAAAAGGAACCTAGTTCCAGAGAAAAGATTTAATCAAAAAAGTGCTACATACAATATCATTAAGCATGCTCTTGCTGCTTGGGGAAACTCCTCAAGTGAATTCGAAAGGGAATCAGATGCAGAAAACAGTTCCATGATGGCAGTGGAAACTGAAGTAACGAAGTACGATTCAATGTTTGCGCTGATGGCTCAGTCAGATGATGATGATAAAGAAGATGAATACGATAAGGTAAACTTCAGGGCTGTTCATAGAAATCTGAAATCCTATTCTTCCAAGAAACTAAGAAACTAAGGTCTTTATCAAATGTCCTAATTGATGCTTAATCCTAACCATAGAACTAGGAGAGGTCGAACAATCTAAAGATGATCTAGTGGTCTGTATAGTGGACTTAAAGAAGACCATAGCTAATTTTGAACTAGAGAAGGAGGCCCTGAATGAAAAAATAACCAGTGTGGAGAATGAAAGAGACGATATGATGGTAGTAGTTGTCGATCTGAAAGAAACAACAGAAGGTCTTAGCAATAAGAAACACACTTTAGAAGAAAAAATTGCCTCTACCAAAGAGGAAAGGGATAACCTTCTAGTGATATGCGCTGATATAGAGGAAACAGTTGAGGGACTCAATAGAGAAAATATGAATGTAAGTCTTGGAAAAGGGAAGGAAGTAGCCGGTGAGTCGCACATCTTGCTGGAAAAGGAGTTAACTCTTGTAAAAACTAGTCTTTGCAGTGAACTCGAGAGGGATGAACAACTCCAATCTGAGTTGGAGAAAGTAAAAAGGATCTTGAGAAATCCTTGAAGTGGACCTAGTCCTCAGATGATGTAACTAGTATGTCTATAACAACAGTGGAAATAAGCAGTGTATCAGGTTCCAAAGGGAGAAAACTCCCTTCAACCCACACAATAAGTATGTCATTGTACCTGATAACTGGCTATGTACCCACTGTGGAAAAAATGAGCATTTTAAAGAAAATTGTCAAGCTAGGGTTTAGTCTGCTTAGAAGAACAAATTGTTTACTGATAGAGTGGCTACTAGCAAAGGACCAGGTACCACTTGCAAAAAGTGTATGCTGCCCGCATAGACTAGGAAAGCCCTCATTCATCCTTTTTATAGTAAAAAGTGACCCAAACTAGTTTGGTTTCCTAAATCTAACCCTTGATGTGCATGTGTACGAAGCAGCAAGAGGAAGCACACTGCGATGGACTATGGACAGTGGATGCCTAAAGCACGCAGCTGAAAAACATCATGAAATGATTCTCACTAAAAGCCTTGCAGGAAGGGAATGTATCCTTGAGAAGAAAGTAAATCGTACATTCTCAGTTAATGAAAAGGCAGAAAGGTTCCTTTGGCACTCGAGTAGGAAAAGACAAAACTGGAAATTGATGCATGGATAGCGCTCATCGCCTATAAAATCACCAAAAATTCTGGGCAAAAGGAATGATACTGCTCTCTACTTTGAGAACAGGTGTCGAACCAGATCCCTCCTAAATCAAAACTCGCCAAGAACTGCCAATTGAAGAAAATGCTTTATTCCTGACAATATGAAGGATCAACTTGGGAAGCACAATGCAAATAGATGAGTAAAGGAATTCTTCTACCGAAAAACCCACAAAACAAGGCCAAAAGGTCTCAAACAAAGGAAACACTAAATGACAGGAGATGCTCATGGGGTGTTCATCAAGACATTCTTCCTTGCCTAGAAAGAAACCATGAGGATTAATATAATGAACCAATCCCGTCTCTGGGAAATATCTGAGGCTTCAAATCAGGAAGATGATAAAGTGAGCAAGATGAAGGAGACTAGATATAGACAACGCAAAATCATCTTCCATGTCTCACTAAGAACCTGATACATCACTTTCTACCACTGAAGCTGCAGGAAGAAGTAAAGATGCAGCTCATGGCACTGCATAAGCAGCAGAACACAAAGTGTGGGGAAATCAAATTAACCTCCATATGTCTCTCTTAAACCAACTTTTGTCTCAAATTGGGAAACCAAAGTGTACCTATCATGATTCATGCCTCATCTTCTGGGAGACAAGGAAGTAAGACGAAATGACTTGTAGAGAAATTGCAAACACATTAAAGAATGAGATCCTCTTTTAACGGTCAATATGAAGGAGGGATTGATTGGTGGAAAGTATTGCAAAAACAGAAGACCAAACTACAGATATCTGCATCAAAGTCTCAATTAGAGAATATTTAGGATAAATCGAGGTGAAAATAAGGTCGCAGGAATCTAATGAAGAACCTGATTCTCGATCTGTTGGCTTTGTAAGAAACCTTCAGGTAAAGTTAGCTAAAGTGTTTTCTAACCATGCCTAACTCACATCAGTACCGTTGTAAGTAAACACGCATGACGATCACAGAAACTAAAGGTACAGTTATAAACTACAAGGGAGAGTTGCTAAAACCTTATTCAAAAGATTGCTCTGGCATCTGTATGTCCTTTATTAACAAAAAAACATATAAATATTTTGTCATTCAGCTGCCACATCGTTTGACTTTTCAACATTTGTATGTCATGTCTTGTCCGTCAAATCCTTTCATCCCCTCTGCACAATAACACTTCCCCACAAATCGACTGCCGTTTTCAGAACTATTCAGAACCTGTTTCGCTCCCCACTCATTATTAGTTCTTATTCCAATTAAAAAATTCCTCTCTCTCTCTCTCACGGCATGTCATGAACCTTCATCCCCTGTGTATAAGTAGGATCCTCTTCCCATCTATCCCTTTCTCTATCTACTCATCTAATAAGTACTCATTAATGGAGATCGAACAATTTTCTCATTCCCCTGCCATTAACACTGCTCAGACTTCTCCATCATCATTCCCAATGCATCATTATTTCACGCCTTCTACCACTTTATACACTTCTGGTTCCTCCTCCACCCTTACAGTTTTTTCGTTTTTGATAAACCTTTGCTTACTACTATTTTGAGTATCCTATGTCTAGTCAATCATACGATCTTATCAAGGATCACATATGAGGTTTTACTCCTCGAGTATCAGAGGCCCCTAACGATGATCTTGACCAGTACCTGAATACCTTCATGTTGGACTCAGTGACTCTCAAGTAGTCACCAGAAAGGAAGATGCTTATAACATTATGGCTATATCTACTAAAAGATTGATGAATGAAAGAGATTATCTCTCCTCATAGTATCAAGGGGAAGACCTACCATTAGTAGGAGATGTAAGAACCACAACACTCATCGAGTCCTTGGCTCATGAGATACTCTCGGAAAATCCTTCTGATGAACTTGATTCACTTCCATGCAAACTCACTCATGCACCTCCTATTCATTCCAAGCTCTTGGAGTCTTCCTTAACATCACCCATCACCAGATCACTATAGCAAGAGAATTTTGAATCCTCATTGTAGAAAAGTAAGAGAAGCGTCAATACAAGGAAAAAGAGGAAAATGAATCCAAAGGATTTAATCAAGAGTGTGTTAGTAAAACAAATAGACAAAGATGCTTTTAGGGAACCTGGTTCTTTAGTGCAACAGTCGATGACGATTAAGGAAACTCTTGATGAATAGAAAAGGTCATCTGGGAAGTACAACAACAAGTCTAAACGAAGTAAAACTGAGCTAGTCGTATCTGAGGATAATACTGTGGGGCATCAAGATGGAAAGGAAAGTCCGCCGAAGGAACCAACAAACAAGAAAAGGAAACCATTAAGGAACCTAGTTCAACAAGGTCGTTGAGCTGTGATGATGTTCAGTGACAGAAAAGATTAAGAACTCAAAAAGTGTTGTGGGGTCGAACATTTGATCCATCAATTTCAGAAATGGCAGGCATGAGACAAATTCTGGAGATTGTGGAATTTCATCAATGGGAACACCTGTTTGAAGGGAGCATGCTCTGGTGTACGAAGATGCAGTGCAAACCTTCTACTCATATCTCTTTACTGTTGAGGGGTATCACATCTGTCCACTTGTAAATGGAGTGGATATCGTACTCGACATTCAACATTGGGAAAAATTCTCAGAATTCCATGTGAAGGTGTGTCCTCGGTTGTGGATGTCTTTGGAATAAACTTTCAGAGAGACATCATGACAGAGCAAGTTATTCAATAGGGGGAACAAGTCCATAAGAAGGTATTGCTTCCTAAGTACCATCTTCTCTTTGAACTAGTTATTAAAGTAATCTTACCCCACTTTGAGAGACGTTCCATTTACAAAGTTAGATTTGGTCTTGATGGAAGCGCTTGATGAGTTTGTACCAATAAATTTGCCAGCAATCATAATAGATCATATGCAGAAGGTGGAAAACTTTAAGGGTGGCAATCATGGGTTACCTTATGGCTTTCTCCTTAACTGGTGTTCAGATTCTATAAGTTTCCCTTGGGGAATCCCAGAGTGGGCACACGCAAGCATACCTTCTCGAAGACCACTCTAGAAGAATGTGAATGTAAAAAAAAAGTTGGTGGAAGCATCTCGACCATTTCTCAGCTAATAAACGCCCAAAATATAGCCCCTGAGAGGAAATACGAAGGCTGAGGGCTCGAAATGCCATTCTAGAAACTCAACTTAGCCAAGTAGCTAAGGGACCTGATTCTGTGCATGAAGGGGTTGCTTGACTTTGAAAGGAAAATGAGAGACTTCAGGCTCAACTACTTGAAGAAAAACTGGCTGCAAATGCTAGACCGGACTTGGTTTTCAAAACCATTGTTGTCTCTTCCTCCAAGCCTCCCCCCTTAGTATTTCCTAGGATCCTCCCTAGTGTCTAGCTATTTTTGCTCCAACTTTATGTGCCTGTTGTTTTACTTATGTTTACTTGTTTTTGTGAATGGCATGTTGAACTTAACTATTACTACTCCTTTATTGCTCAGTCCAAAGTAAACATTAATAAAACAACTTCCCCTTCCTGTGTGTACAATATTGTTCTCATCTGGATTTTTTTTGTCATGTTGTGTGCACATATATGACATGAGCTAGCTATGTTAGACTTCTTTATGCATATTACTTTCATGTGCTCTTCGATATTTCTTTTTAATGACGCCAAAGGAGGAATTGTTGAATAAAGAAGGGGGAGCTGTTGAATAAAGGAGGGAGATAGAGAGATCTAAGATTAAGGGGGAACTGCTGGCATCTCATCTGGTTAGTTGATAATTCTGATCTAAACAGATGTTTTTCATGCCTAAAGTTTGTCATCTTCAAAAAGGGGGAAATTGTTGAGTTTTCAATGTCTTAGACTTGTGCTTCTTATGTTTTGATGATCTAACTAACTTGTTATGAAAAACCAGATAGAGAACTTTGTCGCACAGGATACACATCTCATATGAACTGTTCAAAGTCTAAAAATTAACAAATGGATAAACGACCATAGGGATGAACACAACATGGACCTGATGTGTTGGTCCTTTAGAGTTCTCCGACAAAAAGCACAAGTCAGTAACTGTGCACATTGAATATAAAGAGAAACACAACATGGACCAGCTCCCTTGGGGTTTAATGACAGAAGTACATGTCAAGTGCACAACTGGAACGTTGCAGAAGAAAGTGACCATCTAGCAACTGTTACAGAAGAGGAACACAAACAGGACCTGGTTCGTTGGTGTGTCCTGACAGAAGTACAAAGTCCACTATCCAGCTGGAACACAACTGCCCAGAAGTGGCTGTGCAGACAGTGCAACAATCACTTCACACTGGGAAGAAGTACACCAAGAGTTGACATTACTATCCATTGTGATATCTTTCGTGATAAAATAACCTGGTACAAGACACACCATTACTTGTGCATTCAGTGATATTCTCTCAAGAAGAAAAAGCATTCATTCGGCATTGAAGTCACTGGTGTGTCAGGAACAAGAAGATAACTCCACTAAAGATCCATTTCTAACGAATCTTATGTACATCCATAGTTGAGTGGTAATCTTGTTAATTGTTCTACATAGTAATTCTTAGTTAGGTTTCTTAGAAGCGCTGCCTTAGGAACAAACTAAATTCGTAAACTTTAGAGTTTATGTTGTAGGAATATTCATAAGTTAAATCCCCTATAACTAGGAGAGTTAGAGAGTGGCTTGTGGTGGTTGCATCACAAGTTAGTTTGAAGTCTTTGCAATCGGAAGTATTGCAAAGTGGCTTGTAATAGGTAGATTACAAGTTAGTTGAGTTAAAAGCCTACAAGAGTAGGTCGTGGTTTTTTATCCCCATATGTGGGATTTTTCCACGTAGAAAATCTCTTGCCTTCTTTACATTTAATCTTTACTGCATTCTACATATCGGTCTCATATGGGACCAGGTACTCTATAGTTTGGTGAACTCATATAATCTATCAACTGGAGATACAAAACTTGTGTGTTATAATTTAGTTTGTTGAGTTATATTAGGAGTCTATTTTGTTAATTGATTCACTTTCTGTTTAAAAACAGTGTAATCCCCTGTTTCACACCGTGAATATAGTCGAATACAATAATCTGTCCAGCTGTAATCTCATGTTTCACGCTACGAATACAGTCAAATACACTCAAATACAAAAAATCTATCTAGATGTAATCTCCTTATTCATGCCTAGAAATGCAACTGTATTCATGAATACAATAGTTTAAATACATCGAATACACTCTAAAAACTGAAAATATAGCTATAGGAATTAATATAGTAAATGGTAGCTACAACTAACTAATAACCATTAAAACATAGTGCTTTCAGGGAACTTAGAAAATATTATATGCAAGAAATAAATTTAGTTACATAGATCAGTTAATTTATCTATAACCTTAATCACAAATTGAGGTGCATAATTCTAATAACCGCAAGTAAATTTCTTTTTCATTTTTAGTTTTACTTTAATAATTTCTTAACATACAGTCCCCAATATTAAGTGGAAAAAAAGCTGCAGATATCTTTTTTTGGCCCACCCGAAACTCAGCTAGAACATCTTCGAATGGGACATCTATTAGCCTCGCCGCCGGTGGCATTTCGGCCGACCGCCGGTAACTCTGTGCGGTTAACTTCAAGAATTCAGGCATTATCGGTGGAGGAAATTCCCCCAAATGCGATAAGGCGAAAGCGAGATTCAACATGGAGAGGAGGTTTCAGTCTTGGAGTAGATTTGGGGCTTGCCCGTACTGGCCTTGCTATTAGCAAAGGCTTCAATTTTCGACCTTTAACGGTAACAGACACAATTTTCATATGCAAAGCTAAACAAGCACATACATTCTTATTCTGGAATTTTATTTTGATTGGATTTTTAGGTTTTAGAATTGAGAGGACAAAAGCTTGAGCTCCGAATTGTTGATATTGCCCTAAAGCAGGTACCCCCTCTGTCCCATTATGTGTAAATTTGTAATCTTTGAGTTCTCATTTTACCCTAATGAGATGATTTTCTATGAACCAGTCCACTAGAAGACTGATGTTGGTATTTCATAAATATTTAGCTGATGTCCTAAATGTTTTCTTTTATAAACTTTGTGCCCAGTCAAACAAATGGGAGTATTTATCGACTATGTTAACATTTTCAGACACAGCTTTTTTCTTTTAGTGTTTATGTGAAAAGATTTACGATTTTATGGTATTTATCAGCTGGGTATTGCTAATAGCTGTGATTCTTGAATATGGTTTAGTTTCTCTTTCATTTAATTTTTTAAGAATTAATCCCAGCATTTTGGAGTTTCATGAGAGTGTGGTTATATTTGGGAAGTTAGGAAGTGGATGAGTTTATAATTGGACTTCCTTTGTCAAGTGATGGAAGGGAAACTCCACAATCTAATAAAGTTCGAAGTGTTGCTGGTAGGCTTGCTGTTCGAGCTGCTGAGAGGTACTTCTAATTTTTTACCTATCCAATGAAGATTATGTGTCAAGTTGCTTGAAAATGAATATTCAAGAAAATTCTTGTGGGACTATTGCACTCTAGGGCTACTAATTGACTTCCTATCTTCAAAAACCTTGGAGCTAGTATGCTCTCGTGTTACAAATTTGATAACAAATTCATCTGCTGTAGTTCTCTATTTCTTTTACGTCATGTTCTGTCTTGTAGCCCTTTTGTTCGTAAGAACCTTACTTGTGATTAGGGGCTGGAGAGTATATCTGCAGGAAGAGTATGGGACAACAATAGAGGCCATGAGCTACATGGTTGATAGGTAATATGTTCCTCTGACTCATCCCTGTATTTATTGAACGAGTTATCATGAAGCAGTAATGCTCTTTCATTCTGTCAAGTTTCAGTTCGTTCTCTTTTGTGAGTAAAATTTAGGCTGTCCAAGGAGGAACCATGATCTCACTTGGTAATCGACAGAGTTTGTGTACACTTGCTAATAAATTGATTGTCAAGTGTATATGTGAAGCTCGGTTTATCCTTCGTACAGTCTATTACAAGAAGTTATCCAAAATGAATAGCGTGATAATGTTTTAGGGGCCTCGGAAAATCTGCTCGTGAAGGGAAACAAGATGCCTATGCTGCTGCTGTATGTATTCAGTTGAATTCATCTGTCTTTTGTTGTACTTGCCCCTTACATATTTTGTACATAGACTGAAAGTAGTAAACCCATGATTAGAATTTGAGCTTTATTGTATTGCAGATGGTGCTTGAGAGATACTTTTCAGAGTCAGGTCGGAGAATCGAGCTAGTGTTACCCAAGCAGTTGGATCTCCAGGAGAAGCTCAAGAAAGGGTGTACTGAAGATGCTGATTATTTTACAGATGAATCTGATTAGGTGTTAATGGTATACTGTGATTTCGATAACTCTAGTCACTAGAATAGTACTTATACCTTTAGAAGACATGGATGATTTACCCTTTTTTGTTTGATAAATATCTTCCTCCTGTAAATCATATGCGATCGAAAGGAAGCCATGTACCTTGCTTTCCTTGTTGAGGAATTTCCTATGAAAAAATTAAATAAAGTAAAAGTGGACAAATAAGAATGCAATCTGGAGTTGTATGTTATTCTTTAAGAACTAAGATGAACGTCGCAAACCTAAAAGAGCTAAAATATCTAATTTAGGAAGCTCTATTAGCGAATGCAATTCCACGCTCGATAAGACTGATCATGCCCTGCTGCTTGGCTTGGAATCAAACTAGCCTATCATGCCCTTTCTTCATTCCTATATGGACCCATATTCCTATGTTCTTCCAATGTTTACTGTATTACTGGGATTCCTATTTACTGAACCATATCAAAGAAGCTACTTTCTTTCTGGCTTTTATACCCAGTTATTTTCTATACGATTTATTTGAATGAGTACTGGTAATTTAATACTCACCAAGCAATTATTAGATTATTTGTCAATGAAGAGAATACACAACAAAAGTACAACAATGGCAACTAACGCCTCAATGTCAAACTAGTTGAGCTCGACTATATAAATCTTTTAAGTCTATTCCCTTCAAGTTGGAATCATCTGAGTCCAAACAGAATACCAAGAATTCCAATCTTAAGCTTTTAAGAGGACCAGCCCAGCTTAATTGTTATCATCACCACAACCTGACAAAGACAATAAAATTAATATGTACATACAGAAATTTCTCTCCTTCATTGATATTTAATCCGATCATGCGTAAATGAAGGATCCCCTTCTTGCACCTGCATTGCCACAAAGTGAGACCACTTTAAAACTCTATTATTTGTGATCTTCTAAACTGAAATATATGTGAAACAAAAACAAGAAGGAAAATTAGGAAACGGACTCCTAATATCAACACACAGGGAGTGGCCCCAAGAGGAGAGAAGGAGGGAAATAAAAAACGAAGACAAGAGGAAAAGAATAAAACAGTGAAAGAAAGAATACTCTATGGAGCCAGCAGCAATGCATTCCTATCCATAAATCAGAAGGCCAAGTAGTCTCTGCAAGCTCAGCTGTATAATGGGTTTATGCAAATCTCTTTCTTTCCAATGAAGTGGATCACCAGTCTCAGCTCCAGATTCTGTTCAACATCAATCAACATGATTATTAATTAACATAAGCCTTAATTATACCGCTGGTCTAAATTAGGAGTACAATGACTGACATCAATTATGATCGAGTCACCTTAACATGGTTCAGCTCTTCAGCCTACAGCTCCATGAGTATTGATCTAATACAAGTACCAATATAGTAACCAAAAGAGTGCATTAGCATGATTCAGAATATAAGAACAATTCAGGCCTAAGACTCCCTTTATGGGCTCGGAATCTTTTAAGTCAAGTAAATCTCATTTTAAGTACATTAAGCTAGTCTTTAAAGTATTTACATACTGATTTTGTGGCTGAACACAATTATCTGAAGCCTTGAGTTGGCCCAACTTCCTACATAGAAAGGACCTCTCCTTTTACACCAATAATATACATGAAAAGGAAAGAACATTTCACACTTCTTACATCGTTCCTGCTATTATGGAACAATCTCTTACTTTCATTCCACACAAGCCAGAAGAGGCATAACATTGTTTTGCTCTAAATCACATACATCTCAATGCCGATTCTCTAATCTCCAGTTGACATCGTCTCATTGAACATCCTTAGCGACAATCAAGATTATTCACCAGAGTAGACCAAGGTCCATAGAAGAGAGGTAAAGCCAGCTATTTGTCTCATCTATTTAAGCTTATCCGCTATTTATAATGCATCACAAGTTGCGTGCTATTTTTTTTTTTTTTTGAAAAACGAACTTATTTTGGTACCCCCACCTTCAAGGCTTTTCCCCAAATCTCCTCTTTCCCCTCCTTCTAATAGCTCTAGGTAGAGTGATTTCACCATGAATGTTGTCATCCGTAATCTCCTTCACATAATCTCTGTCCTCCCTCATTTCCCATATCTGCAGATCTTTTCATAGAAATGCCTCCACTTCATCTCGCTTGCAATCTAGTAAGTCTCCTTCAAACACTCATGTCCCACATAATTCCATTGTCCTCCATTCTTGACTAATAGGTCACCCTAGCCTTACAATTCTCCATATGCAGCATATATAACAGCTTTGTGTATGCGTCTTCAGTTTTTCCATCATACCACAAATCCTTTCAAAAGCATACTGTCTCCACTTTCAATAGTGTAGCCAGTACGTAGTGAATCCATCCTTCGCTTCAAAATCCCTTCATAGGCTCAACCCATGCGAAAATGTCATGCCTCCCGAAAGTTATATATTGTGTCAAGCTCTATAAATAAACCAATACCCTTGACCATAGCGCATAGTTTCTTGATTCAATCACTACAACCACCTCTCCAAAAGTATTATGTTGAAGAATGGTAAATTTTGTATTCCCTCCCCAGTGGGAACATCTTTTTTCTCTAATCTACCAAATGGAATTTATTACTTCTTTCCTGCAAAAATCTCATGACTTATTCCTTATCTGCTTGCCACATTTGAAGGTATACAAGACTAAAGACATAATACTAGGAAATTCAACAATGTAATTTTTCCTCCCTCGGACAAATGCTGGTTTTCTACCCATTACGCTCTCTCAAACTTCTCAATCATAGGCTGCCATAGTTCATTGCCTTTGAACTTTATCCCCAAGGAAAATCTGCCTTTTGTTATCCAATGCAATCCATCTTACACCCACATATTTGTCCTAATCTGTGAATATGCATCATGTACCTACCACCTCCCCCACTGGCACCAATTGTGACGTGCATGTTAGGACACGATTACGACGTGATTTTTTTTATGACCGAGAAATCCCTCTGGGGCCGATCCTTTGGACCAACCGCAGTCTTCAAAACTCTGTGGAAAATGGGCCCGCCCCTCTACTCTTCTCCACTTAAAAACCAGGCTTTGCTTTGCATGGTGTGGGGGGCTTGAACCTGTGACTTAAGACACAAATCCACCATCCTTCGCCACTTGAGCTAGGCCCTGAGCCCTGGGGGCAATAACGACATGATTTCAGACTGAACAAATGTCTTAAATAGGTATTACAGCTGTTGAATCTCAGTTTCACAAAAGATTAAAGTGTTTATGAACGGATAATAAGTGGATATGGCAATACCTCCTCTTCCTTTCTCTTCTTGTATTTCTTACATCGGATCCTCTGAGTGTATCCTTCCTTCCACCATCTTCTCCATGAGTTCACAGCAGAGTTCTAGGATGTTTATGTTGAGGCTGCAACTCCAGCCACATGAAAATTAGGAAAAGAAATTGGCTACAGCGAGTTCTTAGATTACAAGGTCAATCAAGTTAAAAGCTCAAATAAGCCGGAAGAAGAACCTGTAATGGCCTGCTACAAATGACAAGGTTTGGGGCCCTTTGCACTCTAGCAAGTGAAGTGAAGATACCTGGAACCAGCAGGACAAAGAAAGAATAGAGATTCGATAAGAAACTGCAAGTGGAAGTTGTGTGAGAAATGGCATAGAGCCTCAGAATGTTTTGTCCATTCAATTCTAGCCAGCACTTGAAAGATGCATGAGAACAGAAACATCTCAGAACCATGGGATTCTCGATGAGCAGGTCAGGATAACAGTGTTATTTCAGTTCAAAATCTTATGAGCCATGATTTCGTCAAGTAAAGAAGAAGCAAAGTTGTTAGAAAAGCAAATAGAAAGAACAGTTACTAGACTTTTCAAAACTCTCTTCTAAATAGCAAATTTAGCTTCATTCACCCTGGATGTGCACAGTTCGATACCACAATGATGATATGTTCAAATTCATTTCAACAAGGCAGAAGTTCTTCATATATAAATCCAGATTGGTGAAAATCAAAATGTACTGAGTGGAGACTTCGAACCTTGGAATTACTTTCAAGATGAACCAGGTACTGGCCTACTCAAAAAAAGATGAACTAGGTAATGGCAAATTGTCTCCAACATGCCAATGCGGTCATGCTACACTGACATGGTCGAGTTCAGACGAGATTTGATTCTATTGAATCGAGGAGCTCTTAAGATATTCCTTTGATCTGACATCCAGTGGAAGTAAGTTCCACTTTCTAAAGGCAGAACCCCAACCTACATTCATAATGCCAAACCATTTAATCCCAATTTCCTAGAAGACAGCAACATAAATTTTAATACCAAAATGCAAATGCAAAAATTTTAAATGCAAGCAATGTGTTGGTAAAAAGAAGAAGATCCTACTCAATCACGGTAGAATCAGCGGCTGGAGAATTAAGTCCATACTGGGTAGAGGCAGTTGCGCTGAGATTGACCTTTGAGTCTTTGATAGTGATAACAATAAGCTGATATCAAATTGAGGACACAAATGATTGAGACTGACCTTCAAGTCTTTGATAGTTATAAATATTAAGAAGAAGTTGAAGAAGGACAGAAAAGATTAAACGGAGATACTTTTGAAGTAAAGAGCACAATAGCAAACAAAATACCATGTAATATTCAGATTTACAGACTACACTTCAATATTTAGCATAATGGCTTTCATTCTCATAAAATAGTAAGATTTCACTAAGAAAATGCAAAGATTTCCCCTATATAGGAAGAACTACTACTACCTTTTGATACTTCCATGGAGATACTGAAACACTACTTTAATGAACAAACATTCTTTTTAAAGCTTTTTATTATACAATCAAGCCATTATCGGCCAAAATACTTTAATTGTATGCAAGCAATCATTTCAATCTAAGAGGATAGAAAAAGATACAAATGGATACCAACGGCATCTTAAAACCCATATATGTACTTATGGTTGACCTGAAGAAAATATAAGAGCTTAGCATACCTTCAAGATTCAAAACTTCTGATCTTACGATCCCACAGAAAGCCCGATGCTTGGGATAATTCTTGGGAGCAGCTTAACTTGAGGTACTGAATTTGATTCATCGTTGCTAGGAAGAGAAGGTACCTCACTTTCCAAAGTAGAATAAGCATCTGCGAATGCCTACAGAAAGTAACTTTTATTAGAATAGTTATATGCGTCCAACGCTCAATGATTATAATTTTTAATGAATTTGTTCAGTAGCACCTTCAGTCCCAAAATAACAAATTGCGACTTAGGAACTAACTTCATTCCATACGTCAAAACAAGGTGCAATAAAAATTTAGAGAATAGAAGAATACAAAAAGGTTGTTAGTTTAGGTTATATATTACTAAATGAAAAGCAGCCACTGTCACTTATAAAGAACAGAAAGCTGAACTTTACATATTGAGGGCATGAGAGGATATAATACTTTTCATGTTTAACAAACACATGCTACAGTTTAATAGAAACATATTCCATGCCATTTCTACTGAGGGGGTCTATTAGAAAAAGCCTCTCTACCTCCACAAGGTAATGATAAGATCTGCATACACACTACACTGGGTATGCTGGTGTTGTATATTCCATGCCATTTCAGAGAAGTACCAAGAGCTTTCTCATGTAAGTCTTTACGTATGCAAATTATCCTCAAATATAGGGGTGACTGAGGGATATGTCTGGTTAATTCATTAACCAACACGTCTCCAGTCTGCTAGCCAGCTGGGAAGAAATCTTTTGCTTTCAACCTCTTACGAGATTCAGATACTTTCAACACATGGCATGCTATTGAACTTAAAGGTAAGAAACCTAAAGTATCATATGTTTTCCATTTTTTATAGACTTGTAAGCTTTCCTAGTTTTATTAACACCTATTTTCTCAAAAATTTAATACAAGGCATTCCAACTAACCTTGATGCATTGGTGTATGCGAAAGCAATTCCGCCCCACATTATTGGTTGGGTACAGAGGATCGTCAATGCAAATTGGATCAATGCTACAAAAATAAAATCAGGGAATAAAAAGGGAGGGAAAATGAAAATCATGAAAAAACATAAAGAGGTTTGCAACAAACAAAATCAGGAGGTTCAACAATTAGCCATACCTGCACCCTCGTTCTCTATTTATGTATAAGCCGCTTCCCTGTATTGAAACACGCATTTGACGAGGATCAAACACATTCCTGGGGACAAAAAAAGAAGCTTTACATCCAAGGTTCTATGGTACCCTTTTTACACCTTTTCCTTTTGAAGGGAGCAGGTATGTCAGAGTGGTTGGGACTTCAGATGTATAAGTTAAGTAGTTAACTACAATGCGTTGGACACTTGTAAGGAGGGAAACATGAGATAAAAATTAACCAAGGGAATGCGTCTTTAAGCAGATCAAACTCACCCAAAGAAGTAGAAAAAATCCATCAGGAGGCTCCCCAAGTTCTACAAAATTAGATCAATGAAAGTTACACTCAATAACTCCGATGCATCAGAAGGAAATGGAAACGAAGCTTAACTTCTAAATAATTGAAAAAGTTAACTTCTTCCATAGAGGCACTACAGCGTTTAACAAGCTTGTCAAGTATAATATTGTAGGGACACCTATCATATTGCTATGAAGTTGGAATGGCATGAGCCTATGTGTGAGACTATCAGGTTAAGCCTGCATTGCAGCAGTGCTGTACAAGCATTGAGCAGGAGGAGATTGGATGTTTCTATCTTATGTTGAGTATACCAGCAATCAAGTTCTACATCTTTTGAGAGAACGACCGGGCTTGTTCTGTCAGGTACAATGTGATGCATTATCTTACAGTTATGCAGGTAAGCCAACAGATAGGCTTGCTTTTACATTCATCTTTCTCTAACATTAATTTCTGAAAAAAGACAAAAGCACCGACATGCAATCTTTAAGGAAAGAGATTTAAAATGAGACAAGCAGCACAAAGATGATGAAAACCTCCATGTACTAACTTAGGAAGGGGGTCACTTCCATAATGCTCTTGTAGTGCATCAGACATGCACCTGTAGTTTCTGCTATTTGAACCTATTGCCCCAAGTTCACAAAAAGGAAACCATGTTGCACCAAAACTCATCCTTATCCCATGCTTACTGGGAGATAACATCTTCAAGTGTGATTTCCAACCTTTCAGTTTCAGTAATGCCATTGTATTTCATTGAAGTTAAAAAGGTCAACCTTTTTACGTAGCTACATGATCTAATTGTTAAAGAGAAAAAAAACACAAATAGAACATGGAATTCACCCCCACCCCCCACACTATATCAAATAATTAAACTTTTCAAGCTAAAACCCTCATATGAGAAACTCAGCTGGCTTGGTTGTCCTGATGCTGAGAAATGTCTCACTCTACACCGTTCTTAGTTGTTGGTGTTTATTCAGGCAATCATCTTATATTATTCAGCAGGTTCTTCTTTATAAAAGTATTGGAGACATCATCACAATCTACGTTGAACATGTAATGGGCGTTGAAACTGATGATTTAACCTTAAAAACAGGGGTAAATCGCCAAAAAAGTAAACTGAAGAAATTAATAAGGGAAGAATTCAATCATACTTGGTCAATTAGTCGACCGTGATGATGCTCATGCTGCAAAAATCGTGTGATCAATAGTACCTATTAAATGGTGTAGACATTTAAGAGCCATTCAAACACATAATAACATAAAGACAGAATGAAATCAAGGGAGCGAAAAACCTAATATAAGGATGCCAAGAATTGGAAGACAAGAACTGAAAAGGCTTAACTATTTCACTTTTGCTTGAAACGAATGTGTGAAAAGTTTTTTAAATAAAAAGTTTTAATAGATAATGGCCACATTCCAGATATTTCCACTTCCCAGCAAACCACAAAATCTCTGCTCGAACTTGAGTTAGACTTGGAGACCTCTATCTACTTTCCACTTTTTGCCCCATAACTATAAGGTGCTTGGAGGCTCAAATGGTAGTCAAAGAAGTAACAAGTTTTCTGCAGCTTGAATGAAGGACCCAGCTTTTACTTTATGCCTACTTGTCCTGGTCTTCCACGACAGACTGCTAGAGAATTGAAAAGGAGGAACTGATACGCAATGTGACATCATTCAACAACCGAAAAATAATGAATTGAGATGGGGTACTATAGGGTAACTCCATTCAGTACTTTGCTCAACATAATCTAGAGCTTCATCAAACTGGAAGTTAGCAAAAGTCACTTATCTCCAAATGGATAACATCACAATTTCCATCCCAAATTTATAATCCCTCGTGAGGACATTACATGTAAAATCAAGGTAAGGACATTCCTTGAACGATCTCACTATTAGAATGAACCAATGGGAGCAGAAACTTACCTTATGCTGGGAAAATAGGAAAAGGAACAGAAACAAGGGAAAATGGTAGTGAAAATAGAGAAGTTAAGCAGAATTATCTTTGTCTGCATCATCTTTGATGGGATCTCAATTTCAATTCATGCTCTTAAAGCTAAATGTTTAGTAGATTTATTTAGCTGGCTTAACCAATCTCCTGTATCTAGCTGTGACCAACTTTTTGAAGGTGTATGCTCTCTAGTTATAGATTAATCTTTGTATCTGGTCGGACACCTTTTTCCTTCTTGTAAATTTTTGTCTGCATGTTCTTGATGCCTTTAATGAAAACTTATTACTTCATCAAAAAAAAGTTAAGCAGAATTATCTTCTTTTATGCTTGGTTTGGGTCGAAAAAGAGAATGGAAAGGCAAATAATTTGACTTTTGTCACTGATTTAAGTTTTGGGCAAAGAAGAAAAGGATACTCTCTTATTTTAATCCCGTAATTGTTACAGCACCAAAGCAAGAGACCTGAAAACTCTTTAAATTGTCTCTTTCCTTCTCTTCCTTCTCTACTTCCAAGCAAACATAAAAGTAGCAGGCCAACCTCCATCCTTTGCTTGGTTTGGGTTGAAACAAGAAGACAGAGCAGTGTGGAGGAGTGATGTACTTAAGCATAACCAACAGAAGAGCGCTTGAATATGAAGGGAGGTCACAAGTACATAAGCGAAACACTTTTAGGTAAGTTAATAATCATTGCTTCCTCCACTTTAAACAACATACTTCCTTTCAAACTTAAACTGAATTCTCTAGGAAATATTGAAGATAGAAAAGCTTACTAGACAATATGAGCTTAAACCGCCTGAATATGACTGGTCAAGACTGCGATCTGCTAGGAACTGTTTTAGCACCAAAGCAAGAGGTGTGGCAGCAGGAAACTGTTCGGTGAGCTCTTTAACCTATCATCGACAAAGGAAAAACGTGATAAGATAAATCTACGTCATAACCGGCTGACAGGCTCGAGATAACAAAATATCAAAGTGATAAAGATTAAGAGAAAATAGTTCTGAATTTGATCCCACAAGTACTCAGATGCCATCTCTTCAAGACATACCAGCTCAGTGGTCTGTAATCCTGTATGTGAAGGGGATTTGAAACTAATATCAAGTCGAACTGCTTTTACATCCTTTCTACATTCATTCATCTTGGACCACTGTGGTGAAGATGAGGACTCTGAACAAGTTGAATCAGCCTGAAATACTGCATTGCCTTCTTCTACAATCAACTGAGTTGGCTCTGCTTTTGGTGTTTGTAAATTTGATAGAGACGACAAAACGAGATCATGTGGAACTTCTACCACAAGCATTATAATTGGTATCTGTAGAGAAATGGCAGCAACATAGCATGGAATAACATGACTAGGAGGTCAAATAAGGCAAAAGGTGTCATGCTAACATAAAGGGAAAAACTAAGCTGATGAGAACCCAGAAGGAAACGAATTTGGATTGCAGAGACATTACAGCAGTATTTTCCACGATCTTCAGAGAATCATTTTTTACCCACTCCTGGTTAGCCAGATATCTAGCTGCATGCTGCAAAGTTCTCTATGTCAGCAACAAGGAGCTCCATTAAACTAAAGCTATATTTGTATGAAATTGGACAACCAAGGGTGGAACAAATACAATTTTCCTGCGTAGTTCTTTTTTTTTCTTCTAATAAAAGAATACTCCCTCCGTCCCGTCTTATTGACATACTTTCCTTTTGTCTGTTCCAAAAAGAATGACATATTTCTCCTTGTGGAAACTATTTAATCTTTGCATCCCGATATTACCTTTAATTACTTGTTAGGGCTCACTTGATATAAAGGTTCATTCTTTTATGAGGGGATAGAAAATAAAAAGACATGCGGTACTTTCACCACCACACATTTAAAAGGATAATTCTGGTACTTTGCATATATTTGGTTTACAAATGAAAAGTCTTCTTTAATTTGTTAAACTTTGTACCTAGTCACAGACACCTTCACATAAAATGGGACAGATGAAGCAACTTTTTGTAGCTAGTTGATTTTAAAATAAGGTATAGTTGACTGACTCATTTAATTTTATTTGTCCGGAAAAGCTTCCACTATACAAGAAAAAAACTTATGAATTTGATTCCTTCCAAATGGCACCCAATTAGATTTATTTTTCTCCCTTGCAGAAAATGAATTACACATTTTTCTTAGGTCAGCTGCTACATTGAGATTTGAGTGGAATCCAAGACCTGTGCCAGCTCTTATCTCAACATTGAATTGTGTCCCCATCAATTTCAAAAGCTTGAGCCGTTAGCAAGTGGATACCTTTATTAATTTAATTAGGTCTTCATGCGCAAAACAAGGACCATAGCTTAAACAATTGTACCAAATACCTAGTGCCAGAATAACTTAGTTTTGCACTAGTTTCAAGTTTTATGCAAAAGTTTGGCTAAGGTTGATGTTGTAAGAAAAGCTTTAAGTTACAAAAAGATCATCACTTTCAAAGCAAACACAGCATTTCCTCCAACTACTAGAGAAGAATATTCCATGTAATCCTGGATACCTGAAGGCATGTTTCTTTGATCCCATTTCGCCCCTCCAGGATCCCAGCTTCTTTAATTGGTTCCTACGGGAAAAAAAGGAAAGCATATAA
Organism: Nicotiana benthamiana; assembly: GCA_034376525.1. NCBI lineage: Eukaryota > Viridiplantae > Streptophyta > Magnoliopsida > Solanales > Solanaceae > Nicotiana > Nicotiana benthamiana. The sequence continues at coordinate 15,920,849 of CM067323.1, read as the reverse complement.
TGTGCTCCTTTTTCCAAAACTCTTTTTCTCCTTACCCAAAATATATAAAATAAGAGACATGTTAGCTACGACATGCTTACCAGATTCCTCACAGGAGGAAGACAAACCACAAGGTCCACATCACTTGATGGGAGTGATAACCCAGTAGCATTTGAACCAAAAATGTTTGTACGAGACCTAGGCCATAATACTTGTAGAGAACGTGCAACACGCTTCACAGCCCAATTAATGTAAGGCTTCCTGATCACATTCTCGGAGGCAACCTTGAAAATCATTATAGGTCACCAACAATAAACATCAGGTTATATCTATCTGCCCAAATTTTTTATCCTGAAACTCTGGTTAAATTATTGAAGTGATACTGGAGCAGTTACTACTCTCTTGGGACTCTACCTGTTTGCAGAAGCTCTCGATTTCGTCATGAAGGCAACTACGGATCACTGAAAGACAGGCCTTCTTTGCAGTACAGTTCAGCATTTCGGTAGGTTGAAGTGGGAATGCAACATCCGGCTGGAAAGAAAAACAAATGGGATTTGTATATTTTCCACCCAGAAAGACAAACTTAAGCATAAGGGGAGTTATGAAACTGCAAACCGGATTCTCAGATTTGTATATTTACATGTTCTTGATCGCGAGTTAACTGTGAAATTGCGATAAGGCGATCCTGCAGCAAAGCTCCAGGTAGAGGTTGTGTTAACTGATGGGCTGAGAGACTTTTACTTCTCCAAGCAGGCCAAACTACTTCACTACCATCCATGCGTATACATGCTTCTTCAAAATTAATTCCATCATGGAACCAACCTTTGACACCCCATTGCCTGGGGCTGGAGCTACCAGACCGAACAGTTGGAAAACCTCTGTGCCTTCTAGAATCACTAACTGGAGAAGGAGGAGGTGGACGAGGGGCACGTGGAACACAGAGGACCACAGGCGATGGAGGTCTCTTGATCCTAGGTTGCTCCTTCCTGCTGGGAGGAACACAAGGACTTTTATGATCATGACTTCGCTTAAAATCTGATCTTGATCTCTCCCTAGACATACTGGGAATGACAATGGGTCGTAGAATGGGGTACGGAAGTGAATCCACAGACTTTGCTTCACCATCGGCAGACAAATTGGACAAGGATCCCGAAGCATTCTCTATTGTCACTAGATCTGCTGATGATGAGGACTGTAAAACCTTGCTGGTAATCTCACTTCCTGGTATAACATAACCAAGAGCCTGATGCCCTGAACCTAAAGGGTCGAATGGGGAGCAAAAGGAAGCAGCAGATGGAGAAGTCAAACCATTTGTACTGTAAGAAGAAGAGAAGGCAACCATATCATCAACTGCCCTGTTCATATCTGCTTCCCGACACGCCCATGAGCTATCATCTGAGCTAAGAGAGGGAGGACGTGAAAAATTAGTACCGAGATGATCAGAAGGATTCCAGTACATAACACCACCTCCAAAGTACTGATTATAGTCCACCCCAGGAACAGCATGTACCTCTACCTCTTCTTCAGACATCCAGTGATAATCATGGTCTTCGCCCACTTCATGTGAATTTGAAAGATCAGAGAAGTCAATAAAGTCACCAGAATACACCCTTTCATCCTCAGTACTAACCGCATTGCAGTGAATGCTTTGGGATGCTATATCCTGCTGGAAAGAAGTTCGTCTAGAGATAAACCCAGCATCATAATTGCACGTAACCGATGAAGCTAGTCTATTAATACTGCGAACCATTGGGGGCCAATCTAAACTCATTGACAAAGGTCTAGATATAATTCCAGGGAACCCTGTTTCAATTGAAGAAGTTCTCACGTGACGTACATTGCGTAGAAAAGAATGACGAAAATGACTTTGCCAGTTGTGACTGACATCAAGGTGCAGTCTCTCAGTAGCAGGTGGGAGATGTGAATCACTGTATGGAAGATGAATGGGAGCTACACTGGGCCACTCATACGAAACATAAGATGGTGAACTCATAGGCCCTGTATCATAAACATCAACACTTCTCTGCTCCTTTAAAGAGGTAAGTTTTTTGTAGGAATCACTACCTTTAGTTTGTTTCTCAAGAAAATTTGATCTGTTATTCAACGTTTTAAACTCCTTGCAGTTTGAATGAGTGAGCTCAGATTCAATCAAAGGCATTCTAGAAGAACCACCAGAATCGCCATCACTATTGGTAGTTTCCACTGCAACAGCTACCGCTCCATTTCCGATCACACCCTCTGGGGGCAAATGGACTGTCAAACAAGGATTCCTGAAACCTTCAAAAGAACCAGCAGAACCACAATCCCCACCGTTTTGACTCAGAATGCTTATTTCCAGTTCACATCCCTCGTTGTCAACAGAAGAATCTTTTGATCCACTTTGAACAACTGAATCTACAGTGACACAATCAGACCTTGGATCACCATCTTGAGAGTTGACAGAAACAAAGGACTTTTGAGAATTTCTTTTCTGACATTTACCGACTTCCCCAGAAGTTATCAAGCTACGGTTTTTAGTCTTGTTTCTTTCTTTCCTTTTCTTCCTTGAAGCACTTCTAACAGTTTGACTATCTGGTCCTTCACCATGTCCCTGCAGACAGACAGTCAGTTACAAACTATTTATAACATAAATTGGACATCTGATCCATAATAGAAAGATAATAACAACCATATCAACCAAAGATGGCAGACTTGCGTTATCAAGATCCTTCTGTTGTACTCTATTGACCGATCCACTAGGCAAACTACAATGTACATTATTGCCACGAAATTTATCTACCAAACCAGTAGACGAACTATTATGCACATTATCACCAAACATGGATGCGTCTCCATTATCCTGCATATATTTTTAAAAGAAAGTAAAGAACCACATGGTATAGGAATTTTTCTTACTATAAGGAATTTATATGGAAACTCCTCAAGATCAGAATGTACCTCACTATTTTTAACAGGACTTACACCTGTAGTAGGTTTTGGCAAAGGATTTGATTTCTTCACTTTATGGTTCTTCCCTTTTTTCTTACGGTTAGAAGCACCATGTATTTCCTTGTTTTGCTTTGGTAAGGAATTCAAGTTTTCGTCCTCTAGCAGCTCATACTTTGTACAGTCAAGAGAAATAATCATGAGTAACCCCCGTAATTTTCTTAATATACTATCAGAAAGAGTATTAACAGATTCTAATGAACTAAAAAATAGTTTTCCACTGTCAGGAGACTCGCCAACAGTACCCGGACATGCCAACAGCACAGTGGAGACATCCTGAAGCATAAACAAACAATCAAGTAGCTGGTTGAATGAACATGAAACTCCAAACATTGATGCATGAAACGTGTTCTGTGGAACTCCTACATCAGACCCTCTGAAATTCACAAAGTTCCTTTGTTTAGACAAAGTATTGTTACCCAGAGGCTGTTGCAGCGCCGAACTGCATAGGCAAGCTTTGTCCGCTGAAACACCTCTTGCCCCCTTCAAAGCATCAGCAATCTGAAAGACATAATTGGAGATTGGACAGCTTAAGCCTGTGTCAAATTCTGAAGAGCACCTGTAAACTATGCAGGAAGAATAGACGACCCTTCCAACAATCAGAAGCTTAAATAGTTAAACTGCTAACATCTCAATCATTTAATTGACTATGTTAAGAAGGATAGGAGTGCTATGAGAAACATATTTAAAACCATTAATGTAAGAGTTGCCATTTGTGAAAGAAATATGATTTATGGAAGTATATCAAACCAAAATCAAACAAATATAAATGGTATTTATATTAAATTACTTGCAGCTATAATGCATTATTTTCTAACATTATACATCTTGCCTACGCTGAGCGCCATGCGAACCAGAGATACCACGGCTATAGAGAACAAAATATGGTAGCCAGAGACACTGGCCAAGTATGGAAGCAACTTGCAACGAAGGACATATAGCAGTTTAATAGTTATTGCAGTTCCTCCTTTATTGTCTCAAAAACACTTGAGCAGACGAACTAAGAGCCACTTCTGTTACAAGCATATATATGTACTGCTGCTACTATTACTACTACTTGTACGACAAATCCTTGTACTTCTTCAGCTTTGACATAATATGAAATAATTGTCCTTTCGAGCAAAAAAATACACAGCAAAAAGTAATTTTTACCCTTCTCAACAAAAAAATAAATAAATAACAACGCTAATGCTTAGATGTGGTATATAAACCCCTACTCTTTTCTATGGAAATACAGAGAAGCATCTTAGTTTAAAAGTTGCATGATTTGATAGTATTGTTAATTTTTCGGTCACAAAAGCCTGCATTTTATACTCTTTTGCTTTTCCAAATCAAGGAGGGATAGCCAGCATTACATTAAATTTCTTTTTTACATCTCAGCTTATTTCTTGATACAGATCTTAGCCTACTTGCAAATCTCAGCCTACTTGCTGTTCAGATAGATTCTTGCGGACTCTGAAATGCATACTTTCCATTTAACAAGCTATGTACTATTCCAAAATCTATGCCACTATCTCTTTCCTATTAGAGAGGAAAATTCAGCTTTTTAACATCCATGAATGGAAATGTCACCACATATACAAATTCAAACAAATTGTAATCTCACTAAATGAACTCGTAGCACATTGAATACAACAATGTAGCACCAAAGAACAAACAAAGACCAAATTGCTAGGCGAAAAATAAAGGCTCAACATAAAAGTAGTACCAGTGATTTTGCAGCCTTTCCTAAGCCAAGACGAAGAATCTTCACCCTCGTTGTCTCATCCAACTTTGCCCACCAATCTACACACCCTTTCTTCCTCCAAAACGCATTGGCTCCTATACCTACAGCATTCACCTTTTCTTTCAATTTCACACCTCTCTTCTTCCCATTATTATTATTATTATTATTATTCAACCACGCCAATCGTAACGCCACCTCCAACCTATTTGCCATGAAAGCCTCGATACTATAATACCCTTTGGCTATCAACCACCCCAATTCCACCCATTCTGAGCTCAACCCACCACTTTCTTCCCCCCTCAAAAACATCCCATTTGAAACGCCATCCATTGCACTCGTAAAACAATACACATTCTCCACAAATTCCTCACTTACAGTCAAAGAATCAACAAAATCCAATAAATCCGAAACCCCCTTTTCCCCTCCTTCCCCTTCTTTCGAGCTGAAGAGCCGAACTGAGTGACGAACTCGCCGTTCTGACTCGTTCGACTCAGCAACTCGAGCTAATAACCCGTGAGACTTGCGGAAGCAAATGCTCGGAAGATCAGAGCCGTCGGAGAAGGGCATATCGGGGAGGATGATGAAGGAACCGTGACCGTTGGAATGGAGTTTAGTAAGCATTTGAAGAAGGACTTGGAGGAAATTGGAGTGAACGATTGTGAGATGAGCTTGCCGTTGAGGAATTGAAAGGGAAGAGAACCATTTGAGGATAGAGGATCTAGGGTTAGGGTTAGGGTTATGATTGGGAGATGGAGGAATTTGTGAATTGTAGAGAGAAATGTGGGATGTGAGGGAATCAATTAGCTGCTGTTTTGAACTGTTAATGGATTTTTGAGGAAAAGGGAAATTATAGTTTGATTGGTGCATCATTTTTTCTTTTTTAAAGATGAGTTTTTCTGTGAAGTTTTTCTCAGGTGGTTGCAGTAGTAGTTGCAGCGGTGATCATGGAGAGAGAGAGAGTCAGAGAGAGAGGGCGACGACGACCAGAGCCGAAAAAATTGCGGTTCCTGTAAGAGATTTTTCCTTATTTGCTGGCTTTTCTTTCAAGACAAGAGGCCTAAGCAACCCACTTCCAGGAATAGCAGGATCTTGTAGGAGCTTGCCTTGGAATGAGCTGGAGCAGGTTGTGAGTTCAAGTTTTTCAAAGAGTAAGGTGAAAAATTTTTGAAGTGAAGTATGTCGGGGGTCTATTTGAAAACAGCCTTTTTATTCAAGGGTAGGGATAAGGTCTGTTCAACAGTAAATTACTCTTCATTCGTTGTATGGACCTCAAGTGGCTCTACCTCAGAATAGTACATATTATCCTTCCCAAACCCCACTAAGTGAGATTATACTGGATTGTTGTTGTTGCTGGCTTTTCTTTTCTTTTTATATATTATTGAAATTTAAAACAAATTATTCAATTGGACAAGAAGTTAACGATTTTAACTAAACAATTGTTATAAATATATTATATTATTGATGTTCATTTAGTATTTGCTTGTAAATAAGCTTCTTCATATGAGACCCGCCGTTAATATATTTAATACTTTATTTGAAATAAGCCTCCTGAAGAAGCTTATCATTTCGGTACTCGGTTATGGCTAAACATTACCCCTGGTAGAAGATTATCCATATATGGTATAATGAGCTTATCCTTTCGATATCCGATTATGGATGAACATTACTCTCAGTATAAGATTATCCATATCTGGTACAATAGCAGCTTACATAGCAGCTTGCAATAGCTTACACAGCAGTTTGCAGTAGCAACTTACACAGTAACTTCCTTTCTTCTATAAATAAAAGAGATATATGTTCATTATGTACATGAATTTGAAGTTGAATAATAAGTGTCTCTATGTACTTGTCTTTTATTTCTTTATTTTAAAGTCTTTATTTTATAGCACGTTATCAGCACGAGAATCTGCCATTTTGAGCACTTACTTCGAATTTAATTTCTATTTAGTGTTCAACTCTAATATAAGACGACGTTCTTACGTCCGTGGTTAGATCTTATTCACTCCGGGCATCATAAGGCAGGTTATATCATTGGGGTAATGAGATTTTCTCCGTGGAAGTAGTAATGTGGATATCACTTACGTCTGGAATGGCCAAATTTATGAAAATTAATTTGAGCTTTTTGCTTATATTTGGTTTATTATCTTTATCATTGCTTGCTTGGTTATATGCTACGTATACAGTACCTATTTTGGTATTTATTTTCATACTTATTATCTTAATAAAAGATTATAAAGTGAATAACATTGTTAGATCTACTTAAATTCCAGCAGAGTTTGCAAAAAAGATATAACCACCTGTATATCTCATTGTAACTAAATTTTATTAACCACCAAAAGTGGTAAATGCCTATAACTACCAGAAGTGATAATTTAGGCTTTCTATTGTTTCAATTGAAAATAAGCTAGAGAAATTTCTCTATATTACTTGCATGCCTCGATATGCTCCTGAAGTAGCATTATCTTAAAAGAGGTTGAAGCATCACACGATTTGGTGTGATTAATGCATGTTCAGATAATTATGTTTCGTTCTCTGAAAGATGAGAACTTTTGATAAATATTAATCCATTCCCCGAAGTGAATGTGACAATATTAATAAAGCTCGTAAATAGGAATGCGTTTTTTGTAAGACCCGTGAAAATTAGTGCTCAAGTCCTAACAACTCATAGAGTCAGGTCTACCAATGTGTTGGGACCCTTTTCTACTGATTTTATACTTAAAAATCTAGAGTCAAATTTTTCCGAAAAAATATCATCTATGCGGTCAAAAATGCGGTCGCAGATCAGGTATGCGGACAGCTTCTCGACCGTATAGTTAATCAGAGAGTAGCCAAATTGGATGTTGAAAATGTGGTCCATTATGTGATCGCATAACCAATGTGCGGACCGTATACTCGTCGCATAAATTTTATGAGGGTTTGAGAAGATCAGTTCTGCGGTGCAAAATGCGACCACAGAACAAGTATGCGGACCGCATGCTTACCATATAACCAAGCAGAGATGTCAGTAATTTGGGACCATTCTGCGGTCCATAATGGGGACCGCATGTCAACTCCGCGATCGCAGAGTTGACCGCAGATCCTGCACGAGCTTCAGTTTTTTGAAATTTTAAACCCGACCCTTTTTCTAATAAAATACCCCAACCCCTCATTTTATATATTTTCTGAACAAAACTAGAGAGAGGGAAGGGAGAGTTCTTGAGAGAGAAAGGATTCTTCATCAAATTGATTCTCCAAAACTATCCGGGCCGGTGAAATTTTAAGTTATTGTCTTCATCTTCACTCTTGCATGTAAAATCCCTAACCCTTTCCCCCAATCTTACATATTTAAGCTAAGGGAGGGAGTCTTATGCTTATAATTTGAACTAATAACTGAAAACCCTCATGTATGTCACCCAAAACTTAAAATCTAGTGAACAGAAATTAAGTAGAGGTAGAGAACTGTGCTTGATAGCCTAAAATAACCGGGGTAGTAATTGTGAGCTTCAATTCTAAGGTGCATGTGTTAATTTGTGAATTAGATTGACGTGTCTAGATAGCTTGGTGACTAAGAATAGGAACTTAAAAAGGGAAATTCGACTCCAGGTATGTATGGCTAACCTTGATCCTTGTGAAATCGCCTTGCTTGGTATGTGAATTGTTTGGTAGTTGATATCTATGTGGGTTATTTGTGAGCTTCTTGTGACTGGTATGATTGTGAATGCATCTCGTGGTAAAATTTGAAGAATAAGTGATTAAAAGAATTCATAAGTGGTGAAATAAGAATAACTGTGATAACAATGTAATTGAAATGTTGTGGCCATTTTGTGGTGACCTGAATTGAGTACGAACTGTTGTAAGTAATGAAATTGATACGAATAGCTATGGAAACACTTGTAACATTGTTGTGGTGATGTCTTGAGGAGCATTGTTGTTTATCTTTTCTGATTTGCTGTTTGGTTATGTTTGTTGTAAATTGAAACTGTACGGCGGGGTCAGATTGGGCGCTGCAACATGGTGTTATAAGGTGTGGGTTGTGGTGATAAGGGTGTCCGGGGTAATAAGGTTGGTCGAGGTAATAAGGATGGAAAAGTGATCGAAATCACTATTGAAAAAAAAACACTTGAACAAACTGTGAAATCGTGTGGAATTGTGAAAAGAGACAACATGAGAGTTTGAAACATGTGGGACACTGATTGCCCCTTTGTTTGACGTGATTGCACCCTTTATGTGTGTTTGGTTGCTACTTCCTTTGTTGTTTTATACTTGCGTATGGCTTGAGTTTACTTGGGACAAGTTTTGTTCATACATGCCAGTACAATCAAATGTGCTGACGTCCCTTTTGCCGGGGGCGCTACATTCGTGTTATGATTGTAGGTGCATCTAAAGTATGTACTCCAATCCACCGTCCGTAGCTCTTCCTCATTCCATGTCAGTTGTATTGGTGAGCCTCTTTCCTTCCGGGGCCCTGCGTGGCTCATGTCGCCTCTGCTCTTGTATTTTGGGATCTTATTTTGGTATGTGTAAAAAGGTATAGCCGGAGCCTTGTTACCGGCAAGTATCGTACTGTCATCTTTTATTCTTAGAGGCTCCGTAGACATGAAATATGGGTCATGAACCATGTAGTATGTACTTTGTATTTTGGTCATTGTAAATTGTAAATCACGCTAATATCATCTATGTTATGTATGGTTTGTAAAAAGGTGTTTCTATGATAAACAGTTGTTTCCACTCGGTTAGTAAGCAATGAAAAGTGTGGGGTAACTCGTGGGTCAGGAAAGGCACTCAGGTCCACTCTACTGGGGATACCTGGTCGAGTGTCGGTCATGTCCCTCGGATTTGGCGAGTGACAAACTTGGTATCAGAGCCTAGGGTGTATCGGAGCCGTGCCTAGTATAGCCCTTCTTATCGGTGTGTTGTCGACCACATCTATAAGTAGGGGGATGCACGGGAATTTAGGAAAATACTCTCTTCCTTGCTATTCCATATTGCGCGGTGAAGTGAAAAGTGGAAGTATTTGTGTCTAACTCGTGCCTTGATCCGAAATTTTTAGAGATGGCACCTAAGAAGAAGGTTAGACTCGGCCTTGAGGCCAACGCCACCCCAAGTGTGATGGTGAGCCATGTCCTGACGCCGTGGGTGAGAGTGACTCCCCGGCTTTGAATCTACCTGGCCCGTCCCTTCCGGATCTAAGCATTCTTGTCGCAGCAGCGGCAGAGGGCGTCACCATCCCTCATACCGATATTCCTAATCCTAACGTTGCTTCAGCTCCCGGTCCCGAGGATTCTGATGCGGACCTTAGGGAATCCATCCGTATGTTGACCCAGTTAGTGGCTTTTCAGGCTTAGAGATCTCACGTTGCCTCTATGTCCTCCAGTGGACAAGGAGATTCTGCCAGCTCTAGAGTCCACCAGTTTCTGCGATTGGCCCGTCCAGAGTTTTCAGGCACAGACCTAGAGGCCGATCCGCAGGATTTTCTTGATGAGATGTACAAGACCCTTCGTGTGATGAAGGCCACAGAATCAGAAGGAGTTGAGTTGGCTTCCTACAGGTTGAAGGGAGCGGCACACTCATGGTTTGAAATGTGGGAAGATTCCCGCGAGGAGGGAAGCCCTCTGACTAGATGGGAGAAATTTGTGGATGCTTTTATGGACCATTTCTTGCATGCGGAGACAATGGCAGCCCGCGCCACAGAGTTCGAGGTTCTCAAGCAGGGCAGCATGGGTGTTTGGGAGTACCATATGGAGTTCGTGAGATTGTCCAAGTATGTTCCTCAGTTAGTGTCGACAATAGGTGCCCGAGTTCGGTGATTTGTTTAGGGTCTTAGTCCATTGGTGGTGAATGAGGCTGCTATAGCGGCCTTGCACTTGGATATGAATTATGGGAAGATTGTGGGTTTCGCTCAGGCCAGAGAGGCTAGGAAGTTGAAGATACAGGAAGATAGAGAGAGTAGCAACAGGGCCCGGTCAATAGGTCACTCAAGAAGGTCAGCTCCGGGGAGAGGGCCGTCAGGGCCATCCCGGTCATATGTTCATCCTCAGCAAGCATACCTCCATCTGTGCACAGCCATCAGCAGGATAGTTCCTCGAGACCAAGTTCTGACAGCTTGAGGTTCCGCCAGTCCAGTCATTCGGGGATGAGGCCCCAGCAGTAGGGAGAGCTATATGTCCCAAATGTGGGAGGTTCCACTCGGAGACTTGCTATTTGGACATCCCGGTGTGTTATAATTGCGGGGTGAGAAGACATATCCAACGGAACTGTCATGCGCCCAGACAGGGCACGGGTAGGGGATTCGCCTTGCCATCCGGTTCTTCAATTGCTACATCATCTGTGTGTCCTACAACTCCAGCGGGGCGTGGTGCAGTTAGGGGTGGGGCTCGTGGTAGAGGTGGACCGAGCCGGTTCTATGCTTTGAGTGGTTGCCAGAATGATGAATCTTCTCCAGATGTGGTTACCGATATATTGTCTGTTCAGGCCATTGATTGTTATGCTCTTATTGACCATGGGTCTTCTTTGTCCTATGTCAGCCCATTCATTGCTTCGAGTTTTAGGATAGAGCCCGAACAACTTCTTGAGTCGTTCCTTGTATCGACTCCGGTTGGTGATTCTATTAATCACGGTGTGTGGTCGTGTTACCACGGCTGACCTTATTGAGCTTGGAATGGTAGATTTTGATGTGATTACGGGAATGGATTGGCTTTATTCGTGCTTTGCTAAACTTGACTGCCGGACGAGAGTCATGAGACTCGAGTTTCCCAACGAGCCGGTTATTGAGTGGAGAGGGAATGGTGTTGTGCCAAAAGGTAGGTTTATGTCTTACCTTAAGGCTTCGAAGATGATTAAGAAGGGGTGTATCTATCATTTGGTCCGGGTGGCGGACACCGCTTCAAATATGCTTGCCCTCAGATCCGTGCCAGTTGTAAATGAATTTCCAAAGGTATTTTCAGATAAGCTTCCAGGGATTCCGCCAGATAGGGAGATCAACTTCGGGATTAATGTATTGCCAGATACCCAGCCAATATCTATTCCACCATACAGGATGGCGCCAGCAGAATTACGTTAGTTAAAGGAGCAGATGAAGGATTTAATAGAGAAGGGGTTCATTCGACCGAGTTCGCAATGGGGTGCTTCAGTTCTTTTTGTCAGGAAGAAGGATGGGTCACTTCGGATGTGTATCGACTATCGGCAGCTTAACAAGGTCACCATCAAGAATAAATACCATTTGCCCTGGATAGATGATTTGTTCGACCAATTATAAGGTGCGAAGTTCTTCTGCAAAACTGATTTGCGTTCCAGGTATCACCAATTGAAGATCAGAGAGCGGTATATTCCTAAGATCGCCTTCAGAACCCGCTATGGTCACTTCAAATTCTTGGTCATATCTTTTGGTTAACCAACGCCCCGGCGGCTTTCATGGATCTTATGAATCGGGTCTTCAAGCCATTTTCAGACTCCTTTGTGATTGTTTTCATTGACGACATCCTTGTTTATTCGCTAAGCAGGGAGGATCATGTTGATCACCTCAGGGCAGTTTTGCAAACTCTTCATCAGCACCAGCTGTATGCTAAATTCTCGAAATGTGAATTTTGGTTGGAGTCTGTCGCTTTTCTAGGACATGTTGTTTCCGACAAGGGGATTCAAGTGGACCCCCAAAAGATTGCAGCAGTGAAGGATTGGCCTAGAGCCACGACCCCGACGGAGATCCGTAGCTTTTTGGGGTTGGCAGGTTATTATCGTAGGTTTGTGGAGGGATTCTCTACCCTCGCCTCTCCATTAACTAAATTGACGCAGAAATCGGCCAAATTCCAATGGTCTGATGCTTGTGAAAAAAAGTTTTCAGGAATTGAAGTCAAGGTTGACCTTGGCACCAGTGTTGGCCCTGCCGGAAGACACAGAAGGATTTGTGGTGTATTGCGATGCCTCCAGGGTCGGTTTATGGTGTATTGCGATGCCTCCAGAAGCATTTGTTGTGGTCACATTAATAATATGGCGGCATTACCTTTATGGGGTCCATGTGGATGTGTTCTCGGACCGCAAGAGTCTCTAATATTTCTTCAAACAGAAGGAGTTGAACTTGAGGCAGCGGTGATGGTTAGAATTGCTCGAAGATTATGATATGAACATCTTGTACCATCCAGGGAAGGCGAACGTGGTGGCCGACGCTCTCAGTCGAAAATCCATGGGCAGTTTGGCTCACTTGGGAGCGGATCGGAGGCTCATAGCTCGAGAGGTTTATCAGTTGCCAGTCTTGGGGTTTGTATCTCGACCCCAAATGAGGAGGAGATTATGGTGCACAATGTAGCAAAGTCGTCGCTTGTAGCGGAAGTCAAGGAAAAGCATTTCATTGATCCAGCATTGGCACAAATAAAGGAGGCGGTTTGGAGTAACAAGATATCAGAATTCTCACTCGGCGGCAATGATGGTGTGTTGCAATGTCAAGGTATGCTATGTGTTCCAGATGTATATAATATTCGGGACAGGGTAATGGCAGAGGCTCATCATTCCAGGTATTTGGTGCACCCAGGATCTACAAAAATGTATCACGATCTCAAGGAAATTTATTGGTGGAGCGGTATGAAGAGGGATGTGGCAGACTTCGTATATAAATGCTTGAACTGTCAGTAAGTAAAGGCCGAGCATCAGCGGCCCGGTGGGCTAACCCAGCTTGTGGAGATACCAATGTGGAAATGGGAGATGATCAACATGGGTTTCATGGCAGGACTACCTCGCACTCAGCGCAAGTTCGACTCAATTTGGGTGATAGTGGATCGACTCACCAAATCACCTCACTTCTTGCCAGTCATGTCCACCGATACTGCAGAATAATATGCTCGATTGTATATCAAAGAAATAGCGAGACTTCATAGTACTCCACATTCTATTATTTCGGATTGATGGACTCAGTTCACAGCTAACTTTTGGAAGAAATTTCAGCAAGGTTTGGGTACTCAGGTGAACCTCAGCACTGCTTTTCATCCACAGATTGATGGTCAAGTAGAGCGGACTATTCAGACGCTTGAAGATATGTTGCGGGCTTGTGTCTTGGATTTCAAGGGTAATTGGGATGATCATTTGCCCCTTATAGAATTTGCTTACAACAACAGCTTCTATGCTAGCATCCACATGGTCCCGTTTGAGTCATTGTACGAGAGGAGGTGTAGGTCCCGGATCGGGTGGTTCGAAGTAGGTAAGGCAGAAATGATAGGGCCGGATCTCTTGCACCAGGCCATGAAAAAAGCTAAAGTCATTCAATAAAGGATAAAGACTGCTCAGAGTCGCTAGAAATCCTATGCGAACGTACGTCAAAGGGAATTGAAGTTTCAAGAGGGTGATTGGGTATTCTTGTGGGTGTCTCCCATGAAGGGAGTCATACGATTTGTGAAGAAAGGGGAAGCTAAGTCCTAGATATGTCGGGCCTTATCAGATTATTCAAAGGATCATACAAGTTGCTTATAGGTTGGAATTGCCCCCTGAAATGTCCTTAGTGCACCCGGTGTTCCATGTGTCAATGTTAAGGAAAGTGGTTGGGGATCCGTCCACCATCGTGCTAGTTGAAGACATCAAGGTTACTGAAGAGCTATCATATGAAGAGATTCTGGTTGCTATTCTTGATAGACAAGTCCGTAGGTTGCGAAATAAGGAGATCGCTTCGGTTAAGGTGTTGTGGCGAAACCACCAAGTCGAAGAGGCCACGTGGGAAGCGGAAGATGAGATGAAAGTAAAATACCCCCATTTATTTGATCAAGTCTAGGAGTGGTCATGTAAGTCCTTGTCCCTATGCAAACTAGCATTGTGTCCCCTTTGGTATAAAAGTTCCTAAATACTTCACCATTATAATTCTTCAAGTTGTGCCAAAAGTTTTGTGTGTTTTGTGGTAGGAAATTGGCCCATGGTAGAGTGAATTCTTGTTAAATGGAAGTATCATACCCTTGTGATAAGTAGATGGCTTTGATAGTATAGACGATTAATGCTTAATTTAATTGCATGTGGTGCACCAAGATGGTTAAGAGTGTGTCAAGAGGTTGAATATGTATAAGTGTGAATTCATGCATTGTATAACTGTTACAGGGGTAGCAAGATTTGTGTAATGGTGCCTGGAAATATGTTTTGGGACTCACTGACAGGTGGATATGTCCATATCACAGAGGAAACTCTGGCGGAATGTTTCTAATTTATAAGAGTTAGTAAAAGTTTAGGAGATTGCATATCATGCTTTCAAACCATTGGATTTTCGAAGTTCTCATTCGAGGACGAATGATGTTAAGCGGGGGAGGATGTAAGACCATGTGAAAATGAGTGCTCATGTCCTAGCAACTCATAGAGTTACGTCCACCTATGTGTTGGGACCCTTTTCTACTGATTTTATACTTAAAAATCTATAATAAAATTTTTTCGGAAAAATGTCATTTATTCGGTCAATAATGTGATCGCAGATCAGGTATGCAGACCGTATCTCGACCACAGAGTTAATCAGAGAGTAGCCAAATTGGATGTTAATGTTAATAAACGTCAATACCATACAAGGGGGGGGGGTGATTTGTGTGGTACTTAATTTTCACGTTAGAAGAACCTGGTTCTTCTAAGTGTTCTAACTACAACAGTTTGTGGAATAATAAAAACTGAAAGTAAAGTGCACAGATATTTTTAAGTGGAAAGTACCTGGCTCAAAAGGTGAAAAAATCACGACCTACTACTTAGTAGGATTTTCCCAAACTCCACTAAAATCAATGAGCCAAAACAGCATTTACAAAGACTCTTTGTAAACCTAAGGATTAAAATCTAATCCCAGTGCGGCACACAGCCTCAGCTGCTGCGACACTATCAAGTTAACTCTAACTTGATGACACAAGGTACCTAATACAATTGCTTCTACCAAAGCTGAAAGGTACAATATAAAAACCTACTACAATTGAACTAGAAATAAACACTCAGATGGAACATGTTCTTCTCTAGGTTCATGTAGCTGTAGGCGTACTTGTAACTTGCATATATTGTTTGCAAATCAGACATGCTCTTTTTGCTCTCAAATATGCTTTGCTTCTGCTTGTATATGTTTCCTGTAAAAGAGAACTAACGCAATCATATAATGAGTTAGTAGTTAGAGTTTTATTAAGACTCCACTTCTCATTCGTACACAATTCGAGTCCCTAGCCAACGCAAACTCCAACTCTTATCTTAACTTAGGATTAAGTTCTCTTCACATAAAGAGACTATCCTCCTTATCCCAAATGCAACCTTTTTGATTATGTTCATAAGATATTGATGCATGATCTTTAGTGCATTATCTTCCTCACGTGCTCTGCATGTGCACTGGTTGATTCAGACTGTGTAGTACAAGATGGACCAGGCCCTTCCATTTGTTCATTTGTCAATCTTCAAAACTCAACTGAAACTTGGGCCAACAATTTCCCCTTTTTTGATGATGACAAACTCTATGCTTATTGTGATCAGGGAGCCTGTAAACTTAGCTGAAATCAACACTTAGAAAATGATTTTGATTTATCATTAAGGAGGTCATATCTTCCCCCTTTTGGCATCATCAAAAAGTTGCATAAATAATGTGAATCCGTCAAGTTAATTTATACTCATGGTTGCTGGGGAAATTGCAAGTGAACACATGTTCAAGTTAATCAAAATCAACTTAGAAACAACTATTAAGAACAAGACTAACAAGAACCAGAAAAGCTTCATTCATTGATTGCAGAGGAGTTCTACGATTCAGTCCACAAAAGAAAAATAAAACTTCCAACCATGAGCAAAAAGAAAAACAGACCAAGAACCACATAAACTTGACATTGAAAAGGAAACTAGACTGGTCACTAAGCACAGGACACCTAAGGCTTGGAAGTGCTAGAGGGTTGGGCTTTCAGCAGGTTGAACATTTCTTGGAGCATGCCTTCATTTTTCTCCTTTTCTTTGGCCAGTTCAGCTCTCAGCCCGTTTCTTTCTCCCTCCAATTCTGCCACCCTAACATTAAGCCTTGCTATTTCAGTATCCTCCATTCCAACCTTCTGAACTAAGGACCTGACTTTGCTGTTCACAGGAGTCTTAGCAGATGAACCAGGTTCAACAGGGAGAGTGCTGAGCAGATAGTCACATGCTTGAAGGGTTTTGATGCCAAAGTGCTCCTTGCTGGATGCCTTTCCTACTTTTTCTAGGGAACATCTAGTTTTTCAAGCACAATAGTCAAAATAAAGCCGTAGGGAATGGCATGAGCCTTTGAACCATTATCACCCTTTCCAACAGCTTCACCGTAAACACATGCCATTTAATTTGCTTACTCTCAGTCAAGCACTGCATGAGCACCAGGTCCATATAGTTAGCAATATGCCTTTTGTCCTGTCTGGGCAGGAGTCATTTGTTGACAAACTCAAAGAGCACCTTGTGATCAGGCCTCATTTTGCTCTTTTGCACTGCCCTGGCCTCAGGCACTTCTGCATCTGATTTGGTGTCACAAAAATTTCTTGTTATCTGCAGTTCTGAAGGCAACCCATCCAAGCAAGGCCACCCCTACCTTGTGTAATCATCATATCCCTCACAAGGGATATTCAAAATCTCCCCCAGCTTTTCAGTATTGAACTTCACCTTGACACCTTTAACAGTACTAGTTACCAGACCATTCTTCACTGATCCATTTGCCATGAACTCAACCAGTTCCTTCCTGGCCAGTTTCCCATTCAACTGAAGGATCATGTTCTTCCAACCTTGAGCTTCCATAGATGCTAGAAGCTTCAACATGCCTGGCTCCTCCAGGTCTTTCAGCAGCCTGCCCTTCAGAATTTTTCTTTTGCCAAAACTGGCATATCTATCCTGCTCATTCTCAGAGTCATCTTCTTATTCTTCTTCTTCATCACTTTCTTCTTCTTCTACAACCATTTTCACTTGTTTGCCTTTAGAGGCAGATCTTATTCTTTTTGCAAGGGAGGACTCAGCAGGTACAAGCTTTGAGGACTTCTTGGAAGAAGTCCTTGTCTCCTTAGATTTAGCAATAGGAGCCTTCTTAGTAGTTTGTTTTTCTAGATGGACCTGTTCCGTCACCTCTTCTTCCTCCTCAGCCATAGTTTTTGAACTCTCACCAACCTTCCCTTTTCCCTTTTTATATTCTCTTTCTCTTACTCTCCTCTTGTGCCCTCTTCAACTCAGCTTCACTCTCTCTCACCTTGCTTCTTGTTGTTCTAGCCCTAGGAGCAACCTTGGGTGAAGTAGTCTTGGATTTCTTAGTTGGTTTTGCAGCAGCAGGAGTTTTAAGTTAAAGAATACTTGCGTTTCTTGGGATCATTGCTATCCCCCAACTTCTTTATCAAGTCAGCCAAGGTTTTCTCTACTGATGGACTAGGTTTATCAGTTTGTTTACTTAAGTCTACCAACCCTTCCGCAGCCTCCCCTAATTCACTTCCCCCTAAATGTGATACACCATCTCCCCCACTCCTACAAATAGACAACACCTTCTTCCTCTTTTTCTTCATTTGTTTTACAGACTCATTCCAGATATATCCTTAGTAGCCCCTATCAAGACATACCTATTTTCTACTTTGTCAACTACATCCACCGGCATAAAATAGGATCTTACCTCTGTTGGGGTTTCTTGATGGGTAGCATTTTTAGAAGAACCAGGTTCATCGCCATCGCTGGCAGAGATGTATTGATCCGACTCAGAACTTGAATTAGTGACTTTTGCTTGAGATTCTTTCTTTTGACTGGCTTTCAACTTTTAATTTAAAGCTTTTCTCATAGGTTCAGTTGCAATAGATTTCTTGGCTATCATTTTTGTCCAATAAAATCTTGGTTTTGGGGATTCGATAGGAGGTGTAGAGGATGAGATGGTGTTAGGTGACACTGTTGGTGGGATTCCTGGATTGTCTTGGGGATTAGTTATTTTGGAGGATGAATTTGTGGAAGGCTTTAAGAAAATTTTGGGAATTTTTGAGGGTTTGGAGACGTGAGGAGATGATCAGAGATTTGGGAGATTAATGACGGTTATGATATGATTATAGAGGCTTTTAAAGGGGGTAATTACTATTTCAGAAAAAGCACTTTTCAGGTGTCAGTAGACGTCTTATCATTCTAGAGTTCCGGTCTCCCTAGGAATTAATTAGAATTGCTAAGGTTTAGAAAAAGAGTTCCGTTATTCTTAGAGTTCTAATTTAAGTGAAACTGGTTCAATTGG
This sequence comes from Nicotiana benthamiana, assembly GCA_034376525.1. Classification (NCBI taxonomy): domain Eukaryota; kingdom Viridiplantae; phylum Streptophyta; class Magnoliopsida; order Solanales; family Solanaceae; genus Nicotiana; species Nicotiana benthamiana. The sequence goes on along the minus strand of CM067323.1, from coordinate 15,902,016 downwards.
CTTCCAACATATAGAATTTTGGGATGATTTGGAATTTCTAGGACTCTTGCTCATGATTGAAAATTAATTTTTTCTAATTTTGCAAAGTATAGAAACATACCTGACCTTTCTCATGAGTACATATTGATGAACCAGGTTCTTCATATGACACTTCTCTTGATTATGCCTCAAATGTCAGAATAGAAAATTTGTAAGAGATTAGTGAATTAAATAACCACATGCCACAGGAGTATACTGATTTAAAAATATTAAGCTAAGTAGAAATTAGTCTAGTATTCACAAATATAAGAACTACTAACCAATTTTTTTCATTGTGCATTCTGAACATGACCTCTTAGGTGATCTTAATCATCCCTTATTTCAACCTGTTCCTTTCAAAGTTTTCTATATTTAATGCCTTGGTGAAGATGTCAGCTATTTGTTTATCAGTGGCACAGAATTCTATGGAGATTCCATTTTCATAGTTGGCTCTTACGAAATGGTGTCTAACATCTATGTGCTTAGTCTTTTCATGATGAACATGGTTCTTTGTCATACTAATTGCACTAGTGTTATCACAGTATATAGGTATGCATCCCACTTCAATTCCAAAATCTACCAATTGTTGCTTGATCCACAGCAACTGAGAACAATATGAGGGGGCAGCAACATACTCAGCTTCAACAGTAGAGAGGGCCACTTAATTCTGCTTTTGGTAGCCCATGATACAAGACAAGATCCTAGGAAGTGTGCCATACATGAAGTACTCTTCCTATCCACTATATAACCTGCATAATCAGCATCAACATATCCAATTAAGTCAAAATTACTACCTTTGGGATACCACAAGCACATATCAGTTGTGCCTTTTAAGTATCTTAATATTCTTTTGACTACAGTCAAGTGTGACTCCTTTGGATTTGCTTGGAAGCGAGCACAAAGTCCTACACTAAAAGCAATGTCAGGTCTGCTGGCAGTAAGATACAAAAGTGAACCAATCATACCCCTGTACAACTTTTGGTCAACTGATGAACCAGGTTCATCAACATCTAACTTTGTGGCAGTTGCAATAGGAGTATCTATTTCCTTAGATTCTTCCATTTTAAATTTCTTGATTAGTTCTTTTGTGTACTTCTGCTGATGAATTATGGTACCGTTTGGACTTTGTTTGATTTGCAAAACCAAGAAGAAATTAAGTTCTCCCATCATACTCATTTCAAATTCACCACCCATTAGTTTTGCAAAATCCTTACTCAATCTCTCTGTAGTAGCCCCAAACATTATGTCATCGACATAAATTTGTACAATAAGAAAGTGTTTACCTTTTTCCCTTAGGAACAAGGTGCTATCAATTTTACCTCTTTTTTACCCATGCTCCAGAAGAAATTTTGACAATATTTCATACCAAGCTCTTGGAGCTCTCTTGAGACCATAAAGAGCCTTATCCAGCTTCTATACATGGTCAGGACATTCTTTGCTTTCGAATCCAGGAGGTTGATTCACAAACACTTCTTCTTTGAGATAGGCATTTAGGAAGGCACTTTTCACATCCATTTGATGAAGAGTGAATTCCATATGTGCTACAAAGACTATGAGAAGTCTAATTGCTTCAAGTCTAGCAACTGGAGAAAAAGTCTCATCATAATCAATGCCTTCCTCTTGACTGTAACCTTGAACTACCAACCTTGCCTTATTTCTTGTAATTGTTCCATCTTCATCCAGCTTGTTTCTGAAGACCCATTTTGTCCCAATGACTGACCCGTCCTTAGGTCTTTGAACCAAGTACCAGACTTGGCTTCTTTCAAACTGATTGAATTCTTCTTGCATAGCATTGATCCAATCCGCATCTTGTAGAGCTTCACTCACTTTCTTAGGTTCAATCAGGGAAGAAGGCATCAAATGCACACAAGTTCAGTTGTGATCTAATCTTGACTCCAGATGTGGGATCATTGATTATGTTCTCAATGGGGTGAGAACTCAGGTACCTGTAAGATTTTCCAATTAACTGGCTCCTGCTGGATATTTCATCATTGGCTTGATGCTGAGGAACATGCTCAAGAACATATTCCTTTTGTTCAGTACTTCTCACATTAGTTCCCTATGTCTAATTGCTCAGAGTAGAAGGACCTGTTCCATCACCTGTTCCTTCATTTGATGCCACCTTGACTTGAGTAGTGGCTTCAGTTAGTTGTCTCATCAGTCTAATAGCTTTATCTTCATGTTCCTGTCTCTCAGAAAGAGTGTTAGTTTCATCAAAAACAACATGTACACTTTCTTCTACACATAGAGTTCTTTTATTAAACACTTTATAAGCTTTGCTATGTGAAGAATATCCCAAGAAGACTCCTTCATCACTTCTGGGATCAAACTTGCCTAGGGAGTCTTTGCCATTATTGTGCATATAGCACTTGCAACCAAAAGCCATAAGATGGGAGTTTTCTCTTTAAGTAACTCATAGAGAGTTTTCTCTACAAGAGGTCTGGTCATGCATCTATTAATTATATAGCAAGCAGTGTTTATAGCCTCTGCCCAAAAGCTATGAGGTAGTTTACTTGAAAGTAACATGGTCCTTGCCATATCCTCAAGGGTCATGTTCTTCCTTTCAACTACCCCATTTTGCTGAGGTCCTAGGGGCAGAGAAATTATGATCTATTCCATTTTCATCATAAAATTCAGCAAACTTTGCATTTTCAAATTTAGTTCCATTATCAAACCTAATGGATGCAAGTTGATTTCTTAATTGTTTCTGGATTTTTTTAACAAAAGCTGTGAACATTTCAAATGCTTCATCTTTAGAAGTTAGAAACAACACCCAGGTAAATCTAGAATAATCATCAACCAGTACCAAAACATATCTTTTACCACCTCTTCTCATGGATCTCATTGGACCACAGAGATCCATATGAACCAGTTCCAACGTTTTGGACGAGCTTACCATTTTCTTGGGTTTGAAGAATGACCTTACCTGCTTCCCCCTTGCACATGCCTCACAAACTTTGTGTTTCTTGAACTTGATATTAGGTAGCCCTATCACCAAGTCCTTGGAAATTAATTTGTTTAATTGATTTAGACTAGCATGGCCAAGTCTTTTGTGCCAAAGGAGGGGATCATTAATTACCACACTCAGACAAATAAACTCATTTTCAGAAAGAGTCGGCAAAGCTACAATGTAAATATTGTTAACTCTTCTTCCCTGCAAAATAATCATGTCAGTAGTAAGGCTAATCACAAAAAATTTTAAGGAAGTGAAAACCACAAGATTACAGTTGTCAGATAGTTGTGACACACTTATCAGGCTATATTTCAATCCATCTATCAAATAGACATTCTTAATGGAATGAGCATCTGTCTTTCCTACCTTTCCAACCCCAATGATCTCACATTTCTTCCCATTTCCAAAGGAGACATTGCCTCCTTTTAGGTTCTCAAGTGAAAGAAACTGGTCCTTGTTACCAGTCATATGATTTGAGCAACCACTATCCATGTACCAAATTTGGCTACTTCCTTTCACTTAGACCTCCTGTTCATCTTCTGATTCTCCGATGGCCATAAGGGTTTGCTCATCTTTAGCTTCATTTTCTGAGTCTTCGTCTGACGTATCTCCCCATACAGCAACCATGGCTTTGGTAGTACCTTTGTTTCTCGTTGGTTGAACTTGTTCCTTCTTTCTGCCCTTTCTTTCCTCCATTCAATCTCCCATTGAGGGCAGTTTTTAATCATGTGATCTGTCTTTCCACATTTAAAGCAACCATCATTTGTCTGCATCTCAGGAGCCCTAGGTTTGTTGAATGTTGATCTTTTTGATGAGCCCTTGCCTCTCATAAGATATTTCTTGAAGTCTTTGGTTATCATTATCATTTCATCATCTTCAAGATCTGATCCTTCTGAGATTCTGAGAGCCAGACTTCTTTCTTTCTTTGGAGCATCCATCTTCATAGTTTTCTCAATTCATAAGCAGTCAAGTTTCCAATCAGTTCATCCAATTTCAGAATAGAAATATTTTTGGATTCCTGAATGGCAGTGATTTTGATTTCCCAGTAGATTGGCAAAACTCTGGTTAAAATTTTCTCTACCTTGTCTTCTTCCAGAATAACCCTTCCAAGAGACTCAAGTTCATTCGTCAGTGTAGTGAACCTAGTATACATCTTTTGGATAGTTTCACCATCATTCATAGTAAATTTCTCATATTGAGAATACAGTAGAGTTCCTCTTGACCTCTTCGCCCGGGGTGTTCCTTCATGAGCCACTTGTAAAGTGTCCTAAATCTCCTTGGCAATTGTACAACCTTGAATCCTATTGTACTCATCAGGGCCAAGTCCACACACTAGCCATTTCTTAGCTTTAGCATTTTTCTCCCACTTCCTTAGGTCTTCCGTAGTACAATCAGCTCTAGTTTTTGGAACATCCATTCCTTCAGCATTCTTCTTGGTTGTAGCCAGAGGACCATCGGTGATGGTGTCCAAAAGTTCATAATCTTCACCCATGATGTGGTCTCTCATTCTGTTTTTCCATCAAGAATAGTAGAGCCTATTGAATAGTGGATGCCTTGTAGTAGACTGTCCTTCCCAAATCCCAGGAGGTGCACTCATGTGGATCGTTTTCCTAAGGTGTTAACCTCTTCAAGGATAACTTGCTCTGATACCAATTGATGTTAATAAACGTCAATACCACACAAGAGAGGGAAGGGTGATTTGTGTGGTACCTAATTTTCGTGTTAGAAGAACTTGGTTCTTCTAAGTGTTCTAACTACAGCAGTTTGTGGAATAATTAAAACTGAAAGTAAAGTGCACAAATATTTTTACGTGGAAAATACCTCGCTCAAAAGGTGAAAAAATCAAGACCTACTACTTAGTAGGATTTTCCCAAACTCCACTAAAATCAATGAGCCAAAACAGCATTTACAAAGACTCTTTGTAAACCTAAGGATTAAACTCTAATCCCAGTGTGGCACACAGCCTCAGCTGCTGCAACACTATCAAGTTAACTCTAACTTGATGACACAAGGTACCTAATACAATTGCTTCTAGAAAATCTGAAAGGTACAATATAAAAACCTACTACAATTGAACTAGAAATAAACACTCAGATGGAACAGGTTCTTCTCTAGGTTCATGTAGCTGTAGGCGTACACACTTGTAACTTCCATATATTGCTTGCAAATCAGACTTGTTCGTTTTGATCTCAAATATGATTTGCTTCTGCTTGTGTGTGTTGCCTGTAAAAGAGAAATAACGCAATCATATATTGAGTTAGTAGTTAGAGTTTGATTAAGACTCCACTTCTCATTCGTACACAATTCGAGTCCTTAGCTAACACAAACTCCAACTCTTATCCTAACTTCACATAAGGAGATTGTCCTCCTTATCCCAAATGCAACCTCTTCGATTATGATCAGAAGATATTGATGTGTGATCTTTAGTGCATTATCTTCCTCACGTGCTCTACATGTGCACTAGTTGATTCAGACTGTGTAGTGCAAGATGGACCATGTCCTTCCATCAGTTCATTTGTCAATCTTCAAAACTCAACTGAAACTTGGGTTAACAGACGTTGAAAATGCGGTCCATTATGCGATCGTATAACCAATGTGTGGACCGCATAGTCATCGCATAAATATCCCGAGGATTTGAGGAGGTCAGTTATACGATGAAAAATGCGACCGCAGAATAAGTATCTGAACCACATTCTTATCGCATACCCAAGCAGAGAGGCCAGCAATTTGGGACCATTCTGCGATCCAAAATTCGGACAGCATGTTTACTCTGCAATCGCAGAGTTGACTACAGATCCCGCACGAGCTTCAATTTTCCACAATTTTAAACCCGACCCTTTTTCTAATAAAACACCCTAACCCCTTATTTTTACTTATTCTCTGAACAAAACAATAGAGAGGGAAGGGAGAATACTTGAGAGAGAAAGGATTCTTCATCAAATTCATTCACCAAAACTATCCGGGCCGGGGAAATTTTAAGCTATTGTCTTCATCTTCACTCTTGCAGCTAAAATCCCTAACCCTTTCCCCAAATCTTTTAGATTTAAGCTAAGGGTGGGAGTCTTATTCTTTGATTTTGAACTAATGATTGAAAACCCTCATGCATGTCACCCAAAACCTAAAATCTAGTAAAGGGAAATTGAGTAGAGGTAGAGAACTGTGCTTGATAGCCTAACATAAGCGGGGTAGTAATTGTGAGCTTCAATTCTAAGGTGCATGTGTTAATTTGTGAATTAGATTGACGTGGCTAGATATCTTGGTGACTGAGAATAAGAACTTAAAAAGGGAAATTCGACTCCAAGTATGTATGGCTAACCTTGATCTTTGTGAAATCGCCTTGCTTGATATGTCAATTGTTTGGTAGTTGATATATATGTGGGTTATTTGTGAGCTTCTTGTGAATGGTATGATTGTGAATGTATCTCGTGGTAAAAGTTGAAGAATAAGTGATTAAAGGGATTCATAAGTGGTGATATAAGAATAACTGTGGTAACAATGTACTTGAAATGTTGTGTGCATTTTGTGGTGACCTGAATTGAGTACGAACTGTTGTAAGTAATGAAATTGATACGAAAAGCTATGAAAACACTTGTAACATTGTTGTGTTGATGTCTTGAGCAGCATTGTTGTATCATTGTTGTGATTTGTTGTTTGGTTGTGTTTGTTGTGAATTGAAACTGTACAGAAGGGTCGGGTTGCACGCCGCAACATGATGTTATAAGGTGTGGGTTTTGGTGATAAGAGTGGCCGAGGTAATAAGGGTGGAAAAGTGATCGAAATCACTATTGAAAAAAAAACACTTGAACAAATTGTGAAATCATTGATGTGGAATTGTGAAAGGAGACAGCAGGAGGGTTTGTAAACTGTGGGGCACTAATTGCCTATTTGTTTGACTTGATTGCACCCTCTATGTGTGTTTGGTTGCTACTTGCTTTGCTGGTTTCTACTTGCGTATGGCTTGAGTTTACTTGGGACAAGTGTTGTTCATACATACCAGCGCAATTCAAATGTGTTGACGTCCCTTTTGCCGGGGGCGCTACATTTGTGTTATGATTGTATTTGGACCTATAACAGATACTCCAGTCCACCATCCGTAGCTCTTCCTTATTCCCTATCAGCTGTATTGGTGAGCCCCTTTCCTTCCAGGGCCCTGCGTGGTTCATGCCGCCTCTGTTCTTGTATTTTGGATCTTATGTTGGTATGTGTAAAAAGGCATAGCTAGAGCCTTGTTACCGGCAAGTATCGTACTGTCATCTTTTATCCTTAGAGGCTCCGTAGACATGAAATGTGGGTCATGAACCATGTAATATGTACTTTGTATTTTGGGCATTGTACATTGTAAACCACACTAATATCATCTATGTTATGTATGGTTTTAAAAAGGTGTTTCTATGATAAACAACTATTTCCACTCGGTTAGTAAGCAATGAAAAATGTGGGGTAACTCGTGGGTCAAGAAAGACACCCAGGTCCACTCGACTGGGGATACTCGGTCGAGTGCCGGTCATATCCCTCATATTTGGGGCGTGACACTTTTGATATGAATATATTACAATTTACCTCCAGAAGAGGTAATATGATTGATGGAATGTATACTCAATATTTCGTATTTTAAATTTTCTCCTAAAGAAGTAACACGATTGAAATTTTCTCCTGAAGTAGGAAAATATTATGAAACTGTGTCTTTCTGTGCTTAAACAAAATAATAAGCTATTCAAAGTTATTTTTGAAGTACATCTTTATTCCCACCACAACTCACCTCCTGAAGAGGTAGAATAACAAAGGATATAAATCTTGTTTTTGTGATATAAAGATCATTGTCGCACGTACCCGTTGTACGTAAAATATCTTGAATAATTTTATTAAATATAATTCGAAGGCAAAAGCATTATTGTAGAATGCTTTGTACTACAACCACATTAATATGTTATGGTTAGTTATCGAGTTTCCTGAATGAAATAACAACTCATGTATCTTTCCCTGAAGGATGTAATGATTATGTGGTTGCCGCTTTGATATAAAATATTTAGATGTTAATAGAGTTTCTCCCTCAAAGAGATATTTGTCACAAAGTTGGTGGTAAAAACACTAGAATTCTTAGTTTCTTATATTTATAAATTTAATGGCGTTTCTCCCTGAAGGAGACATTTGTCACAAAATTGGTGAACTGTCTCAACAATATTTGGTAGTACAAAATTTATCAAAAGCTCTTGAAGAGCTAACTATTTATCGAGAAGACATATGACACTAATAGTGCCTTACAAATATTAGATTGTGGATAATGAATAAAGACTCTTGAAGAGCTTATATACAAATATGTCATTCATAGTATATGATGATCAAAACATATGTTATAGTAAACTTGAAGTTTACTAATACAAGTGTCAATCATACTGAGACTACAAATGATTGAAAGATTGAAAATCTTCATGTTTACACAATCAATAGGGGGTAAATATATATGTGAGAAGTTATCCGCCTTATTCTTCAATTTGTAATATATCATGTATCATAGTAAACCATAAGTTTACTAATGCAAAAGCAGCTATAGTAAATCGGAAATTTACTTGTACAAAAGTATCCATAGTAAATCAGAAGTTTACTAATGCAAAAGTTTATGCCACAGTAAATCGAAGTTTACTAAGAGATTGCGCATGAAGTTTTCATTTGCCATTTTTAAATGAGCTATTTGAGAATTCAAATAAGCATATACTGAAGAACTAGAAGATTCTTCAAGAATTCTCATGTGTTGCTTTGTTCTCATAATAAATTGATTATACCAGCTAAAGTTGGACTAAGACCCCTGATTCTGAAATATATAAAAGGTGAATATGGGCTCATTCACCTGTCATGTGCCACTTATAGATGCATATATAAGATGGTTACATGTATGTTTATTGTGAACCTGCAATTTGGCATTTGAGATTGCTTTTCTCAATTAAGAGCATAACTTTTAAATTATGAAATCAAGACATTTCATCTTGATAATGTTGGTTTATATTCAAGCTGGTTTAGCAATGAATACCTCCTAGTAATGACTAAACTATTTCTTATGAGAACAAAGTTTCATGTGTTGGTCTAAGATATTCTACATTGCATACACCATCACTTGTATGCATCACACCAACAAAATATGATAAGTCCTCTCCTCACAATTGGTGTAGGATCAGAAATAGAATATTTTTACTATCTTTTGATATATGGTATATGATTAATTTTTCTGCCACAATGCACAAAGATATATTTTCAAAATAAGATTAGGAATATATGTTAGTTTTCTAGCATTTAGAGGATGGAATAAACAGCTGAAAAATATTCTATATGAATCGAATTATCATCAATATGATCCTCATTCATAAGATAATTCAATTAAAATGCCAAAAGCATTCGCTGATCCAAAATTAAATATCATATTTCAGCTGTAAATGCTCTTATTAAAATTAAAGTCCCTGAAGAATAGAGTTTACTGTACGCATGAAGCGTGGTAGACCAATCGGTTCCAAAGGAAACAATCATTGAAAAATAATAAGTAGTTATGATAAAAATGATCATAGTGAGGAGGAGATGAGCTCTAGAAGAGCGCACGACATAACATATCATGAAACTCCAGAAGAAGTTCAGGTACCTAAATATAAAGAAAGCGATGAGATCTCAACAAGTTATGTCGCTTGAAAACTGATACAAAATGATTTTTGATGATATATTTGATACAATATAGTGTACAATACTGTGAAATATTGTGAGGATCGACCCATTAGTCCAGACACCTGAAGATGTCATGCCATTTAAATGCAAGTCATAACCTATATGACTCATTTGATCAATTCTCTATAAAGATCCCTAATTGATTTAAAACGCCTGAAGCATATTCAAAATCTCAAGAAATGTACTCAATCAGATTACAAAGAATTTTGTACGATTTAAAGCAATCTGGGCATATGTGCTATTATCGCCTCAATGAATATTTGATGAAAGAAAGTTACATAAGTAATGTTATTTGTCCATGTATTTTTACAAAAAAAATGGCATCAGAATTTGTTATACTTGATGTTTATGTTGATTACATAAATCTTGTTGGAACTCTAGAAGAGCTCCAAGAAGGCAGTTGGATATCATAAGAAAGAATTTGAGATGAAAGATCTTTGGAAGACAAAACTTTGTCTTGATCTGCAAATTGAACATTTAGCAGACGAGATTTTTATCCATCAATCTGCCTATATAGCAAGGTTCATAAAATACTTTTACTTAGACAAAACACATCTATTGAGTACATTAATGGTTGTTCGATCACTTGAAGTGGATAAGGATTTATTTCGACCTCTAAAAGAGGATGAGGAACTCCTTGGTCCAGAAGTACCCTATCTCAGTGCAATTGGTGCACTAATGTATCTTGCTAATGCTACAAGACCTGACATAACATTTTCTGTTAATTTACCAGTAAGGTATAGTTCTTCTCCTACACGGATTAAGGATCTGTTCTTACCTCCAGAAGAGAATGATGAACTCCTTGGTCCAAATATATCCAAGTCTCTGCACTGTACTCTTTTTCCGTTGCTCGGATTTTTTTCATTGGATTTTTCCTGGTAAGGTTTTTAATGAGGCAACTTGCAATGTATATTATTAGTGTACTATTTTTCCCTGACTAGAATTTTTTCCCATGTGGTTTTTTCTAGTAAGGTTTTAACGAGGCACATAATAATGAACATCCAAGGAGGAATGTTTTGAAAATATTTTTGTGGATGTCCATTTATTACTTCGCTGTAGATAATCTTCCTGAAGAAGGTTATCCATTTAGTACTCCATTAAAGTTTTCTACAAGCAGCTGATGCAGGCAGATTGCAAGCAACTCAATAAAATGACTTATAGCAACTTCTTGGTTTGATGAGATTAATTTAATCGATTTGAAATAGTGGTGGATAATACTCTCTACAAATTCAACTTTTGAGAAGATGGTATACAAGATTGGAATGCACAGACTCGAATATTTGAAACAAGATTTTTATCAGGGGGTAAAATATGCGATGCACTCTTTCTTCCTTACTAAGGTTTTTCCCACGAGATATTCCTTATAAGGTTTTTAATGAGGCACCTAGAAATACGTATTACTAAATATGTATACTCTTTTTCCTTCACTAGAATTTTTTTCCACGGGATTTTCCCTAGTAGGTTTAATGAAGCACATTATCTTTTAATGAACATCCAAGCGGGAGTGTTATAAATATATTATATTATGGATGTTCATTTAGTACTACGTTGTAAATAAGCTTCCTAGAGAATCTTATCCATATGAGACCCTGCCTCAATATGTTTAATACTCTATTGAAAATAAGCCTCCTGAAGAAGTTTATCACTTCGGTACTCGGTTATGGATAAATATTACCCCTGGTAAAAGATTATCCATATATGATATACTGAGCTTATCCTTTCGATACCCGATTATGGATAAACGTTACTCTCAGTATAATATTATCCATATCTGGTATAGTAGCAGCTTACACAGCAGCTTGCAGTAGCAGTTTGCACAGCACCTTGCAGTAGCAGCTTACACAACAACTTGCAGTAGCAGCTTACACAACACCTTGTAGTAGCTTACACAACAGCTTGCAGTAGATGCTATAGAAGAGATATCTGTTCATTATATACATGAATTTGAAGTTGAATAATAAATCTCTCTCTACTTGTCTTTGATTTCTTTACTTTAAATTCTTTATTATATAACAAAAACATTATTTTACTTGAAATACTTGAATCTTTTTCTAAATAATTCCAATATTTCGAATACGAAGGTTTAGTAACTAAACTAGTATTTCAATTACTACAATATTTCGTATTTGTTATGGCCAAAGTCCAAACGATGAAATTTTTAAATTTTTTTTCTTAATTACGTGAAAGATAGAACATAATTTAAATAAAAAATTAATGAATGATAGTTGAAAGTTGGGAAATGCACGGTTAGCCACTAATAACATATGTATATACTTTTAAGCCACCGTGTAAAATGTCTTTAGTTTTTAGCCACTGCTTTAATAAACTTTAACTGCCTGGACGAAAATACACTTATGCTCATGTCTTTAACTTCAGGACTACATATCCTTCACTTTTGAACTTGGAACTCTAAGTTTAGTACTTCAAGGCTACATGTCCTTAACTTTTGAACTTGAAACTCAAACTTCAAGACCAAACGTCCTTAACTTTTGAACTTATAAGTCAAAGTTAATGACCTATTGTCCTTAACTTTTGAACTTGTAACTGTAAGTTAAGGACTGCTTGTACTTAACTTTTGAACGTGTAATTTTAAGTTAAGGATTGCCTGTCCTTAACTTTGAACTTGTAATTGTAAGTCAAGAACTATCTGTTCTTAACTTTTGAACTTGTTTTTGGGAATTCAGGACTATATTTCCTTAACTTTTAAACTTGAAACTCTAAGTTGAGCACTATGTTCTTAACTTTTAAATTTAACTTTAGGACTATATGTCCTTAACACAATTATCTTTGTCCTCAATTTTTTAACTTCTTACCATATTTTTCCTAACATATATATATATATATATATATATATATATATATATATATATATATATATATATATAAAAGCTTCTCATGTCAGGAATCTTGGTTTGTATCGGGAACAATGAAGCAACAGAATTGATGCAAAAAAAAGAAAAAACGCAACATAAGAAGACAACAGCGAAATAGCTAAATTTTAATTACCTTGTAAAAGTTTTTATGTAGTGAAGAGATTCAACATAAGAGTGTTTGCATTTTTCTGTTGAGACGACAAAGCCATCTCAACTGGAATTTCGAGTTGAGAGAGAAGCAAGGGTTTGAGAAGAAAAACAATGGTAGAATGGGTAAAAAAAAAGTTTCATATTAATTTTAATGGAATAGTGACTATTTTTGCTCAACATTAAAATTACTGGATAAATAATCACCACCTTCAATAGTGGCTACCACACGCCATTTTTACGTTGAAAATTAATTATACTTTGACTTTTTTTTATAACATTGATGGCTAGACCAACTTGTACTTCCTCGTTTTATTTATAGATAGACAGACTACTATTGTCCACCAGCACAGGGCCATTTCAATTCACATATAAACTTGTATATCACTAAAAGAAATCACACAGAAACATCAAGTTAACATTCAAATTCAAAATCTTGAGGTTGTTACTCACGGCAAAATAGCACGATCTAGCTAATTTTCGGAATGGTCATTCAAAAATAATCAATATTTATCAAGTTATTGAAAAAATAGCCACCATTTTGCTGCAATAGAGATCGATCCAGCATAATATACTAAAGTTCGGTGTACCTATGTATGAACTTCCAGCATAATATGTTGGGCCGGTATACTTTGCTGGCTCCAATAGAGATCGATCCAGCATAATATACTAAAGTTTGGTGTACCTGTGTATGAACTTCCAGCATAATATGTTGGGCCGGTATACTTTGCTGGCTCCGTTATAATATACTAGAGACTGGAGCACCGGTGTTATGCTGGATCGGCAATAACTCCGGTATATTATGCTGGGGCATGCTTGGTGATTTTTTTTCCAAACGTAAGCATTAGCGGATAGATTTACTCATATGTGTGCCATGGTTATCGATAAAAAGAAAGAAATAAGAGTAACTGGCATTTGACAAAGTGGTCATGCATAGCAACTGTTACCTTCTCAATATGAAAGTTGTGTTATATGGTAAGGGGTGAACTGGGAGAAAGTGCAAGTGACTTCTAAAGAATGCAGATCCTGATGACATGAAACTATAAATCAACATCCCAGAATCAATAGCAAAACAAGAAATGCAAATCGGCATCATACGAAATGTAATGGTTGGCTGAAAAGGTTCAGAATGTGTTTAGATTAGCATTTATAGCAAGAGTCAGGAAAAGAAATGAACAACACAGGCTTCAACTATATTGTTCTAGGATACTCCTGCCTCACAAGAAGCAGTATTTCTTATCTGTTTCAAAATGTTGTCCAATTTCTCCAAAAGAGAAATCAATTAAGCTCTCTTGCATTCTTGCCCACCTTCACTAGTTTATTGAAGAATTAGTGACTCTGGTCAACCAATTCCACATCTACACAAGAATGGGCAGCGCAATCTGATGATGCTACTTCACTATTTGAAACTGAAACAGATGCAACCACTGCTCCTGGTGTAGAAGGCACAGTCTCGCTAGCAGCATTCCTTAATGGTTCTTCAACCGACATAACTTTTGTCTCAAATTGTAAGTTCACATTTTCATGTTTGATATCAGCGTTCTCTTCTGGTTTAGACCCAGTGTTCTGTAAAACAGAAAGGTCAAAGTTTCTTGCATCCACCATAGCAGCATTCTCTCTCGTTTTTTCTGATACTGAACCTTGTAATATGGAACCTTGGTGGTCTTCAGCCTCCAAATCTGAAGATGGAGGCAATGCCGAATTGGCCGCTATTCCAATACCTAATACTTGATCTTGAGGTATAGCAGAAAGGGCTTGTTGAGTCAACATTCCCAGTATTTCATGAAGGTTGGGCTGATGACCTTGAGGAGCCATGGAAGTTGATGCACCAGTATTAGGTTGGCATAGTGCCTGAAGTGCTGGGTAAAGAGCCTGCAAAGCAGGATATAGTGCTTGGAGAGCAGCTTGGCCAACCATTGCTTGTTGGCCTTGGAAGTCCTTCACATTTGAATGGTGCTTCTTTCCTGCCAGATGGCTTTGGAAAACAACTACTGATTCACACGTCACATTACAGAGTTCACATATTAAAGGAACCATTTTTTTGGGCTTAGGAGGCAGAGCAGGTTTTCTTGAACCATTGTGCAATTTCATCAATTTACCGCCTCGCCCGCCTCTTAGCATGCGCTTGAGTCCACACCCTTGACCTTGAATACGATCCATCCCCAAATCTCTTGCTAATTCTTCCACCGGAGCTGCCTCACCAACCTTTTGCTTCCCTGTTATACTACCATCTTCTAAAACAGCATGAGACGGAAAATTCTCTTGGGGCTGCGGCTGTCTGTTTCCAGTTACTACCTCAAAAGGCAAATGACCCTGTGGCAGCTGCCCAGCCCCCCCAACTTCAGGCTGGTAACAAACATTTGGCTTAAAGTTCAAATTTGCAGTCTGGTGACCTTGCCCTCCATCGATCGATTTGTTCAGTTTCTTTAGCTCTTCATTGGCTTTTAGATTCTTTTTATGTTTCTTTCCATTCTTATGTTGTTCAAGAACTTCAGGCGTGTTGCATTCTACCCTACAGAGTTCGCAAACAGCCATACGGGGAGGTGGCTGAACAGAACCTGAATTACCTGAGGCAGATGATGAAGGTTTAACCTTGGATGGGCCTCCTTGGATCTGTGATGCTCCTTGAAAAGAATTTGGTTGGTCATAGCTAGGTTGTAGCTTCCCACCACCAAGATGGGCATGGGCACCTCCTCTATATGATCTGCCACCCCTTTTACCTCTACCTCTATATGGAGATTGTACATTCTGCAGAATACAAATAATGTTCAAAGATTTGGTATCTTCACATCAATGGACCAGATGGAGAGCTCAATGCCGATTGTAAGTTAAAAGAGTCAATATACACCAAAAGAACCAGTTTCATCATCTCAAATAAGAAAACACCAAAATTAGACCAAAGCAAATTGAAAAGCATGATATTATATGAGCAGCAGAAGACATGAAGTAACCAAGAAGAGCTGTTTGAAGGAATGGTAGAGAAATTGACAAAATAAATAAATGGAATCAGTATCTCAGAAGGCAAGCCCTGCCATGATGTAAAACCAATTAATACAAGTGGATTACTGGAACAGAAAAAAAAAGTCTATAATAATGGAAAGTATAAATTCATAGGCACCATAAACAAAGTTTTGACTGACTCGATCATGAGACCGACCACAGAGATACCATTTCTAGATGTTACACGCTTGACATAGTGTTGTGTATAAGCAAAGAGAGCCTTGATAATATATGAGCTTGTGCATGCATCTTCTTTTTCCCAGCCCCCCAAGAAGAAAAATGAACAAAAATGAAATACTGATCCAGAGATAATGATGGACTAACTAGCAGTTACGGAATTTAACATAGCCATAAGTGTTTCTAATCACTAATGAGAAAGTTAAAAGGCCAAGGGAAGCAGAAAACAGAAACCAGATCCCAAATGCTAGCCATCTCCAGCAATTGCAAGATAATTTCATCATGGTAAAGGATGGAGAGCAACATTCTCTTCCATTTTCTTATTCCTCTAATATATAATATGCATATCATATTCCAGCAGCCATCACTAGCATCCATTGAAAACTCAAGGCTACACCGTCAAGCAACTCTTTATCAGAATAATCTTTTAAATTTCACCCCAAACCGTCTGCTCTGTGAATGGAATGTAGGAAGTACAATATCTGACTCCATATTGCAAATGATAAAAGACCCAAAAAGAATACGTTTATGAACATATCAAATGGCAATCTCTTAAGAGCTTAAAAATAGTTAACATATTTCCCCCGCCATACTAATTCACACATCTGCTAATAAACTGACAAAACCAGCAAGGGTGTCGACCAAAAGCTGAACTATGGAGAAACACTTTAGAGAGTAAGGATTTTTGAACAAGTATAAATAAGACTGAATACATACACCTGAAGTTTAGTCAGTATGAGAAGAGCAAAGTTGAAGTAAGATTAGACCGGATTGCGGTGCCAAAATACAAACAACTTAGATATCTAAGCTCATTGTTTAAAGAAAATGGAATGATAGAAAAAAATGCTACTCATAGAAATGAACTGGATAGTTGAAAAGGTAAACACCTTCATTAACCATGGTTACCCACCTATTACCGATTTATCTTAAGGTCAACGTAGGACATGACCAGCTCATCTCAAGAGACCTTCTCTTATTTTATCCTAATGTGTGATACTTGCACCTTAATAAGGACATTTTTACTCTTACTAATCTTGTATGACCACGCATCAATCTTAGCACCCACATCTCTGCAACACTCTATGTTAGACTTTGGTATCCAACATTCACTCCCATATAACATCGTTAGTCTTATAATTATTCTATGGAACTTACCTTTCACTTTGGGACAAAAACTTGGGACCAGTTGAAAGAAAATTTTGAGCAGTCGACAATCAATTTTGGAAGGAGAAAGTGATCTGTTAAATTAGATGGTCGAATTTGACTAGTGGAAACTATTTATATTGGAGGGAATTGTGGCCTATTAACTGTTAAAATAAATGAAAATTGTCTATGAAATGCTGCATCAACTTTTCAAAAACATAGATGCAGTTAAGGTACATTAGTTTGATATAATTATTTTTTTAAATAGTAAGGATCTTACTTTTAATACAAACAGCCCAAAAAAGATGGTGCTTGTCAATTAATAGTTTGATCCTCCTATAAAAAAACAAAAAGAAGGGACCTCATCTGTAAAAAATCCCCGTTTTCTATAGCGAGTTAATGAGCTATAAGTTATTGTCTTCATCCTTCACATTTTGTATGTTGCACCGAAAAGCCAAAAGTACTTTATCAACTGTTCAGGGTTATTAAAACTTCTCATTGTCATGGATTTAAAGGTGGCAATGAAAATTATGAGAGTGCTTGATAATAGGTATGATAAATTTTATTATAGTTTAAAAGTTTTAAGATCCAGGGGCTACCTAATGAAATCTCCTCTTACTCGTTCAGGAGGGACCTAACTAGAGGTGAAAATCACCCAAAAACACACAAAGCACCCAACAAAAATATGAGTTGGGAAGGAGGAAATATCAAAGGAATAAAAAAAGGTGTGTACTTCTCTCGAATTAGAGAGATCTTGTACCATATCAAACACCAGCAAAATCTTCAGGGGATCCCAACTCGTGTGACTAAGCATTTCTGCAAAGGAGAAAAGCAACTTTAAGTAGAAAGATAGTTATCCATGCTAAATTGAGCCATCATAAAAGGCTGTTCGAGCTTGGTTTGATTGACACTGTAACAATCCGTAAGCTGGTTTGAGCTCGAATGCAACCTTGAGCAAATTCCATGATATGTAGGTTGAAGCTCAAGGTCACCTTCTTTTAATTATGAAGGTGCGTGTGACCAGGCTGTTTGCTCAGCTAATTATATCCTTTCTTTAAAGATGCTGGTTTATACCTTCTTTGACAGGAAACTATTGTATCTCAATCAAGAGATGATCTTACCCATTTCCTAAACAAAGCTGGTATAAAGCAGGTGAAGTACAATAGAGATCTTCTATAATTAGCTGAGCAGAATGTCATAGCAGACCTGCTCACACTCCACTTCTTCTGGTAGGAAGCTTAGCCTTGTTATCAATTTCAAATGTACCAAGCTCAAGCAGTTCAGTTAAATAATCAGAGTGCTTCCATTTGTAACCAAATAGCTAGTGCTATGAAGGTCTAAGCAAAACTTGCGGGCAAAAATGCTTAGATAATCATAGTATAGCTTGTGTTTCACATAAAAAGTAATAACAAAACGAAGTTTACTATGTTACTGAGGAAAATTCACATATAGATTTACTGTCCTTCGGTCCCTGTCTTTTTGATAAAAATAAAAGAGCTACAATTTCAACAAGTAAAACTACTCCGATCATCCCAAATTAATCAATCAAGCTGACTATTCATATAA
The DNA here is from genome assembly GCA_034376525.1 of Nicotiana benthamiana. Lineage (NCBI taxonomy): Eukaryota > Viridiplantae > Streptophyta > Magnoliopsida > Solanales > Solanaceae > Nicotiana > Nicotiana benthamiana. The sequence continues at coordinate 15,883,434 of CM067323.1, read as the reverse complement.
CTGAAAGAGAACAGGCCAGATGAGCAATTATCAGAGTTTGATTGAGATATAAGCGAACAATAATTAGGAAATGTGGAAATTGCAAAATACGTCATATCAAATTTAAGACAATGTTAAGGTGATCCCTCCGTACTAAATTCATGTAAAACAGTTTAATTTTCTCATGGAGTTTAAGGTATTAGTTGACTTTATTGACTCAACTACACGATGAGATAAAGGCAACAACCTCTTATAAATCACTTACACCCTTTAGTCCTTCAATCAATTACACTTCGATGGATTCTTAGTCACGAAATGAATTTTCAAGTGCATAGACATTAGACAATGACGGCCACAAGAGTACTTGTACCAGACGTAGTACTGGAGATCTTCTATGGGTTTGACATCAATGGGGAGGAAAAAATTCGAAAGACAACCAATCATACCATCTGAAAAGGATAATTATTCCATTTAATGATGCCGCCAATGGTTTTATCGATATAGTCCGCAGTTAGTCATTTGAAAATTTGGTAGGAAAAAAATTATTGAACAGTAACATCACTCAACTATCTCCAAGGTGTTTAGCCTTATCTTGTTCAAACAGTTCCTAATTTTTTGAATAATATTTTCTATAACGTAAAATTCTAAACGGGGCACAAGAGAATTGCCTTATGCCGACTTTGAAATGACTCAAATGAAATGAAAACTGTTACATAACTAGAAGTGATATAACCTCCTAATTTGAAATATGAACATTCGGAACCAATCCAAAAGGTATTGCGCTTGAGCTCCGGCAAAATGTAGTTATTTCAAAATGAAAATCCGTGCTCTGAAAAAGATAACAACAACAACAACAACAACTACCGAGTATAGTCCCACAAAGTGGGGTCTGGGAAGGGTAATATGTAGACGGGCCTTACCCCTACCCGAAAGGGCAGAGAGGCTCTGAAAAAGATAATACAAAAAATTAACTCCAGAGGCTCTTTGCATATAGGAAAAAACAAAAGGAACAATATTCAATATTAACAGCCTTCAATCCTAACCTGATTAATTGGTATTTGATCTAACAATGTCAATGTCTAGTAAAAGAAGCAAAACTATAGGCAACCCCGCAATAACATTATCGTTTTTGGCATCATTTGAATCTTGTAAAGTTAAATGCTAGATTTTTTAAGTACCACTGGACTAGCAACATGACTCATATATAATTGTAACCAGCTTTTGTACATATCAAGCACAATCTTATGTTCTCCTTTTTGGCTACAACAACAACAGCCCAGTGGAATCCTACACAGGCCTTACCCCTACGCTAGCTATTTTTTTGCTATACTTAAAAGTGCAATTTTACCAATAAAAATAAGAAAACCCTAAAATCAAATATACTCAGATTGCATTCAAAGAAAACTAAAAGGAAATTCATACCGCAGGTGTGTGGGACACAATGGGCATTGACACAGTAGCAACCTCGCCGTAGTTAATTCCTTGTTGATGTTGTTGAGGATAATACGAATACAGCGATTGTGGTTGCTGCTGTTGCTGCTGCAGTGTGGAGGCATAAGAATCCGAAGAAGATGGTGGTGGAATTGGAACCCCAGGTGGGTGTATTGAAGTGGGTTCGGGTTCGGGTAGTTGTTGTTGATAAGCAGCATTTGAATAATAATCTTGTTGAGGATAATAGGAGTACTGATATCGTTGTTGATTATAATCTTGATTGTATTGATATGATGGATAGTAAGGATCTTGTGTTGTTGATTGATCATATGCATGTTGGAATTGAGAAGGGCCTGCAGATTGAGATGCCCCTTGTTGGTATTGATCATATGCATATGCTTTGATTTGAGAAGCATCAGTAGATTGAGAAACCGCTGGCTGTTGGTACTGGTATTGAGCGGAGTAATCCATGGCTGCGTTTCTTCAATTTCCGTTTCACTTCTTTCGGGTGCATTATATACAGGGTTTTCGAAGGTAATTGGATGCTGTTTCCTCTAATTTTGGTATTTCTTTTTCTTTTTCGATTTTTTTGGGCATATTCTTACTTCAAGAAATAGAAGAATTATAGTTAAACGGTTATAAATAGAACTCAGAGGTGACAAGTAGGTGTGTCACCAAAGCTTTTTGAGTAGTACATTTCATATGTTATATGAGATATTTTTGGGATATATTATATACCAAATTGAAGGTCTTGGAATTTATTTTCCAGATCTCTCAACTGTTTGTTCATACGACATCCAGATAAAAGGATATAAGCGTTGGAAGATGGACCAATGTTAGGGTGCCAAGCTAGCACCTCTTTAACTTTTCCGAAATTGATATATACAAGTCTTAGGTCGGATATCTCTTCATTTTTCAGTATAACATGACCATATAACACCCATAAACAAAAACGTAATCTCTCTTCTAGGTTTTCAAATAAGGTTATCACCCCGAACACAAAATCGAGAAGCGATAACATCAAAACGATTCCTACAACGTAAATATGATTATACTGCCTCTCCTTTTTCTTTGTAGTTCGAGTTTTGGAAGTTACTTCATAGTTAAGAAGCGTCTAATATTTGTTTGTAAGTGTTTAAATTTCAAGGAAGGTTGATAAATTTATTTCCTAATAGTTAGAACTCATGGGACGGTGATCGGAAGCTATGAGTTTGAGTTATTTGACTTGTAGGGGACTGTTTTGTGGGCTTTTCGTATTGCTAATGAATTGTATCTTTTGCTATTGTTTTTATGGAGTTGGGAAGATAAAGGGTGTGGAGAAACATAACTTAGTGGAAGGGTAGTTTGCTGGTCATTCGTTGTAACATTTCCGGGTCATTTGACACTACTACGGTGGTCTTCTTATATATGAAGTGATTAGGTTGTGTGGACAGTTTTAGGAGGCTCAATATGATTATTATTTATGTTTTTTGGGCCATTTGGTAATTGATTTGACTTGTGTGAAGTAATATATCTATATATATATATATATATATATATATATATATATATATATATATAGGGGAGTTTTGTTTGTTTTCTCGTGAAATAGGTTGTGTTCGATACATAATAGTTACGACGCCTAAACGATAACGAGAGTGATATTTCTCTTATTGTAGACTAAAGAGCCGTGAAATTGCATAGCTTGAGGTTAGGAAGAATATACAAGGTATGTGAATCTACCCATTTCCTTCTTTTGTATGACTTTGATTGTACATAACGTAATGAACGAGCTTCCAAAGATACTTCACTCTTAGAAGCTAGCACTACTTACATTGTTTCCTTTCTTATGGAGCGGATGTTGATGTTGCTTCTCTTATTAATATTTATCAATGTTGTTGGTAATTCCTCATTCTTATTAGAATCATGATGAAGAGTTAGTCCTAATAACATGTACAGAGGATACTGACCTTATGTCACTCCGAAAGGTTTAGATTGTGATTCCATGAGTCGAGCATGCATTATATATATGTATCTATTTTACTCTACCGAGCAGCGCAATAGTCGGCCGGGTATGGAACCTATTCTGCAACCACTTATTAGTTGGGTATACCGAGTTCCACGTGGCCGAGTACGATTCTACCGAGCCTTATAATGGTCGGGTATGTTTTTACCGAGTCCTCTTTGAGGCCCGATTGCTGATGATGATGACCATAGAGGCGTATGTTTATAAACATTTATGTATATATATGTATTATACATTTCATGTCAGTATCCCCCAGAGGCACTCAGATGTTCCAAGTTATATATTTCATCTATCTCTCTTTACATTACAGTTCTTATTTATGTTTTCCTACCTTACATACTCGGTACTTTTGTTCGTACTGACGTCCCTTTTGCTTGGGAATTATGTAACATGCCCGCGGGTCCGAAAGATAGGTTGATACTCCTCCTAGTAGGCTATCAGCTCAGCTCAGCAAAGGTGTTGGTGTTGGTGCACTCCACTTGCTCCGGAGTTGCCTATTTGGTCAGTGAGATTTGGATATGTATTGATTGGTATTGGCGGTGCCCTATATTGACCTTTATGATTTTATGTACTCTTAAAGGCTTATAGACAGATGTCAGGTTTATGGATACTTGTATAGCCTTGTCGACCAATGTTTTGAGTTTACAAATGGTCATGTCGGCCTTATAGGCCCGTATGTCACATGTATAAGTTTGTATATCATGTTGGGTCATCATATGTTGAGTGTTTACCTATGTTTTATTCGTGTTATCTCATGATAGGTTTTCTTGATCATTTACTCGTGATAGTATGATGAGAAAGATATGTTACATTGGTACTCGGTTAAGTAAGGCACCAGGTGCCCGTCGCGGCCCTTCGGTTTTGGTCGTGAGCAAAGTGGTATCAGAGCAGTTCTGTCCTAGGGAGTCTACAAGCCGTGTCTAGTAGAGTCTTGTTTATGTGTGCGACCACACTTATAAGCAGGAGGCTACAGGGTATTTAGGTATGTCACTCTTTCTTCTTATTTTAGATCGTGTATTATAGCTCAGTTGTATGAATTGAAACTCCTAAATTCGATTTTAGTCGTAATACAATGATACCTATATCCACAAAGATAGTTGGTTAGAGATTGCATGTGGATGTGGAAGAGTTGAGTCAGAGGAACTCGATTTCACGTCATGCTTATGATGAGTAAATGTGAGGTTTTCAACAGATCATGTGTGTACTAAGATATGTAAGATTCTTAATAAGGAGCCTTAAGGCAAGGATATCTATTCACGAATATGGTGAAAATTTATGAGGGATTCAGAAGCTAGATACAAGTTTCAACATGTAAAATAAGTAAGGTGAAGAGAAGTACGAAGCACCCAGTTAATGAAGATTATTAATATTTTCAAATCAGGCAGACAAATATAAGCATTTTGGTACCTTCATCAATGACAGAGGTACGTACAATTAGCCACACCCATCTCAGTTATATTCTATGGGGGCTAACAGATATTGTATAAGAAAGATGGGATATCAGGATCCAACTTGGGTTAGAGTAACCAAAATGGTGGATTGAGCCAGGGGAGCTAAAAGTGAAACAATATTTTGTTGAGGTTTTCAGAATAATGTGATGGGAAAAAATATTAGAAGGAGAATCAGAAGAGAGTAAATGAAGCATTAAGGGTAAGGTATGATAAATAAGTGATAACGGTAAATCAGAATATGACAAGATGACAGAGTGTATAGTCAATTGAATAAAAAAACAAGAGGTGACAAGCCTTGAGACAATCAAAGAGTATATGCCACAATGTTGTATCCTTATTTTGAGAAATGAGTTGGTGACTCCAACCTGATTACTAGAAGGCTAAGTTAGACCCTCTGAGTAATAAAAATTATTATGGGCTAGTAAACAAGATAAAACTGAACATGAGTTAGGGACCAGAGGATTTGATAATAGGCGATAATGTGAAAATGTCATAGATTGCATTCCATAAATAATAGAATGGTCAAAAAAATAATAACCTTTAAAGGTTATTTATGAAGACGCTTCCCTAAATCGAGCAATGTGACTAAGTATGCCAGTTGCACTAGGTGTAACCCTTATGCGTAAGGAATTCAGTTATCCTTGGTACAGAAGGACTACTACAAGGCGAGTAAAGGTTAATAAAGAATTATAAAGACGCCAAAGTTGAGAGGTAAAACAATTATAGGTAGATCATCGTAGTACTAAATCTTAATACTCCCATAATAGGGGGAATATGATGTGATATGGTATTAAGCTGGAGTTAAGCGGTTCAGTTAACTATGGAATGTTAAAGGAAAAATGCGGTATAAAGGCGAAAGGGATGAAATTGCATTTATTAGATCCTACAGATATGTTATGACTCCAGAACCTTATGCAAGAATGATGCTGGGAGATGCAGTAAGGATTACCTCCCTGGATGTTATTGATAAATAAGTACAAATGATCACTTGATACTTAACGAGTTAGTGCAAATGGTAAGTTAAGACAAAGCATGCAACTTGAGAGAGAGTATGCGAAATATAGATATGAGCATGGAACGTCGAGTACTTAGTAGTTGATTCAGGAAGATCCTAGTTATGGCTAGACAAGAGGTCTCAGATAAATCAGCAGATCATACAAGATAAACATAGTGAAACCTAGCATAGGAAAATTGAGTCTCTCAGACACTGCATCGTCATCCTCGAGAAATTTTCAAATAAGAGTTGGGGTAGCAGAAGTACAACATAAGTGTTACGTAAAAAAAGTGCCATTGGGGAGACTATCAAAATTTGTTTTCAAAAGTAACGTGACGAGCACAAGGGCACGAAGGTAATTGACTAAGGATAATTATAGGCGAGTAAGAATATCAAAATTTTGTCGGGTATATAATGTAATAAACCTACATCGTTACATTAGAGGGTCTTCCCTAAGTGATACAATGAAAGACTAGCTCAAGAAATAAGGAAGAAGGCATCAACATCAGCATAATGACCTAAAGAAGAAATGATCTTGGAACAACAGTCTCACTACGACATTGTATGCTCTCCATAACAAAGTGGCGCTTATCGTGACTAAGGAACGCGAAGTAAATCCAAAGTAATATTTGAGATCATACGAGTTGTACAAAATTCCAATATATGTGCGCAATAAGATAAGCCAAGTATTCATGCAAAAAGTGGCAGAACGACCCAGAAAGGTAATTGCTTACTTTTAGCGAAAGCTGAGAAGGCACGAAAGGCATTATTCGATCTGTGACCAGAGTTTGTTTTATGAACACAATTAAGATTTCAACATGTTATTCACGCAGCATATATGTTGACAATGATATAGTAATATGAGACTCCAGTATAAGTTAAAAGAAAGAATTTACTCTACGTCATAGATCAAAAGCTTGAATTGTTGGAAGGTTATATCAGAGATATTCGATATCGTTGATGATGGGCTAAAGTAATAGCTAGTACCTTGAGCCGCAAATTAGAAGATAAAGTAAGCCTACTTAAAGGCCGAGATAGAGAAGGAAACTAAAGAGCTACATTAGATGAGCTTACTTAGTACGTTAAGACACCCATTGCACAGGAAGGCAATGTCATTCCTGGACTATTGCTAATGAGATTTAGAAAGTCCCAAGCTGGTTCCCAACGTCTGTCTTCGCGGGGCGATTGGAAAAGAAAGGAGTATTTAATTCTTTTATGCAAAATGAAATGGTACTGGCACTTCGTCAAACCTTCCATGAGCAGCAGATTCAATAGCAATTGCAGCTACTTCTATCATCCTTATTTGATTTAGCTGCGGTTAGGGATTAGCCTGTTTGGCATGGTTTGTTACCTAAAAACACCATCCTTTCTTATTGGCGTTAGGGAAAAGTCGAATTTCTTTTTTAATCCCTGGGGAGTTTCACGCTTGAGACCAATCATCTATGTAAAATAGATGAGAGCGAGAAAGAAGGCTCGAGAGACCTGTCTGGAATCAATGAGCAAAGTGAATTAGGAGTCTGATTATTAGACCCCAATGAGTATCAAAATCATGATTCAAAACATTGTAGATTCACTCTAAATATCAGAGGTAAAAAGAGATAGTACAACAAACTTATTTTATAACGACTCTATGATAAACCTAGTTAGAATAGTACCAACCTCATAAGAAGTCAGTATGAAGCTTTCGGCGGATTGTGTATGCACATGATGTGCAAGTATTGTAGTAGAGCTTTAAGGTGTAGATATGAATTCCACCTATGCGGAAGGGATCTTATGAAAGAGATAGAAGATACGATGCATGATTTAAAGGTAAGTAAGGTACATGTGATGAAGGTACGAGATGCCTAAGTACAGATGGTTACAAATAATTCAGATATTAGATAGAGGGCTGGAAACATCACAATTTTGTATCAAGAAATGATAGTGATGTCGTCAGTGGCATATCTTCCGGCATGCGGTTTCCAGATACAGAGAGGTCTAGTTAATAGAGTAAATAAGAGTTAGAGACGATATGAACTCTCGCTTGAGATTCCAGAGTAACATACGGAAATCAATGGTACTTACAAATTTAAAGAAGGTTGCGAGTGGTATAAATAGGTATATGTAGGTCGCAAGCAAAAGTATGGTAGAGCGATAAGGTTTTATAGATAGGAGTAAGGATAAGAATAAGTGAGTGAGAAGGTGACGAGAATAGGAAATTCCTCGGGATTAAACCCATCACAACAAGAGAGCTGACTTTTTCCATAAGTTATAAAAATATTAGTATAGCGTGAGTGAACTCAGAGGAGTTTAGAGGAGGATCAATGCTGCCCTAATGGTAAAATAAGGATGTAATTGTGATAAATAGGTGGATGATGTTTAGTCCTTTAATTGGGTAATTATTCAAAGAAAAGGGATTTCATGAATTGTACAGGATTAAAATACTCTTATAAGGTGAATCACGTTGGGATGCTATGAAATACAGTTATTGAAGTATAGTATTAACCCTAAGTGGATCGGGCAAATAACTCCAGATGTCCCGATAAGATGTGAGCCCTAGTGACATTATATTATGTAAGAGGTTTGAAGTTATAAGTGGTAGATTAAAATCAACATCAAGGTGAATCAGCAATAGATGGATAAAAGTTCCAAAGTACGAGACGAGATTTGGTTGTCATTCTTAAGATGAACAGTAATAAGAAAGTATTGAGGGACTTAGATTTATACATATAGGATCAGCAACGAGAGAATAACTTGGAGTTTGGTAGCGGGCCTCGGTAATAAATCAAAGCATGTGTTATGGTATAATATGACCTACCTAAATGAAGTAAAGCCATAAGGATAGATATCCAAGGCTATGAAACAAGATACAACAATAGACACAAGTTTGACAAAGTTCCAAGCGAAGGACTTCTGTACATCTATAGATAACTAGATAGGCAACTTGCCATAGTTCTGTTTCAAAAGGGAGGCCTAGAATTTGGCTAAAAGCTATAAGGAAAAAGGACAGAAGAGTCATTTAGGTGAACATACAAGGACATAGTCATACAGGCAGCATGACAAAAGGTCGTGATAATTACGAGATTGGAAGAATTTTGACAACAAGTCGTGGTGTGAGAAAGAGGCCTAAAGGGGGGGGGGGGGATGCTCTAGCCTTTGAATTTATTCAAATAGTAGTTTCCTAGATAGAAAGAACAACATCAAAATATATGTAACAATTATGGGTTATGAAACTGATAAGAGCATAAGCCAATATTCGAGGACGAATGTTCCAAAGGGGGAAATGATGTTACACCCCATGTTTTCATATATAAAAGTATGTCATAAGTCAATTGATGTAAGATAAAAAATAAGATTGTGTTTGAAATTAGATAAGGTAAGTTAATCATGTTACCTTGGAAGTTACAAATATTTAAGATCATGAATAACAAGTACCAAGATGGTTGGAAAGACTTAGAAGCTAAACAAATTGAAGAAAATAAGTTTCGTCGAAAGTCGACAAGTTTGGAATATTATAACATGTAATTTTGGGATAAGAATAGGGTGTTTAAATTATAAGTATATCATATTATGAGTTATATTATTATGATTTAAAGTAAAGTGAGTGGTGGAACAAAAGTTGGAAAAGTCTTCGCAAGTTACATTCAAAAATGTATTGAAACTTAGGTCAAGTGTAGCTGAGCTTTCCTTCGAATATACTTGGAATTATGGTAATATATACAAAATTGAACATATATGAGTCTATTTTATTACCCATTAATCCTTCATCAATACAACATAGGAGTAAAGAGATATTTGCAGTTTCACGAGACTGCAGACTGCATAGGTGACAAGTATGTGTGTCACTAAAGCTTTTTGAGTAGTACATTTCGTGTGTTATATGAGGTCTTTATTGGATATATTAGATAAAAAATTGAAGGTATTCGAATTTATTTTCCAGATCTCTTAACCATTTGTTCATATGAAATCCATATAAAAAAATATAAGCGTCGGAAGATGGACCAATGTTAGGGTTCCAAGCTAGCACCTCTTTGACTTTTCCAAAGTCGATATATATAAGTATTAGGTCGGCTTTCTCTTCATTTTTCAGTATAACACAACCATAAAACACCCATAAACAGAAACTTAATCTATCTTCTAGGGTTTCAAATTAGGTTATCATCCTGGACACGAAATCGAGAAGCGATAACATCAAAACGATCCCTACAACGTAAGTATGATTATACAGCCTCTCTTTTTTCTTTGTAGTTCGAGTTTTGGAAGTTACTTAATAGTTAATTAACGTCTAATATTTGTGTTTAAGTGATTAAATATCAAGTAAGGTTGATAAATTAATTTCCTAATAGTTAGAACTCACGGTACGGTGATCGAAAGCCATGAGTTCGAGTTAATTGACTTATAATGGACTGTTTTGTGGCCTTTTCGTGTTGCTATTGAATTGTATCTTTTGCTATTGTTTTTATGGATTTGAGAATAGAAATGGTGTGGAGAAGCACCACTTAATGGAAGGGTGGTTTCCTGGCCGTTTTTTGTAATATTTCCGGGTCGTTTGACACTACTACGGCGGCCTTCTTATATATGAAGTGATTAGGTTGTGTGGACTATTTTGGGAGGCTCAATATGATTATTATTGATGTTGTTTGGGCTTTTTGGTGATTGTTTTGACTTTTGTGAAGTAATATATATAGGGGAGGTGCTATACGTTTTCTCGTGAAATAGGTTGTGTTCGATACATAATAGTTAGGACGCCTAAATGATAACGAGAGCGTCATTTCTCTTATTGTGGACTAAGGAGCCGTGAAATTGCATAGCGTGAGGTTGGGAAGAATATACAAGGTGTGTGAATCTACCCCTTTCCTTCTTTTGCATGACTTTGACTGTACATAACGTAATGAACGAGCTTCCAAAGATACTCCATTCTTAGAAGCTAGCACTACTTACATATTTTCCCTTATTATGGAGCGATTGATGTTGATGTTGCTTCTCTTATTCTTATGTTATCAGTGTTGTTGGTAATTCCTCATTCTTATAAGATTCAAGATAAAGAGTTAACCTAATAACATGTATAGAGGATACCGGCCTTTCGTCACTCCGAAAGGTTTAGATTGTGATTTTGTGAGTCGAGCATGCATTATATATATATATATATATATATATATATATATATGTATGTATGTATGTATATATATATATATATGTATGTATGTATGTATATATATATATATATGTATGTATGTATGTATCTATTTTACTCTATCGAGCCGCACTATTGTCGGCTGGATATGACAACTATTGTGCAACCACTGATTAGTTGGGTTTACCGAGCTCCACGTGGCCTGGTACGATTCTACCGAGCCTTATGATGGCTGGGTACGTTTTTACTGAGTCCTCTTTGAGGCCGGGTACAATATGATGATGATGCCCACAAAGGCGTATGTTTTTAAACGTTTATGTATATATGTATTATGGATTTCATACCAGTTGCCCCTAGAGGCACTCAGATGTTCTAGGTTGTATCTCCTCTATCTCTCTTTACAATACAGTTCTTTTTTATGCTTTCCTGCCTTACATACTCGGTACTTTATTCGTACTGATGTCCTTTTTTCCAGGGGACTCTGCGTTTCATGCCCGTAGGTCCTAAAAGACAGGTTGACACTCTTCCAAGTAGGCTATCAGCTCAACGAAGGTGTTGGTACACTCTACTTTTTCCGGAGTTGCCTATTTGGTCAGTATGCTTTGGATATGTATTGATTGGTATTGGCGGGGCCCTATCCCAACTTTTATGATTTTACGTACTCTTAGAGTCTTATAGACAGATGTCAGGTTTATGGATACTTTTATGGCCTTTTCGGCCTATGTTTTGAGTTTACAAATGGTCATGTCGGCCTTATAGGCCCATATGTCACATGTATAAGTTTGTATATCATGTTGGGTCGTCATATGTTTAGTATTTACCTATGTTTTATTTGTGTTATCTCTTGATAGGGTTTCTAGCTCATTTACTCATGAAAGTATAATAAGAAAGATATATTACATTGGTACTCGATTAAGTAAGGCACTGGGTGCCCGTCGCGGCCCTTCAGTTTGGGTCGTGAGAAAAGTGGTAGTAGAGCAGTTCTGTCCCAAGGAGTTTACAAGCCGTATCTAGTAGAATATTATTTATGTGTGTGTCGTACAACACACTTATTTTGTGTTGCAACATTAAATCATGCGCTTGATGGGTGGCAACCCAGCTTTACAGCTTTTAAAACAAAATTAATTGTATTATTTTTGTTTTGTCAATTTTGATTTTCTGGGAGCATGGAAAACAAAGCTATTGGACGGATGCAATAGCGAAGCAGATGGTTGGAACTAAGTGTGAGGTACCCCCACGAAGGACCAAGCCTAGGAGAAGTCTGAGTACCCCATGAGATCGTAGTGCTTCAGCCTTTGGCTTACCAGGGAGTTTCTTTTATCCTCTTATATGTATGGGTGTGCATTGGGGACAATGCACAATTTTAAGTGTGGGGTGAGGAGATAGTTTGGGTATCTTTCTATGCTATTTTAGTTATGTTAGTTTAATTGAATATCTTTTTTTAATAGAAAAGAGAGGAATTTTCCCGAGATGGATCTATTAGACAATTTTCTTGAGATATTTAAGTCTAAAGAAGAAAATAAAAAAGATTTTCTTTTATTAGGTAGTGTAGCAATTACCCCCTAATTTTTCTTTAAACCACGGTTCTTTTTCAAGGGTGTTATTTGAACTGGGTGTATTTAGTTTTTTTTTTTGTAGTAGTATCTATTATGTTGTGTTATAAATTGAAGCAATATCTCTTTACTTTGTTATGCCTTGAGAATAATGGATACTTTGGTTGTGACGCTTAGGCTCAGTTTTTGACTCTTGTATAAGTACCTTAAATTTTATGATCTTAACTTTGCTTAATTGCTTTGACTAGAGTGTTTTGATAAACCAATCCTGAGTGAGTTATGTGCCATGTATGCATAACGATTTGTTATATTCTGTGCATTGAATTTGATGCCTAGAACTTACCCCGTGTGTTTGCGAAGCGAAATAGTAGTTTTGTTCAGTCTTAGAAGTGATATAGGCAATTCATTGTTGAGCCAGATATGTATATTTTACCCACCTAATTGTTATGTACCACAGTTAACCTCCTTGAGCCTGTAATCTTATTTCTTTGGCATCCACATTACAAGACTTACTCATTTGTTTGGATTAATCATCTATTTGAACATTTTAACCCTTCATGAGCACTTGAATTATTATGAACTATGTAAAAGTTAAAGTGTGGGGTGGTTGGTTTGGAATTTGAGTAGAACTAATAAAATCAGGAGAAAGGTTTACTGTTTTGAACAATTAAAGAGCCACTTGAATTGAAAAAAAAAATAGTTGTATTTATATGGAAAAAAGTATTCCTTAATAAATGGTGACTCTTGATGTAATTGTACTTAAAGAAGTATGTGGTAATATACATTGATGTGAAGGTGGAGTTTGGCTTGACATAAGTATGGGGTTTGAATATTAAAGTATATTTATTAAAGTGCTTAGGGAGGTGTAGTCACTCTTATATCTAAATGTATCCTACCCGTATCGTAGCCTACATTACAACCAAATAAAGTCCTAATTGATCATAGACTGAATGAGCTTTATTAGTGGAGTAGTACATTCGGGCAAGCTTATGGTGCATATTTTGTGGCATATGAGTGTTATTTATGGGAATGAGTAAATTCTTTCTATCTTGAGTACCTAAGTGTTCTTAAATTTTATTGTGTGAAACTACTCTTTTGTTGTGTGAGGGCTCTTGATTCATGAAGAAAATGTAATGTCATTGACCCCTATGTTAGAATAAGTGGGTGGGTTGTGAATAATGCGTGGTACTTGCCAGTCAAATCTCGATATGATGATTTTGTGCTTAGTCTATTTTAAATACTCTTGGTGTGATGAGTTAGAAGAATTGTTTAAAAAGGTCACGTCTATATAAACTTGTAGTTTGATTTCTCGAGGACGAGAAATGTTTAAAGTGTGAGGTATTGATGATAGGTTATAATTATGTATTTTAGTCACTTATTACACTCAAATCTACTGCAGTTTAATTGAGTTTGAGCTTTAATCGCTATTCTCTTGCACTAATTGTGTGTTTTATGCCTTGTAGGAGTGAATTCGAGCTATGCAGATGTTATGAAATGAATTCAAGTGATTTGGAGCTTTGAAGTCTGAGTAAAAGCCCAAAGAATTAATCCGGGATCATTTTCGGGGATCGACAAATGATAGAGCATCAAAACGAAGAATCGAGTAGGCATATTGCGCATTGTCTAGTAAAATATACACAAATTTTTTCGTAAAACTCTATTTGGGCTTCACAATATTGTTTAAAAGATAACTCAAAGGGCTACAACTTTAATGTTTTACGTTATTCTAAATTCCAAATTGAACAGGGTGAAAACCTCTATCGAAACCACGACCGCGGACCTGAGACGAGCTGAGGCAGTATACTTGCCAAATACCGCGCCCGTGCCGTGCACCAACCACATCCATCCAGGCCTGAAAACTTGTCCTTTTTCACGTAGGAGAAGGTATAATTGTTTCGGCCCGAACCTATTTGATATATATACATGGAAAACAATATTTTTGGGGGAGGAAACCACCAATATTTGACACATATTCAACCTAAGAAGGCAGAGACACAATAGGAGCAAGGCGGGAAATTCTTCTACGAGTTTTTCCTTCCTCTTCCTATCTTTCATTGTTTGTTATGACTTTTAGTACTATAGTTTTAAATACTATTATGAATAGTTAATTTGTTATCTAGGGTTTTGATGGAACCTTTTGTAGGATAAATTCTTGTTATGTTTTTATATAATTAAGCCGTAGTATTTTCTCTATTTGTTCAACTATATTATTCTTATGGTTAATTGAAGGGACTCAATTGGTTGTGCTTATTTAGTACGTATTACTCGGGAGAGAGTGCATATTTAGGTAATTGTTGAACAACATCACTCCCGACGTATGTGAGGAATCAATAACCAAGGTTTAAAGGTGAGATTAGGGATAACAAAACCTTGGGTGCGATCTAAGAGAGCTGTAATTAAAGTCAGCTAGCGTAACTCGAGAGAGTATGTCTAGTAAATTATTGTAATTACTCGGGAGAAAATTACAACATGCAGAGCGCTCATGATCGGTAGAGATACTTAGGCGAAATTATAGAAGACATAGCGGAAAGTATTCTGAAAATTGGGGAATTCATAACTCTAGACCTTACTAATCTTTTCTCCAACCTGTAGTATATTTAGTGTTAATTTATCATTTTAATTTGTTAGTTAGTTAGTTAAACACAAGAATCTTATTATCTATAAGTTAGGAATTGCTCAAGCTTGTATTCTTGGTGATAATGAACAACTGTAGCTAAGCATTAGTTTTCTGTGAGATTCGACTCTGGAATTGTAAGACGGATTATATTTGCAACGGCCGCTTATTTCTTTTTATAAGGTATAGTTGGGCGTGATCAATAGCCTTTTTTTTAAACTGGTTTTATGAAAATATTTGAAGGCCTGTTTGATTACGAAATACGGACGTCTCTGAGCCGTGTTAGTTTGGTTGTAGCCTTTAACTTGATATTTGCCCATCATGCTTGTTTCTCGATTATACTTCAAACTTGTTCGAACTATTAGTCCTCGAGTGGGATGGCTGTGGCCTATGAAATCGAGGGTTGCCTTTTTAAGGTCTTAATATTTCGAAGTTTGTTAATTCGAGTATGTTGATTTTCGGACGGCAGTCCTCGAGTACAGAGTTATCTTCTCAAGCTTTAGTTGTGATTGGCTCTTGAGCTAGTTTTCGTAAAACATCGTGAGTAAGAAATTGTAAAGTAGAAATTTCACTAAGGCATGGAAGATCTAATAAGGAAAAGTTACTTCTTTCCATAGACCGTTCATGCTTACATGTTTTATCCTTAGGGCTCGGGAATGGGCATGGTTCGCTTGACCGTTTGGCCATTTACAGAATTTTCCTATCGAGACCCTGTTGACACGAGCATCTTCCTTGAAAACATAACATTCGAGGGTGATACCCCCATTATTCGAGGTTGATTGTAAAGAAGCATCATATACTCTTAAATTGTTCCTAGGTAGCACATATAATTGTTCTCTCGTTAAAGCCCTCGCTGGAAAAACCCTTTTGGAACAAAATCCGATCTAAGATAAAAGGAGTGCAATGAGTGCTTTAAAACCTGCAATCTTCGTGTTGAAGAATTTCTTGGTGTCTTCGATATAACTTCCTTCTATCTGTCTTTCTCGAAAGCCTGTACTTCAACCTATTTAGAGAAATAGTCAGTCATAAGTAAAATAAATTTAGCTTTACCTAGGGCCGATAGCAGAGGACCAACGATGTCCATCTCCTGTTACATGAATGGCCACGAGGATAGGACTGAATGAAGTTTCTCTCCGGGTTGGTGGATTATCGACGCATGCCATTGGCATTTGTCACATTTTCGAATGAACTCCTTAGTATATTTTTCCATACTATCCCAATAATATCCTGCTCTGATGACTTTGTGAACCAGTGACTCGGCACTGGAGTGGTTCCCGCAAGTGCACTCGGGAATTCCTCGTAGGATGTAGTCAGCGTCTCCCAGACCCAAGCATATTGCCAACTGCCCGTTGAATATCCTTCTGTACAATGTTCCATTCTCAATATAAATAGTGCAACTTTTGTTCGCAGAGTCCTTGATTCCTTAGAGTCCGATGGAAGTTTCCAATTCTTCAGATAATCAATATATTTGTTCCTCCAATCCCAAGTTAGGCTTGTGGAGATTATTTTGGCATGGCCTTCTTCGACCACTGATTTTGATAGCTGTACGACAGTCCCCGCGCTAATTTCATCATCTTCGACTAATGACCCTAAGTTTGCAAGGGAATCGACCTCACCATTCTATTCGAGGTACATTCTGTAGGATTCATTCTTTGAACCGGTGTAAGGTTGCCTGCAATTTATCCAAGTATCTATGCATTCGATCTTCTCGGACGTTGAAGGTTTTGTTGACCTAGTTAACCACGAGCTAGGAATCACACTTGGCCTCGATAATCTCAGCTCCTAACCTTTTAGCTAGCTCGAGACCTGCAATCATGGCCTCATACTCAGCCTCATGGTTAGTCAACTTAAGGATTTTGATAGATTGTCTAATCGTATTGCTTGTGGGTGGCTTGAAAATGATGACTACTCCGGACCCCTTCACATTTGAAGCATTGTCTGTCAAAAGGGTCCACAGCCCGAGAATGTACTCAATTTTAACAATAACTCCTTTTTGACCTCGGGCACGATGGCTGGTGTAAAGTTGGCCACGAAGTCTACTAAGATTTGAGACTTGATGGTCATTCGGGGTTGATACTCGATATAGTACCCACTGATTTTGACGGCCCATTTGGCCAGTCAGCCCGAGAGCTCGAGCTTGTGCAAAATGTTACAAAGGGGATAAGTGGTTACAATACAAATTGGGTGACATTAAAAATATAGTTTTAATTTCCTAGAGGCGCTTATTAGAGCAAGCGCTACTTTTTCTAAGTGTGGGTACCGGGTCTCTGCTTCACCTAGGGTTAGCTAACATAGTAAACAGGAAATTGCGTACCTTATTCTTCTCGAACTAAGACACCACTTACCGCAACCTACGAGACTGCCAAATATAAGTATAGTTGCTCATCCTCTTTCGGAGTATAAATAAATGGTGGGCTCAAAATGTAACACTTTAATTCCAATTCCTGTTGGCATTCCGGGGTCCAAGTAAAATTGTTCTTCTGTTTTAGAAGTGAGAAGAACCTGTGGCTTTGATCAGAAGACCTCGAGATGAACTGGTCTAAAGCAACTATCCATCGTGTTAGCCTTTGTACGGCCTTAACGCTATCCATGACTTTGATGTCTTCGATTGACTTGATTTTATCGAGGTTGATCTCGATTCCCCAATTTGATACTATAACGTCGAGGAACTTTCTTGGACCAACCCTGAATGCATATTTTTTGGGGTTGAGCTTCATGTTGTGTTATCTCAATATGTCGAAGTTTCCAATAAATGTGTCAAATGGTCCTCTGTGCGCAGGGACTTAACTAGCATGTCATCAATATAAACCTCCATTGATTTACCTATTTGTTCTTCGAACATTCGGTTCACTAGGCGTTGATAAGTAACACCATTATTTTTTAGCCCAAATGGCATCACATTATAGCATACGGTACTTAGTGATAAATGAGGTCTTTTCCGATCCTCCGGGTTCATTTGTATTTTGTTGTACCCGGAGTAGGCATCGAGAAAGATGAGGATCTCGTGGCCGGCTGTGGCATCGATCATGCAATCAATATTTAGCAGTGGAAAAGAGTCCTTCTTGTATGTTTTTTAAGTCTTTATAATATACACACATTCTAAGTTTATTTCCCTTTTGGGATTACAATATGTTTGCTAACCACTCAGGATATTATACTTCCCGGATGGATCCTATTTTGAGAAGTTTGGTTACCTCGTCCATGATGAATGCATGATTTACCTCAGACTATGGACTTATCTTTTGCTTTATCGGTCTGAACTTCGGGTCCAACTTAATCGATGAGTGCTGATCTCCCGTGGGTTCCTGTCATGTCAAGGTGGGACCAAGAAAATCAATCCATATTTTTAATATGGAATTTAATGAGTTTTTCCCTGAGCTCGGGAGGTAACCTTGTTCCCAGGTATACCTTTCAATCGGGCATCTGCTCGATCAGTATGACTTTCCCAGCTCTTTGATTGTCTACTTTGTGGCGTCAGAATCATTGGGAATTATGAAGTTCGAGGTTTCATACAATCATCATCCTCAATAATTTCCTGTTGTTCGGATCTAGTCGAGATCGACGACTGTGGTTGCTATTTGACATCTGGTTTTTCCTTTGATGCAGTCCCTTGTTGAAACCATAAAGCACTCAAGCTATAGGCATGATTTGATCCTGAAGGTCGAGCTGCTCTACGACCCTTGATCGAATTATATTTTGTGAGCTACCTGAATCAACTAATACACATTTAACTTGAATTTTATTCATAAGGATAGAAATTATCAGTGCATCGTTATGATGCTATTCGATTCTTTCTACATATTCATCATTGAAGAATAAGGTATCTTCCAGTAAGTAGTCCCGGGTACGCTTCTCCCTAGTTATTGTGACTTTGGTGCGTTTAAATGTAGGACCTTGAGGGATATCGACCCCACCGATGATCACATGAATCACATGTTGTGGTTCCTCATGTTCTTTTTTCTTGTTTGCATCCCCGTCTCTAAAGTGATTTTTTGCTCAGTCACTCGATAACTCTCGAAGATGACCTTCGTTGAATAAACGGGCTACCTCCTACCTTAGTTATCTGCAGTCCTCGGTTCTGTGACCATGGGTTCCATGGTACTTGAAAATTTGATTTAGACTCCTTTGAACATAATTGGTTTGCAGTGGTCTGGGCCACCTAGTATCCTTGATTCATCCAATGGCTGACACAATACCTTAAGCATCGATGCTGAAGTTGTATTCCGATAACCATGGCGTTTCCTTAGTCTTGTTTGTTTATCGAAGCATTCTTACTCAATATCCCTCAATAATTTTGTCCTCGATCATTCTTTTTATCATTTCAAATGAGATTACGTCCCGGTATGATGTTTCTTCGATCTGCGTTATATGGTTGGTATCGATCTCTGTTCGATTGGGGCTCTCTATCGATGTCTCTTTAAATCATGCCTTCGAAAGCCCAATCATCAGTAACCGGGGGAAGGTCCATGCATTCCATCTGAAATCGAGATACGAATTCCCTTAGAATTTCATTGTCCTTTTGTTTCACTTTGACGAGGTCCAGCTTCCTAGTCGCGACCTTTATTGCTCCGGCGTGTGCCTTTATCAAAGAATCAGCGAGCATGGCAAAAGAATCGACGGAATTCGGTGGCAAATTGTGGTACCCTATCATTGCCCCCTTCGATAAAGTTTCTCTAGATTTCTTCAACAAAATGGATTCAATCTCACCATCTTCTAAGTTATCTCCCTTTATTCTGCATTTGTACGAAGTGATGTGTTCATTTTGATCAATTGTCTCGTGGTAATTGGGGGGGGGGGGGACTTCTTAGGAATGGGCTACGGAGCCGCACTTTGAGGAAAAGGCTTCTGCACGAACTTCTTCGAATCCAAGCACTTTAAGATCGGCGGTGGCCCTGGTGTTTGGTCAACTGGTGAGTTCTATGTTTCTACCTTTTAGTCATTAGCCTTAATTTTCTTTCACCTGATTTTATCTGTTTAATGAGCTCCTCGATCATTTTCATGATGGCAGGATCAGTTCCAGATCGATTATCGTTGAATTTTTTCTGCATGTGTTCGACATTATGAGCAACTTCTTGTGATGTATCGAGTTCGATTCTGCTTGGGGCTCGATTCTGATTTTGGAGTAGCGGTATCGTAGCCTACTAAGTTTGTAGCATGTCAAATATCAAAGGCTAATTCCATTTTCTTTACCATCTTATGCGTTCCAATTGGCTGCTCGGGCATCTCTGCGGATGCTAGTTTCAGGTTCGGCGGCTAAATCTCCATGAATGGAAATATGAGAATTGACATCAACCGGATCCACATCTTGTGGTACGTTGGGATTGATTGGAGGCAATCCATTTTTCGGGGGTGACCACATCTTCGTTTTCGCCATGAAGACCAAGGTCGGCGTCAGTATGAGCGGGTACTGCTTAAGAGTTTGACATGTTAATTCCTGAAATAAAAAATACTTACGAGAATAAGTGTAAAAGCAGTGTGTGTTATGAAGGTTAACATAAAGCAATCACTATTATCCCGATCCTCAATACGGGCGCCAAACTGTTTACCCAAAAAATCAAGAAACAGTTAAACTTGTAACGTGCTTTCAAGGATACGTGATTTCGTTTAATACCAATTTATTAACTTAGAGATAAATGATGAGAATTGACAGTAATGTAAAATAATCCAATGCGTGGAAATTGCCCTCGAACTGATGAACCCTCGAGAATAGTGAAGTAAGAACAACTAAATAGTAGTAAATTGTAGAGCAGAAGAAAGAAATATTATATTGCCTTGATATTCGTGAATGTGAGATGTTTACAGATGATGGGGACCTCCTTTATATACTAGAGGAATCCTAATTATAGTGCAATTCTAATAACGAAAGAAAATCTCATGATTACAAATAACTGCCCTTGATTTAATCTGTTCCGAGATTTTCAATGCGATCTTCCACCGGTTATGAATATTTTACCTTTCCATTATTGCACTTCACTCAAAGTTGGTCATACTTAGTCTCGATTGATGCTGGCCTCGATCTGAAAGGACACTTC
The DNA here is from genome assembly GCA_034376525.1 of Nicotiana benthamiana. Taxonomy (NCBI): domain Eukaryota; kingdom Viridiplantae; phylum Streptophyta; class Magnoliopsida; order Solanales; family Solanaceae; genus Nicotiana; species Nicotiana benthamiana. The sequence goes on along the minus strand of CM067323.1, from coordinate 15,862,262 downwards.
GATTTTTAGACTCGATGCCTCATCTTTGAGCTCGAGTCTGGTTCATTACGAGGATACTCCCAATGCAACTCCTTTATCTCCATCAAATAGTAAAATCGAGGTAGGCCTGATTTTGACCGTATACAAAAATAAATACACCTGAAAACAAAAAGGAGAACGTGAAAAATTAAGAGGTCAATCCATGTACTAATTATTAAGGTATGATAGTTAACATCGTTGCTTTATTAGGTTTGTTTGATAATTATAATTATGGTGTAAAAAAAAATCACACCAAATCGATATTTCAAGTTAAACCAGGAAAAAATCGAATGTGAGTTGGTTTGATTTGATTTGGTGTTGGAGGAAAAACCCGATCATTATTGGTTTGTTTATGTTTTAACTAAAAACAAAAGTCAAGCCGAAACCAAACCAACCCAAAATTATATTTATATAATTCTTAAAAATATTTTATACATATAAACATTTATTGTAATTTGATTTATAAATATTTCTTAAACTATTTTAAAGTTTTATCTTTAAACGTATTATTTAAGGTTTGGACTTAACATTCTTGAATGGACCAATAAATTTTATAGCCTATAAATGTAGTAAATCAAATAAAGTTCAAATCAATACTAATGCTAATAAAGAAAATTCAATTCAATATTTAGAATGACAATAGTGTTGGATATCTATTCTTTTAAGTTTTGGATTAGTTTATAATGAAAATGCATAACCTAGTTTATTTTTTTCTTTAGTGCTTAGTTGTGTAATTAATTAGTATTTGTTAGATGTACCAATATAGTATTTTTAGATTATATTAGTAATATTTATTATTGTGTATTAATTAGTAATATTTTTATGCGATTTTATTGTCTTTGTTATTTAATATTTTAGTATAATGCTATGATTCATCTAATATTACTGTTTTATTTTCTTGAAAAGTTGTATCCTACTAGGACAAAAGAAATAATTGGAGCACAAGTTACATATTTTGTGCTATGAAGACTTTAGCGGGGGAAAACACTCGAAACAACCCGAAAAATTAGAGAAAAAGCGAGATTGAAAAATCTGATTTCATTGATTTGGTATGGTTTATTGATTTGCAAACCCGACACAATTAGTTTGATTTGATAATTGAATAAACCGAACCAAGTTGACCTATGAACACCCCATAATTATATTGTATTTGATCCCAACAGATGCGTGTAAGCTACACCCAGGGCGGCCCTTCCATAAAGCAAGTAAAGCAACGGCTTTAGGCGCCTGTGGGAGCCCCATTTCGTTATAACCAATAAACTATGCATAAGTTTTAAAATAAAGTTATGTAAAGTGAAAAAATTGATTTCTTTCTTTAATAACAAACATAGATAAGAAAGATTTACAACTGCTACAATTTTACCAAGGAAATTGCACTTGAAATAATTATTGAACCTGAATTTCGTAAGGAACATGTGAAATATAGGAAATAACAATTTGATGTGAATGTTGATAATGAAATTTTAAAAATCTTTCGGATAATCGTTTAGAGTTGATTACTGTTATACACAATAAACACGACTATTTTTTCACTTCAAAATAAATTTGAATAATTCGAAGTAAATGAAAATATTTTTGGTTTTCTATTTTGCTGTAAAAACTAAGATCACTAGATGTTAGAAATTTGAAAGAATATTGCCTTAATCTTGAATGTTCCTTAAAGTATAATAATCAATTCGTATTTGATGGTTTAAATTTATTTACTGAATTAAAGTATTAAGGCAAATAGTACCATTAAAAGATAACAGTTTAATTGATGCACTTAATCAACTAAAAAGAATTAATTCTTTTTCAAATACCTAAATTGCTTATAGAATAATGTTAATAACTCATGTTACCGTTGCTGTAACAGAATGAAGTTTTCAAAATTAAAATTGATAAAATCTTACCTATAATCTATAATGTCACAAGAAAGATTAAATGAATTAGCTATATTGTCAATTGAGATACACTTATTAGGAGTTATTGATTATAAGAAAATTATTAACAACTTTGTATCTAAGAAAAGCTAAAAAAAAATCCAATAAATAATTAAAAAAATTAAAAAATTAAGGTCCCTCATATTGTTTGGCTTTAGGCCACCAAATTCGTCGGTCCACCCGTGCACCAGGTTTGATTTTGTTAAAATTGTTGCCTACTTGTGCGAAAATGTGCTATACATAGAGAATCAGACTATTGAAAATAAGCATTTATCCAGATAAAATCTGTACCTCATTTGCAACAAAATTCCCTAGATAACGGGCGTGTTTGGTATAACAAAAAATATTTTTCAAGAAAATATTTTCTTGAAAAATAAGTAGTAATCTTATTCATTTTCCGGTGTTTGTTACGCAAATTAAGGAAAATGACTTCTCAAGAGTATTCATAAATAATTTAGATATAATAAATATGAAGCCATAAACTTTCAAACCAACTACCTTCCGGACCCACAAATTTCATAAATTTTCAAACCGTTAAACTTTAAAAACCGTAAAATTTTGAACCCGTAAACTTTTTAATTTCTAAACCCATAAACTTCTAAACACATAAACATCTGAACTCATAATTTTGTAACTTGTAAAATTTTTAAAACCTTTAAAGAGGTAAATAATAAAACTAAAACTGAAAAATATATTTAGTATTTTATTTTCGGGAGCAGTAACACAAAAAAATAGAAATTTAAATTTTAAAAAAAACTTTGCCCGAGGGGGGAGGATACGAGTGGGTGGTGCAAAAAATAAAAAAACAAAAATTTGAAATTGTAAAAAAAAATAATTATGGTAAAAATAATTTTTTGCGGGAGGGGTGGTGGTGGTGGATGGAGGGGTAGTAGGGTGGGCGATAACGGAAAAACTGAAATTTTAGAAAGAAGAAGAAAAAACCTTTTTTTTTGGATAGGGGGCGGGATGGGATGGTGAGGGTAGGGAAGGTTGAGAAGGAGCTTTGGAAAGTATTTTCCCTTCTTTTGATAAGGAAAATATTTTCCTCCAATTAGAGAAAAATGAATTGATAACGAAAATATTTTCCAAAATTTTTAAGCCAACCAAACATGTGAAAATTAATAAAATATTTTCCAAAACATATTTTCCTTCATACCAAGCACACCCAAAATCACTAGAAAATTATTTCCCGAATATCCGTAGAAAACATGCTCTTAGCTAAAATTTAATTTTACCAAACATGAGTTTGTAATGACTTGACCCGTTGTCCCGTGAATTATCGCCCTGTTTTCTTCGTTTTATGTTTCTATATGTTTCATTTTATGTGTTTGGAGAGTTTGGAGTAATTCTAATGGAGTTTGGGTAGAAATGAGATAATTAGTGTCTTTATGAGAAGATTATGTTGGAAAAGTCAATCGAACGTTGACTTATAAGTTAGAGGGATTAGAATGGATTTTCGATGATTCGACTAGTTCCGGGTGATGATTTGTGACTTAGGAGCGCAATCGAAATTGAATTTGGAAGTCCGATGTAGAATTATGCTTGAATTGGCTAAGTTAGAATTTTGGCGAAGTCCGGTTGATAGGTGAGATTTTTATCCGGGGGGTCGAAATAGAATTTTGACAATTGCTGTAGCTCTGTTAGGTGATTTTGGATATTCATGCAAATTTTTAGATCATTCGGAGGTGTTTAGGTTGTGTTTTGAATCAAATGTGTGTTTCGAAAGTTTTAGAAGAACTTAGGCTTGAATCCGATGTAAATTTGGTGTTTGATGTTAGTTTTGGTTTTTTGAGAGTGCAACTAAGTTTTAATAATCATATGTGATGTTTTAGTATGTTCGTATGCGGTCCCGAGGATTTCGGGAGTTTCAGCTAGGTTTGGGCTGCGTTGTGCTCTTTTTTCTTATGCTTCGACGTCGTTTCTTCAAACATAAATGATATCATATTGAACAAATAAGCTCCGATTACTATTTTGAATGAAGCACTAGATCCGTACCGTAATTATGGACCCGTAGCAAAAAGAATCGTCGAATTTGGACATCGTATGAGAATTTTATGGCCGTTTTACCAAGGTTTGCCCAGATTTTCAAATTAATAACGAAATTGCCCCTGACGGTGTGTTAAAAACCTGCACTATTTGCAAATCGTAAAACCTACATATCTCCTTCATTATAAGGTCAAATTGAGTGATTCAAAAGCCTAAATTCATTAGAATTTCACAAAGAATCCATTGGGAGCAGTAAAATGCATGAACAATATACCTATAATGAGCAGGTCGAGTTTTCTTCCAATTTTTGAACGGGAAGAAGCTTCTGAGGCGATTTTTAAGATAGAAAATCAGTGGGTATCACAGAGGTCAGTTATTTGATTATTAAAACTCATTTATATGTGATTATAAACCATAATACCAGCCTTTAATCATGAAAACAGTAGAAAGAAGGATTTTGGGGCGTGAGATTACGAGACCTTTAGGGGTCGATTTGAGGGGTCAAACGGACTCCGATTTTGGTGTTCTTTATGTGTACGGAATCGGAAGAAGATGAAGAATAATTTTCTGTAATAATTTCTGAGTTTCGAGAATTGGACCCGGGGCTCGGGTTTTGTCAATTTCAGGATTATTGATTCTTTTTGATTATTTTTGATTGGGCATTGATCCTGTAGTGTAATGTGATGTATTCATTGTGGTTTTGGATAGATTCGACGCGCGAGGAGGTCGATTCAAGAGGAAAGGGCATCGCGGGCTAATCTACGGACGGTTAGAGGTGAGTAGTTTGTATATATTATGGCCTGAGGGTTTGAAACCCTGGTTTATCACATCGTGACGCTATGTTAGGGCGCGACTCGCACCCCATGGCAGGTGCGGGATCGTCTATGATTGAGGATTGTGACTAGGTCCATCCCGAGAGCTAAATATAATTATTGGCGTCTGATATGCACATTGTATTGTTGATAATTGGGCTTATTGCCATGTTTGGGGCCTTGTGTCGATCTGTAGCATCCGTCTAGGGTGAATATCTTTGTGATAACAAGATTTGCATAATCATTGATCTCAGTCCTATAATTAATCACTGTTATCAAACGCTAAATCACTTTTCCTGAAGTTAAATAACTAAGTTATATTTCCTTAGTAATTGAAAACTGAGAATTTAGTTGAATCTGTTATGTGACTCCTTTGCTTACTGTGGACCGAGCATGGATCGGGCTACACGCTTGCGATTATCATATATTAACATTGAGGTCGAGAGCATGTTTTATGCCAATACCTGGCTAATATTGCGCTTAAGCTGAAGGAGTCCCTCCGGAGTCTGTACATACCCCCAGTGAGCGCCGTCGATGTTAAACGGATCATGCTGCATGCCGCAGTGGTTTCATGTGCATTGCATTGCATCTTTGCATGATACTTGACTGATATATTTGATATTGCTTTGCTGTTATTTCATAGCTAAGGTATAGAACGATTAGATTTAGCTTTGCTTTGTGGCATTTCATGGATTTCTTACTTTCAGACATTGTATATGCTTATTACTCACTGAGTCGGTAGTACTCACCCCTACTCCCTGCACCTTGTGTGCATATTCAGGTACACCGGAGGCTTAGCTAACATTCGTGGTCTCCAGATATTTCCAGAGTCATTGAGGTAGCTACATGACGTTCGCAGGACCTGGCTGCTCTTCATTTTCCAGTTTATTGTTATTACATACATTCCAGATTTTATTATTTCCATTTCAGATATTATTATCCAGTTTTGTTTAAAGGCTCTAGACTCGTGACCCCAGATCTTATGGGTGTGTTATCGGTTTTTTCGTACTTATCTATATTACACTATTAATATTCTTGGATTATTATTTTTAAATTGCCGGTTTTGAGACTTAGTATTAAAATGAAAGCGATTGTTCGTCAGGCTTACCTAGCTTTATGGCTGGGTGCCATCATGACCTGGTTTGGGTCGTGACAAGTTGGTATCAGAGCCTAGGTTACTAGGCCTCACGAGTCCAAGCCGGTTTAGTAGAGCCTTGTTTATGGGTGTGTCGTGCACCACACTTATAAGCAGGAGGTTATAGAACCTTTAGAAAACACTCCACTTTCTTGAAATCTTATCGTGCGTCCTTGATTCAGTTTGAAAGAGTAACTCTTGAAATTCCTTCCTCATGCCTGTATGCACGCATGAACGCTCGGTACTATATGTGCTTTGATGGCTGGTGATTCCCCGATTGAGGGGCGAGATGTAATCTTCGTGAGGATGATGTTGGGCCAGCCTGGAGGACTTAAGGCTAAATATTGCCTAGGTATTAAGCATTGAGGTGCTGATTGTGTGAGAAAGTGTTTTAAACTTAGATATTTGGTATTGTTGCTATTAGCCGGAATGGCACTTTGGTATCCGTGCGACGAGTATGCTAGTGCTGCGACATGCAATTATATCACTTGGTAGTGACGAAGAAGTTTGCTAGATGATGGATGAACTGTTAATCGATTCGTTTCCTATTGTGGTTCGATGTGTAGCCCGAATATAGGCGCATGAAGAATCTTTTCAAGTCTCCTAGTGGAGTGAAGTAAAAATTGCATGATACAATATGAGATCAGATTCAGGAAGACTAAGTAGTTGTGTAATGTGTCTGACGATTGAGGGTATGCAGAGATGTTATATTTAGGTGAAGCAGGTGGGTTATCTCCTGCGGAGTGTTCTGAAGTGATGCGATTCTTATGTATATCGTGAGAAGATTTCATGTGTAATTGAAAGGTATTTTTTATGTGTAATAATTCGAACAGGTGCAATGCATGTCCATATGTCAATTTTGATAATAGAATACATGTAGTATTCGGATTAATGTTGTTGATATACATTGTAATGCTTTGTCAAGTTGTGGACGTGTTGTTAGGATGATTTTGGTGATTCTCTGGTATGTGGATAGGCTTAATTACAAAGGGAACTCTACAAAAAGTTTTGAAAAAATTGGGACTTAGAAAAAAATTTGTCGCCTACAGAGTGGGCTTAACTATTGTGTAAATGAATTGCAAGAATTGCAGAAGGGTTAACAATTCCTGATGATTCGTGTTTCCACAAGCTTATGAAAGAGTGAGTTTAATCTCACCATGATATTACGACAATAATAGAGTATATGTGTTGTGGTATATATGGCTTCGAGCTAAGATGGGGAGGTTGTTGTTGTTTAGCTGATTATACGGCTATGTAGTATGTTAATTCCGATTTGATGCCTGCGGGTGAATCAGTCCTGGTTACAGGAATTGAGCCGAGGGTGGCTCGAGTGAACCCAAAATTTTGTCAAAGGTTATATGGTGCTTCGTGGAAGTGAGAAGATAATAAGATGTTTTGAGTTGTGGATAAGGAATGCTTAGTGTAATGGAAAGGAAGTTGTTTGGTTGTATCGGAATAAGATCATGTTCTGCGGTGTTAGAGTGCCGATAAGGCACGAGTGGCTTGATTCGTTAAGTCAAGTAATTTGCAGTGTGTATAAGAGTGCATGGCTCTTGAGGATGGTTTTGATGTGTTCAAGATTCTATATGTGGTACTTAGGTGTTTTAAGGTTGAGTATGTGACCAAGTCAGTGTTTTCATTAGAACAAGTCAAGACTTGTGATATTTTTACGTTAATTACGGGATTCTATGTATCAGTATCTGGAAGAAAAAGTAGCGGACTTAGATTCGTAAGGAGTTCTTCAAAGTAGGGTATTTTGGAAGGTGGTATTTTTGGAAGCGTATGAGAGAGTATATCAAGTTGAAAATGAATTAGAAGGAAATCTAGACAAATGAAGTAGCTTGTTAGTGGACCGAATCGATATGGTAAAGATATGATCAATTCATTATTTATGTTCGAGGTAATGAGACTTTACGGGTATTGGGCGGCAGAGCTTTTGAGTTCGGACAGCTTTCCTAGACTAGTGTGGATAGAAGGATTTAGTCCTGGCAATTTAGCTTGTGGTTAGGAAAAAGAAGATGGAGTTCTCAGGTTATCCGAGTATGGTATAGTATGCGCGGTCTGTTGTGGAGGATTGGGATAAGTGTGTGTAAGGTACTGTTCAGTTCCAAATGGGAATTCATTAAATTCTTAAGCAACACGGGCAGCTGCATTTGATTTAAGAATCGACCCTCAGATGATTAAGGAAATGCTATTACTATTCTAGTAATTTGACAGGATTATACGTTCAGTAAGATGGGAAGGTGATGTAAACTGATAACAATTCGGTGGGATTGCGGCAGTTTCCTATTGGACATACTGTTGGCAATTGGGTATTTCAATGGCACAGGGAAATCTTAGAATATCTTTCGTGGAATGAATGACTACTTGATGTGTAATAATTATTCATACTGAGAAATGTGGGACCAGATATAGTGATTTGTATGTTATATGGAGCTGGAGACAGGGAGTTCTCCGAAGAAGTCTATGTAGTGGTTGTGGATTGTGCTATTGGGATTTGGAAGCCCGAGTGGATTTTTCCTTGGTCGGTATGTTAGATTTGGACATGATATCGGTGTGTAGACTGGTTGTCTCTGTGTTGGATTATTTTAGACCGTTGTGCTATGGGTCATATTAGAAGATGCCACAGGTTGCCTGTCAAGGTGCATCAGACTATGTTCTAGCGGAATGGTTGTGTTCCAAGGACCAACAGACGACTGGTAGGAGTTGCTTTCCTTAATTTGGCCTTTGAGTCTAGAGGCCGTGTAGTGGTTTCTACCAGTGATTCAGTTCCGGCATTAAGGGAATTTTCGGATGTGTGTTCTAGTCTGAGTCGACCCAGTTGGCTCCGAATTGTATTGTCGAAGGATAAATTGACTCGACCATTGCTGAGCTAATCAGCGATCTGGAGAGATCTATGAGTTGTTTTCTACGTTGCGAGACGTTATGATTTACGGACTATGGGCACATATGGTGCGGCGGTATCGAGATTCATAGTGGAAGTTGAGTTTTGTAGCTTAAACCGCCATAAGTAGATATGATTAAGCATTCAGTGTGCATTGCATTGCATCTTTGCATGATCTTGACTGATATATTTGATATTGCTTTGCTGTTAGTTCGTGGCTAAGGTATAGAACGGTTAGTTTTAGCTTTGCTTATGACATTTCGTGGATTTCTTACTTTCAGACATTATATATGCTTATTACTCACTAAGTCGGTAGTACTCAGCCCTACTCCCTGCACCTTGTGTGCATATTCAGATACACCGGAGGCTTAGTTGACATTCGTAGTCTCCAGATATCTCTAGAGTCGTTGAGTTAGCTGCATGACGTTCGCAAGACCTGGATGCTCTTCATTTTCCAGTTTATTATTATTACATACATTCCAGATTTTATTATTTCCATTCAGATATTATTATCCAATTTTGTTTAGAGGCTCTAGACTCGTGACCCCAGATCTTATGGGTTTGTTATCGGTTTTTTCGTACTTATCTATATTACACTATTAATATTCTTTGATTATTATTTTTAATTTGTCAGTTTTGAGACTTAGTATTAAAATGAAAGTGATTGTTGGTCAGGCTTACATAGCTTTAGGGCTGGGGTCCATCACGATTGGGTTTGGGTCGTGACATGGATCCTCCTCCAAAATTTAATTTTGGGTCCGTCGACCAGCAGTGGATATATTTTTGGGTAATAATTATGATTTTTTTCACCAAAATTATACAACTTTATTTTCTCAAGCAAAAATTATATGACTATGAATTTTTTTTTTATCAAAGTCACATAACTATATTTTCTCAAGACAAAAATTATAAAACTTTTACTAGTTCATACAAAAATCATAGTGATGGAAAATATAAATTTTAGTAGTATTTTCTTGTTTTGTAGTTTTTATTTTTTATTTTCAGTCTAGTAAATAATAATACAATTAAAATAGAAATGACTCAACCTGACCTGGCCCACCCGAGCCAATACTCGTACATATAAATTAAAATAATATTAAAAATGAATAGAAAATCCTTCGAAACATGATACTTCTATCTTTTATTTTATTTTCAATATTTTTATTTAAATTGATAGCAGTTTTATTTCAAGTGCTCTCTAATTATACCTTTTATTTCTTTATTTTTTTTGTCAGAGTCTCATGCATTCCGAACTAAATTTTTATTGAGAAAGAATTCATTCTTATTATTATTTAAATCACATATAAGGGTATTGGGTTAAGCTGGGTTGGGTCGGAAAAAATATAAAACTAACCGTTCAATCGAAACTAATTATATTTTTTAGCCAATATATATATATATATATATATATATATATATATATATATATATATATATATATATATATAAAGCAAATTTTAAATTTTATTAATAAAGAAAATAAAGTTACCACAAATAGGTGAAATACAAGTAAGGGAGTCAAATCGCCGGAGTTGTTACCGTATTCGACCTATTATGATAATATTACAGAGAAGATAGGTTTATATGATATGGGGGGAGTACCAGTATTGTCACCCATATAACAATAACCAGCGAAAACCTTACCTTATAAAACCTATCGAGACCATAAAAGGCCTCAAGAAATACAAACCATAAAGCGAAAATAAATAAAAGAACAGTAATGTGATGGTACAGAAAGAAGATATAAATCTTTTTTCTCTCCATATTTGTGAACAACTACCTCAAATTGTCTTTAAAAATCACACTGTTCCTTGACCGATGAGGCTTTAAATCAGATGGATGGAAGATTTGTTTTTGCTTTGCAATTCTCAACGGGGGCCTTCGGATGTTAGCGCCTACGCACAAACTGTTGTCACAGCTTTTATCTCTTTCCCGATATTTCTTATTTGCTTTGCAATGTGTGTGTATATATATATATATATATATATATATATATATATAATACACACACAAAAATATATAATTGGGTAAATTATTTATTAGAAATTATATATGCATATGCATATAACACACACACAAACGCACACACACGCACACGACACACACACACACACACACACACATATATATATATATATATATATATATATATATATATATATATAATATTTTATCGACCATTATTTTTAGGAGCGATTAAAATTATACTCATATTTCTTCTATTTTAATTGGGTTATTATTTATAAAACTGAAAAAATAAAATAAGAAAATACTATCGAAAAAATTATTTTCCGACCACTATGATTTTTTGTGTGAGAAAATAAAGTTATATGACTTTGGTAAACAAAAGTAATAATTATATGACCATTTGTAAGTTAACATCATTTATGTTTGTGCCGATCAATCTGAACTCTCAAGAACAATGACTCTTGGAAAAGAGGATTATGTGTTCCAAATGTGGGAGTGGGGTGGAACTCTCCAATCTTCCTATTAAAATAGAAAAGCTTGCGAGAGTTGTACATTGTGCTACTTAGCTGAGATCCAACGGTTCATTAGTTGAGATTTAAGAGTTTTAGAGATGTTTACTTAATTAAGTCCCTGGGCTTTTAAATTAGAGGTCCTTTTAATTACACAATGACCCCTTAATTTTCATGTTTTATACCAATCGAGTCTTGCCCAGAATTGTACCGAGATGACAGATATAATAGAATTATCCAGCTGCAATCCTTAGGTCATTTTCATGGTTTTATGCTTTATATAGGCTTTAATTTTCCCCCTTTGGGTTATGAATGAAAAGCCTCTTTACTTTTTCCCTAATTTATCTTGCATTCCTTTTTTCTATGGTATTAGAGAAAATCTTGGCTCTGTGGATAACCATGACTGATAAAAACAGCAATGTTATGGAGGTGCTAAAGAAAATCTCACTTGATATGTCAAGCGTCATAGCTAGACAAGATCTGCCAGAGGCAAGTTAAGAGCAGAGTAACAAAAATTAGGAGGAAGCTTTGAGTGACCTTAGGGAGGTGCTCAATAAAGTTATTCATGGAGGAAAAATACCTGAGCGTGAAAAATTTGTGTCTCAAGGGGGATGTGATATCTACTCTCCAAATGATAAACCCTTTGATATTGGTGATTTAGCTTCTCCTAGCTCCCATGGAGTTAATATATCAACCTTATGTGATGACCCGACCCGTTGTCTCATGAGTTACCACCCCGTTCTTCCCATTTTCTGCTTCTATATAATTCGTTATCCGTGTCATATGTAGTTGAGTTAATTTGGAGTGGTTTTGATAAGAATTGAGGCACTTAGTCTCATTAAGGAAGGCTTAGTTTGGAAAAGTCAACAAGAAATTGACTTATATGTTAGAAGGATCAGATGTAAATTCTGATAGTTCGGTTAACTTTGGAAAGTAATTTTTGACTTAGAGTGTGATCAGAAGTTGTTTTGGAGGTCTGGTGTAGAATTAGGCTTGGATTGGCGAAGTTAGTTTTTTGTCGGTTTGGTTAGGTTTTTTATCGAATGTGTGTTTTGGAAGTTTTAAAAGAACTCAGGCTTGAATTCGATGTGATTCGATGGTTTTGGTGTTGGTCGAGGCATTTTGATGATTGGACCAAGTTTGGATGATGTTTTAAGATATGTTAGTGCTTTTGATTGAGGTCCCGGGGGCCTCGGGGTGATTTCGGATGGCTAATGAGAACTTTAAAAGTTGGAAAATTTTATAATAGATGAAAGTTGTAAATGAGTGCGCACAAAACCTCACTTTGGACGATCATATCTCCAGCTATATAAGAAGTTATGTGATGCACAACCTATCAAATTAAATCTCTTTGAGTCTTGTTTCTAACGCAATAAGCCGTTCGTCATATGGAGGTGTATACAGAAAGTTATGACCATTTTCATGTCTCCAGCGCCTGGATAGCGCCGGGCACTAGCCGTGGCATCCGGAATTTTGAGCTAGTGGATCCAGCGCCACATGCAGCGCCCAGCACCTCATGTGGCGCCCAAAATGGGTTGTATACTCATTTCGGGGTCATTCTTACACATTTTATCTTGGACAAACTTTAAGGTCTTCTTTCACGCTCTCATGACCTTTAACTCCCCCAATCTTCAAGGTATGCAATATCCATTATTTTGGTGTGAAATTCCATCATTCATATACTATTATTGATGAAATCCTCTCATAAAACACTTAAATTTTCAAGAAATTCCTTCAAGAACTCAAAGGAGGGTTTTGCAAGATTTCTTCCAAAAGGTAAATTCTACACCTTAGACTTATATATATGGATATATTATGGGAATATGGGTATAAATCAAGTATTACCACTTATAGTATGGTGATTGGAAGCCATAAATTCCCAATATAAATACATAGCTATTGTAGAGATTGAAAGATGAATATTTGATAGGATTTGTTGGTTAGGTGTAAATGGATGGTCATACATGTGTAGTTGAAAGTTATAAATTGGTTAGGAATGATGGTGAGATAAATTATTGGTTAATGGTGATAGTTGGAGGAACCAATACTATAGTTATGAGGTGTAAATATCTATACCTACAAGGTATTTGATAATATTCCTAAATGACATAAGTTATGAAATTTATTACTAATATTGGCCATACTAAATGTTGTATTGTAGATCAAAGTTACATAACTGTATTGGATCATTGTAGTATTATTAAGGGGTGAATTTCAGATATGTATTTTTACCGCGTTTCTATTAGAAATAAATTGAGAATCATCCTTACTTAGATTTAATTGTTACATTTGGGGTTCTTGCCAACTATTTGAATTCTTCAGGGATTGACATCACTGTTTCCTCACTATTTTGACTTGTATTTGAACTCAGTCCAAGGTTTTAAATACTGTTTTGCAAACTCAGCCATCTTTGTAAGATTTGAAAACTTCAACGATATTTTAAATGATGTTCTGAGCTGAGAACTATTATTTTAATATTGCCCGAGAGACTTATGTAAATTTATGGACTGAGCATGGATCGGGCTGCACGCTGCAACAATATTACATTGATATTGAGGCAGAGAGCCTGGTTAATTACATTGATGTTGAGGCCGAGAGCCTGGTTGATTACATTGATATTGAGGCCGAGAGCCTGGTTTATACCACGAAATGGCTTGATATTGCGCTTGGGCTGTAGGAGCCTATATGGAGTCTGTACACACCTCTAGTGAGCGTCGTCAACGATAAATAAATGGATGGATCGGCTGCACGCCACAGTTGGTACTAGAGTGTACCTTCATATGCATTGCATTTCATTCATGCATTTGTTGTTTATCTGTATTATATGTCATAATATTTCTATACTCTTATTTTATTGACTTGGTTTTTCATTATTAAGTGCTCGAAATTGCTAGTTATAGTTTACTTTGCATTTTTCCATAATTTCTTATTCTCAGCCTGTATTTATGTTTATTACTCACTGGGTCGGAGTACACATTACTCCATGCACCATGTGTGCAGGTATAGGTATTCCTTAGGCATAGAACGAGTTTTCCTCCCATTCAGTTTTCATCGTAGTTATCGAGGTAGCTGCACGGCGTTCATAAACCCAATTTCTCCTTCTATATTTACTTATTATTCCGTATTTCAGATATATTCCTATATTAGATTGTAGAAATCGTGTATTAGAGGCTCAGACCTTGTCACACCGGATCAGTGGGCTATTTTATAGGGATTTTTCATGATTATGGTTTCTGCACTTTTCATCTTTTAAATTCATATTTTATTTTAGATTTTCAAATTGTATCAAATTTGGTATTTATAGCCGTTAATCAGTAATAATAATAATAATAATAATAATAATAATAATAATAATAATAAGGGGTTGTGAGTGTTAATTGGTCGGGCTTGCCTAGCATTGTGTTGGGCGCCACAACGATCGGGATTTGGGGTTGTGACACCCTAACTACAAACCTTCCAGCTACTAGCTCAGTTCCTCCAAGTTCTCAAACCTAAACAGCCATCAACTTAACAAACCCAGCTCCTCAAATTCCTATAAACCCTAGCTGTGACGATCCGGCCCATCGTCACTTGAGTTACCGCCCCGTTTTCCCCGTTTTATGCTTCTATATGCTTCATTATATGTGTTTGTAGAGTTTGAAGTGATTTGGACAGAGTTTGGTTGGAATTGAGACAATTAGTCTCTTTAAGAGAAGGCTAGTTTGGAAAAGTCAATCGGATGTTGACTTATGAGTTATAGGGATCGAAATGGATTTTCGATGATTCTGCTAGTTTCGGGTGGTGATTTATGACTTGGGATTGAAATCAAAACTGAATTTGGAGGTCAGGTGCAGAATTAGGTTTGAATTGGCTAAGTTTGAATTTCGGCGAACTCCGGTTGATAGGTGAGATTTTGATCCGAAGGTCGGAATGAAATTCCGAGTTGCTGTAGTTTTTTAGGTGATTTTGGATATGTCTCAAAATTTTTAGGTCAATTGGATGTCGTTTGGTCGGGTTTTTGATCGAATATGAGTTTCAGAAGTTTTAGTTTAACTTAGTCTTGAATCCGTCGTGAATTGATGATTTTTGTGTTGTTGGGCATGTTTTTGTGATTGGAACTAGTTTGTATGAAGTTTGGGGTATGTTGGTGCTTTTGGTTAAGGTCCCAAGGGCCTCGGGATGGTTTCAAGTGGTTATCGGAGAGTGTTTGAATGTTTAAAAGTTGCAGAAGTTCAGCAGAAATGTTTCAGAAGGTTACCTCTATGCGATCGCATAGGTGGCATTATGATCAGATAGGAGGCTGGGAGAGGGGTCTGTTTTTGTGCTATGCATTCGCACTAGGTGGTATGCGATCGCATTGGTCTGGGAGATTGAGCTGTGCGTTCGCATAAGGGGGTATGCATTCGCATAGGGTTGTTGGGCTTGGATACCCTAGTAGTGGTGTGTTCTATGCGATCGCAAGGGTGCTATACAATCGCATTGTATTATTTTGGGAAGGAGGAAGTTTGTGCTATGCGATCACATAGGGTAATAACTGGGCAGACAGACTTGATTTTATAACATTTCATCCGCGACTTGGGTTCATTTTTCCACCATTTTTGCACCACCTTGAGAGCTTGTTGGTAGATTTTGAAGGGGATTTCGCCGGGAAGTGATTGGAGGTAAGTCTCGTGGCCTTTATACGTCATTTAATCGAAGAATCATCCTTTAATTCTCTGAAATTTGGGTAAAAATTGAAGAAACTAGAGCTTGGTTTTTGAAATGAAAATTGGGGATTTGGTGGCCCATTTGAACTTCGATTTTGATGAACTTTATATGTATGGACTCGTGGCCAGACGAGGATTCTGATAATGTGAATTTCGTAATTTTTTCGAGAAGTAAGCCCAGGGCTCGGGTTTTGCCAACTTCGTGTTTTTTGGGTGTTTATTTGAGTTCTTTCTATTGGGTTGTGTACCACTAGCCTATTATAACATATTCCTTATGGTTTTGATCAGATTCTACACCCGAGGAGGTCGATTTGCGAGGAAAGCCCAAGGCAAGCTAGGATTTGGCCGGTTTGAGGTGATTAATGGTTATGAATGATATACTGAGGGTTTGAAACCCCATATTTTCATTATACAGTGTTTCGTTGAGATGAAACACGCATCATATGATGAGCGTGGTGATGTTTCTGCCGAGGACTCGGACTTGGTCCATACCGATTTAAGGCTTACTATTCTTTTTGACTGAGACTAAGCTTGTACCCGTATATATTTGGGCTAGTTTCCATGTTTGGGCCCTTGTGCCGATCTGTAGAACTCCTAGGGAGCGTGTTGAGCTGATTGACCTCACTTTACCTATTGAACACATACCATCTGTCCTGACTTTGACTGTAAATCATGAAATAAACTCAACGTAGTAACTTGCACCCTAAATGAGAAATACCTAGGGTTGAATACCCAGTCTTAGCTGAGTGGGCCCGAGAGGCCAGGTCTATATTGACAGAGAGGGGTCAAGGACCCCGTAGTGAGGGTATTTTATATATACTGGATCGGGCTGCACGCCGCAACAGTATATACATATACATGTATTGGATCGGGCTGCACACGTATATATATATATATATATATATATATTAGATCGGGCTGTACGCCGCAGCATTATATATATTATATGGATCGGGCTGCACATCGCAGCGATATATTATATGGATCAGGCTGCTCGCCGCAGCAATATATTATATGGATCGAACTGCATGCCGCAGTATTATAGCGCTTGGGCTTAAGGAGCCCCACCGGAGTCTGCACACACCCCTAGTGAGCGTAATACTATATTATTGGATCGGGCTGTGCGCCGCAGTATTATAGATACTATATTGGATCGTGCTGCGCGCTGCAACATTATATATACTATATTGGATCGGGCTGCGCTTCGCAGCAGGGTTAGTAACTGGCGGGACGGAAGAAGAGAAGTAATTATCAGATTCTCTCCCCTATTTAGCAATATTCACTGTCGTTGCTGATGATATTAGAACTGTACAATATTCTTACCGGATTTATTACATTCAGTTGTTATTTATTGCTATTAGTCACTGAGTTGGAAGTACTCACTCTACTTCCTGCACCTTGTGTCCAGATACAGGGATCCCGGAGGCTTAGCTGCGATTAGCTGCTGCTTTTCAGTTTAGTACCAGAGTTGATAAGGTAGTGTGCTGGCGTCCTCAGAACCTGATATCTCCTTTATATATCTTTTGTTTCCGTATCTAGACTTTTCGTTTGTATAGGATATTTTGGTATCTAAGTTAATCACTTGGTTGGGGAAAGGTTTAAATGGTCGGGCTTGCCTAACAAGGTGGTTGGCTCCATCACAACCGGGGTTTGGGTCGTGACAAGTTGGTTTCAAATCCTAGGTTACCAGGTCTCACGAGTCATGAGCTGGTCTAGTAGAGTCTCGTGGATCAATACGGAGACGTCTGTACTTATCCTCAAGAGGCTTCAGAACCTTTAGGAAAAACTTCATATTCTTGAAATTCTTGTCGTGCGACTTTGTTGGTCCGAGAACTAAACTTCTATATTCTATTCTCCTGCAGATGGCGAGAAAGCGTGCTACCGGGCGAGGCGGACAATCACTATTGCCACCCATTAGAGGCCAAGGACACGACCGTGGTCAAGGCAGAGCAGCACTAGTTGACCCACCATTTGCTCCCATTCAGGATCAACCTCTAGCTATAGAGGTTCCAGTAGCACCTGCTCAGGCCCCTGCAGTGCATATTGTGATTCCGAGTTTTCAGGAGGCCCTAGCTCAGATCTTATTGGTTTGCACTGGCCTGGTTCATGCAGTCTCGGCTACTACCTCAGCTGCATCTCAGAATGGGGTTGGTCATCAGACCCCCGCAGCTCGCACTCTAGAGCAGGGGTACAGGGTTTGTAGACCCCATAGGCACCACCAGTTCAGCTAGTTGCCCCTGTTCAGATAGTTGTTCCAGCTTAGGGTGATGGGGTGACAGTGATGCCAGATGACGAGCAGCATCGTCTCTAGGGGTTCAGCAGGCTTTCACCTCCTACTTTTAGCGGTGTTCCGGGTGAGGATGCCCAGGGGTTTCTCAACAAGTGTCGACGCATGATTAGGACAGCAGGGATCTTGGAGACTAGTGGGGTATCTTTTACCACTTTTCAGTTCTCAGGTGTCGCCTTTACATGGTGGGAGACATATGAGCGGCGTAGGCCGGCAGGTGCAGTGCCGTTATCTTGGCAGGAGTTCTCTACTATCTTTCTAGAGAAGTGGGTACCTTAGTCGTAGAGGGAGGAGTTACGCAAGCAGTTTGAGTGGCTTCGTCAGGGGGCTATGTCTGTGACGCAGTACAAGGTGAGATTTGCAGAGTTAGCTCGTTATGCTCCGTGGATGGTTCCGACGGATCAATAGAGGATCAGACGATTTGTTGATGGACTCATTTATCCCACCTGTATTATGATAACTCGTGAGAGGGTCCTGAGTCACACCTTTGAAGAGGCGGTAGATATAGACTGTGATATTGAGACGGCTCGCCGTCAGAAGAGAGATGAGAGGAAGGACAAGAGGCCTCGAGGATCAGGTGGCTCCAGTGGTGCTCCGTCTAGGGGCCAGTTTCAGTAGAGCAGGGGTCGTTCTTTCAGGCCTCCGCAGCCAGCTCGGTCAGAGTACCGTGGTTGATCTTCTTGTCGGGGTTATCCGGGCTCTCATCAGAGTCATCCATCCTTGAGTGCACTTCCAGCGCAGAGTTCGTCTCGTGCCTCATCTGTTCAGGGTTCATTCAGGCCTATTTCTTCAGCTAGCTACTCTGGTGCAAGGGGTTCCCTTCAGTCCCGGCCCTAGCGCCAGGGAGTCGTTATGAGTGTGGCGATTTTGGACATATACGGAAAGATTGTCCCCATCGTGCATCCAGTTCATCTCAGCAGAGAGGCCAACCTTCATCTTCTGGCCCAGTGTCTTCAACACCCGCCCAGTCAGCTAGGGGTGAGGGTCAGGTAGTTAGCGGTCGCCCCAGAGGGGGTGGTCGATCCGGTGGTAGTCAGGCCCGTTGCTGTGCTCTTCACGGTAGGTCAGATGTTGTTGCTTCGGATGCTGTTATTACAGATATCATTTCAATCTGCCACAGGGATGCCTCAGTTTTATTTGATCCCGGATCCACACATTCTTATGTATTTTCTTACTTTGCCCGAGGGTGTCTTGCGTTACCTGTGCATGTATCTACTACAGTGGGTGATACTATTATTGTGGACCACATGTATCGGTCCTGTTTGGTTAGTATTGAGGGTCTGGAGACCCGAGTTGACTTGCTGCTATTGAGCATGGTAGATTTTGATGTTATTTTAGGCATGGATTGGCTATCACCGTGCCATGCTATTCTGGACTGTCACGCCAAGACAGTCACATTGGCATTGCCGGGTATTCCGAGGATCGTGTAGCGTAGTACGACTGATTATGTGCCCAGTAGGGTAATCTCTTTCATAAAGGCCCAGCGAATGGTTGGGAAGGGATGCTTATCATATCTAGTATTTGTGAGGGATGTTGGAGCTGAGGCTCGTAGTCTTGATTCGGTCCCTGTGATGAGGTAATTTCCTGATATATTTCCAGCAGACCTGCCGGGCATGCTGCCGGACAGGGATATTGACTTAGGTATTGATTTGGTGCCGGGCACTCAGCCCATTTCTATTTTTTCCTATCGTATGGCACCAACAGAGTTAAAAGAGTTGAAGGAGCAGTTGCAGGAACTCCTAGATAAGGGGTTCATTCGCTCGCGTGTGTCGCTGTGGGGCGCACCGGTGTTATTTGTATAGAATAAGGATGGCACAATAAGAATGTGGATTGATTATAGAAAGTCAAACAAAGTGACAGTAAAGAACAAGTATCCTCTACCCCGTATTGAGGATTGCTTTGACCAGTTTCAGGGGGCAAAGGTAATCTCTAAGATTGATCTCTATTCAGGCTATCACCAGCTGAAGATTAGAGATAGTGATATCATGAAGACAACTTTCAGGACAAGATATGGGCATTATGAGTTTCTGGTTATGTCATTTGGGCAGACTAATGCCCCAGCCGCATTTATGCACTTGATGAATAGTGTATTTTGGACGTATTTGGATTCTTTTGTGATCGTGTTTATTGATGATATACTGGTGTACTCGCGTAGCCAAAAGGAGCACGCGCAACACTTGAGGGTGGTATTGCAGAGGTTGAGAGAGGAGAAGCTTTATGTAAAATTCCCCAAGTGCGAGTTATGGCTCAGTTCCGTGGATTTTCTGGGACACATGGTGTCCAGTGATGGTATTCAGGTTGATCCAAAGAAGATTGAGGCGGTGCAGAGTTGGCGCAGACCATCCTCAGCTATTGAGATTCGGAGTTTCCTCGGTTTGGTTGGTTATTATCGCATGTTCATTTAGGGATTTTCATCTATTGCTTCACCTTTGATGGAGTTGACGCAGAAGAATGCTCCGTTTGTGTGGTTGGATGAGTGTGAGGAGAGCTTCCAAAATCTCAAGTCAGCTTTGACTGCAGCTCCAGTACTGGTATTGCCATCAGCTCCAGGCTCTTACTCGGTGTATTGTGATGCTTTGAGAGTTGTGATCATATGTGTATTGATGCAGGAGGGTAGAGTTATTGCATATGCATCGCGTAAGCTAAAGCCTCATGAGAAGAATTACCCTGTTCATTACTTGGAGTTGGCTGCTATTGTTCATGCTTTGAAGATTTTGAGGCACTATCTATATGGCGTGTCCTGTGAGGTGTTCATGGGTCATCGCAGTCTTCCGCACTTGTTTAAGCAAAAAGACCTCAATTTGAGACAGCGGAGATGGCTTGAGTTACTCAAGGATTATGATATTAGCATACTGTGTCATCCCAGGAAAGCCAATGTAGTGGCCGATGCTTTGAGTCAGAAGGCGGTCAGTATGGTTAGCTTGGCGTACATTCCAGTTGGGGAGAGGCCCCTTGCAGTCGATGTTCAGGCTTTGGCTAATCGAACGGTGAGGTTGTTTTATTAGAGCCCAGCCGGGTGTTGGCTTGTGTGGTTTCCCGTTCTTTATACGATAGCATCTGGGAGCGCCAGTATGATGACCCGCATTTGCTTGTCCTGAAGGACAGGGTCCAGCATGATGATGCCAGAGATGTGACTATTGGTAGTGATGGTGTGTTGCGGATGTAGGGCCGGATTTGCATGTCCAATGTGGATGGGCTCCGAGAGTTGATATTAGAGGAGGCCCACAGCTCACGGTATTCTATTCATCCGAGTGCAGTGAAGATGTACCAGGACTTGAGATAGCATTATTGTGCAGGAGAATGAAAAAGGATATTGTGAGTTATGTGGCTCGGTGTCTAATTTTTCAACAGGTCAAATTTGAACATTAGAGACCCGGTGGTGTATTTCAGAAGATGGATATTACTGAGTGGAAATGGGAGAGGATTACTATGGACTTTGTGGGTGGTCTCCCTCGTACCTCGAGGAACTTTGATTCTATTTGGGTGATTGTGGATAGCCTGACCAAGTCTGCACACTTCATTCTGGTGTGTACCACCTATTCTTCGGAGCGGTTAGCCGATATTTTCATCCCTGAGATTGTGTGGTTGCATGGGGTTCCAGTTTCTATTATCTTAGACAGGGGTACTAAGTTTTCTTCCCAGTTCTGGAGGACTTTTCATTGGGAGTTGGGTACTCAGATACAGATGAGCATGACTTTTGACCCTCAGATGGACGAACAGTCCAAGCGTACTATTCAGATATTAGAGGACATGTTGTGTGCTTGTGTTATTGATTTTGGAGGTTCTTGCGCGGAGTTCTTGCCACTTGCAGAGTTTGCTTATAACAACAGTTATCAGTCCAGCATTCATATGGCGCCGTATGAGGCTTTATATGGGAGTCGGTGTAGATCTCCGGTTGGCTGGTTTGAGGCCAGTGAGGCTAGACAATTGGGGATAGAGTTAGTTCAGGATGCCTTAGAGAAAGGGAAAGTTATCCAGGAGAGACTTCGTACGGCTTAGTCGCGTCAAAAGAGTTATGTGGACCAAAAGTTTCGGGATGTATCTTACATGGTGGGCAAGAAGGTTTTGTTGAAGGGTTCGCCTATGAAAGGCGTGATGAGGTTTGGAACGAAAGGGAAGCTGAGTTCGGGGTTCATTGGACCTTCTAAGATGCTCAGAAGGATTGGGGAGGTGGCCTATATGCTTGCTTTGCCACCCATCTTGTCGGGGCTTCACCCGGTGTTCCATGTTTCTATGCTCAGGAAGTACGTTGGGGACCCGTCTCATGTATTAGACTTCAGCACGATCCAGTTGGATGAGAACTTCACCAATGATGTCGGGCCAGTGGCTATTTTTGGTCGTCAGGTTCGAAAGTTGAGATCAAAGGACATAGCTTTAGTGAAGGTGCAGTGGAGAGGTCGGCCCGTGGAGGAGGCCACTTGGGAGACCGAGCAGGAGATGCGGAGCAGATATCATCGTTTGTTTGAGGCTCCAGTCATATTTTTTGACCCGCTCGAGGACGAGCATTTATTTTAGTTGGGGAGGATGTGACGACCCGGCCCATCGTCACGTGAGTACCGCCCCATTTTTCTCGTTTTATGTTTCTATATGCTTCATTATATGTGTTTGTAGAGTTTGAAGTGATTCAAACAGAGTTTGGTTTGAATTGAGACAATTAGTCTCATTAAGAGAAGGCTAGTTTGGAAAAGTCAACTGGATGTTGACTAATTAGTTATAGGGCTCGGAATGGATTTTAAACGATTAACCTAGTTTCGGGTGGTGATTTGTTGGGAGTGAAATCAGAACTGAATTTGGAGGTCCGGTGTAGAATTAGGCTTGAATTGGCTAATTTTGATTCGACGAATTTTGGTTGATAGGTGAGATTTTTATCCGGGGGTCGGAATGGAATTCCGAGAGTTTCTGTAGCTTCATTAGGTGATTTTGGACATGTCTGCAAATTTTCAGGTCAATCAGATGTTGTTTGGTCGGGTTTTTGATCGAATATGAGTTTCGGAAGTTTTAGTTTAACTTAGGCTTGAATCCGCCATGAATTGATGATTTTTGTGTTGTTGGGCGTGTTTTTGTGATTGGAACTAGTTCGTATGAAGTTTTGGGGAATGTTGGTGCTTTTGGTTGAGGTCCCAAGGGCCTCGGGATGGTTTCAAGTGGTTATCGGAGAGTGTTTGAATGTTTGAAAGTTGCAGAAGTTCAGCAAAAATGATGTAGAAGGTTTCCTCTATGCGATCGCATAGGAGTCTGGGAGAGGGGGTATGTTTTTGTGCCATGCACTCGCACTAGGTGGTATGCGATCGCATTGGTCTGGGAGATTGAGCTGTGCATTCGCACAAGGGGGTATGCGTTCGCATAGGGTTGTTGGGCCTGGGGACCATGGCAGTGGTGTGTTATATGCGATCGCAGGGGTGTTATGCGATCACATAGTGTTATTTCGGGAAGGAGGAAGTTTGTTCTATGCGATCGCAATGGATATGATGCGATCGCATAGGGTAATAACTGGGCAGATAGACCTGTTTTTATAACATTTCATCCGCGACTTGGGTTCATTTTTCCACCATTTTTGCACCACCTTGAGAGCTTGTTGGTAGATTTTGAAGGGGATTTCGTTAGGAAATGATTGGAGGTAAGTCTCGTTGCCTAGATACATCATTTAATCGAAGAATCACCCTTTAATTCTCAGAAATTTGGGTAAAAATTGAAGAAACTAGGGCTTGGTTTTTGAAATACAAATTGGGTATTTGAATGCCCATTTGACCTCCGATTGTGATGAACTTTATATGTATGGACTCGTGGCAAGACGAGGATTCCGATAATGCAAATTTCGTAATTTTTCAAGAAGTGGGCCCGGGGCTTCGGTTCTGTCAACTTCGTGTTTTTGGGTGTTTTTCGGGTTCTTTCTATTGGGTTATGTCCCATTAGCCTATTATAACATATTCCTTGTGGTTTTGGTCAAATTCTGCACCCGAAGAGGTCGATTGTGAGGAATGCGCAAGGCGAGCTAGGATTTTGGCCTGTTTGAGGTTAGTAATGGTTATGAATGACATACTGAGGGTTTGAAACCCCGTATTTGCACTATGTAGTGCTATGTTGAGACAAAATACACGTCATATGATGAGCGTGGTGATGTTTCTGCTGGGGACTCGGACTTGGTCCATCCCGATTGATGACTTACTGTACTTTTTGACTGAGACCGAGCTTGTACCCGTATATATTTGGGCTAGTTGCCATGTTTGGGGCCTTGTGCCGATCTGTAGAACTCCCAGGGAGCGTGTTGAGCTGATTGACTCACTTTACCTATTGAACACATACCATCTGACCTGACTTTGACTGTAATTCATGAAATAAACTGAATGTAGCAACTTGCACCCTAAATGAGAAATACCTCGGGTTGAATACCTTGTCTTAGCTGAGTGGGCCCAAGAGGCCATGTTTATAGTGATGGAGAGGGGTCAAGAACCCCGTAGTGAGGGTATTTGATATATACTGGATCGGGCTGCACGCCGCAGCAATATGTACATATACATGTATTGGTTCGGGCTGCACGCCGCAACATTATGTATATTATATTGGATCAGACTGCACATCGCAACATTATATATATTATATTGGATCGGGATGCACACCTATATATATATATATATATATATATATATATATATATATATATATATATATATATATTTATTATATGGATCATGGTGCACGCCGCAGCGATATATTATATGGATCAAGCTGCATGCCGTAGCAATATATTATATGGATCGGACTGCACGCCGCAGTATTGTAGCGTTGGGCTGAAGAAGCCCCTCCGGAGTCTGCACACACCCCTAGTGAGCGCAGTACTATATTATTGGATCGGGCTACATGCCGTATAATACTTTATTGGATCGGGCTGCGCGTCGCATCATTATATATACTATATTGGATCGGGATGTGCACCGCAACATTATATATATTATTATATTGGATCGGGCTGTGCGCCGCAACAGGGTTATTAACTGGTCGGACGAAAAAAGAGAAGTATTTATCAGATTCTCTCCTATGTTTAGCAATATTCACTATCGTTACTAATGATATTAGAACTGTATAGTGTTCTTACTGGATTTCTTACATTCAGTTGTTATTTATTGCTATTACTCACTGAGTTGGAAGTACTCACTCTACTCCCTGCACCTTGTGTGCAGATACAAGGATCCCGGAGGCTTAGCTGCAATTAGCTGCTGCTTTTCAGTTCAGTACCAGATTTGTCGAGGTAGTCTGCTGGCGTCCGCAGAACCTGATCTCTCCGGTATCTATCTTTTTTTCCATATCTAGACTTTTTCTTTGTATAGGATACTGTGCGGTTGTATTTAGAGGCTCAGACTTGTGACGCCGGATCCTTTGGGTTGTTATTACTTTTATTAAGTTTTCAGCAGTATTTTCTATTATTTAAAACTGATACTTTTTGTTAAATTTCGTATCTAAGTTAATCACTTGGCTGGGGAAAGATATAAATGGTCGGGCTTGCCCAACAAGGTATTTGGCGCCATCACAATCGAGGTTGGGTCGTGACACTAGCCTTTCTCTGCACACTCAATCCTAGAAGCACTCAGCTTCAATCTTCTCACTTCCCAACTATGGGGTTACCGTCCTTCCAAAACCTCTTTCCCAATATAGTCGTACCCTTAGCACCTCACTTCCCTAATCACCAGGGAAGGTATTATCCAACCACACAACCTCAAGACTCGTCACTAGTACGACCATCCCTATACCAACAGACATATAACCAACCTAGTCAGTTTCCTTCGGCCTATTATAATCCAAATGCACATATACCACCACCCATATACCACCATAGCCCATATGTATCCACTCCATATCCTTATCAGAATGTTCCCACCACCAGCTCATTCCACAACTCAAACACTTGTTGATACCTAATTTTTGCCCTATATATTTTTGTATACAAAATACCTTCAACATAACATATATATGCATATATGAGCATATCCAAGTGTTTTACTATTTTATTTTTCCAAATGTATAAAGATTTTAAAAATTAATTTATTGTCTGTTTTTGTAGTACAAAAATCCAATAAGTATATCTAAGATTATCATTTTGGAGAATAACTTATTTTATTCTTATATTTATACCAAAATATAATTAAGGTAATTTTTGTATATTTTTTTTACAAATTTATTCGGTATTTTAAAGCTAAATTGCATATAATTGCAATTATATTCTATTTCACGATTAATAGTATTTTATAATCCATAAAAATTTGTTCCAATATCTTTAAATTAATATTTATATATTATTAATTAGTTAAGTGCTTTTAACTTGATTTTAAAATTAATTTTAATATTTTTTATAAAAAAAGATGGGAAAATTAGCTACTTAACACAGCCATTTTTATTTCAATGATAGCCCTCTCACCATTAAATTATAGCCCTTAATTAACCCAGTTTTGAACCTCAGTTGGACCGGCCCAACAGTGATCTAACCTGACCCCTAGCCTAATTTTAGAAACCCGCCCGGTCCCTACTATTGATCCAGACCGTTGATCATTTTGATCAACAACCATAAACGCTCTTACCTTTTTTAACTTCAAATGTCTACCATAATCTCTCATTTCCCATCTTATAGCTGCCTCTAAATCCCATACCCTCTCAAACTCTCTCGAAACCCTAGTCGCCTTCAACCCCAAAACTTGTCGGAATCTATGGTTTCTCAGGCCATGGACAGCCTATACTCACCTCATACTGCTCTTACATGTCTGACGAAGGTTCGAGGCCAAACTTTGATGTTATTCACTCAGACCTTCACCGATTCGAGGTTTCTAGCCATCTCCGGCCTTGCTCTGGCATATCCAAGACTCAGGAGCCTGATCCTTGACTTCTCCGACTTAAGATGAGACATGTTTCCATGCCTTTCTAACTTCTAGGGTTTCCCAGAAACCCTAAGCTATTCAAGGTTCTTTCATGCTATTTGATTATATGTATATTTTATCTATGCATTTCTTGCCATCTAAAGTGTTTTCCCCAAAAGCTTCTTTTCAAAATCGTTTCTCTTCGATTTTAGGATTTCTGAAAGGATTTTTTGGAAAAATATTTCTGATATTTCTTCTTCTTTGCTTTATGTATGTTTTTCCATACCCTGCTCGTGTGATTTCTTTTTATTACGCATGTACTGTCTTCTACCTTTTCTTTTTCTACTATGCA
Organism: Nicotiana benthamiana; assembly: GCA_034376525.1. NCBI lineage: Eukaryota > Viridiplantae > Streptophyta > Magnoliopsida > Solanales > Solanaceae > Nicotiana > Nicotiana benthamiana. The sequence continues at coordinate 15,834,864 of CM067323.1, read as the reverse complement.
TGTTACTCTTGTTAATCTTTGCTATTTCACTATGTGTGTTTACTATAAGTTATTTGATTTTGTTTACTAGACTCTGTTCTTGTTCTTACATGCTTCATCTACTTGTGTTCACGTTTTTATTATCTACTTCTTCTTAACTTGTTTAGGTTCCGAGTTTTCTCAAAATATGTTCTTCATGATTCTTCTTCCTTTGTCGTTCACACATGCTATCATATCTTTGTTGAGACTCTAAAGCAAATGCTTGCTTTCTCACTTCCATATCTGATTCAATTTTGAAACCATAGGATTTGGGGGGTTTCCTTTGATGATTTTGATTTTGTGTTCGATTTAGGGCTCCACTTTGGGACCTTGGACTCTCAGACTCACTATGAGTCTGTAAATTAAGCATGTATCTCTTTGCTTATGATTATGAGTTTTTATGATTCTGAACTTCTCTCTATTTTACACAACTCGATAGTCTCTTCTTGATTCACATGTTTGTGTACTTTATATATGAGAACTCTTATTTTTAAAGGTTTTGCCAACTACTAATTGATTATGAATCCCTATGATGGTGTTTACTTGATTGTTCCTGATTTTCCCTAAGTGAACGTTTCTTTATCCATTTTCTCGACCTGATTCATTCGAGTAAGCATGAAATTTTGGTTTTACTGATTGATTCCCTTTCCTATTTTTTAAAACCGTGTACTATTGGTTTGTTGCCTTAAATAGCTTCTATGTACTTACCCTTTATTATACTGTTAGGAAAATATTCTTTCAAATCCTTTTCCTTAATTATTTTACCTGTTTGAATTTGAATCCCTTAATTAAAGGAAGTCTTTGTGATTGACTGAAAATCAGACTTCAATTATTTTCTTACCTTATTCCTCATGACTTTCACACTATACACAGCCCTTTTTTTCACTAGACACGGACAATAGAACACTCTTAGGACTAGACATTCTTGAAATTACATAGTCAGAAGTCTCTTCTGAACTGCTAGTGCTCTTGCTTCTTGTATGCATTTTGGATTTTTAAAAAGCTACTGCCACTCTTTACTTCTCTCTTTGACACTGGTATGTCCTGACTTAATTTTCAGCACCACACCAATGTGTTTATTTACAAGTGTTAGTATCCATATATACCTTTTTTTCTCTGTAAAGCTTAACACTTGGTTTAAAGTTATTTACATGCTACTGCCTGTTTCTATTCTTTGTGAATAACTGCTCCCTATCTCATTACCCTCCCTTTATTTGTAAGTAGAGACTCAGGGCATAGTAATTAGAATTGTTGTCCATGAACTAAGTTCTTTGATCCCCTAACCACTGAGCAAGTCGGATGGTGTGCTAGTATGTCTCATTGCTAGGAAAGCCTTTTGCCTACTCTGTCTTTGTATCTTGCTTTTGTTATGAATTTCCATATCTCCACTCCCCTAGGTGTGCTGAGTTAAGGTATAGCCTGGAAGCATCCAAAATTGCTGTCCAAGGTTGAACCTGACCTTCAATAGGTCCTAACTCTCCAATTTTTGAGTTGACCGGTTGGTTACGGGTGTGCCAGCATCCCAATTTCCGGGTATGACTGCTGATACCCAATTTTTTCCTACATATTTTGTACTAAAAAAACCTCCAAAATAGCATATAGGTGTATATATAAGCACACTCAATAGTTTTAGCATTTTAAATGATTTTTAAAACTAATTTATTGCCTATTTTATACCACATAAATCTAAAATTATTCCCCAAAAAAATATTATTTTGGAAAATAACTTATTTTATCCTCATATTTATACCAAAATATAATTAAAGTGATTTTTGCATATTTTTACATATTTATTGGCATTTTTAAAGTTAAATTGCATGTAATTGTAATTATAGCCTATCTTGTAATTTATAGCATTTTATACTTATAAAATTAGTTCCAGTATTTTTAAATTAATAACTATATAATATTTATTTACCCAGTACTCTTATTTTGCTTTTAAAATCGTTATATCCATTTTTATAAAATTAAAAGGGGAAAATTAGCTATTTACGATTTAGCCCCAATATATTTAAATTATAGCCAATTTCTGCACCCCAATTTAGCCCCAAATCGAGCCCAAATCATCCCAGCCCAATCGCCCAATCAAACCGACCAAATACCCGTCAAACCAAACGTGGCCGCTTTTCTTTTAATCTGAGTCGTTGACCATTTTGATCAACGACCCAGACCTTCCCTTTCCCTTTTTAATTCCAAATGACCCTAAATGCTACCTATTTCTCATCAGATGCCGCCCTTTGATTCCTCTCTTCTCTCAACTCTCTCTCAACTCACCTCAAACCCTAGTCGTCGCCTTCTATCGAAACCCTAATTCATGGTTTCCCAGACTCATCTGAGGCCTCTACCGGCCTCCCATGGCCTATATATGCTCATCTCTGAGGTCCTATGACCAGACTTTGAAGGGGTCTCGACCAGGCCATTGCTCGATCGCTGTTCTCCGGTCGTCTTCAACCTTTGTCCGGCCAGCAATGGCCATTCGAGCTCGATCTTCAATAGCCTGCTTAGATCGGGAGTTTTCAAAGCCTTTATCACTTCCTGGGTTCCTTATGAAACCCTAACTCTAAGGTTCCTCTAGTTTATTTTTTAGATCTGCCCTAGATCTATGTGTGTTTGAACTTTCTGAACATGTTTCTCAAATTTTTGCTTTCAAAATTCTTTGTCCTTTTAGCTAGGGTTTTATATTAAGGTATTTCGAATTTCTTCTCTTGTTCTTGGCATGTTTTTGTACTTTTTTTGTGTTACCTTCTTTATCCGTGTAAGCATGTTAAAAAACCCTAATTTTTGTGATTTTATTTTAGTGTGTTTGTTATGGTTTCATTCGATTCACATGCCTATCTTCTCTAGGTTTATTTGATGTTAAAAACCCCTAATTTTTTGGGGATTTATTTGAGTTCCTGAGCCTAGCTATTTGGTTTACTGATTAATATTTGAAACCCTAATCTTTAAGGGGGTTTTACTTGGAACTCTAGAATTGCTTGTTGTTTACCCTGTTGGTCATCTCTAGACCTAACTGATTTTAAAACCCTAGCCTCTTTGGGAACTATTCGAGTCTTTTGGGTTTGTCTGTGGGACTTGTTTGTTTGAAACTATTCAATTTGATTCCTACATCTCTTTTCCCTATGTGTTCTGAGTTTTTGCCACCAGTCAAACTTGATTATGTTTCTTGCTCAACTCTATGTATACTTTGATTCTTTCTCTCTACTACACGCTAAAACCTAACTAGCATGTTTGAATGTCTACTCTATGCTATTATTGTACGATGTTTCTTTTCCCATAGCTTGGCCTCACACGTCTGTTATTTGTGCAATGCCTTATATACTGAGACCTTCCTGTGATTTATTGATTTCAAAACTTTTTATTCCATGAAATTCTGATTTACTAGCCTGTCAAGGGATAATTGATTCTCTTCCTTTGATTAGCCTCACTGAATCTTTCCAAAATTAACTACAAATCTTGTGCTTCAACTTATTAGCCTATTGTATGACTCTACTGTTTCTTTTATGGCAACAACCATTCTGCTTATATGATTGATTCTTCTTTCTTTATTTGGATCCTGTTTGCATCCGTTTGAATCAGAATCCTCAGATTAAAGGGAAGACTTGTACTAATTGATTCAGATTTGTGATCATGCCCATATTTGTGCTCTTTCTCTACTTTCTACTCGTTTCTCAAAATATTATATGTACCTCTCCCTCTCCTCTTTCAAAAATAACAAGTTCTAATGAACACGCACACAATATACTCACACTTCTCTTTCTCAAATATTTTTAAACTCTCTCAAAAGCATTTGAGCTCTTTCTCTCAAATCCTGAGTTAGCTTCTTTGTTGTGGCTGCAAGTACTCCGATTTTCTTCCTATTTACTTTGCAACTGGTATGTCTCCTTAGTTTAATATTGCTTCTTCTTTATGTGTTTACACTTCAGTTCTGTTCTGTTTACTTTACTGTATTTCTGAAAATTTGTTGTCTTTGCTATTACATGAATTCCCTCTCCCTACACCCATTTATATGCTGAGCTATGGTTTATAAAGCATGACAACACTAAAACATTGTTTATGTGTCCGGACTGGATTCCTTGAATCCTAAACTCTATCAATTCCCACTCTCTTTCCCCTTATGTGTGCTTTGAGCCTAAAACCTTGGTCTGGCAGTGTCCTAATCACTATCCAGACCATAGTCTGACCTTCATGGGTCTATGCTCTTATTTTTTGCTAAATATGTTTAGTTAGGGGTGTGCCAGCCTGCCTTGTGGCTAGGCATGAACACCAACCTGTTATGGCCCCAAATCTCTTCTGCACTTACACTCATTCTTAAAACCTAAGTTCTCCCCCTCTCTCGTAAGCCTTGCCTTGGGACCCTGGAGTTCCCACAAAACTTGGATGTTTGAGAGCTGGCCTTTCCACACTGCACTAATTCTAATTGGTATCTTGGATGTAAGAAATGCCTAGAATTCCTGAAATTTCTTGGAACTTTCAAACACCCTAGATAAAGAAAAGGTTTTGAAAATCTGGATCTTGGAAGTGGTTCGATCTCATATTGTTAGACACTAAGTCTGAATTAGGCTATTTGGATGTAACTGTTAGTTTTTGATGTATTTTTATTCTACTGGTGTGTAGTAACTTGTATAAACTCAGGGATCTAGTGAAAAGGGTGAGGAATTTATATGATCTATTGCTTAATTTTCTGCAATCATGCATATAGAAACGTGCATCTTCTGGCATTAGGCAAGCCAGTAGGTTTAATGAAAATCAACATCATGTTTACAAGTCTGTTAACGTTTAAAAAGGATAAAAATCAACAACTCATAGAAATCATGCCTTTATAAGCCTTAAATTAGATTTGTCTCACTCATCTAAAGCAGTAACGATTTTACTGAATAATTGACTGATACAAACGGTTCTTCTGAATTATTAAGCTTTCCTGACGCTTCGATCAGTACGTCTTTTTCAAAACCTATTCCTTTTTTTATAAACGTTCTCAAATCTATGCATGCATTTCTGAAAATTTACTGCATTTGTGGTACTTTGAATCAAATTAAGTTCACTTCTTCAAGTATTTATAATCTTAAAATCAGTTTTACAATTTAATTTGTTAAAACAGTCTGCTCTTTGAAACTTGTTTTAACATCATTCTTTCATTATCAGTCTGCAACTCAATAGTCTATCTTTCTGAAATCGTTCTAAACCATTTTCTTATATCTGCAACCTTTTCTTTAAAAACCTTTCTATACCAGTCTGTGTTTTTAATAGTTAGTAGTCCTATTCATGTTAATTTAAGTTCCTTAATCTCTAAAAACTAGAATCGAATAAGCTTAATGCGGATTTCCTGTCAAAAGATATGTGTTGAACCAGTCCACTTCGCTTTAATCTAATTTAAGACTTAACTAGTACTTGAAAGTCATGCTAAATTACATGATTTATGTGATTTCAGGAGGTTATTTGAGCCTTACTTTCTTGTCTATTTTCCCTTACTTGTATATATATGTTTTAAATGTTGCCCTAGCATTTTATCCTTTAAAACTCTCTAAAAGCTTCACCCCTTTCTACCTTTTAGGATTGGTAGTCCTAATACCTCCGGGACTCATAGTATTGGGGAGGGTACTAGCATACAATAAGTAAACGAGACTATCTGCGCTTTAAAACCTTAACATGTGGGAAGGGTAGAATATGGAGATGATGACCGATGCGCTAATATCACGTGCGACCCCTCTTTTGAGGAGTGATTGCTGGGTATTGCAATGAAGTGATCTGTATTATGTATAAACCTAGGACTCCTTTTTCCTTTACTTGTCACGTTTCTTTTAAAAACTTCCATTTTTTTCCATCTCTCCTTTAATTTTTGGACATGCTTGCAACGATTATGTGAAACCTTTATTTGCTTCTTCACTTCTTTTTTCTAAAGTCACAATTTTAGTATGACAGGGAACCACACTAGTGGATCTTGAGGGGTGCCTAACACCTTCCCTTCGAGATAATTTCTAGCCCTTACCCAAATCTTCATCTCAAATTCTTTCTTTCAAAATGTCCTAATGCACTATAATCATTAGATGACGACTCTCCAAATTTCAAAACCTAATTATCGCAAGGGGATAAGAGTTGTCGTCACGACCCAAAATCCACTAAGGGTCGTGGTGCGTCGGACACCGCTGTCAGGCTAACCAACTCAATTACTAAAATTTAATCTCGTTTTGACACTTTTGAAATACATGATTTTTTGACTTCAGTATTTAGTAATTTTAAAGATTATATTTTCAATTCAAATTTTAATGTTGAACAGTTAATACAATACTTCAAACCATCCCAGAACCCGGTGTCACAAGTGCATGAGCATCTACTGATAAGGGAAACAAAATACAATATTCGTCCGGAATACAGTGAACGGAAAGTAAATATAGTACATTGGATGGGACTACCCTAGCCGCGGCCATCTCAAATGATGCAGCTTACCTAGTCCCTGAATCATCCGTGCTGCTATGCCTAGTAAGCCACTGGAGTCACATATACTTGTGCAACAAAATGCACATCAAGTGTAGTATGAGTACAAAAATAACGTGTACCCAATGAGTATCCCGCCTAATCCCGAAGGGGTAGAGATGAGATGGTCAACTTTGATACTCTACAGTGGTCCAATAATTTTTCATCCTTAATAAATATATTAAACATCGGATTTATACAAATATTATTTTAATCCAGATAGAGGAAACAAGTAAACACATAATTCTTTCATAGGAATTTTCCAAAATCCTCTTTATTATTAACAAATAAATCTCGAGTCAGGGTGAGGCATTGACAAGATAAATAAGTTCAAGACAATTGCACAAACATGCACAAATCATGCCGAGGTCGACGGCCCGCTCCAAAAGAAATATAAATTTTGCGCTACCGAGGGTCGAGCGGCCCATACCATAGATGCATCTATTTAATCTGCCGAGGTGTTCGACCCGTTCCAAAAGTAAACACATACCCTGATCGTGAATCATGCATGAGACGCAGGTACACATAAGGAATACATGCTCACCCAAGCAATTAGGAATTACCGGGAAACATTAATTCAGATAAAACCAATTCTCCTTTAACAATTTTTAAGAAATGAAGCTTAATCCTTTTGAAATTCATTTACTAATTTAATGTGATTTAGGAAAATCAAGCCTTCAATGGGTTCACAAATAATCCAAGTATAACATGTTTTTGGGTCCTAGACTACCCGGACAATAGCATAATAGTAGCTAAGTACGGACTCTCGTCACCTCGTGCATACGTAGCGCCCCCAAATAGGAGCAAATACCAATTTAACTCAACTATGGGGTAAATTCCCCCTCACAAGATTAGAAAGGAGACTCACTTCGCTCCGAAGACTCATAACCGGCATTCTACATTCTTCCGAAAGATCAAACCAACACACAATGCTCCAAAACTAGCCAATGGTCATACAAATCCATTAATATATGCTCATCTATACATTACAACCCAATTTATAACAATTCCCAACCCCGAAAGAAAAAGTTGACAAAAATGCCTTCAAACCCACATGCCCGGAATCCGAAATTTTTCAAAGATAAACTTTTCCCATGACCTTAGGAACATCTATACAAACTCCCATCCACTCCAGGACTTTTGCTTCTGCGGTCAGCTTACCGCTTCTGCTGTTCCGCATTAGCAGATCAAGGGTCGCTTCCGCAGTCCTGGCTGCCCTCGCCCTCGTCCGCTTCTGCGACTTCTTCCTTGCTTCTCTGGGGCCGCTTCTACGGTCCCAGTTCTGCAGAAGCGAAAATACAAAATACCAGCTAACTTAGCTTTTCCAAAAATCCAAATTCCGATCCGTTAACCATCCGGAATCCACCTGAGTCCCCCAAGACCTCAACTAATCATACCAAAAATCCCAAAAAACATTACGGTCTTCATCTAGGACTCAAATCACACCAAACAATGCTAAAACCATGAATTACACCTCAATTCGAGCTTTATGAACTTTGAACTTTATAATCTATACATCCGAGGTTTAACCTATAAAATCATGTCCGATTGACCTCAAATTTTGCACACAAGTCATATTTGTCATTACTGACTTACTCTAACTTTTGGAATTGGATTTCGACACCTATATCAAAAAGTTCACTTCCGGCCAAACTTCTCAAAAATCTTCGAATTTCTATCTTTAGCCAAATGGCTTCAAACGACCTACGGACCTCTGAATTCACTTACGATCGTGCTCCCAACTCTAAAATCACCATACAAAGCTACTCCCAGTCTCAGAACCCCAAACGAACATCGATAATGCTGAAATGCACTTCAAGCCAAACGTAAGAATTTTTTTTCAAAAGTCTAACTTCCACAATAGGCGCCAAAACGCTCCTGGGTTATCCAAAACCCGCACCGGGCATACACCCATGTCTAAAATCATCAAATGAACCTCATGGAACCTTCAGGTCTCGATTCCGAGGTCGTTTACTCAAAAATCCAATCCTAGCCATTTTTTCTAACTTAAGGCTTCTAAAATGAGAATTTTCATTTATATTTAACTCCGAACTTCCTAAATTTCAATTCTGACCATACACAGAAGTCAATATACCTGAAATGAAGCTACTCATAGCCTCAGTTCACTGAACGATGCGCTAGAGCTCAAAACGACCGATTGGGTCGTTACAGTTGTCCTCCCATAATGTCGTATACCCTATTTTGAAACCCGTTTGAGAAAAATGGGGCGTCGACAATGACCACCTGAAATAGGTGAATTTAACTATATTCAAACCCTAAATAACCACATTCTTGCATAGTTTTGATAATGAAAGTGATAACAAAATACTCTTATTAGTGTTTTTCTTGATGTGCAGGCTATATATGACTAGGGAAGGTTAGGGAGCACATTTGGAGTCAAATAATGAAGGAAAAGAGGCCAACTGTGATAAATCTCAAGCAAACCACGCGCAAAGAAGGCTGAAGAATCAGAGGACTGAGTCTGCCGCGGTTCCACCATGACCGCGGCAGAACCGCGGTGGGAGATAGTTGCAGACAAATTGAGATTCAGATGGGTTGTGTGACCGTGGTTCTACTGCGGCAGAACCGCGGTAGGCGGGCCGAAGGCCAAGGGAAAATGTGACAAAGCGTGAATTTTAGCCCTAAAACCTATATTAGTCACTAGGTTTCTCCCATTAGAGGCATGTACTGATTTCTTTGAGTTCTTATAAGGAAAAATAATTGTGAGAGATTAACTTAAACATATTTTTATTCCCTTTTGCAATATTATGTTGAATATTAACTTAGTTTGTTTACCCATAGCTATGAGTAGCTAATTTTCTTATCTAAGGTTTTGAGGAACCTATTGAGGGTTGAACTTCTCGTTTATGTTAATGCAAATTTGCCAGTTTTAATTTATATTTATTCAACTATGTTCTTGTTGTAGTTAATTGACAGGATCCTCAATTAGCTGTGCCTATTTAGTGTGAATAACTTGGAAAACAGTGCATATTTAGGTAGTTGTTGAATAACACCACTCCTAAAGTAATAAGAGGAATCTATAACTGCAAGTTTATAGGAGAGATTAGGAATAATGAAGCCTTGGTGCAATTTTAAATAAACTGGGTTAATTAAAGCTAGCTAGTGTAGCTCAGGAGAGTGCAATAATATATTACGGTAATTGATCGGGAGAGAGTTACTGTAAGCTGAGTGTTCATTATTGATATAGAAGTGTAGGTAAATTTGTGTGAGGCATAAATATAAGGGATTCCATCAATAGGGGAAGTCATTACCTTAGCGTTTCTCTCATTATTGTCTACAACCTTAGTAAGTTAGCTATAGTTTGTTACTTTTCTGCACTTTTAGTTCGTAACAAAACTTCTACTTGTGATTCAAAAGTCTTGGGAAGCTGGTTCTGAAGGATTTAGTGGGTCTAAAGGTAGTAGTTGATAGGTTGACTCTCTGTGGATTCGACCCTGAGCATAATACTCAGTTTTTGTTTGCAACGTATGCATAGTCCGTTCTATAGGGCATACTTGGGCGTGATCAAATTTTAGCGCCGTTGCCGGGGAGTTAATGGAATTATCTATTGCCATTGCTAGAGTTACAAAAATTCTTGGTGTAGCTAGTTTCTTTACACCCAGTTTTGATTGAGACTTTTTACGGTTGACTAGGTCGCACAGGTGTATGCCTAGAAACTCTACAAGGACTGGAGAACTACTTGAAGGACTCTCAGACCCTGAGAAAATATTCCGGATGTTGAACCGTTCCAACAAAAGAGTTCAACTATCTCAAAAGACAGACAGACTCCAAGTTGATATGGAAAACGTAGACAATCCTAACGGAGACGGCAGGAACTAGCAAGAAGGCTTAAATGTTGGAGTTGCGGCACCTCTTGTGCCGGAGGGTGCACTTCATGACTAGGCACAACCAACATTCGATAATTTGGCAACTGACATTGTTGTGCTTGCGATACAAGCTGAATCATTCCAGATTACAAACAATATGTTGCACTTGTTACAGAAAAAGGGACTCTTTTCAGGAACGCAAGAAGAAGATCCTCAGCAGTACTTAAACAATTTCCTATCCATATGCAAAACTCAGAGGATGCCCAACGTGACTCTGGAAGCAATCAGACTGCTATTATTTCGTTTCTAAGTGATAAAGCTGGTCAAGTTTGGCTAAACTCACTCCCCATAAAATCCATTGAAACTTTGGATGAGTTAGTCAAGTAGTTTCACAACAAATTCCACCCACCCAACAAAACAGCGCAACAAATTGATGAGATCGTGAGCTTCAAACATAAACCTATGGAAACTTTGCACGAGATATGGGGTAGGTTCAAATAAATGTTGGTGATGTGTCCCCATCATGGTATTTCAGAGCAGATGTTGGGACAATATTTTTACATGGGACTTTTTAACAGTATGAAGAATATTTTGGACACCTCAACTGGTGGGGCATTCTTGAGCACGACCTGGAGAGAAGGGCAGAATCTGTTAGATAAAATCACACAGAATTCAGGATGGACGACAAAGAACGCACCCATCACTCTGGTGGTGCACTTAGTGCCTCTTGATCCTTCCAACACTTTGGCTGAGAATGTGGCGACCCTTTTGACATAGATGAGCATCCTCACCAAAAAGGTAGAGGAGTCAGGACAAAAACAGCAGGTACACATAGTTGATACCACCAATGGGGGTTTGTGCACATATTGCATCAGCCAGCCAGTTGGTAATCCATGGAATGTAGAGCTCGATCATCACCACCAGCATCCCGAATATATGAATTATGAGGGTAACTATGGGGGTCAGAGGCAAGGAAATCAATAGCAGACTCAGAAGCAGTATAGACCACCTCAGCCACAATACAATGCCGGGAACATGGGAGGCATGAGACCTCCCAACAATATAGCAATCTATCCTAGACCATAAGGATACAATAATCAGCAGCAAGGGTACCACCCACCTCAGCAGCATCATGGTGTGAGACAAGAAGATGGGTTCGCTAGACTGGAAGCAATGATGCAGCAAATGATTGGGTCAAATGCAAGGATAAATGAAAAGGTAGATGCACATGACGCAACTATTAAATATATTGAAGTGCAGGTGGTCCAGATTGCTATGTCTTTGAATAATCATCCTCAAGGGACATTGCCTACAGATACCCACACCAACCCCAAGGATCAGGGCCCAAAGCAGCTAATGGCCGTAAGTCTTCGTAATGGGAGAGATCTTGATGTTGAACATGAGATAGCTAGCGCAAATATACAGGCCAAGACACTCATTGAGGTACCAATTTAGCTAGATGAATCAATACGGCTGACAGATGTGACAGTACAGCCTGTTCTGAAAAAAGCAGAATATTCAGCAGGAGACCGAGAAAGTTACAGAAATAGTAGAGGAGCCGATGGAGGAGATCATAGTGGAGAAAGACAAATCCCCAATGATTGGGAAGAAAAGACCACCTGCACCATTCCGACAAAGATTGGCCAAGCATCAAAAGGAAGGGCTGTACAAAAAAATCTTTGCGATGCTCAAGCAGATTCAGGTAAATATTCCATTGATTGAGGCTTTAAAGGAAATGCCTGGGTACGCGAAGATGATGAAATATCTGATGTCTCGGAAGTTTGACTTTCTATACTTGGCGCCGGTGACACTCACGCAGACCTGTAGTGCAGTAGTAACTAGACCTGTTGCTGAAAAGCTCTTTGATCCAGGGAGCTTACTATTCCATGCACGAATGGGAACTATGCCTTTGCAAAGGCACTTTGTGATTTAGGGACCAGCATTAATCTTATGCACTTAGTTTTCTACAAGAGGTTGGGCATTGGGAGAGCTAGACTCACCTCCATGTTATTGCAGCTGGCTGACAGGACACTGAAACATCCATTTGGGATCCTTGATGATGTGCTTATTCAAGTGGGGAAATTCGTGTTCCCTGCAGATTTTGTAATCTTGGATTGCAAAGTGGATGAAGAGATTCCTATCATTTTAGGAAGACCATTCATAGCCACAGGGAGAGCCATAATTGATTGTGATACTGGGGAGCTTAAGATGAGGCTCAATGACGAGGAGATTATATTCAATGTGCAGAAATCTATGAGGCGACCAAGTGAGTTCGCCAATTGTTCTCTAATTGATGTCGTGGATGTGATCGCGCTGTCTGATGATGAAGTGTTGACGGTGGAGGATCCCTTGGCTTCCTATCTGATGAATTTAGATGAGGTGAATGGTGAGGAGTTGGTGGAATGGGTATTGGCTTTGGAAGGTAGAGGGTTTTGGGATAGAAATCTAGAGTTTGAACCCTACACTTAGAGAAGAGAGAGAACCCTCCAGCTAAACCATCCATTGAAGAACCACCGAAGATGGAGCTAAAGCCCTTTCTAGCCCACCTCAAGTATGAATTTTTGGGCCTCACTCCACTCTACTTGTTATTATCTTATCTGGTTTGCTACATGTGTAGGTGAAACAACTTTAATAGGTATTGAAGGAATGCAAAACTGCCATTGGGTGGAACATGGCTGACATCAAGGAGATCAACCCCGCTTATTGTATGCACAAGATCCTGCTGGAAGAGGGACACAGACCTTCCAGGGAACATCAGAGGAGGTTGAACCCGAATATGAAGGAAGTGGTGAATAAGGAAGTAATAAAGTGGTTGGATGCGAGAATCATTTTCCTCATTTCTGATAGCAGGTGGGTTAGCCCAGTTCAAGGTGTGCCTAAGAAGGGTGGCATGACGGTGGTGAAAAATGATAATAATGAACTAATCTCTACGAGAACCGTCACCGGTTGGAGAATATGCATGGATTATAGAAAGCTAAATCTTGCCACCCGGAAAGACCACTTCCCTTCATTGATAGATGCTGGATAGATTGGCAGGGAGGTCAAATTTTTTCTTTCTTGACGGGTACTCAGGGTACAACCAGATATCTATTGCACCCGGGGACCGAGAGAAGACCTCCTTCACATGCCCTTATGGCATTTATGCCTTCAGGAGGATGCCATTTGGCCTTTGCAATGCACCCGCCACATTCCAGCGGTGCATGATGACCATTTTCATTGATATGGTTGAAGATATAATGGAGGTGTTCATGCATGACTTCTCAGTGATGGGGAATTTATTTGACGAATGCCTTGTGAATCTGACGGGTGCTGAAACGGTGCATTGAGACTAATCAGGTGATGAACTAAGAGAAGTGCCATTTCATGGTGCAAGAAGGCATAGTCTTGGGGCACCGGCTGTCAAGCAAGGGGATAGAGGTATATCGACCCAAGGTTGATGTCATAGAAAAGTTGCCTCCGCCAACTTCGGTCAAAGCAATAAAACGTTTTCTTGGACATGCCGGTTTCTGCCGTTTTCATTATAGATTTCTAAAAAATATCCAATCCTCTCTGTAAGTTATTAGAGAAAGACACCCGTTTGTACTTTTTGATGCTTGCAGGGTAGCATTTGAGGAGCTGAAACAAAGGCTGGTCACAACATCCATCATTGTTGCCCCCAACTGATAGCAACCGTTCGAATTAATGTGTGACGCTAGTGACTATGCAGTGGGGGCAGTGCTGGGCCAGCGGAAGGACAAACTAATGCATCCAATCTACTGTGCTAGTTGAACGTTGAGTGGAGCCCAACTGAACTATAGGATGATTGAGAAGGAGATACTAGCTGTGGTGTTTGCATTCGACAAGTTCCGGCCCTACTTGATAGGATCGAAGGTAATTGTATACAGTGACCATGCAACTATTAGATACTTGATAGAAAAGAAGGACTCTAAGCCACGCCTGATTCATTGGGTGTTGTTGCTACAAGAGTTTGATCTTGAAATACGTGACCGAAAGGGCACTAAGAATCAATTCGTTGATCATCTATCACGACTTAAGGGAGCTGAAAATAAAATTGAAGTTGGGGAAATTCTGGAAACTTTTCCAGACTAGCAACAGCTCACCACGACTCATCTGGAAGCGACATGGTATGCGGATTATGCCAATTACTTGGCCAGTGGTATAGTTCCTTACGACCTCTCATCGTCCAAGAGGAAACAATTCTTTCGCGAAAGTCGTTCATACTATTTGGATGAGCCCTATCTCTTTTGAATATGCCTGGATAACATGATCCGGATATGCGTCTCCGAGATGGAACAATCTTCTATTTTGCAGGCTTGTCATGCATCGCCTTATGGGGGACACTTTTGAGGAGTAAGGACTGCAACAAAGGTTCTTGAGGTCCGATGTTTTTGGACGACAGTGCTCAAGGATGCTCACACAAGGGTAAAGGGTTGTAATGAATGCCAACGCACTAGGAACATCTCCCGACGCCAGAAGATGCCTATGAATCCGATTCAGGAGGTTGAAGTGTTCGATGTCTAGGGGATAGATTTCATGGGTCCCTTCGTCAGCTTTTACGGGAATAAGTACATTCTTGTTGCTGTAGACTACATGTCTAAGTGGGTGGAAGCTGTAGCGTTGCCCACCAATGATGCAAATGGGGTGGTGGGGTTTCTGAAGAAAAACATATTCACCCGCTTTGCGACACCACGTGCAATAATCAATGATGGGGGCACTGACTTCTACAACAAAGCATCTGAGAAGTTGTTGGTAAAATACGACGTGCGCCACAAGGTGGATACTCCTTACCACCCGCAAACCAGTGGATAGGTTGAGGTCTCTAACAGAGAGATAAAGAGTGTGTTGACAAAAATGGTAAACGCCACAAGAACAGATTGGGCAAGGAAGTTAGATGATGCACTCTGGGCGTATAGAACAATATTCAAGACACCAATTGGTATGTCTCCATACAAGTTGGTGTTTGGGAAGTCCTGTCACCTGCCGGTAGAACTTAAGCACAGAGCGTGGTAGGAACTGAGACAGCTGAATCTAGACATGGAAGCTGTGGGCTAGTCAAGAGTCACAGCATTGCATGAGCTTGAGGAGTTCCAACATCTTGCTTTTGAGAGCACAAGACTGTATAAGGAAAAATGAAGAGGTTTCATTATCAACATATTGTGGAGCAAACTTTTAAATTCGGAGACAGGGTACTGCTATACAACTCAAGATTGAGGTTGTTCCCGGGTAAGCTAAAATCATGATGGTCTCGACCATTTCGGGTAGTTGAAGTTTTCCCGTCTGGAACTGTTGAATTTGCTACTGAGGATGACTCTCGCACATTTAGAGTCAATGGTCAGCAGTTGAAATTATACATGGGAATGAACGAGCCCAAGGATGGATCTACAATGCGCTTGATTGAGCCGCAGAGGTCGAGCGAGCCGTAAATGCGCTCATCTGAGTCGTGTTGCGACATTAAATCAGGCGCTGCATGGGAGGCAACCCATGAAATTGTTGTAATTGTAATCCTTTAGAATATAAGAAAAAAAAAACCTTTAGTATCATCAAAAGGGCCCAGACCGTGGTTCTACTGCGACCGCGGTAAAACCGCAGTCGCATCCCCTCTCTGAGCAATCCCCAGCGTGGTATTACCGCAACTGCGGTCCAAACGCACACTGTACCCCTCTCTGAACTTGGTCTACCGCGACTGTGGTAGAACCGCGACGACCGCGTCTCAGGCCCATGTATGTTTTCTTTTTTTATTTTTATTATTGTTTTAACCAACCCTTTTTGCCCAAAATACCCCCACCACTTGAAAACCTTCCCCCTTTGTTTTTCCAGCAGCCCCCCTCGCCCAAACCACTCTTTTCTCTCTAGTTTTCTCTCTTCGTCTCATCTTTTATCTCCTTAAACACTCTCCCTCTCACCCAAGTACTCTTCCATCCTCCATCCAAGTAAGTTTCTCTCTCTTTTTCTTTTGTTTACATGCTAATATAGTGTAATTTAGCATAGTTTTGTTTTACTTAACCCTAGGTAGCAATAGTTTAATTTCTTGTTATAATTACTGATTCTTGTTGCTGTACATGGTCGTAGTTGTTCTTAGTGGGTTAATTGGTGCTTATTTGGTTGGGCCTCCATTATATTTTGGTTGTGGGGCCCTATAATTTGTTTGCGGGGTTTAATTCTTTTAAGGCCTTATTTTGGCCGAAATTCGTGGAAGTTGTGGTGGTATTGTGGGGGTGGAATATGCCAATTCCTAACTGTGGGGTATGATATTTGGCGATGTATGAGGGCTCTAATTGCTTGACTCATGTTGAAGGTGCAAGTTTGGGGTGGTATGAATCATGTAGGGCGGTCATTGTGGATTCTGTGAACTTCACGACACTGCTAGAGGGGTTAGTGTGCGAAAAATGAAAAAAAGGGGGTGTTGTTTTGATGCCATCGGGTGGCAAAGTCTGAGTAACCACCCGTTTGGCACTATTTAGGATGAATTTAATGGTTTGTTTGAACTCGCTGCAGGTATTATGGCTCTCAAGATCCAGAGGAGACAAAGGATGATTTCAATACTAAGGCGCGCAAGAACTTCATTACTGAAATTTAGATTGATCGAGCTGCCCTACGGGCAGAAAAGAAAGATATGTATGAGGAGATTCGGAGAAGGCAGATGGAATTCCTGTTTGATGAGCCCTACCCGGTCAACAAGATGATTGTAAGTGAGTTCTATGCAAACTGCCCCGCTCACCTAGCTTGAGATATGATCGTGCGAGGTAAGATAGTCCCATCACATATTCCCTATATCTACCAAGCCTTGCAGCAGCCTGAGTTCACATGCGATGTTGATTATTACCACGATCAACCAAATCTCACGTGAGAGGATATGATCGATGCTATTTGTGCTAGGGGAGACCGATTTGGATAAAGGACCAGATCACCTTGCATTCCAACTCTTTCACACACTTGGCTAAGTGCTAGTTGACGGTCATTTGCAGCAGTTTCATGTCGTCTAGCAACACGACGGACGTGAACTTGCACAGGGCCCTATTGACTTTGTGTTTCGTCACCAACAAAGATTTTGACGCAGCTAAGGTCATTGGTGATAAGATGATCTTCAGGGAACCGTTGCTATCAAAGGGGGTTTACTTCCCCTCCTTGGTGACTCGGTTGTGCTTACAGGAGAACATACCCAATAATCCTACTGAGGAGATAGTGGAACCTGAAGCACCTTTCAAAGCTTCCCGTATCAGAGTGGCAGAGGCCCACTGACAATTAAAATAGATGATGAAGATGACGCCCCGATTCCCTTCGCACCATCCAGATGGTCAGTTGATAGTGCCGGACCCTCTCGCCGCCCCCATACTGGGGCTGGTTTCTCCAGGTCTCAATCTACCAGGCCAATGCTACGTTCCATGGAAGAAGAGGTTGCAGATCTGCGCACCTCAGTTGATGTCCTCCACACACGGCTTGATGCCATGTCTCAGCGGCAGGCATGGTCCGAGAGATGGTTCAGGTCATGGTTTCGTGCGTTGGGGAGAGCTTGTAATGTGGATCCCAGCACCATCTCCAGCTCTGATTGAGTCTCAGGGAAGTCTTCTAACCCTTATACGCTTTAATTTATTGATATGATATGGGGACATGCCATGATTTTAAGTGTGGGGTGGGAGACTTACTCTGTGTATGTGTTTTACTGTATATAGATATGGTGATTGTTGTAGCATGAAAATGTTGTTTTTGTATATAACGGATGGTAGATATTTTAGGAGTACCCGACTTGGCCCAACGACGGACACTTGTCGACGGGTCTCTTGAGGATCCAAGTCGGAAACATAAAAAAACATAAAAACAAAGGTAGAGGACTCTTCATGATGACAGACCACTTGGATAGTACTCTTGAGGGAAGTAGTCCATGTAGATTTTTTCATTTTATTTTATTTTTCTTTTTTAGTAGTGTATTACGTCCCCCTTGGTTTTTCTTTTGACTGCGGTTCTTTTCCAAGGGTTTTTCTTGAACCGGGTTAGGTAGATTTTCCTTTTGTAGTGTTATTACTAAGATGAGTAAAAAGGCTAGAATGCAACCCCGGATGTTCACACCTGCAAATAACTAAAATAAACTTGAGAGGTGTAAGGTCTTGGCTCAGTTGTGGACTTGTAAATCTATGCCTTAATATTGCACCCTTTGTCTTTCTTGAAAGTTCGTACGCGTGTATTGATAAACTGATTCTGAATGAGTTACATGCTAAGTGTGTGTGAGATCCTTACTTGCATTCTGTGCTTGCATGCGATACCTAGAACTTGCCATGTGTGTTTGAAAAGCAAAATAGAAGCTGTTAGGTCTTAGAGATGATTGAGGCATTTCCTTGTGTGAGCCTGTTTAATTGTGAATCCACATGTATACATTGCCATTAGTTAACCCTTTGAGCCTGAAGCCTGTTCTTTGATAACCCTATAATGAACTATATCCTTGTGTTTGAATAAATGATTGTTTGAACCTATACCTCCTAGAAGCACTTGAAGCACGAAAGAATATACAAAATTCAAAGTGTGAGGTGGTAGGGAGTCAGCGAAAAAAGGGAATTAAGAATGAATAATGATTGGTGCATGGGCATTGTAAAAAAAAGTGAAACAAAGAAAACAAAACAAAATAAAGGAAAAAGAAAATAAACAATAAGCCAGTTGCACCTAAAGAAAGTGAGGGTTACAGGTGGAACAAAAATGTGGAGGAATGATTGGGCTGAGCATGGAAAAGGAAGTATGTATTAAATGTGCTTAGGGAGGTTAGTCACTACATCAAAATTTATCCTACCCCTCCCTTAGCCTACATTATAACCAAATAAAGACCTCTTTATCTTTGACTAAAACAGCTCGATTAGTATAGTACTACACTAGGGGCAAGCATATGGGTTGTCTGTGTGGCCTATGAATGCTCTTTGCTTGAGTGAGTGAATTCTTTCTAATTTTAGTTCCTTGTGTTCAATTTTTCTGTGTGTGGAACTTCTCTCAGACCTTTGATGTAAGGGCATGTGACTCAGGAAGAAAAAGTAAGCCTTCACCGCTGTTAGAGTAACTAGAGTGAGCTTGAGTGTGTCATGGCAGAAAAGTCTGCATCTTGGGCAGGATTTTTCCACTGCTTAAGTTGGTTCGTCAAAATGGCGGGTGCAACATAACTTTGGGAAATGCAGCAAACAGTTAGGCCTAGAAGTGTGGTGTAGTTTACTCGAGTACGAGAAAAGGATTAAGTGTGGGGTGTTGATAATAGGTGAATTTAACTATATTCATGCCGTAAATAACCACCTTCTTGCATAGTTTTGATAATGAAAGTGATAACAAATGCTCTTAATAGTGTTTTTCTTGATTTGCAGGCTATATATGACTAGGGAAGGCTAAAGAGGTCTTTTGGAGTTAAAGAATGAAGGAAAAGAGGCCAACTGTGAAAAATCCCAAGCGAACCACGCAGAAGAAGGATGAAGAATCAGAGGACTGAGTCTGTTGTGGTTCCACCGCGACCGCGGCAGAACCGCGGTGGGAGATAGCTGCAGAGAAATTGAGATTCAGAGGGGTTGTGTGACTGCAGTTCCACCGCGACCGGGACAGAATCGCGGTAGGAGGGCTGAAGGCCAAGGGCAAATGTATCAAAGCGTGAATTTTAGCCCTAAAACCTATATTAGTCACTAGGTTTCGCCCATTAGTGGCACGTACTGATTTCTTTGAGTTCTTAGAAGGAAAAATAATTGTGATAGATTAACTTAAACATATTTCTTCTTCCCTTTTGATTTTTATTGCAAGATTATGTTGAATATTAACTTAGTTTGTTTACCCATAGCTATAAGTAGCTAATTTTCCTGTCTAAAGTTTTGATGGAACCTATTGAGGGTTGAACTTCTCGTTTATGTTAATGCAAATTTGCTAGTTTTAATCTATACTTATTTAACTATGTTTTTGTTGTAGTTAATTGACATGATCCTCAATTAGTTGTGCCTATTTAGTGTGCATAACTTGGAAAAGAGTGCATATTTAGGTAGTTGTTGAATAACACCACTCCTAAAGTAATAAGAGGAATCTATAACTGCAGGTTTAAAGGCGGGATTAGGAATAACGAAGCCTTGGTGCAATTTTAAATGAACTGGGTTAATTAAAGCTAGCTAGTGTAGCTCAGGAGAGTGCAATAGTATATTGCGGTAATTGCTCGGGAAAGAGTTACTGTAAGCTGAGTGTTCATTATTGAAATAGAAGTGTTGGTAAATTTGTATGAAGCATAAACAAAAGGGATTCCTACAATAGGGAAAGTCATTACCTTAGTGTTTATCTCATTGTTGTCTATAACCTTAGTTAGTTAGTTATAGCTTGTTACTTTTCTGCACTTTTTAGTTCGTAAAAAAACCTCCACTTGTAATTGAAAAGTCTTGGGAAGCTGGTTCTGAAGAATTTTGTGGGTCTAAAGGTGGTAGTTTATAGGTTGACTCTCTATGGATTCGACCCTGGGCGTAATACTCGGGTTTTATTTGCAACGTCCGCAGAGTCTGTTCTATAGGATATAGTTGGGCATGATCCCCACCAACCCGCCATTACCTTCTGCTGCATTTGCGCTTACTCCTAGCCTCTAAGTTCTTCCCCTCCTATGGGCCTTGCTGGGAACTTGAGTTCCTTTTAAACTTGGACATTTGAGGGTTGAACCTTCCACACTACACTATAATCTTATTCTGCAATGATATTTGGAGTTTAAGCATTGCGTAGATTTTTGAAGCTCCTTGGAACTTTGACACATCCCAAATAAGTGAAATTCTTCGGAAATAATATCTTTGGAAGTTGGTTTATTTGATATTTCAGACATGGGGTCTGAATTAGGCTCTCCGGGGTTGGAATCTTTAATTTTTTATGTATGTTTTATATCTTTTCTTATTCATTCTGGTCTGTAATAATCTGGTAATATACTGCTGGGGAGTCAGTGAAAAAGGGAGGGTCAATCATGCATGCAAAAGGGGTAGACACCATGTCTGTAGAGAATCACCACTTCTAAAACTCTGCATTTCATATAAATACCATGTTCATATGGAATTACTACATCTGAAATTATGCATTTCATGGCAATAGGTTTTCTACATTTCATAAAGATATCATGTCTATTGGTCGTCTCTGAAATTCTACATATAGATAATATGCCTATAGGACTTCGCATTTTTGCATATGCATCTGTCACTAGGCAAACTTGTTATAGGATTTGAATAACCAATTGCATATAGATGACCTGCCTATAGGATTTCTGCATGATAATAACGCTTAAAATTAGTAATGCCTAGAAAGCATGCCTATAGGAGATATCAACCAAAGCTAAATCATCAACCCACTTATATGTCTAAAATCAATAGCAATAATTCTTAACGCCTACAGAACTTATGTCCCCATAATTGACAATTCCTTTATGCAATCAGTTTACTTCTGAAACTAATAGATATCATGCCTATAGGTTCTGTTTAACACTTAGTCAAGCTTTAGGGTGAAAACTATAACTGCATCAGTCTTTGATAATTACAACAAGCAGGCAGTCCTAATTTCGACTTCTTATCTGAAAATATGTGATAAATCAGCCTCGCTTAACGTTTAAGTTTTAATTCAGACCATAACTAGTATGTGTAAGACATGCTAAACTATATGCTTTCCTTTGATTCAAGGAGGTTTATTTCTGCTTAATTGCTTTCCCAATACTTGTTGTATATGTTTTGATTGTCGCCATAGTATTTTTTCCTTTGGAAACTCTCAAGAAGCCCCAAATTCCTCACCTTTAAGATTAGTAGTCCCACATGCCTCCGGGACTGATATGATTGGGACAGGTAGTAGCATGCAATAAGTAAAGATACTATTTGCGCTTTAATACCTTAACGGGGTTGGAAGGGTAGATATGGATATGATAATCAGTGTGCTAATATCACGTGCGATCCCTCTTCTGAGGAGTGATTGTTGTATATTGCATTTATGTGATCCATATTAATTATAAACCTAGGACTCCCCTCCCTTTATGTGTTTTTTTACTTGTTTTCTCTGTTAGTTGTTTAAATCTTTCCACAAAATGCTGCCTTATCTTTTCCCAAACAAGTTTAAACTTGTGTGAAAGACCCCTTTATTTGAGCCCTAATTGCTTGTTTGTAAAGTCAAAATTAAAACATGGTTGAGACCACACTAGTGGATCTTGAGGGGTGCCTACACCTTTCCCTTGAGATAATTTCAAGACCTTACCCGAACTCTGGTTTCTTAAACTCAAACCCTCTTAATGTCCTAATGCACTTAATCATTAGGTGGTGACTCTTCAAACTTTAAAACCAAATTCCCAAAAGGAACGAGTTGTCCTCCCAACTATCACAAGACCGATTTCGACTTTAGAAAAAGGGAGCGCGACAACATGGCGACTTTGCTGGGGATTTCTTTAGGATTTTACAATTGCATGTTATTTGTAACTTATATTATTTCTTTATTTGCCTTAAATTACTGTCGTTATCTCTTTTTCTTCTTCTATGAAAGTGACTTGGCTCTTCATGTCTTTTATTTCTTTATTGCTTTCTTCAATACTGTTGTAATTATGAGAAATTATTGTAATCGTTACTTTATGAATGTGCAAATACATGGCAGTCTGTTTCATTCTTGTAGTTGCATCTTCAATATCATATTCCACTCGTGCCAAACAAAATACCATATCAACACTTACAATGCGTGGTTGCACTCTTCTGATATTATAACCCCTTAAATTTGGCAAAGGCATATTTGCGGTAAAACCAATCGATCAACGGTGTAGTCGGCGGTTCTATGCCTTTCCCTCTTGAGTTGTCTACTCAAGGGTATCGGTCTAATACCTCATAGAAACATTACTCTGTTTAAATGTGCATGCATCATTGTCAAACCTAGCCAAATTAGCTATATTGTCCATATAATAAATCATTAAGATAGCCTTGTCTAAAGTCCATTGGGTTTCCTTGGAACCT
This sequence comes from Nicotiana benthamiana, assembly GCA_034376525.1. Taxonomy (NCBI): domain Eukaryota; kingdom Viridiplantae; phylum Streptophyta; class Magnoliopsida; order Solanales; family Solanaceae; genus Nicotiana; species Nicotiana benthamiana. The sequence goes on along the minus strand of CM067323.1, from coordinate 15,811,607 downwards.
AAACAGATGTTACCATGTTCTGTGCATTTATTTGGAGAACTAAATGCTACTTATGCTAATTATTGGTTTAAATAGTCGAATCTGAAGGGGTAAGGGTCTAACACTTTATTTTGCAGAAAATGGGGAAAGAGGTCCCCAACTTCGGTACGGTTAGCACACATTAACTTTTGCGGACTTGGTGGAGAAACCTCCCATCGAGCAACCATATCAACAAACGGAAAGAAAGAGTCACCAAGGCTAGTGAGAAGCTATAGTACCTGGAGTACAACTTGCTGGAACTGGAAGGGAAAGTGAGGAAAAGAGTCACCAACTGTCAAAACACTAAGGAAGGCGAAGGAGAACGCCTGGCGAAGGCATTTCTACTAGAAAATCTGCATGAGTTGGAGGATTTGATCAACGGGAACATTAAACCAGAACATCCTTCTGGGACTAAGTAGTTAGGAGTCTTTTCTTTTGCTTTAAAATGTAATAAAGCCAATGGCCGTTAGTGACATTTTATTTTTCGAGATTTTAGTTTCGTCATATTTTATTAATAAAATAAAGCATTTAGCATTATAAGTTCTCCAAATTAAATTGTCTCTAGGACTATCTTGAGCATAACGAGGCACCCAAATTAGAAAACGGTTTATATTCTTGCACTATATGTTTAAATATCGCAACATTTTCTCCTCATAATCCTCACTAATTTGTTACCTTTTCGTTTTTACTTTTGTTTTATTCCCATCCCCAAAGGTTAGTTCGTGCGCTCTGGAATCATTATCATACTCCACAAGATCCAAGGGTCCTCCACCTCCTCCTCCTCCGAGTCCTATCAAAAACAAGAACAAGGCAAAAATGGAAGACTTGAGCAACATCAGAAAAGATAACTCGCGTGAACAGGTAGAGGTTATTCAGGGTATCCAGGTTTCCAAGGAAAGTGCCACCCAACTTGAGCAAAAGTCATTGAAGTTTCAGGAAGAACTGGACCAAGTTCGGAACTTGGCGAACTTATCATTTTCCCATACCACTCCCAATATCAACTTTCCCAATGCTCAAAACCCTAAACCTCCACAGAACGTTCTGAAGCCACAACAACAACCCACCCATGTTCAAACTTGCAACACATACCGCACTTCAAACAACCCTCCTTTGCTCATTCATGAACCACTAAATACCACAAATGATCATCTCCACAACGCTCCCATGCCACACTATACTCAGTGAATTTCAAGCACACCAGAGTCTGATGACCAAGACTCTCTTATCAGAAACGTAGCAGTGGAGCTCAAGAAGCTGACTAGCTGAGTCTAGGGTGTTGAAGAAAACAAAGGTAATAAGGGACTGGATTATGAAGATCATTGCATTCAACCAGATGTCGAACTTCCTGAGGGGTACAAACCTCACAAATTTGAAATGTTCGATGGTATAGGGGATCCCAAGGTTCATCGAAGGACGTACTATGAGAAACAAGTCGGATTCGAAAAAAATGAATAGATCTACATGGAGCTCTTTATGAGAAGTTTGAAAGGGGATGCTCTATCTTGGTACATTAGCCAAGACCCCAAGAACTGGACAAGATGGGTAATGTCCGATTTCATGGACAAATTCAGATTGAATATGGAAAATGCACCAGATGTATTATATATCCGGAATTTGAAGAAGAAACCTACAGAAACTCTCCATGAGTATGCTACTCGTTAGAGTTTAGACGCTGCTAAGATCAGACCGGCCTTAGAAGAAGAACATATGAACAGGTTTTTTGTTGGGTTCAAGACCTACAATAGAGGTTGATGTTGATTGAGGGCCAGAAACTTTTCGATATCATCAAGCTAGGAGAAAGGATCGAGGAAGGCATTAAAAGTGGTATGGTTACTAATTTTGAAGCATTACAGGCTACCAACAAGGAGGCTTTACAGTCTTGTGGCACATCCAAGAAGAGGGGTGTGAGTGTCGTGATGGTTGCACAAAGAACAAAATCCCTAATAAAATACAAAACTTACCCATCGCCTCCACTCACATATCAACCCACCCCGAATTACCAAACACCCTCACCCTCCTACCAAATTCCACCACCCACTTACCAATCATCTCTACCTCCCACATATCAATCCACTTCACCTAGATACTCTCAACCCGTACCTGTCTACCAAGATTATAATACTCAACCGTCCCACTATCAATCACCTCCACTCGCCAAAACTTCCCTAGACCTCGACCTAATTTTGACTGCAGACCTCCCAAACAGTATACCGCTATTGCCGAACCAATTGACCAGCTGTATGAAAGACTCAAAGCTACTAGCTACATCACCTTTATCCCTGCCATAAACAAAAAAAACCCTTCACAATGGATCAACCCGAACAAAAACTGTGCGTACCATTTCGGCATGAAAGGGCATACCATTGATGAGTGCCACTCACTAAAGGATAAGATCCAAGCTTAGATTGACAACAAGATCATCGTGGAAAAAGATCCTGCTCCTAATGTTCGCAACAACCCTCTTCCTGGCCACAAGGGTGGAGGCATTCACATGATCGTGATAGAAGATGATTGGGACCCCAAAGGGTTGATTGAATTGATTTCTAAGGGAGATGATCCAAAAAACCCAACAGTCACATTTAATCCAATTGTTGTCCAGATACAGCCTTCTGGGGACAATGAAGTAAACATGTCTATACCACTCGGGTTCGAAGCACCTTCTTCTGCAAAGGTGCCTGGACCAATTGAGGTCGAGTTTGGAGCTCCAAAAACACCTGCACCATTTGAAGTTTCCGTGTTACCTCCAAGGGTGCCCATTCTGCTAGCAATTCATACATATACCATTCCACTCAAAGGCCATACTATGGGATTACACAGCCGAAAGAAGAATGAAAGGAATAATCGAATCTGGAGAAGCAATTGCGGCACAGGGTATGACCGGAACTTACATGATTTACACTAAAAACGTCTAGCTGAGTCCAGTAAGCAAGTCTTTGGACGACCAACCATCACCAAAATCGGGCCTGATGATCTCTGGAGGAAGATACAAGCAAATGAGTACCCGATCATTGATCAATTGACAAAAAGATGCCAGCCCAGATTTCTATCTTAGCTCTATTACAAAGCTCTTATGCATATAAGAATACCTTATTGAAGGTGCAGAGCGAAGCATATGTGCCCAGAAACATAATAGGAGAAATGGAAAACATGGTAGGGCAAGTGTTAGAGAGTCATAAAATCAATTTCCACGAAGATGAGCTGCAACCGGAAGGTTTGAGCCTCAATAATGCATTACATATCACTGTGCAATGCAAAGATTATTTGATCACTAGGATTCTGATTGAGGGTCCAGCCTCAATATTTTTCCACTGGTAACTCTCAGAACACTAGGAAAGAGCATGCATGAGATCAAGGATGGGGCCATCAATGTCAAAGTTTTTGATGGATCCCAAAGGTCCACTATTGGGGAAATGAGTTTGTGTCTGCAAATGGGGCTGACTTGGTTCTACATTGATTTTTAGGTAATAGACATCCCAGCATCTCACAACTTGCTATTGGGACGGCCTTGGATTCATGCTGCCGGAGCTGTAACGTCAGCCCTATATCAAGTAGTGAAATTTGAATGGAATCATCAAGAGCTAATTATTTATAGTGATGGTAACAATCCCATATACAGTCGCCAGACTATGCTGGCGATTGGAGGAAAAAAGGAAAATAGACGGAGAAACCTACTACCACATTGAGTGAGTCAACACCGTGGACAAGGATAAATGGTGGGATAACAAGATTGAAAGTATACTGAATTGGTGTGGATATGGGCCCGGAAAGGGACTTGACAAGAACCTCCAGAGAATTTCCAAACCCATCAAGTTGAAGAAACATGGAACCACTTTCGGTTTGGGATATGAAAACACTTGGGAGGAGTTCAACCACTGGTCACCACCATGGCGCAGTCCGTACTACCCACTGGATCATCTGATACCTTGCCTGAAGCAGACTTTCCAGTCAGCAAATGTTATATATGGGTCAGAAGAAGAAGCATTATGGGCAATGAGGAATCTAATTCTGGAATACGACAATATGGATTGCTATGTCATTTTTGAGGAGGAAGGAGAGGAAGGCCCTTCTATAAAAGTTGTGAGTCGAGGAGCACGTCTCAATAATTGATCCATCAGAACCACCAGGGCCCGGAGAGTTTCGGGGTAGCCAGGCTGAACAAAGCACATGCATTATCTTTCACTTTTGCTAGTTGATTTTCTATTCGTATTTCCGTTAAATTCAAAAAGAGCTCCAATGTTCAAAAAAATTATGAAATTTATCAAAATATTTCAGTTTCTTACAAATATTTCTCTTATTATTTTCTATATCGTTTACTTTATTAATACAGCATTACTATTACTTATCTTGATGAACCGATGATTGTGGTTTGCAACGAGATAACGCAACAAATGGATATAGACTTAGAAGAGGATGATATACCAGAAGAGATCGTTAAAGAGGTTGAGGATTTCAAGAATATACCTAAGCCTAACTTGGATAAGACTGAGGTTGTCAATTTGGAAAATACAAAAAATGTCAAGGAAATACGCATCAATGTTCATCTATCACCATCAGAAAAGGAAGAGTACACGGGATTCCTAAAGGAATATGAGGACATATTCGCCTAATCATATGATGATATGACTGGTCACAGTACATCTATTATAGCTCACAAATTGCCAATTGATCCAACATTTCCCTCGGTAAATCAGAAGCTTAGGAAGTTCAAACCTAACATGAGTTTCAAGATCAAGGAAGAAGTTACCAAGCAAGTCAAAGCCATCGTTACAAGATATAAAGGAATATTTAGCACCGGGAGGATATACGGAATTTGCAAACGCTACTCAGAAGTGCACATTTTGGAGGTTATCTAACAACTTCTTTCATAGCGAAGGAATCTATTACAGGAGGAATCCCGATTTGAGATTACTAAGGTGTGTCAAAGAAACGGAAGCATCCGGGTTATTAGAAGGGATCCATGCATGGACCTGTGGTCTGCACATGAATGGTTTTGTCTTAGCAAAGAAGATACTATAGGAAGGTTATTTTTGGATGACTATAGAAATAGACTGCATCCAGTACGTCTGCAAATTCCATCACTGTCAAATACATGCAGATATGATAAAAGTGCCTCCAAATGAGCATACTGAAACAAGCTCACCATGGTCGTTCGCCGCTTGAGGAATGTATGTTATCGGACCTATCAAGCATGCCGCATTAAATGGGCTCAGGTTCATTCTGGTGGCAAATGATTATTTCACCAAATGAGTTAAAGCAGCATCATATAAGGCAGTGACTAAGAAAGTCGTGGCAGACTTTGTCCGCGATCGTATAATTTGTTGGTTCGGCATCCCAGAGTCAATCATCACTGATAATGGTTCCAATCTCAATAGTGACCTGATGAAAGAAATGCGTGAAACATTCAAGATCAAAGACAAGAATTCCACAACCTACAGACCTCGAATAAATGGAGCTGTAGAAGCAGCCAACAAGAATATCAAGAAGATACTGAGGAAAATTATAGAAAAGCATAATACATGGCATGTGAAATTATCATTTGCTCTATTGGGATACCGCACCACAGTCCTCACATCAACCGGAATAACTCCCTACATGCTGGTTTATGGTACAGAGACGGTCATTCCCGTCAAGGTAGAAACTCCCTCCTTGAGGATCATACAAGAAGCAAAACTTGACGACATAGAATGGGTAAAGGGTCGCTACGAGCAGTTGGCTCTTATAAATGGAAAAGAGTGAATGTAGTTTGCCACAGTCAGCTTTATCAGAACAGAATGTCCAGAGCTTTCAATTAAAGAGTCAAGCCAAGGAAGTTTACACCAGGGCAGCTGGTGCTGAAGAAAATATTCCCACATCAAGAGGAAGCCAAGGAGAAATTCTCTCCTAATTGGTAGGGCCTACATGGTTCATCGGGCTCTAACCGAAGGAGCCCTCATACTTGCAGAAATCGACTTAGAAGTCTGGCCAAAGCTAATCAATTCAGATGCAGTGAAGCGATAATATGTGTAACCATTTATGATTTCCTTTATGATGTAATTTTGAACTACGTTGGACTTGATTCCCATTTAGTAGGGGATACGTAGGCAGCCTTATGGGTTCGGTCACAATTCAATAAAATTTCAATTTTCCCTGCTATTGGAAACTGAGGTAGAAGTTTGAGGAGGACACTCAAAATTCCGAAGTTGATCATCATCCATTCATCGCACACAGTAGTCAGAAGCACCAGCTTAGTAAACTAGGGCTGAATTTTGATGAGGGCCCTCAAAATTCTGGAGTGAGAGAGGTTGCAATGTCTTGAACCACGTCGCAGTCGTCAGTTCATCTAAAAAGAAAACTATTATTATATATTTACGTTACATTTTACTAAATCATTCATGACTATTAACTGAATTACTTTTTTAGCAACGCTACCCCAATGATACACAGCACCAAGTATGATGAGTAAAGTCCACAAGAGGACAGACTAACCTTCCCCCTTTTACAAAACTTAAAATCTTTCTTTGGAGGTAGGTATCCCAGGCGTAAATCATCAGATACAATTATACACTCATACTTTTTTAGGAATACAACATTCAAAATCATTGTCTATTTACAATTTTTATCCGCACAAAAAATCTTCATCAGCCATAATATCATAATCAATTATCAGCTGTCATCTATCAGCTAAGAGGTTTCATTACTTTTCACTTTTTATTTCTTTGTATTGCATAAGGCTAATTTTTGCCTTCCGAGGTTAAGCTCTACCTCCATCTGCATATCTCTGCATTGTATAAGACTACTCTTCTACCGTCCGAGGTTAAGCTCTACCTCCATCTGGATATCTCTGCATTGCATAAGGCTACCTTTCAACCTTTCGAGACTAAGCATTGTCTCCATCTGCATATCTCTGTATTGCATAAGGCTACTTTTCTGCCTTCCGAGGTTAAGCTCTACCTCCATCTGCATTTCCCACATTGCATAAGGCTACCTTTCTACCTTTCGAGACTAAGCATTGTCTCCATGTACATATCTCTGTATTGCATAAGGCTACCTTTCTGCCTTCCGAGCCTAAACATTGTTTCCATCTGCATATCTTTGCATTGCATAAGGCTATCTCTCTGCTTTTCTAGACTAAGCACTGTCTCAATCCTGCATTTCTTGCATTGCATAAGGCAACTTTTCTGCCTTTAGAGGTTAAGATCTACCTCCATCTGCATATCTCTGCGTTGCATAAGGCTACCTTTCTGCCTTCTGAGGTCAAGCTCTACCTCCATTTGTATTTCTCTGCATTGTATAAGGCTACCTTTCTGCCTTCCAGGGTTAAGCTCTACCTCCATCTGCATTTCCCGCATTCCATAATGCTACCTTTCTGCCTTCCGGGGTTAAGCCTTGTCTCCATTATGTATCGGCTGAAATATTGCCATTTTATTTTTCTTGCATGGCCGGAATACTGCCACCTTTTATCTAAATCTTGCATTGGCTGAAAGATTTCCACCTTAGCATTTCATGGGCTGAAATATCGCCAAATTGTCCAAAGGCACCATTTTCATAGCCTGAAAACGCCATGCCATGGCTTGAGGACCCCATATTATCTCAAGTATATCATTATTCAAAGGCATCATAGTTCGGATGCATCATTCTCATAGCCCGAGAATATCATTTCATAGCCTGCGAATCCTTTATCATACACTTCATGGCCCATGACGTCAAGGTTCGACGACGTCATCCTAACCGTCCAAAGACAACATTAATGGTCCAATGGAAACTTGCATCGCGTGTAATTTACGCATAATATATGTTGGTACTATCCATTTCCAGGTAGACCGGCAAGCAACGATCGTCTCAGCAGGAGCGATCAACGCTCCGGTTCCTGCAGCCCATCAGACATCAATTATCCTAAATATCGCGTTCGTTGTTGAAAAACTCTATCGGCCTACTCCGCCGATGGATCCTAAGCTACTTATGGCCTGATTTCTGTAAAACCAAGGATATGTAGGTAGCTCAGAAGCTAGAGCCCCATCAAAACTTTGCAAATCATTTCTTTCAGTCAAAATTGGCCATCATATCTTTACTCGGTAACTCTTTCATCCTTCTCGGGTAAAGAGGGGGTAGTTGTTAATGCCCAATTTTTCCTCGATGTATTTTTGTATAAAAAATACCTTCAAATAACATATATATGAATATATGAGCATACCCAAGTAGTATTTGTTTTCCCAGTTTTTTAAAGATTTTAAAAATCAATTTATTGTCTGTTTTAGCAGTGCAAAAATCCAATAATTATTTCCAAGATTATAATTTTGGTGAATAATTTATTTTATTCTCATATTTACACCAAAATATAATTAAGGTAATTTTTGTATATTATTTACAAATATATTCGGCATTTTAAGCTAAATTGCATATAATTGCAATTATAGCCTATTTTACGATTAATAGTATTTTATAATCATAAAAATTGGTCCCAAAATTTTTAAAATTAATATTTATATATTATTAATTCGATTATTTAATTTAACTTGCTTTAAAAATTATTTTTACTATATTTTATAAAATAAGAAGGGAAAATTGGCTATTTAAAACTTAGCCATTTTTATTTCAATTATAGCCCTCTCACCTTTCAATTGTAGCCCTTAATTAACCCAGTTTTGAACCTCAATTTGACCAGCCCAATTTTAATCTAACCTGACCTCTGGCCCAATTTTAAAAATCCTGTCTGTTCCCTACTATTGATCCAGGCAGTTGATCATTTTGATAAACAACCATAAACCCCATTACCTTTTTTAACTTACAACGACTACCCTAATATTTCATTTCCCATCTGATAATCGCCTCTAAATCCCACACCCTCTCAAACTCTCTCGAAACCCTAATCACCTTCAACCCCAAAACTCACCGAAATCTATGGCTTCTCAGGTCATGTATATACTTACCTCCTACTAGTCCTATATTCCTGATGCTCGAAGGTTCAAGGCCAAACTTTGAAGTTCTTTACTCAGACCTTTACCGATTCGAGGTTTCCAGCCTTGCTCCAGCATATCCAAGACACAGGAGCCTGATTCTTGACTTCTCTGACTCAAGATCAGACCTGTTTCCAAGCCTTTCTCACTTCTAGGGTTTCTCAGAAACCCTAAGCTATTCAAGGTTCTTTCACTGTTATTTGCTTAGATCTATGTTGTATCTATGTTTTTCTTGCCATCTAAAGTGTTTTCCCAAAAGCTTCTTTTCAAAATCGTTTCTCCTCGATTTTAGGGTTTCTAAAAGGATTATTTGGAAAAATCTTTTAAATATTTCTTCTTCTTTGCTTTATATGTTTTTGTCTATGCCCTTCTCGTGTGATTTATTTTTATTACTCATGTACTGTCTTCAACCTTCTCTTTTTCTACTATGCATGTTACTCGTGTTAATCGTTACTCTTTTACTATGTGTTTTTACTATAAGTTATTTTATTTTGTTTACTGGACTATGTTCTTGTTCTTACATGCTTCATCTACTTGTGTTCATATTTATATTATCTCCATATTCTGAACTTGTTTATGTTCCGAATTTTCTCAAAATATGTTCTTCATGATTCTTCTTCCATTGTCGTTTAAGCATGCTATCATATCTGTTTTGTTGAGACTCTGAAGAAAATAGCTTGCTTTCTCACTTCCACGTCTGATTCAATTTTGAAACCCTAGGATTTGGGAGGTTTCCTTTGATGATTTTGATTTTATGTTCGAATGAGGGCTCTACTTTGGGATCCTGGACTCTCAAACTCACTATGAGTCTGCAAATTGAACTTTTATCTCTTTGATTATGATTCTGATTTTTTATGATTCTGAACTTCTATCTCTTTTACATAACTCGACAATCTCTTCTTGATTCACGTGTTTGTGTACTATATATATGATAACTCTTCTTTCAAAAGGTTTTACCAACTATTAATTGATTCTGAATCCTTTTGATGGTATTTACTTAATTGTTCCTGATTTTCCCTAAGTGAACCTTTCTTTACCCTTTTTTCGACTTGATTCATTCGAGTCAGCATGTAATTTTGGTTTTACTAATTGATTTCCTTTCCTTTTTTACAAATCGTGTACTATTGGTTTCTTGCCTTAAATAGCTTTTATGTACTTACCTTTTATTATATTATTAGCAAAATATACTTTCAAATCCCTTTCCTTAATTGTTTTGCCCGTTTGAATTTGAATCCCTTAATTAAAGGGAGTCTTATGTAATTGATTATAAATCAGACTTCAATTATTTTCTTACCTTATTCCTCATGTCTTTCACACTTTAAATACACAACCCATTTTTTCACAAGGCACAGGCAATCGAACACCTTAGAACTAGACATTCTTGAAACTATATAGTCACAAGTCTCTTCTGAACTGCTAGTGCTCTTGATTCTTGTCTGCGTTTTGGCTTTTTACAAGCTACTGCCTCTCTTTACTTGTCTCTTTGACACTAGTATGTCCTAACTTAATTTTCAGCTCAACCCCAATGTGTTTATTTACAAGTCTTAGTATCCATGTATACATTTTTTTCTCTGTAAAGCTTAACACTTGGTTTAAAGTTGTTTACATGCTACTGCCTGTTTCTATTCTTTGTGAATAACTACTCTTTATCCCATTATAAGTAGAGACTCAGGGCATGGTAACAAGAATTGTTGTCCATGAACTGGGTTCTTTGATCCCCTAATCCTTGAGTAGGTCGGATGGTGTGCCAATATGTCTCATTGCTAGGAATGCTTTTTGCCTGCTCTGTCTTTGTATCTTGCTTACGTTATGAATTCCCATATCCCCACTCACCTATGTGTGCTAAGTTAAGGTATAGCCTGGTAGCAACCAAAATTGTTGTCCAAGGTTGAACCTGACCTTCAATAGGTCCTAACTCTCCAATTTTTAAGTTGACGGGTTGGTCAGAGGTGTGCCAGCATCCCAATTGCTGGGTAATACCACCAACCTTCCATTCCCCTCCACTGCACTTGCACTTACTCCTAGCCTCTAATTTCTGCCCCTTCTATGAACCTAGTTTTGGGACCTTGAGTTCCTTTTAAACTTGGGCATTTGAGGGTTGGCCCTTCCACATTGCACTATAATCTGATTCTATAATGATATTTCGGGTGTAAGCATTGCCTGGAGTTTTTGAAGCTCCTTGGAACTTTGACACATCCCAAATTAGAGAAAGGCTTTGGAAATCGGATCTTTGGAAGTTGGTTTATTTCATATTTCTGACCTGGGGTCTGAATTAGGCTCTCCGGGGTTGGAATCTTTCATTTCTAATGTATTTTTTTTATCTTTTCTTATTCATTATGGTCTGTAATAATCTTGTAATAAACCGTTGAGGGCGTTAGTGAAAAAGAGAGGGTCAATCATGCATGCAAAAGGGGTAGACACCATGTTTGTAGGAAATCACCACTTCTGAAAATCTGCATTTCATATAAATACCATGTTCATAGGGAATTACTACATCTAAAATTCTGCATTTCACAAAGATATCATGCCTATTGGCTTTCTGCATTTCATATAGATATCATGTCTATAAGTCGTCTCTGAAATTCTGCATATAGATAATATTCCTATAGGACTTCGCATTTATTCATATGCATCTGTCACTAGGCAAACCTGTTATAGGATTTGAATAACCAATTGCATATAGGATTTATGCATGATAATAGCGCTTAAAATTAGTAATGCCTAGAAAGCATGCCTATAAAATCTATCAACCAAACCTAAATCGTCAACCCGCTTAAAAGTCTAAAATCAGTAGCAATAATGTTTAACGCTTGCAGAACTTATGTCCCGTAATTGAAAATTCCTTTCTTCAATCAGTTTACTTCTAAAACTAATAGATATCATGCCTATAGGTTCCGGTTAACACTTAGGCGGGCTTTAGGCTAAAAACTATAACTGCGTCAGTCTTTGATAATTACAACCAGCAGGGAGGCCTAATTCCGACTTCTTATCTGAAAATATGTTATAAATCAGCCTGCCTTAACGTTTAAGCTTTAATTCAGACCACAACTAGTATGTGTAAGACAAGCTAAACTATATGCTTTCCTTTGATTCAAGGAGGTTTATTTGAATCGTATCTGCTTAATTGCTTTCCTAATATTTGATGTGTATGCTTTGATTATCGCATTAGCATTTATCATTTGAAAAATCTCAAGAAGCCCCAACTCTCTCCCCTTTAGGGTTAGTAGTCCCATATGCCTCTGGGACTGATAGGATTGGGATTGGTTGTAGCATACAATAAGTAATGATACTATTCCGTACTTTAATACCTTTACGGGGTGAGAAGGGTAGATATGGATATGATGACCGGTGCACTAATATCACGTGTGACCCCTCTTCTGTGGAGTGATTGCTGGATACTGCATTGATATGATCCATATTAATTATAAACATAGGACTCCTCTCCTTTTATGTTCTTTCTTATATGTTTTCTCTATAAGTTGTTTAAATCTTTCCACAAAATTCTGCCTTATCTTTTCTCAAATAAGTGTAAACTTGTGTGCAAATACTTTATTTGAGCCTAATTGCTTATTTGTAAAGTCACATTATAACATGTTCGGGACCACACTAGTGGATCTTAAGGGGTGCCTAATACCTTCCCCTCGAGATAATTTCTATCCCTTACCCGAACTCTTGTTTCTTCAACTCAAACCCTCTTAGTGTCTTAATACACTTAATCATTAGGTGGTGACTCTTAAAACTTTAAAACCCAATTACCAAAAGGGAACGAGTTGTCCTCCCGAATGTCACAAGTCTGATTTCGACATTAGATGAAGGGGACATGACAACAGGCATAATGTGACTGCCAAATATCCCTTTCACTAAGTACCACAAAGTTGAGTTCCCTAAGTTCAATGGAGAACATCTTAGGGCACGGTTATACAAGGTAGAACAATTTTTTTCCTGATGAAGATCATACTATCCAGCAAAAAATGAAGTTAGTCTCTATGCATTTTGATGGAGATGCTCTACAATGGCATTTAGGCTTTATAAGGAGTAGAGGAAAAATGCCACTTCCTATATGGAATGAGTATTTGTGGGCTTTATGTGATAGTTTTGGATCACTCTGATCGTATGACAAAGGTTATGGACATCAAGCACACTGGGAGTGTAAAAGAATACCAAAAGGCTTTCACTAGTGTCATGACTAGGTTGAATCTGTCAGTTGAGCATGTTGTCAGTATATTACTCAATAACCTCAAACCTGAAATTAGTAATGCTGTGAGAATAGGTAGTCCTACCAGCTTACCACAAGCATACTACCTGGCTAGACTGCATGAATGAAGCTTTATTGCAGAAATCAAAGCAATTAAGGTAGCTGCTACAGTGCATCAATACTCTGCTGCAAGAATACCTCAAGGTCAAGGCTCTACTGGGTGGACAAAGGCTGCTATCCCAACCTATAGACCACCTGTTACTGCAAATTTAGATGGCTTCAGGAAAAGGAACTTACTCCAGCTGAAATGGAGGGAAAAAAAGCGCACGACCTGTGATTTTTATGTGATGACAAATTCATACCAGGGCATAAATGTAAGGCCAAAAGGCACATATACTCCATGGAGATAAATACTGAAGTACTAGAAGATGGTGAGGAACCAGGGGTGGAAGTGGAGGATCTTGGGGAGTCTCTTGAAGCAGAAAATCCTGTTGAGAACTGTGAGATATCTCTACCAGCTTTGAATGGCACCAAAGGCTACAGAACTCAAGGATTTTCTAAATAGAATCCTATTAATGTTGTTATTGATTGTGGCTCCACCCCGAACTTACTCAATGAAAAGGCTGCCAAGAAAATAGGGTGCACTATCAGTCAAATACACCCTCAGGATGTATCTATATCAGATGGCAGGATCATTCTATCTGTTAAGGGTAGTAAGAACTTCAAGTGGCTTATGCAAGGGGTTTTTTTTCAAGATGATTTCCAAGTACTCCTTATAGGAAGCTGTGATGTTATGTTGGGAATTTAGTGGATGTGCAAGTTAGGTGACATTAAGGTCAACTTTGAGAAACGTTTTATGCTCTTCCTCTATCAAGGGAAGTCTGTCACCCTGCAGGGCATTTATCCTTCATTTAATACTGTTGATGTCAAGGCCTTACACAACGTCTCTATTGACACTGCCCAAATTTTCATGATTAAGATATGTTCTACAACCATGCCTCCAGTTGCAAACTCTCAGAAACCAGAAGTCATCCATGTTCCCATCCAAAAATTTCTCACTGATTATAGCACTCTTTTCCAAGAACCCAAACACTTACCTCTTCCAAAAGGAGTATTTGACCACCACATACCATTGATTGAAGGCAGTGGCCCTGTCAATTCTAGACCCTATAGGTACTCCACAATACAAATAAATATGATAGAAGACATGGTTAAGGAGATGATGGCACAAGGGATCCTCTATTATAACTCTAGCTCATATGCCTCACATGTGGTCATAGTTGGGAAAAAGTGGTTCAAAGAGGCTATGTGTGAATTATATAGCTTTAAACAAGATCACCATTAAGGATAAATTTACCATACCTATCATTGAGGAGTTATTGGATTATCTTGGAGGGTCAAAAATTTATTCAAATATAGATCTCAGGGCAGGCTACCACCAGATTCGAATGGCCCCTTCTGATGTGCACAAAATAGCCTTTAAAACACATTCAGGACACTATGAATACTTGCATGCCCTTTGGCTTAACCAATGCCCCTTCTAGTTTTCAAGGTCTCATGAACCATATTTTTCAAGCATATATGAGAAAGTTTATTTTAGTGTTCTTTGATGATATTCTAGTGTTCAGCAAGTCATTAGAAGAACATGAACAACACCTCAGACTCAAATTTGACTTGTTGGTGCAACACCAGCTATTTCTAAGGGAAGTAAGTGTGTTTTTGCATCAACTATGATTGAATACTTGGGACATTTCATCTCTGCTGAAGGAGTGACAACTGACCCCAAAAAGATTGAGGCAATCCAAGGGTGGCCAAACCTTATCAAACAACTAAGGGGATTTTTGGGATTAGCATGATACTACAGAAGGTTTATTAAGGGTTATGGAGTTATTAGCAATCTACTCACTGACTTACTCAAGAGGGACAATTTTAAATAGTCCCTACAAGCTACTTCATCCTTTGAAAACCTTAAGAGGGCCCTCACTTCTACACTAGTACTAGTGTTACCTGACTTCTCTATACCTTTTGTAGTAGAAACTAATGCTTGTAGCAATGGCATTGGGGCAGTTTTGATGCAAAGAGTTCAACCAAGAGACTACTTGAGTAAGGATCTTCCACCCCAGCACCAGACACTGTAATTTTATGACAAGGAGCTCTTAGCATTGGTTATGGATGTCAACAAATTGGCTCAATACTTGACTGGAAGATCTTTTACAGTGAAGACTGACCAAAAAGCTTTAAAGTTACTCCTTAAACAGAAGTTGCATAATGGATCACAATTGAAATGGATAGCAAAGCTGATGCAATACGATTTCATAATTGAGTACAAGAAGGGTAAGAAAAATAAGGTGGCTGATGCCTTGTGTAGACTACCTGCAACCGAACTAGCCGCCCTAACCTTATCTTCTATTCAAAATGACTTGCTTAGTATGATCATTCAGAGTTAGAACTAGGATCCAGATTTGGTTGCCTTAATTCAATCCTTAAAAGGAGGTATAGAGGTACAAGGCTACACCCTCATTCATAACAAACTGAGGAGGCATGGCAAGCTGGTAATTGGGCCAGACTCTAACTTGAAGGAGAATATTATGCAGTTGTGGTATGACTCTCCTATAGGAGGACACTCTGGGATCGAACAAACATACAGAAGGATAGCATCTCTATTCTATTAGAAGGGTTTGAGAGAAAATATTCATGCTTATGTTAATGGTTGTGACATTTGCCAAAGGCATAAGTATGATAGGCTCACATACCCAGAACTTATGCAACCATTGAAGTTGCGAGTCACTATCTGGAGTAGCATCAGCATGGACTTCATAGAGGGATTACCCAAATCAAAGAGAAATACTGTGATTCTGGTAGTAGTTGATAGATTCACTAAGTATGCTTACTTTTTGAGTCTCTCTCACCCTTATTCAGCATTAGATGTGGCCAACCTCTTCATGGAACAAATTCACAAACTCCATGGTATGCCTCAAGATATAGTGAGTGACATATACCCCATATTCACCAGCAAAATTTAGCACGAATTGTTTTCTATGCATGGAGTCACACTCAATACATCCACAACCCACCCCCACACATATGGCCAAACAGAGGTAACCAATAGATGCCTATAAACATATCTCCAATATTTTCGTTCTGATTCACAATCTAAGTGGTGCTCCTACCTTCCTTATGTTAAATGGTGGTACAACACCACTTTTCGCTCTTCCATTCAAACAACACCACATAAGGCTTTGTATGGTCAACCTCCTCCCATCCATCTACCCTATGTAGCAGGTGATTCAGTGGTTGAAGAAGTGGATAGAAGTCTCTTGAACAGGGAATTCAAGCTGCAACTCCTCAAACATTATCTTCAACGGGCACAACAAAGAATGACTGCCCAGGCTAATAAGTATCGCTCTGATAGGCAATTCAAAGTGGGAAACTAGGTTTACCTCAAAATTCAACCATATAGACAAGTGACACTATCATGTTCTCACTTTTCAAAGCTCTTAGCTAAATCTATGGTCCATTCCAAATCCTGCATAAAGTTGGTTCTGTGGCATACAAATTATCCCTCCCTCCTCAGCTACATCTCCATCCCACCTTCCTTGTCTCCCAACTCAAAAGTGTCACAACTTACCCACCACTATATCCCACCCTCCTGTCCGTGATATATCCAGCCCCTACTGCCCAAACCCTCTGGAAATCCTTGATCGTCGTATGATCCAAAAAGGAAACAAGGCAATTACGCAAGTTTTAATACAATAGGATCAACTACCTCCTGAACAGGCCACCCGGGAAGATTATCACTCACTCTTGGTTCGATTTACTTCTTTCCTTCCTCGAGGACAAGGAAGATTTTGACAAAGGGGATCTAATACGGAGTTAAAATAAAAAAGCTTGCGAGAGTTGTACATTGTGCTGCTTAGCTGAGACCCAATGGTTAATTAGTTGATATTTATGTGTTTTAGAGATGTTTACTTAGGTCCCACACCTTTTGTATTAGAAGCCCATTTAATTTCATATTGACCCCTTAATTTCCCTATTTTATACCAGTCGAGTCCTGCCAGAATTGTACTGAGATGGCAGATATAATAGAATTATTTAGTTGTAATTCTTATGTCATTTTCATGGTTCTATGCTTTATATAGGCTGTAATCATCCCTTTTTGGGTTATGAATAAAAAGCCTCTTTATTTTTGCCCTAATTTATCTTGCATTCCCTTTTCTTTCCTTTTTTTCCTCTTCTTTTCCCAATTTCGTTACTGTTTCATTGCCATGCGTATCACTTCCATTCTTCTACTTGATGAAGAGAAACTGATATTTTTTGTAAATACTCGGCAGAAAATGGTCGAGTGCAACACCAACAAAACTTCAACGAAATTACCTATACACCAACAAAACTTCAACGAAATTACCTAATAAAAACACCTCCACTACGTATACGACGAGAAGATACTGTAAAGTCACATCATAGGAAATGATTTAACTGATCGTGCAATTTTTAAAAAATATTATTATCACAATTTAAATTATTATATTCTTTTAGGGTTTTAATTGAATAATTACCTATAATAATTTTTTAAGTAACATAATAATATAATAAAAGAATTTACAGTACAAAGTGAAACTACATACGAAAATTAGCCCAAGCCAGTCCATCAAAGACTGACAAAAGGAAAACCAAAATAAAGGACTAGGTCGACCAAGAGAAATCAAAACCTTATACATTTTCTTGAAGGACAAATGTTTCATACGTATACAATTTGGAAGTTACTAGAAATATAAAGTCTCTGTTAGTGATTGAGCACTGTGACTGTATAGTCAAAATTGTATGGATCCATCTCTTCTAGCCTTTTGTTTGAATGTGATAATTTAAATGCCGCCATTCAGTTTGGAATTTAAACTATATATATTGACTACTCTCAAAGTAATGAGAAAAGCTATACTAGAATGATGACTCTCGTGAAGTTGTAGTCTTAGAACTTTGAATTGAAGAGAAAAGCAAGATGAGTAAATTAAAAGGTAATGCCAAATAAACCATCACAATATTGACTCACACCTTTTCAGGCTTTTTCAAGTTGCACGATAGCAAGTTAAGGGTCAATTCTTTTTAGGTAAAGTTGATATCATCTTTCATTTACACACTTAAACTAGGTCTCTTTTCAGTTAGACATATTTTTTTGATAGTTCTCATATCAATTAGACACATTTTTTACTGACTTATTAATTATTGTGTAAGAATTTGCTGCAACTTTGAAAGAAGATTTACGCAATGCTGAATTTAGGATGTGTATCAGGCATATCTGGTCTAATTGAATAAGAAATGAAAAGGAGAGGAAAGGAAAAAACAGTTTTGGAGGTGCTTTAAATCTAGTTATGAAGTTAAGTTTATTTGGAAGAATATTTGCAGGGATTTATTATATTATTCAAAAAAGTCATGGGTTAGATCCTAGTTTAAGTGTCTAATTGAAATGAGAATTGCCTAAGAAACGTGTCTAATTGGAAAGAGGCCTAGTTTAAGTGTTTAAGTGAAAGATCGTGCCAACTCTAGCTGTCTCCTTATGTATTAAGCCATTCTTTTTTCCCAAAACCTTGACTAATAGAGACCCTACAAATACGAGAGAAATTGTACGAGTGGTCATTCAAAAATAACTACAGTTTCAAAAGCCATTAAAATTTAATTATTTTTCATGTAAAGGTAAATTGAAATAAAAATACTATTCAAAACTCGAAAAATACTCTAGCATAATATACTGGAGTTCCAACATAGTATACTGGAACTCCAGTATAATATACTGGAGCCAGTAAAGTATATCGGTCAAGCATAATATGCTAAAAGTTCATACATAGGTGCACCAAACTCCAATATATTATAATGGACCGATTATTGCAGCAAATAATAACTATTTTTTAATGACTTAAAAAATAATAATTATTTTTAAATAACCAATTCGAAAATTAACACGTACTATTTTAACTACCAATACACACCTGCACTCACTCTCAAAGAAAGAGGACCGATCCACCGACTTATGACAAGCCTATCTATGGACTATGGAGGGCCAATGCACAACCATTTGGAAGGCTCTAGGCAAGCTTTAGTCTTAATTAATTTCTAATATCCATGATAAATGGTTAATTTATTTTGGGCATATTTAATAAAGAAATATAAAATTCTAGATAAAAATAGTTAGTATGATTAAATTATTTTTAATTAAATATTGCATTAAAATTAATGTAAAGAGTAAAAGATTCTTTAGGTATACGTATATAAGGGTAATTTTAAAAAGATAAATTAATTTTTTTCTTGATTATATAAATAAACACTTATTTTGGATCAAAATAAAAAGATAAATTGATCACTTATTGTGAACAGAAGAGAGTATCGTCACTTTAAAATTATTGACGAAATCAAAAAATTTAAACTAGCAGATCATCTTAAATTAATAAGTTAAAACCTCTAAAATTGGATAGACAATGTAATTTGTTGCAATAAATTACATCAACTTAAAAAATTACTACCTCCGATCCACTTTAATTAATTTTTTGGCTTTTTAATGATGGTACATAATATTTGATTTTTCAAATATCAAAGAAGGATTTAACTTCTTTTTTCTAAAGTTACCTTTGGAGTAAAGAGATTCGAAGAATTTGTTATGTTTTCAATGAACAAATTAAGGTTAATATGGACAATTTGATTGTTACTTAGGGTGTATTTGGTACAAAGGAATATTTTCTTGGAAAACAAGTAGTAAATTTATTCATTTTCTGGTGTTTGGTACGTAATTAAGGAAAATAACTTCTCAAGAATATTCATAAATAATTTAGATACAATAGACATGAAGCCATAAATGTTCGAATCAACAATCTTCCGAACCCACAAATTTCATAAACTTCCGAACCGCTAAGCTTTCGAAACTGCGAACTTTTGAATCCGTAAAACTTCCAAACACATAAACCTCCAAACTCATAACTTTGGAACTTGTAAAATTTCGAACCTTTAAACCGAAAGATGAAAAAACTAAAAAACTGAATATATATATATATATATATATATATATATATATATATATATATATATATATATATATATATATATATATATATATATATATATATATATATATATATATATATATATATATATATATATATATTCGGGGAGGGGGAGGGGGTGATGTGTGGAGAAAAATGAAAAGGCAAAAATTTGAAAATTACGAAAAAAAAAAAGCAAAACTGTTATAAATACACTTCTATTTAAGGTGAATGTCTTTAATTAGAGAGATTCTAGAGTTTTCTTGGTAGATAAATCATCCTCCTCCCTATAAATAGAGGTGCCCTCTACCATTGTAAATCACTCCTAACAATCTCTAAGTATCAATAAGAAGAACTCTCTCTACTCTTCTCTCTATTTGCTCTTGTTCTTGCATTATTGTTCTTGTTCTTATATTATTTCATAACACGTTATCAGCACGAGACTCTACCGTCTCAAGAACCATTCTCGAAAAATCTAAGGTATTTCCCTCTTCCTAATTTAATTTTCGATTATGTCTGACATTACGAAAAGAAAGTTCGTTGCCCTTGAAATTTCGGGCAAGAACTATATGACATGGGTGTTGGATGCTGAAATCCACTTAGATGCTATGGGTCTCGGAGACACCATCAAAGATAGAGAAAAAGCATCCACCCAAGAATGTGCGAAGGCCTTTATTTTCTTGCGCCATCACCTTGATGAAGGTTTGAAGATTGAATATCTCACCGTCAAGGATCCACTCATCTTGTGGAACGGCTTAAAGGAGAGATATGAGAACCTGAAGTTGGTCACTCTGCTACAAGCACGATATGATTGGGCTCATCTGAGGCTCCAGGACTTTAAGTCCGTTTCTGAATATAATTCTGCAATGTTCAGAATTACTTCTAAATTGAAGCTATGCGGGGATAATATCTCCGATTATGATATGCTTGAGAAAACGTTTACAACGTTTCATGCCTCCAATATAGTACTGCAACAACAGTACAGAGAGAAAGGCTTTACAAAGTACTCTGAACTGATTTCTCTTCTACTAGTGGCTGAGCGAAATAATGACCTGCTCATGAGAAATCATGAAAATCGACCCACTGGGTCTACACCACTGCCTGAAGCAGATAAGGTGCACTCTCATTATGCCAAACATGAAAAGGACCATGGTCATGGTCGTAAACGGGGTCATAGCCAGGGACGTAGACAAGGAAGAAATTCCAATGAAGTCCGTCAACCCCCAAGGAGAGATAACCGCCGAAAGCAGAAACGGGGTCATGAAGATCCTAAGGCAAATGGTTCAGAAACTATATGTTATCGTTGCGGTGGGAAAGAGCACTGGTCAAAGACTTGCCGTATACCAAGACACTTGGTTGACCTTTATCAAGCATCTCGAAAGAGAAAAGGCCCTGAAACAAATTTTGTCTATGACGACAATGAGGACATCACCCACCTGGATGTGGCAGACTTCTTTGAGCAACCCGAGGGGAAAATAGACCACCTAATCGACGATGGATCCGTGATGAAAGAAGATGGAGTTATTTGATTTTATTCTACTTATTTGTATTAGTTAGTGAATAAACTAATAGTCATTAGTATTAGCTCGTATTAGTTAGTTCATGATGCAATGTTAGCAGTAGTTCTTTAGAATATCTTCAATATGCTCAAATATCAATAATACTTTTATTTTCCAGTAGGGGTAATCGACTAGCCTGAAAAACTAGTCGATTATCTACTATTTTCGCATTAAAGCTGAAAAATAATTGATCAACAATCGATTGTCTTTGTCTAACAATCGATTGTCGTTGAGACAGTGTAATCTGGAATTTTTCAAAAATCATCCACAATCGATTGTCTTTGTCTAACAATCGATTGTCGTTAAGACAGTGTAATCTGGAATTTTTCAAAAATCATCCACAATCGATTGTCTATTCATAACAATCGATTGTCTTAAAACAGTGTGCTCTGGAATTTTTCAAAATAGCCAACAATCGATTGTCTATACTTAACAATCGATTGTCTTAAAACAGTGTGCTCTGGAATTTTTCAAAATAGCCAACAATCGATTGTCTATGCATAACAATCGATTGTCTTAAGACAGTGTGATCTGAAGTTTTTCAAAATAGCAAATAATCGATTATGTGTGTTTAACAATTGATTGTCAATGTTCAACAATCGATTGTTTGTGTTTAACAATCGATTGTTTGAAGAAAATGTTTAAACTGAAATTTTCAAACTGAAAAGTAATCAATTATGGATAACATATCTGATTTTGTTAGTCAACTGTTAGCAGCAGATTTTGAAAATATTATGTGACACAAACGAATTGAACTTGTTTATTCTTATGTTCGTGTATCTCTTTTGTATGTCAAATGGGATAGCAAATATGGATATCTCACAAAGCGAACTTGGATCAAAGTCCAACTGTAAAAGTATTTGCCTAGTTGATTCATGTACTACACATACAATACTCAAAGAAAGGAAATATTTCTCTCAACTAAATATGTGTAAGGCAAACGTTACTACAATCTCCGGAAGTAGTAAATTGATTGAAGGCTCCGGAAGAGCAATTGTTACTCTGCCCAAAGGCACGACGTTAATCATAGAGAATGCAATGTTCTCCTCCAAGTCTAAGAGAAACTTGTTGAGTTTTAAAGATGTACGCCGGAATGGCTATCATATTGAGACAATGGATGAAGATAATCTTGAATATCTCGTCATCACAAAGAATGTCTCCGGCCAAAAGAGGGTTATTGAGAAATTCCCGTCTTTATCTTGTGGCCTGTATTGGACAAGAATTAGTGCAATTGAGGCACATTCAACAGTAAACCAAAGGGTTACTGATTCCAATACCTTTGTACTTTGGCATGATCGATTGGGACACCCAGGATCGGTCATGATGAGACGGATTATAGAAAGCTCATATGGGCATCCGTTAAAGAATTTCAAAATTCTTTCGAATAATGAATATCCTTGCACTTCGTGTTATCAAGGCAAGTTGATTATCAGGCCATCACCAACAAAGGTTGGGACTGAGTCACCCACGTTTCTGGAACGTATACAAGGGGACATTTGTGGACCTATTCACCCACCTAGTGGGTCATTTAGGTATTTCATGGTCTTGATAGACGCATCATGTAGATGGTCTCATGTGTGCCTATTGTCATCACGCAACCTTGCGTTTGCGAAATTAATGGCACAAATAATTCGACTACGAGCACAATTTTCAGATAATCCAATCAAGTCCATTAGACTGGATAATGCTGCTGAGTTTACATCCCAAGCATTTAATGATTATTGCTTATCAATCGGGATAAAAGTTGAACATTCTGTAGCTCATGTTCACACTCAAAACGGTCTTGCAGAATCGTTAATTAAACGCCTGCAGTTGATTGCAAGGCCATTACTTATGAGAACGAGGCTGCCCACTTCGGTATGGGGTCACGCCATCTTACATGCAGCAATGTTAATTCGTCTCAGACCGACGAATTACCACAAGTATTCCCCGTTGCAATTGGTTTTGGGTCATGAACCCAATATATCCCATTTAAGAATTTTTGGATGCGCAGTATATGGGCCTATAACACCGCCATCCCGCACCAAAATGGGTCCGCAAAGAAGGTTAGGAATATATGTTGGGTTTGAACCGCCCTCCATCATTCGCTACCTCGAAACATTGACAGGCGACTTGTTTACTGCACGATTTGCAGACTGTCGATTTGATGAGACACTTTTCCCAAAATTAGGGGGAGAAGTTGGTGAAACCAAACGGGAAATTTTATGGAAAAATGCATCATTATCTCATCTTGATCCACATACCTCTATTTGTGAAAGAGAGGTACAAAAGATTATCCATTTGCAAAGAATAGCAAATCAAATGCCTGACGCATTTACGGACTTGAAGAGGATAACGAAATCCCACATTCCCGCGGAAAATGTTCCAATCCGTATTGATGTCCCTGTTGGACAATCATCTAGTGTCATATCCAATGAGTCAAATGCACGCCTGAAGCGTGGCAAACCATTAGGTTCCAAAGATCGAAATCCTAGAAAGAGGAAAAAGAACGATCAAAATGACACCACGAAAGAATCTCATGATTTAACAAATTCTGAGATTCATGAAGAATCCATTGAGCCCGAGACTCTGGAAAATACGGAACTATCCCTAAATCCAATTAATATTGAGGCAAATATTAATCGAGTGGATATTGTGGTGGATAATGCCTTTGCTTATAATGTAGCATCTAGCATTATGCAAGAATGTGAGGATCTCGAACCTCAATCTGTTGAAGAATGTCGAAAAAGACAGGATTGGCCAAAGTGGCAAGAAGCAATTCAATCAGAATTGAATACGCTGGCAAAACGTGAAGTTTTTGGCCCTATAGTTGAAACACCTAATGGTGTTAAGCCTGTCGGCTATAAATGGGTCTTTGTACGCAAAAGAAATGAGAAAAACGAGGTACAAAGATATAAGGCACGCCTTGTTGCACAAGGTTTTTCTCAAAGGCCTGGTGTCGATTATGAAGAGACATATTCGCCTGTAATGGATGCGATAACCTTTCGTTATCTCATAAGTTTTGCTGTCCATGAAAAGCTTGACATGCACTTAATGGATGTGGTTACTGCCTATCTTTATGGCTCACTTGATAATGAGATATACATGAAAATTCCCGATGGACTCAAGATGCCAAACGCGCATAATTCAAAATCTTGGGAAATATTCTCAATTAAATTCCAAAGATCCTTGTATGGTCTAAAGCAATCTGGACGAATGTGTTATAATCATCTTAGTGAGTACTTGTTAAAAGAAGGCTATATAAATGACGCCATTTGCCCGTGTGTTTTTATAAAGAAAACAACATCGGAATTTGTTGTACTTGCCGTATATGTCGATGACATAAACCTTATTGGAACCCCTATAGAACTCCAAAAGGCAATTGATTATCTAAAGGATGAATTCGAGATGAAAGATCTCGGAAAGACTAAACTATGTCTTGGTTTGCAAATTGAATATTTGGCAAACGGAATTTTCGTTCATCAATCTACCTATACAGAAAAGGTACTGAAACGGTTTTACATGGATGAAGCACATCCTTTAAGTACACCGATGGTTGTTCGATCACTTGATGTGAACAAAGATCCATTCCGACCACAAGAAAGGAATGAAGAGCTACTTGGTCCTGAAGTACCATATCTTAGCGCAATTGGCGCACTAATGTATCTTCCAATACTACAAGACCTGACATATCCTTTTCAGTTAATGTCTTAGCAAGATTTAGCTCGGCTTTTACGAGGAGACATTAGAATGGGATCAAACACATATTGCGGTACCTAAAGGGAACTACCGATATGGGCTTATTTTATGGCAAGAATTGCAGCCCGGATCTTGTTGGTTATGCTGATGCTGGATATTTGTCCGACCCACACAAGGCTCGATCTCAAACGGGTTATGTGTTTACCTATGGAGAAACCGCCATATCTTGGCGATCGACTAAGCAATCAATTGTGGCTACTTCATCTAATCAAACCGAGATAATTGCTATTCATGAAGCAAGTCGGGAGTGTGTGTGGTTAAGGTCGATAATACATCATATCCAAGACAAATGTGGTTTGAAGTGTGATAAACTACCCACAACTTTGTATGAAGACAATGCAGCATGTATAGCTCAATTGAAGGGAGGATTCATAAAAGGAGATAGAACGAAGCATATTTCACCAATGTTATTCTTCACACATGATCTTCAAAAGAATGGTGATATCAATGTTCAACAGATTCGTTCAAGCGACAATATGGCTGATTTGTTCACAAAATCTCTACCAAAGTCAACCTTCAAGAAGCTAGTTCACAAGATCGGGATGCGAAGACTTAAGGACATAAATTGATGTTCTTATCAGGGGGAGTTAAGGCGCGTTGCACTCTTTTTCCCTTACAAGGTTTTGTCCCACCGGGTTTTCCTTGTGAGGTTTTTAACGAGGCAACCAATAGGCGCATATTCAAACATGTGTATTCTTTTTCCTTACTTTAATTTTCCCCATTGGGTTTTGTTTTAAGGTTTTAACGAGGCACATCATTGAATAGACATTCAAGGGGGAGTGTTATAAATACACTTCTATTTAAGGTGAATGTCTTTAATTAGAGAGATTCTAGAGTTCTATTCTTGGTAGATAAATCATCCTCCTCCCTATAAATAGAGGTGCCCTCTACCATTGTAAATCATTCCTAACAATCTCTAAGTATCAATAAGAAGAACTCTCTCTACTCTTCTCTCTATTTGCTCTTGTTCTTGCATTATTGTTGTTGTTCTTATATTATTTCATAACAAAAACAAATTTTTTTTTTTTTTTGGGGGGGGGGGGGGTGTAGTAGTATGGGTGGTGACAAAATAAATTGAAATTTGTAGAAAAAAAACTTTTTGGAGGGAGGGGTGAGGTGTGGGATGTGTTGGTGAGGGTGGAATTTTGAAAAATATTTTCCTTTCTTTTGATAAAGAAAATAATTGTTTTATTGATAAAAAA
This sequence comes from Nicotiana benthamiana, assembly GCA_034376525.1. NCBI lineage: Eukaryota > Viridiplantae > Streptophyta > Magnoliopsida > Solanales > Solanaceae > Nicotiana > Nicotiana benthamiana. The sequence continues at coordinate 15,784,937 of CM067323.1, read as the reverse complement.
TGAGTTTATAAAGAAAATATTTTTCAAATATTTAAGTCAACCAAACATGGAAATATTAAAAAATAATTTTTGAAAAATATTTTCCTTAATACCAAACACACCTTTAATGACAAAAGTCAAATTTTTTAATATATGTGAAAACATTTAAAAAATCAGTTAAAGTGGACAAGAGGAAATATAAACCTTTTAATAGCTGTCTGATTTCGGATGTCTTCGTGTTTGTGTGGCTCTTTAATAGATCGCCATTTGTAGATAAGCAGCTAGAAAAAATTGTCAGGAATTTTTTTCTTAAACACCAATTGAAAAAGACAGAGTTATCCTTGACGATGACTCATCCACTTTTCAATGTGAACCCAAGAATCTATTGATTTTTGTTAAACATTCACTTCCGAGAAAGAAAGGAAGAAAGAAAAGAAATAGGCAATCCATCTGGTTCACTAATTAGCTTTTATGGTTACTATCATAATGTAACTCTCGTTCTCTTTTCCTAGTCAAGGGTCGATTGGAAATTACTTTATTGCCTTTTTGGGTTGGGGTAAGTCTCGTCTACATATTATCTTTCTCAAACCCCACTTTATGAAACTATACTGGGTAATTAATTTTGCTAGATTTTATTTTTGTATGAGTCTCTTATTAAAATCTAAAATTTATTGCTGTCCTGGTTTCATGATTCATTCATCTAAAAGTACGAGAAGATATAAACATAATCATATTTGTTTTTTTTAGAAATCCGTAAATTTATAGATTTTAAAAAGGTTCCTCTGTGTGTGCTGCGTCAATTTTACTAAATAAAAGTTGAAGATTAGTTCTGTTTTATTACGTGCTATAAAATGATTAGAAACAAATTTGACAGTGGGATTCTGATGGGAGGTTATAATGGTGGAAGTTGACTTTGTTTACAACCAGAAGCATAAAAGAATGGACTAAAGAAAAAAGAATGAGACACAAAGGACATTTATATGCAAGTTGGATGTTTTATTTTCTTCAAAAAGTTATGGTAATACTCTAATTAAAATCTCCAAGAAAAATCAACCACCTTCCAATGATCGGTACCAAATTAATTTTCTTTTTCAAGTGACTCGTGGCACTCAAATCATTAACGTGGCTATGACTTCGTATTGTTTAAGTTAAACCGTGAGGTTTCACAACTATATTATGTAACCAAAAAGGTCAAATTTAGTTATGCAATATTGCAAATGCAACGAATGACGAGAACTTTTTTTCAATTTTTTTTTGTGCCATAAAATCTGAGTGAAAATTTTGAAAACTAGCTTTTGGAAATTTTTGAGAAAAATTCGAAATTCATTTTCAAGTGAAAATTAAAAATTTTATGGCGAAACACAGAATTTAAAAAAGTAAAAAAATTCTAATGTCCAAACGGGCTCTTAAATAATGCAATTTGAATTTCTAACGACATTTTAGAAAGGCTAAGGTCTTCAATCTAGTTACATGTCCATGAAAGGTAAATGCAGAAGTTGTCAAGGGAACCCAAAAAAATAATATTTTAATAAAATAAAGACTTGTAGAATATTTGTCTAATATCCCTTTTTCTTTTATTTTTAATTGGACATGCCACTTCCTGATCCAAATTCCAACCCAAAATCCACGATTTTGAGACACTACACATAATCCGACATGACACTATGATTGTCAGATGTGATCTAAACCACACCTTCAAATTAAAGAATAAATTAAAGTATTAGATTAATAGTGCTTTTTTTCGGTTGAGGTAAGTTGTATCGGTACGGAAAGTTTGCACCAAACATTGTATGTGTTTTACATATAATTTTGCTAACTTAAGCATGTCTAAACAATACATATTTTCACTTTAATTCGTAATTTTTGTAATTAATTGTTTAATAAACGTTACCTGAAAGGCACCTTCTTTCGCTCTCATTTTGTTAAATTTGCCTACCTGAGTTTATGCTTGGGGACAAATCTAATGGCCATGCTTTCTTTCTATGAATTATAAATTGAAACGACCTTCTTTGTTATAAGAATAATGACACTCAAATCATGAAAAAAACTTTATTACATAGTGTTTATATTAAATTGTATATTAATTATCGTGATTAGTGATAAAAATGAGGTGAAATTTGTGTCGTGTATAACGATATTTGTCATGTATTTATTGAATTGAGGTAAACATGATCCGCCAAACCATTATATCCTCATCTCCAACCCTGACTCCAACAATTAAATATTCTTAAGATCTAAATAACGCAGGAATAAATTTAGTATTAGTATCAAAATAATAACTAATAATCAAAAGTATATTCATTAAACTCTTAAATTATTCAGTTTTACAAGAGTTATTGTTCAGTTACTACATGCAAAGCTAAAACCTTTAATGTCAATTAATGAGACTCTTTTACTAATAGGAAACTTTATTCTTCATGCAACTTTTGCTTATCTTTTCATCTATAATGTGGGATATAAACTAGAAATATATATGAAAAGGAAATGCATATAATTAAATACTCCATCTGTTTCAATTTATGTGAACCTATTTTTTTTTTTGGTCCATTTCAAAAAGAATGGACCTTTTTAAAATTTGGTAACAATTTAACTTAAAGTTATAACTCTACCCTTAATGAGAAGCTTTTATAACCACACAAATACTCTGGACCTCATTTGAACTTGTTTAGGATCACAAATTTTAAAAGTCTTTATTTTTTTCTTACACTTCGTGCTCAGTCAAATAGGTTAGGAGTAAGTTTTTGTCCAACAAAGAAAAGGGAACCCTGGTCCATTTATTATCTTCTCATGAATGTGACATAATAAAGCTCTTACACGTAAAATGCCCTTGTACTTTCTCTCACTAGAAACCTGCATGAACCAGATACTTTGGGTCATGCCAAACCAAACAAGCAATATTCTTTCAGGAACACAATTGGTTTTCTCTAACTTTCTCTCTGTCCTCTATCACAGATATTCCCCTTTAAGGAAAAAGGGTAGTTCAATCAAATTTCGATAAGAAGGAAAGGTTTTATGTAACTGATAAAATAGTTCATTGACTAGTAGGTCAGGGATTCGAGTCGTGAAATAATCTCTCAAAAAAATTTAGGGTAAAGTTGCATACAATAGACAATCTTTATGGTTCGGCACTTCCCCAACTTGCATAACGAAAGCTTAGTACGTAGGACTTTCTTTTATTCTATAAGTTAGATAGTGTAAAAGAATTCTTTTGTACGTTTAAATATTTAATAACCAACAACAACAATAACAACCCAGTATAATCCCATTTAGTGGGATCTGGGAAGGATAGTGTGTACGTAGACCTTACCCCTACCCTTAGGTAGATAGGCTGTTTCCAAATAGACCCCCGACATCCTTCCCTCCAAGAACTTCCCACCTTGTTTTTGGGGAGACTCAAACTCACAATCTCTCGATTAGAAGTAGGGGTTGCTTACCGTCAGAACAACCCCTCTTGTCAAAACATTTAATAACCATCCTTAGTAAATCAACAGTAACATGAAAGTAAGATAAACATTATAACATTTAAATAAGATTGATGTTTTAAAAGGTTTTTACATTATTATATAAGGTAATATAAGTCAAAGAAACAAATTTCAGCTCCTTTGAGTCAAATACAAACCATTGGGTATTCAGAAAAGTATTTCAGATCTCTAAGGTTCTACCCATTGTGTATCAGACAAGTGTTGGAAGTCAGACAGTGACACAGAGAAGAAGAAAAAAAGGATTTGTTAGAAAAAAGAATTTGTTGCTTTTTTCTCCTAGTTCACAGGTGGAATTTACCTAGTACTTTATACAAAAGTATAAACCTCCAACTATTTTATTACTACTACTATGTTATATTTAAAGAAAATGCAATTACAAGGAAAAAAGAAAATAGAAATTGAAGACGAAAAAAAGAGAGAAAAAAGGGGTTGTCTTGAATTCAACAGGTGGAACATTACTAGGCCATTAGCAGCAATTCAAACAGGCACCATTAACTACAGTAGCTGCTGTTCTTTTTTTATAATTTCATTTTTTTATTTTTAAAGTCCACATTATAGGTAAGCTAGAAAAGCAGAATGTGAAAATAAATTTAAAGTCATTAACTAAACTGAAGAAAGTGGTCTGGTAGTCTCCTTTATCAGTAAATGTCAGCTGTTACCTTAACAGAAAACTCTCAACAGTAAATATGAATTACAGTCAAAAGTATTGAATGAGCAAAATTAACCCAATTTTCCCAAGAAAATTTTACTTAGATCCATAATCCTTTCCTACAACCTTAGAAAAAAAAAAGAAAAATTTAAAAGATCAAAACTTTACCTTTCAATTCAGTGCTTAATAGGGTTGACAAATTCAGCATCATCAGAAACTGCAGAAACCTCAACTTGACTAATAATCTCATCATCTAATTCTTCCATTGGAGGAGGAAGATTAAGATCTATTAAACTTCCACCATTTCTTGAAAATTCTAATTTAGCTGCAGTTGGAATAAAAACAGGAACACTAATATTTGCTGCTGTTGTTGAAACACCAATAACATGTGATCTCTTATGTCCACCTAAAGCTTGTCCTGATGAAAAAACTCTGTAACAAATAGGACATTCATGTATTTTCTCTTCAATTACTCCTACATTTTCCACCCCTTCATTATTATAATTTGAAACTTTAATCTTCTTATGACTTGCTCTGTGTCCTCCTAATGCTTGATAAGATCGAAACTTTTTGTTACATGTTTCACACCTATACTTACCTCTACCTCTGTTCTTGGTAATTACTTTAACTTGTGCTCCAGAATTTTCCTCTTTATATTCTTCTTCTTCTTCTTCTTCTTCATCAGAATAATGATCAACTTGTTGTTTAATCCATTTATCTCTAGATAACATCATCAAACAATGTGCAACATCTTCTTCAGGTGAAGTTTCTGAGATTGAACTAACTGGCTCTGTTTCCACCATTGATGAGCAGTACTCTGTAACTTTCACAAAATTGGGATTTATGATACTTGATTTCCTAACCCTTTTGGATCTTCTTGAACGAGTTGGGTTTTTTGTTGACTCGGTTTCACTCTCTTTATCTGGCAGAACAACTGAGTCATCAGCAGCTTCTTCTACAGAGAAGTCGGAAAGATTTAAGATTTTGGATTTTTCTCCATTTTCTTCTTCTGATGACCAAGAAGATGATGGAATTGACTCAGTTTCATCACTGATTTGGTGTTGTTTTTGTTGTTGTATGTAGAGATTCTTCATATGAGATCTCATATGTCCACCTAAAGCTCTACCATTAGTAAACTTTCTTGAGCAGAGTTTACATGTCTTGTGTTTCTCCATTTGAGAGATTTTCTTTTACTTTTTTGTTAGCACTGTGTGTGTGTGTGTTCTGTAGAGAGTGGAGAAGCTATAAAGGAGTAGGTAACAAGCATTCCTCCACCAACAGAGAGATACAAATAGAAATATTTTTAAGACTACTATATATAAAATCTTATTTATAATATTTGATAAATTGGATTTGGATTCAATTGGAGGAGTAACTTTTGTTTCTTAAAACGGCAAAAGGTAATTAATAGAGAGGAAAAGAAAAAGGGTTCAATTAAAGCGTATGCATGAAGGCAGAGAGAGTGAATGGCAAGGACATGTAACATGCGACTTTTGCATTTATTTCTATCCCATTTCTACATTCCCCAAACAGCCCTTATGAATCAGTTCCATTTTTTCTTTCTATTTGGTGTATTTATCACTAAAAATACTTTTTTCTTCTACATACAACAATTACTTTATTAACAAAATAATTACGCCACTAGTCAGCGAACTTATATACATTGTCTATGTAATTTTATTATTATTTTAGTACAACTTAACCAACTATAGTAGGTTACAGCCCCAGTTATACGTATCCATATTAAGTGTATTTTGAAGAGTACTCACATCCTTTTGTATGCCAACTTAATTATATATTTCTTTTATTCCAATTTATATAATAATTTTTTACTTTTCGAAATTCAAACTTTTTAATTTTAACCATGTATTTAGATCATAGAATGAAGGAATCTCATGTTCAGAGAATGAAGGTTGCGGAGATGAGGATGCTTAGGTGGATGTGTGGGCACACCAGGCTAGATAAGATCAAGAATGAAGTTATTCGACAGAAGGTAGGGATGGCCCCGGTGGACGAGAAGATGCGGGAAGCGAGGCTGAGGTGGTTCGGGCATGTACGAAGGAGGGGTCCCGATGCCCCGGTGAGGAGCTGCGAGCGGCTGGAGATTGTTGGAGGTCGGCGAGGTAGAGGGAGGCCTAAGAAGCATTGGGGAGAGGTGATTAGGCAGGACATGACTAGAATGCAGGTTACCGAGGACATGACCCTTGTTAGGGGAGTCTGGAGGTCTAGATCAGGGTTGTAGGCTAGGGGCTCATAGAGTCCTTCGTACGCCTCACCCGGGGTTGGGTGTGGGATAGTAGGGTTACAAATAGTTGACTAGTGTTTTAGCTTATGTCCCTTTATGGTGTTAGTATGGTAGTTACTGCTTGTTACTATTGCATGCGACTGTATTTATGTTTCTTATGTTTACATAATTATTTACATTATTTCTGCGGGATTACTTATGCTTTATTATTTCGTTTTGTCTTGCTTTGGTTTCTAATTTTGTCTTTGTTTTAATGCAGCTTTTCATTTTATCCTATGCGCCGAGGGTCGATTGGAAACAGCCTCTATGCCCCTTCGGGTAGGGGTAAGGCTCGTCTACATATTACCCTCCACAGACCCCACCTGGTGGGAATATACTGGGTAGTTGTTGTTGTTGTTGTTGTTATTTAGATCATAGAATCTTTCACTATTTTGAAATAAAATTTACATATTAGAAAATGGAATAAGAAGAACTATATGTCACAATAGTTAAACTTTTTAAAATTATTTAAAAGGCATTTGAAAAGTTATAATCAAAGAATAATTCGTTTAACTCTTGAAATTCAAATACCGTAATATAATTTGAAACGGGGGAATAGTAAACAAAATGTATGAACTGTTAGCGTATAAAATTAAATTCGTCCCAAGAAGAGTGCTTAGTAACATGTTAAAATCAGCCAAATTACACCAAGGTGTAAATTTTCTTCTACTATTAGTGAATAAAACTTAAATTTATGTGCTTTTGGCATTAATGAACAAGACAGGATAAAATGGGAACAAAGATCGGAGGTCACTAGAATAAATGTAGGTTTAACATTTACTTAAATCAGTGAAGAAAACTGTTGGGTTGTTGTAACGACAGATTATAATAAAATACGATGTGGACCAAGGCCCCTTTCTATTTCTAAACAGATCTTTACCGATTAATCTAACAAGCTATGAGAAAAATAAAAATTGATAGACCAATAAGAATACTTGTTTATGCCCTCCATTTTTTTCTTCCTTTTTCTATTTGATGCAACAGAAAATATTCTTGTCTAAGAATGGATTTTAGGATATGGTTTATACCCTCTATTTTCTCTATCTGTCTATTATTAACTACTATCTCAAAATAAATTTATCAAAATTCCAAAGGGACAATGCAAGAATAATCGAAGTGATACGTTTATTAAAAATAAAAATAAAAATAAGTGACGGGACAAGTTTATTGGAAAAAAAATTAATTCCAATACAAGGGCTAGGAGAAAGGAAAGATTTTGGCACGGTACTGTGGACATACCAAAAGTGTGGCAGCTTATTTAATTCAACTTGTAAAATTTCATTATCTTTTTTTTTCTTCCTTTTTTTTATTAGTTAGAAGTGGAATAATTAATGTTGTGATTAATAAAGAGTTGCTACTTGGGAAAAAAAATTATGCCCTTTAATTAAGGATCTTGGGTTGAATTGTCTAATAGGGGAATAAATAGTTGGGCAGGGGAAATGAGGGAGGAACAAACTTGTTGTCCCCTTTCCATTAAGAAAGGAGTTTTTTAGGGAATTTAGTGCCGTTTTGTTAGGGCAAAATAATGGACCTAGTCTTGTATATTTGATTTTTTTTGTTAGATCCCCATTTCAACACGCTTAATTTCCATTAGTTACTGTAAATGTAATTATGTTTTCTTTAATAATTCACTTTTGTCTTTGCCTTCCTCTTTAACTTTTGTTTGGTACTTTAAGTTTGTTTCAAGTAGATGGTTTTCATATAGTTTGCTTGAGAATTGGCTACTCCTTGTCGACGCCCCCTTTTTCAAGAGCGAAATCGGGTTTTATAACATTATGGGCAAAAATAACTCTATTTCCCGTTTGGGAATTGGGTCGTGGAAATTGGAAGAGTCGCCACCTATTAATTATAGTGCATTAGGACACTTTAAGTGTTTTGAGAGAGAAACTAGAGTTGGGTAAGGGCTTGAAATTATCTCGAGGGGAAAGTGTTAGACACCCCTCAAGATCCACAAATGTGGTTCCCGGCCGTGCTAATTGTGACTTTATAAAGAAGATCAAGCAAGTAGACACATGAAGTACATGTATTCACATAATTTGAGAGCTTTAAAGAAAATGACATAAGTTTGAAATAAAAGAGGGTTAGTTTGGAAAGCATTGATAAAAACATTAAATAAAGCATGTAAGAGAAAGAAGGGTCCTAGGTTTGACTATAATACGGATCATGTGATGCAATATCTAGCTCATATTCCCAAAGAGGTGTCGCTTCATGATATTATCGCATCGTCATCACCTCCATATTCTACCCTTCCCACCTCGTAGAGGTTATTTGAGCGTGTGGAATGGTCATGAATACTTATTGCGTGCTATTACTCGTCCCGTTCTATAGATCCTAGAGGGCACTTATGATCACTATTACTATAAGGTAGGAACTAGGCTGAACCCCTAGGTTCAAAGGTCAAAATGCTAGGCAACATACAAAAGCAAATAGCACTTGCACGTAAAGGAATCATGTAAAACATATAAAGGCCCAAATATTCCTCTATAAAACGAACACGTAATAAGCACGACTCAAACACATTTGAGGTCTAGGGAATGGAAAGTTTTAAATCTGGAGTACAAGATTCAACAAAAAAACAGAAAACTGGAGAGTTTTGCAGAAAGAATTGCGAGGCAAGCGTTCAGAAACTTTAAAAGAGCAATAGCAGCTTTTAGGAATCTGCAGAAATCACTTAAGAGCATTTGTTGGAACATATGGTAGAACAGCTTCGGGACAGGCGGCGTAAAAAAAGTGTGAAGGTATATATTTTTAAGATTGCAAAGAGTGTAAAGAAACCGATCAACTTTTGAACTTTAAAAAGATTACATATTCAGATAGCTGAAAAATAGTAGTCTAATTCTGGGCGATAGAAACCTTTGCATAGATAGTTGAAAAAATAGGGCAGAAGTATAAAATTTTAGAGAGCTTCACAGACGAACGACTAAAACAGAGGTGGATCAATTAGAACACGACTTAAAGGTGATTAGTCAGTTTTTATTCTGGCCTAAGGTTTGCCTAGGAGTTATTAAAGATGGTGAGCATACAATGGTTGCCAGTTTTAACAAGGAGTTGTTAGCCAGTTTTATCCAAATTAGCGAGGCGTTTAAACAGCTGCAAATAAAATCCTAATGGAATGATATCTAATTCATAAGAAGTCCTATAAGCATGGTATCTATATGTGATGGTTATGACTCATTTGTTATTGATTGGTTACGATTAAAAAATGTACATAATAACAATTGAGAGTGAAAGGCCTATAAGCATGATTTTTATATGCATCGATGCATGTCCTAAAGCATGGAATCTATTTCACAAGCAAGTAAATAAACCTCATGAACATATTTTCTACCCATTCCCTTAATTAAACATGCATAACCCCACATATTTACTATAATCCCCATTGTTTTTACAGATTATTACAGCCAGATAATTAAAAATACAATAGTGAGAAAAGAAAATAAGAAGTTACTCTATAGAGAGCCTTTATCCAGGCCCAAACATATCCAACCTCACTTCTTTCAAATTTCACAGCCAGTACCAAGGTTTGGGTGCGACAAAGCTCCCTAAGGGTTCGTTTGAACCCCTGGCCAATACCAGGCACCCAAAGATGTCCCAATTGGACAGTTTCAAACATTGAAAGCCAGCCTTGGGCATCAGAGTTCCATGGGTTCTCAAGGCTCCCATGGTAGTGCTTACACCAAGGAGGCAGGACCTAGGGTTCTAAGAGTAGTGAAGTTGGGACAGGAATTTTAGAACAATTGAGAGTGAGTTTAAGAAACAAGAGTTGAGAAACAGTTCGAGAAAGTAGTTTAAGAGAAGTTGAGAGTCAATTTAAGAAAAACAGCTGAAGGATTTGGGAGACAGTTTAAGAAAATAGTTTAAAAGAGTTAAAAGAGTTGAAAGGAATTCTTTTAAAATAATTTATACTAACCAGTTTAGAACAGAGCATTATAAAACTAGGGTTAAAGGGGGAGGGAACAGATAAAATACAAGGATCTACTCACACACAGGCAAACATAATGAAGACATGTAATCAGACCTAGTTGTAGAACAAATAGGGGTTCAGTTATTGCTGCACAAAACCCCAATACCTTTAACCTCATGAAGAGATATCAAGTAGCCAAGCAGCCCTGGACACATGGTAATAGTGCACAAAGAAAAGTAAACATTCATTGAGACAGGGAAGGGGTAAGGGGAGCATGCTAATCTAAGCTAAATAGGCTGGTAAGTGTATACTAGTTACAACAAGAACAATAGAACCATAGATAAAAGAACACAAGAAACAAGAAGAAATGCAAAACTAGTAAAAGCATGTTATTTTGGAAACTGTATTTTAAATAGGTAACATACCAGTTGCAGACAAGAGAACACAATAACAATAAGTAGTAGTGCACAAAAAAATCAAAGTATGCAGAGAATGAGAGCAGCAAGGTGATAGCACCAGTGTGCAGTAAAGAGAAAATGGCAGTGTGCAGCAAAGAGAGCAGCAGGCAAACCCAAGAAAATAATGCAACAGAAACTTGGTAGTGCAGAAGTAAACAACCAAGATTACTCAATCTTGGCTTTCAACCGATTGAGTGAGAGAATTTGTAGAAAAGAAAAAAAACAGTAAAGAGATAGAGAGCACTGAGTGTTATTGAAAGAAAGTTCAGAGAGATTGTAATGTCTTAGTATGAGAGATATGCAATGTGTTGGTTGTCTTTCAATGAGAATGGGGGGAGGGTACTTATAGTACTAAAACGAGGGAACAAACAAGGCACCAAACTATAATTAAGGAACGAGCATCAATCATAACCCCATCAATGTAAGGATTTCCCTTTAATTAAGGTGTCCAAGACAAACGGTAACAATCAGTGGAGCTAAAAAAAAGGAAAAGAATCAATCAGACTCTACATTTACCTCGGTAAGAGCATATAATATGCAATAGGGGTTAGATACATAATAATTCAAGTAAGGAAAATATATGCTGACGATTTTGAAAGCCTACTTATGCACAAATATGGTAAGGGAATACAAATTAATTCTGTCAATTAGTCAAAGAATCATGGATAAAACCAAAAATCAGAGGGAATGCTTATAAGTAAGGAAATCACATCTAAATAAGGAAGTAATTCAAAAAGAAATCAGTGTAAAACGTCTGAGGAAAATCATATACAAATCATGGATTCACAGATATGCACAAATCAGCAGAATATCACATGAGCGATGAACAATTAGACCTATAAAGCATAGTAGACATGAAAATCAGAGAACCCTAAGCAAGGAATCATGGAACCAACAAAGGGTCAGAACCCTAGCAAGAAACTAAAGCAGGGAACTCAAATTGACAAGGAAACCAAAAAAACTCGCAACACAAACAAGCACAAACAAACACATAATACTCACGAAAAGCAGCAGATATACGATTTTGAAAAGCGGTGAGAAAACCTAGCTAGAAAGTTTGAGCATGGAACTCAAAATTAACAAGGAAACTAAACGCTCGTTACACAAATAAACACAAACAACCACATAATACTCAAGAAAAGTAGGAGAAATAGCGACTTTGAAAAGGGTCAGAAACCCTAGTTTGACAAAGAGGTACAGAACGTTTGAAAAATTCGACTTAACCAAAGATATCGAGTGAGACTTAGTGTAGAAAACAAAGATTAAATCGGAAATTGCTTAGAAAGATAGAAGTTTAAGAGATTAGGCAAAGAAAATTAGGGTTTGCAAAATAAGTTAGGGAAATGAGAACCTGGCCGTGAAACTCGTGTACAATGCCATAGAAGGCATCATCGTACAAAGACCACCGAAGAAAGGCCGGAAACAGACCCAAATAAAACTTCAGTGACCTCTTTCATGGCGGAAACTTCTGGCTTCAAACATTAGAGAAAAAATAGCGATACATGGACTCCATGGTTGCTGGAAATCGAGAAAAGTGAAGGAGGATTGAGCCGGAGAGGCGATGGTTGTCATCGGAGAAGACGGAGAGAACCAGAAGGTTCTAGAGAGATGAAAGGTTAGAGAGCATAGGTTAGAGATAGAGAGACTGGTCCGTGAAAATGAAAGGTTTGGGGGTAATTAGATTTTAATTATGGAAAAGAGATCTGGGCTGTTGATCTTATTTGATCAACGGCTCAGATTAAATTGAGACGGGTCGGGTAAATTAAAGGGGTGTGGGTCATTGAATTGGATTGGAATTTTGGGCTGAAAATAGGGGTGTAATTGGGCCATATTTTAAATAAAATGTGGCTATATTTTAAATAACCAATTTTCCACAAATATGATTTTATAAAACTAGCAAACGATTTATAAAAATTCAGTACAATTACTGAGACACTAAAATTGGTTTGGCAACTGATTAAAAATATCAGGAACGATTTTACGCTTGAAATACTTATTAAATTGAGAAAATAGGCTAAAATTTTAATTTAATGCAATTTTAGTTTTAAACTACTTAATGGCTTTGTAAAATCCTGTAAAAATTATATAAATTATATTCTTATGTAAGTGAGAAAATAAAATAATTTATTTGCTAAAATATCAAGGTTTGGTACCAAATATTGAATTTAATAGCACAAAATGAGCTGTAAATTAATTTTAAAATGCTTGAAAAATCATAGAAAAATACCAAACCCATTGTGGATGCTTGTATATGCATTCACAAGCTATTTTGAAAATATTTTGGGCACAAAAATACCTAAGGAAAAATTGGGTATCAACATCTGCCCCTCTTTACCCGAGGAGGATGAAAGAGTTGTCGGGTAAAGATAAGATGGAGGATGAAAGAGTTGTCAGGTAAAGATCAGATGACCAATTTTGACCCGGGGTGACAATTGTAGGAGAATTTTGACCGTGCTTTGGCTTCTAATCTGCCTACATATCCCTGGTCTTACAGTAATTATGCCGTATGTAGTTCAGGAGCCATTGGCGGAATATGCCAATGAAAATCTGAAAAGGCGGACGCAACGGGGTTTGAGATTTTGGCAAGGGTTCGAAGATCGGACGAGCCGCAGAGATCTGGAGCGGGAGTGCTCCTGTTGAGACAGCCGGTGTACCTGCAAATGAACGATGTGCGAATATTTTTACATAATTTAAACGTGATGCAAGTTCCCATTGGACCATGAATGTTGTCTTCGGACTATTAGGATGGCGTCCTCAGACTATGACGTCTGGGCTATGAAGAGCATGAAAGTGAAGATTGGCAGGCCATGAAATGGTGTTCTCGGGCCATGCGGATGGTGCCTCGGAACTATGACGCCTTTGAATAGGTTGGCGATATTTCAGCCATGAAAAGGTGGCAATATTTCAGCCGAATTAATGCAAGGATGGCGATGTTTCACCCAAAGCGAGAATCTAAATGCGGGGCGGTTCAGCCAAAGATGCAAAAAATAGAGGAGACAGAGCTTAGTCTCGGAAGGCAGACGATAGCCTTATGCAAGAATACAAGATGGAGACAGAGCTTAGTCTCGAAAGGCAGAAAAATAGCCTTATGCAATGATGGGGGTAGAGCTTAACCTCGAAAGGCAGGGAGTAGCCTTATGCAATGATGGAGGCAAGGCTTAGCCTCGGAAGTGAGAGAGTAGCCTATATAAGGATGGAGGCAGGTCTTAGCCTCGGAAGGCAGAGAATAGCCTTATGCAATGCAAGATAGAGACAGAGCTTAGTCTCGAAAGGCAGAAAATAGCCTTATGCAAGGATGGAGGTAGAGCTTAACCTCGAAAGGCAGAGACTAGCCTTATGCAAGGATGGAGGCAGGGCTTAGCCTCGGAAGGCAGAGAATAGCCTTATGCAAGGATGGAGGCAGGGCTTAGCCTCGGAAGGCAGAGAAAAGCCTTATGCAATGCAAGATGGAGACAGAGCTTAGTCTCGAAAGGCAGAAAATAGCCTTATGCAAGGATGGAGGTAGAGCTTAACCTCGAAAGGCAGAAAATAGCCTTATGCAAGGAGGGAGGCAAGGCTTAGCCTAGGAAGGCAGAGAATAGCCTTATGCAAGGATGGAGGCAGGGCTTAGCCTCGGAAGGCAGAGAATAGCCTTATGCAATGCAAGATGGAGACAAAGCTTAGTCTCGAAATGCAAAAAATAGCCTTATGCAAGGATGGAGGTAGAGCTTAGCCTCGGAAGGCAAAAGAGATCCTTATGCAAGAGTGCAGAAAATATAAAGAAGAGGATGACTGTGATTTTCTTAGCTGATAGATGATTGCGATATTGATGACTGATGGGGTAGCATTGAATGTAGATAGTAAGCATTTGTCAGGTAGGTAGTGGCTTTGTTTTGTAAGACTCTGCATCGCCTATTTGCACCCTGGGTTCTTGCATCCAAAGAAAAATCGTGAGTTCTGTAAGGGGATAGGTTAGTTCGCATCCTTCGATCCGTGGCGCTCTGTACCCCCTTGGGGAAGCGTTGCTGAACGATAGTGATCCTAATGATTTCATGCAAAATTTGGAAAATATGATGCAAACGTATATATAAAATAAGGCAAAAGATAGTTTTTGTTTTATGATGAATCACAACTGCAACGTGGCTCAAGGCGTGACAACCTCGCTGGCTCCAAAATTTTGAGGTTCCTCCTCAAAATTCTGCCCCCCCTTACTGGGTCGATGCTGATACGAAAGTCGGCAAGGTGACTTCGGAATTTTAAGGGTCCTCCTCAAAATTCTACCCTAGTTCCAAATGCGGAGGAAAATGGAATTTTATTAGTGGTGTGACTGAACCCATAGGGCTGCCTACATATCCCCTATTAAACGGGAATCGGGTCAGACGCAGTTCAAATTACATCATAAAGAAAGCTTACTGATTAAATGTAATATCTATTCACTGCATCTGAGTTGATTAGTTTCGGCCAGATTTCTCCATCCATTTCTGCAAGAATAAGGGCTCCTATAGTTAGAACCAGGTGAACCATGTATGGGCCCTGCCAGTTGGGGGAGAACTTCCCTTTGTCCTCTTCTTGTTGCAGAAATATCTTCTTCAACACCAGTTGTCTGGTGTAAACTTTCTCGGTCGAACTCTCTTATTGAAGGCCCTAGACATCATGTTCTGATATAATTGTCCATGGAAGACGGCGTTCATTATTTTCCCATATGTAAGGGCTAATTTCTCGTATCGAGCCTTGACCCATTCTGCATCATCTAACTCAGCTTCTTGTATGATTCTGAAGGATGCTATCTCTACCTCGGCGGGAATCACTGCCTCTGTACCGTAAACTAGCATGTAGGGAGTTGCGTCAGTTGATGTGTGAACAATAGTTCGATATCCCAGTAGAGCAAATGACAACTTCTCATGCATTGCTTATGATTTCGATCATCTTCCTCAGTATTTTCTTGCCGTTCTTGTTAGCTGCTTCCACGGCTCCATTCATCTAAGGTCTATAGACTGTAGAGTTCCTGCGCCTGGTCTTGAAAGTTTCACACATCGCTTTCATCAACTTGCTGTTGAGATTGGAACCATTATCAGTGATGATTGACTCTGGAACACCGAACCGACAGACAACCCTATCTCGGACAAAGTCTTCTACGACTTTCTTGGTTACTGCTTTGTATGATGCTGCTTCAACCCATTTAGTAAAGTAGTAAATTGCCACTAGAATGAACATGTGTCTGTTTGATGCGGCAGACTTGATCAGTCCAATAACATCCATTCCCCAGGCGGTGAACGACCGTAGCGAGCTCGTTATAGTGAACTCGTTTGGAGGTACCTTTATCATATCTGCATGTATCTGACAATGGTGACACTTTCGGACATACTGAATGTGGCCCACAAGTCCCTGAGTGCACTTCTTTCAATAATTTGGTTGCTTCTATCGCATCGACACACCTTAATAGCCCCAGATCAGGAGTCCTCCAATACAGGATTCCTCTGCTGTAAAAGAAATTGTTGGACAGCCTTTGAAGCGTGCGCTTCTGAGTAGCATTAGCAAGCTCTGGATATTCTCCTGTTGTTAGGTACCTTTTGATTTTGTGGAACCAGGGTTTTCCGTCGGCTTCTTCCTCAACATGTGCACAATAAGCCGATTGATCCTGAATTCTGATCTGGATAGGGTCAATGAAATTTGTTTCTGGATGCTGAATCATGGATGATAAAGTGGCTAAAGTGTCAGAGAACTCATTCTGTATTCTTGAAACATGCTAGAATTCTATTTTTTTGAACCTCTTTCTCATCTCCTATATGTGATGTAAATAAGGGAGTATCTTGGAATTCTTGGTTGCCCATTCCTATCGGACCTGTATGAGTAGGTCTGAATCCCCAATCACTAGCAGCTCCTGGATGTTCATACCAATGTCCAGTTTAAGCCCTAAGATGCAAGTTTCATATCCGGCCATGTTATTGGTGCATGGGAACCTGAGCTTGGCGGATACCGGATAATGCTAACCAATTTCTGATACCTGGACTCCTCCAATACCAACTCCTTTGAAATTTGCGGCTCTGTCGAAAAAGATCCTCCAACTGTCATAGGATTCTGCAATATCTTCTCCTATGAAAGCTATTTCCTCGTCGGGAAAATATGTCTTCAATGGTTCATATTCCCCTTCCACAGGGTTTTCTGCGAGATGATCTGCCAAAACATGTCCTTTAACTGCCTTTTGGGTGACATAGACAATGTCGAATTCACTCAACATAATATGCCACTTGGCGAGCTTGCCAATGGGCGTGGTCTTCTGAAAGATGTATTTTAATGGGTTCATTATTGATATAAGGTAGGTGGTGTAAGCACAAAAATAGTGCCTCAACTTCTGAGCTATCCAAGTTGAAGCACAACATCTGTGTTCTAGTAAGGAATACCGAGCCTCTTACGGGGTAAATTTCTTGCTGAGGTAGTAAATAGCTTGCTACTTTCTCCCTGTCTCATCATGTTGTCCCAAGACACAACCAAATGCTCCATCTAAAACCGCGAGATAGAGCAATAAAGGCCTCCCAGGCTCAGGCGGGACCAGGACTAGATGCGTAGACAAGTATTCCTTGATCCTGTCGAAAGCCTTTTGACATTCATCGGTCTACTTGGTGGCGACATCCTTCTTCAGCATCTTGAAGATAGGTTCGCAGATGACGGTAGACTGAGCAATGAACCGGCTGATATAGTTAAGTTTCCCCAGGAAACTCATTACCTCTTTCTTACTTTTCGGCGGTGGTAACTCCTTAATAGATTGGACCTTTGATGGATCCAGCTCTATTCCTTGGCGACTTACGATGAAACCCAACAACTTTCCCGCAGGGACCCCAAATGCACATTTGACGGCATTCAGTTTCAAGTTATACCTCCTTAGTCTATTGAAAAACATTCGGAGGTCCTCCATGTGATCTGCAGCCTTCTTGGATTTAATGATAACATCGTCCACATATACCTCAATCTCCTTCATGTCATGAAAGAGGGTAGTCATGGACCTCATGTAAGTAGCCTCTGCATTCTTCAACCCAAACGTCATCATTCTGTAGCAGTACATCCCCCAAGGTGTGATGAACGGCGTTTTCTCTGCATCTTCTTCATCCATCCATATCTGATGATACCCCACAAAGCAATCGACGAATTACTGCAACTCATGCTTGGCGCAGTTATCAATCAGAATGTGTATGTTTGGCAAGGGGAAATCGTCTTTGGGAGTGGCCCGATTGAGATCCCGGTAGTGCACACAGACTCTAACTTTCCCATCCTTCTTTAGTACTGACACAATGTTAGCTAACCAAGTTGGATATTCTACCACCTGACGAACTCTAGCTTTGACCTGCTTGGTAACCTCTTCTTTGATCTTTAGACTCATATCTGGTTTGAATTTTCTGAGCTTCTGTTTTACCGAGGGAAATGCAGGATATGTAGGTAGTTTGTGAGCGAGGATGGACGTGCTGAGACCGGTCATATCGTCATAAGACCATGCAAAGATATCTTCATATTCCTTCAAGAACTCTACATATTTCTATTTCTCTGTCTGTGATAAGTGCACACTAATGCGCGTTTCTTTGACATTCTCTATATCTCCTAAATTGACAACTTCGGTTTCATCCAATTTGGACTTAGACCTGTTCTCAAAATTTTTGGCCTCTCTGACAACCTCTTCTGGTATATCATCTTCTTCTGAGTCTATATCCATTTGTTGTATAGCCTCGTTGCAAGTTACATTTGTTGGTTCATCATCAAGACACGTAATAGTATTGCTGTGTGAAAAATAAAGTAAATAGCAGAGAAAAGTAATGAGTAGCGAGATATTTGATAAAACTGAAAATGCTTTAGATTGAATACATAAATTTCAAAACATCAGGCTCTTTTTGGAAGAAAGACAAATGCGGAAAGTAAAGAAAACAGCTAGAAATAAAATGCATGATGGTTGTTTAGCCTTGCTACCCCGAAGGTTTCCGGGTGATGGTGGTCCTAATTGACCAGTCGATGAGGCGTTCTCCTTGGTTCACAGCCTGAATGGAAGGGCCTTCCTCCCCTTCCTTTTTAAAGATTGCACAATAGTCCATGTCATCCTCCAAAAACAGGTTCTTCATCGCTGCAAGAGCCTCATCTTCTTCTGAACCATATAGAGTGTTCCAACTGAGGTATGGGGTGCTCCAATGGATAATATGTGCCGCGCCATGGTGGTGACCAGTTTCTGAGTTCTTTGCAAGTGTAGTACCATGTTTCTTCAACTGGATGGGTTTGGTACCCCAGTCCGAAGGTAGTACCATGTTTCTTCAACTGGATGGGTTTGGTAATACCTTGAAGATTCTTACCAAGTCCTTTCCCCGGTTCATACCCACTCCAATTAAGAATGCTCTCAACCTTGTTACTCCACCATTTGTCCTTATCCACCGCATTGACCCGCTTGATATGATGGTATGTCTCCCCGCCTATTTTTCTTCTGCCTCCGATCATTAGAATGGTCTGGCGATTGTATATGGGGTTGCTACCGTCGCCATGCATGATTACTTTTTGATGGTTCCATTCAAACTTCACTGCCTGATGCAAAGTTGATGCCACATCCCCAGCGGCATGGATCCAGGGTCGTCCCAGCAATAAGTAGTAAGAGGCAGTTATGTTGATGACTTGGAATTCAAAATCAAACCAAGTGGGGCCCATTTGAAGACACAGGCTAATCTCCCCGAGAGTGGACCTCTGAGAACCGTCAAAAGATTTAACACTAATAGCCCCATCTTTTATTTCGTGCAACCCTTTGCCCAGCTTCTTGAGGTTGATTAGTGGAAAAATGTTGAGACTAGAACCTCCATCAACTAGGATTCTGGTGATGAAATGGTCCTCACATTGCACGGTGATGTGCAGTGCTTTGTTATGCTGAGCCTTTCAGGTGGCAATTCATCTTCATGGAAAGTGATTTTGTGACTTTCCAATATCTGCTCTATCATGTTTGCCATTTATCCTCCCGTCATGTTGCTCGGGACATAAGCCTCACTCAATATCTTCATCAAGGCGTTTTGATGCACCTCGGAACTCTACAGCAATGCCAAGATGGAAATCTGTGTCGGAGTATTGCTTAGCTGTTCAACAACTAAATATTCCTTAGCCTATATCTTTCTCAAGAGATCATCAGGTCTGATTTCCATAGGACATCCAGAGGCTTGTACACCCTGCCTGTTCTAGTCATACCCTGCGCGGCAATGGCTTCACCCACGCATTCTTTTCCTTTCCTTATCGCCTTGGCTGTGTAGTCCCAAGGTATGGCTTTTGACTAAAATGGGATTACGTTTGACATGGTAACCGAAATGGGCACCTTTCGAGGCAACTAGTAACTTCAATCGGTTCGGGCGCCTTTGGAGTCCCAAATTCCACCTCAATCGGCTTTGGCACCTTTGTAGGAAGCGTCTTGAACTGAAATGGCACAGCTATGTTCACCACGTTGTCCTCAGATGGCTGGACTTGTACAACAATAGGATTAAGGGTGACCGTCGGTTTCTTCGGCTCATCCCCTTCAGATATCAAACCAATTGACCCTTCGGGGTCCCAGTCGTCCTCTACCTCAATCATGTGGAGGTTCCCTCCTTTATGGTCTGGCAGGGGGTTGTTGCGAACATTAGGAGCAGGCTCCTTAGCTACGATGACCTTGTTGTCAATTAAGGTCTGGATTTTGTCCTTCAATGAGCGGAACTCGCCAATGGTATGGCCTTTCATTCCCGAATGGTATGGACAGGTTTTATTTAGGTTAATCCATTGGGACGGGTTCTCTAGGGTTATGGCTGGGATGGGTGTAAAATATCTGGCGGCTTTGAGCTTCTCGTAAAGTTGGCCAATGGGTTCAGCAACATCAGTGTACTGTCTGGGTGGTTTACGGTCAAAATTTGGTCTTGGTCGCGGGAAGTTTTGACGGGTAGGTGGTGATGAATAGTGAAGAGGTTGGGGTGTGTAGGTTTGGTACACGGGTACGGGTTGGGAATATCCTGGTGAGGTAGGTTGGTATGTTGGTGGTGGAGATGACTGGTAGATGGTCGGTGGATTTTGGTAAGTAGGCGAAGGTGCTTGGTAACTTATGGAGGGTTGGTACGTGAGTGGAGTTGGAGGGTAGGGTTGGTATTTCATGGGAGAATGGTTTCTCTGCGCAGCCATTACGGAGTTTACATCCTTTTTCTTCGATGAACCACCAGATTGCAAGGCTTTGTTGGTGGCCTGCAATGCCTCAAGATTGGTAACCATATTATTTTTGATTCCTTCTTCAATTCTTTCTCCCTGTTTGATGATATCAGAGAACTTTTGCCCTTCTATCAGCATCAATCTCTCGTAATACTGTGGGTCCTGGGCACGAACGAAGAATCTATTCATTTGTTCTTCTTCCAAAGCCGGACTTACTTTGGCAGCTTCTGACCTCCAATGAGTAGCATACTCGTGAAAGGTTTCAGTAGGCTTCTTTTTCAAATTCTGAATGTAGAACACATCTGGCGCATTCTCAGTGTTAAACCTAAAACGATCCATGAAATCGGACGCCATGTATACCCAGCTCGTCCATTTCTTCGCATCTTGGCTGATGTACCAAGATAAAGCATCCCCTTTCAGACTCCTCATGAATAGCTTCATGCGGATCTTCTCATCCTTACCAACTCCCAATAATTTGTCACAATGCATTTGAGGTGAACCCTAGGATCCTCGTACCATCAAACATCTCTAACTTAGGAGGTTTGTACCCCTCAGGGAGTTCACATCAGGTTGAACACAAAGATCTTCATAATTCAGACTCTCTATACCCCGATCACCTTCCACACCTTAGTGAGTTTCTTAAGTTCTGCAACCAAGTTTTGAATGAGTGAATCTGATTCTGATAAATCTGGTGTGGGTTGTGAATAATAGGGCACAGTATCCACAAAGATAGGGGTATCCTGTGGTTTGGAGCATTTTGAGGCTCAGGGATGAGCGGCGGAGCATTGTTGCGAAGTTGGATTGGGGTCTTCTGCGGAGGTGCAGGGACTTGATTGTTGAAATCCGCAGCTGCAAGGGAGACTTGCCAAACTCCGAACTTGGTCTAGTTCCTTTCGAAACCTTAGAAAAGTTTGCTCCAACTGGGCAGCAGTTTCCTTAGTGGTTGGGGTACCCTGAGAAGTTCCTTCAATTTCCTTTCTTGCTTCATTATCGCCCATCTTTCCTTTGTTCCTATTTCTGGGAGGAGGAGGACCCTTAGATCTTGTTGAATATGCTGATGGTGCAGAATGCAGGAACTAACCTTTGGGCAGGGGATAAAAACAAAAGGAAAACAAAAAGGTAAAAAAGTTAGTGTGGATTATGATAAAGAAAACATTGCGGTATGTAAACACGTTGTTGCGAGAAATAAATAGTTTCCTATTTGGGTGCCTCGTTGTGCCCGAGGTAGGCCTAGCGACAAATAATGAGTTGGAAAACTCATAATACCAAATACCTCATTTTATTGATAGAAAATAGAACGAGTCAAAACAAACTGAAATAAAGAAAAAATTTCACTGATGACCAAAGTCAATATTACATCGAGAAAGCAGTTAATCCTAACTACTTGGTCCCAGAAGGACCTTCCCCAGATTCGGTATCTTTTCCTCCCTCATATAGTTTCATTAGCTCGCGTAGTTCCAGCAACAAATAAGCTTGAGCCAAACGACCACCTTCATTTCCTTCAGCTTCCTGACTGTCTTTGAGCCTTTTCAGAAACTTGCCTTCGAGCTCCACTATACCCTGTTCCAAGTACCCTAGACAGTTGCTTGCGCGGACAGCCATGTCTTTCCATTCATTGATTACCTTATCTTGAGCCTCTAGTATCTCTCGATGTTCACTCTCGCACTCTCGCATCCGCTTGCGTAGCTGATTGTACTTGACCTTCGCTGCAGCCTCCTCATCAATAACCCTGTGACCATGGACGAAACTTATTTTTCCCAAGCCAATATGATCATCTTCCAACCATCCCAGATAAAGTGGCGCATGCCCCACCTGACACATGTCTGGTTCCATAGATTCCTTTTCTAGAATGAATTTGGAGTTCCACATATGCTGAGCTCGGCACCTGTGTGGGCTATCATCATCTTGGAAATTAGCTCTGTAATGACTCGTCTTCTTCACTCTTGGTATAGTCTGCTTCCTTACGACTTGCCTCATGACTCGGAGAGGGACATAAGGGTAAGTTACTCTCAAGCCGATGAGTACGAGGAATGGCGCATCCCTAGACCGAATGATAAACTCTCCAGTTGAAACTACCCGTACATCCATTGCACCTGTTCTTCTTTCATATTTCTTAATAGTTCCACCCATCCACTGGCGTCTTCCGGGTGAGCAAACATATCCGACATGAAGTGCGACCGCTTTGGATGATGGAAAGCAATGTGATCATCCCAATCCCGGCGTATGATCTCCTGCCTATACTCTCCCTTTTGAAGATGTTCAATGAGCCAGATGTAGTAGTAGATTGCACCCTTCAAAGTGTGGTGCTCCTTGCTGACATTTTTCTAAGGCTCGGTACAGTTCTGCCAGGATCATGGGTGCTATGCTGAATGTCTGCCCGTCGATACCCTCCATTACGGCTTTGGTTACCATGGCTAGTCTTGTATGGATCCTAGCCTTCTTCATCTGGAAAATTATCATTCCAAAAAAAAAATGAACACAAAAGCCCTCCTATGTATGTGCCCCAAAGAGGTAAGGGCGAACTCGTCCATGTGATTGCGGTATGATTTGCTATGTCCGAACCTTTCATACATGAAGTCGAAGGATATGTAGGAGTCCTTCAAACTGGTTAGATTAGGATTCTTTTTTAGCCCCATCATCTTCAAGAACCCTCTACCTTTGCGTTTTTCTGGCATGAGCAACCCCGGGCTATCCCGAGGAATTCCCTCTAAACCCCCAATTTCCTCCAACAGCGGCGTCATTTCAATATTCTTAAAGCGGAAGATAGACAGTTCACTATCCCAAAACATAGTAGCAGCTTCCACGATCTTATTATATGGCCTAACTTCCAGATGTGAAGGAAGATTTCCTAAGTGTTTGCGGACGACAACCCCATCATTACCATGCAAATCGTCCCACCAACTTAGTAATTTTGGATGAATACCATACCGAACCTGGGGTCCTCGTGCCTCATTTCCTGCAAAATAGAGAGTTAGGAACTTAACCCCACTGGACTCGACAATTTAAATCAATAATTATCAAAAGGTATTTAATTCTCCAAATCAATGCACATAATGTGAATGTCCGTTTGGGTTTCGAGGAAACTCGGTGGACTTTTGGTTTAGGCTATCCTAGTGAATCATTATTTGGACAACATAACTGACTCAGCTAAGTTTGACCATGATGCATGAATAGTTAAATGGATTAAGGTTTCTACTTTTGAAGTGCTAGACAAGGTACCCTTGAGCGGACAACTCAATAGGGAAAGGCGCGGAACCGTCGACTACACCGTTGATCGACTGATTTTACCGCAGATATGCCTTTGCCAAATTTAGGGGGTTTGTAAGTATTGGAGGGCGCAACCACTCATTATAAGTGTTCCGATAAGATTTATTTGCACGAGTGGAAAATGATATTGAAGGATGCAATCACAACAATGAAATAAATGCATGTATTTTCACGTTCATAATGATTACAATAAATGCTCGCAATTAAAGACGGAACTGAAATAAAGTAAATACAATAAAGCCGTAAAATAGTTAACAGAAAAGAAAGATATGAAGAAACAAGTTAGTAATTGTGAAAAAATAATTAAAGCAATAAATAAAGAAAGCAAAAAGGTCACAAAAACACATAGTGGTAAAATCCTAAAAGAAGTCACCAGTAGAGTCGCCATGCTGTCGACGCCCCCTTTTTCAAGAGCGAAATCGGGTTTTACGACATTATGGGCAAAAATAACTCTATTTCCCATTTGGGAATTGGGTCATGGAAATTGAAAAAGTCGCCACCTAATGATTATAATGCATTAGGACACTTTAAGATGAAGAGAGTGTTTTAGGAGAGAAACCAGAGTTAGGTACGAGCTTGAAATTATCTCGAGGGGAAGGTGTTAGGCACCCCTCAAGATCAACAAATGTGGTTCCCGGTCGTGCTAATTGTGACTTATAAAAAAGATGAAGCAAGTAGACACATGAAGTACACGTCACATAATTTGAGAGCTTTAAAGAAAAGGACATAAGCTTGAAATAAAAGAGGGTTAGTTTGGAAAGCATTGATAAAAATATTAAATAAAGCACGTAAGAGAAAGAAGGGTCCTAGGTTTGACTATAATACTGATCATTCGATTCAATATCTAGCTCATATTCCCAAAGAGGGGTCGCTTCATGATATTATCGCATCGTCATCATCTCCATATTCAACCCTTCCCATCCCGTAGAGGTTATTTGAGCGTGTGGATTTGTCATGAATACTTATTGCGTGCTATTACCCGTCCCGTTCTATAGATCCTAGAGGGCACTTATGATCACTATTACTTTTTTTTTAACATTTGGCTTTCATTGATATTAACAAATTTACAATGAGGAGTTCATAGTAGTAGTATAGACTAACTACTACTGTACAAATTCATACAATGCTACTACAACACTTAACTACGACTAAGGGTAGTGATTGAGCTGTCGCAATCCCGTTTGCCATCGCTTACATTTCCTGCCCCGAACATGAATAAGCATAGCAACCTCTCTACAGAACTGATTTTCATCGAATGATTTCCCCTCAAATCTAATGACATTTCTACTTCTCCAAATGAGTGAAACTGTGGTAACAAAAGCAGTAGCCACCACAGCCTTGTGCCACAATTTGCTTCTAGCTAGACAGCAAATCCACTGGATTTCAGCATTCCATCGACCTATTGATCTGTTATAGCCCAGCCAACAACAGATTCTATGCCACAGTCTACTAGTAACTGGACAAGTGAAATACAGATGACCAAAGTCTTCTACCTGTTGATGACAGAAAACACATTTCTCCTCCACATCCACTCCAATCTTCAGTAATCTGTCGACAGTAGGGAGTCGACCTTGAACAGCAAGCCAAGTAGTGAATTTATGTCTAGGCAGGACATTCGTTGTCACCATAAGATTCTCCCATTCCACCCTAGGGAAGATAGGGAGCATAGTATGATATAGTGAGTGTATTTGGAATTTGCCTAACCTGCACATTCCAGCCAGTCGGTGTATAAGATCCCCTTGCAATCTATGATCAGCCAGAAGAGGAGTTCTGCATTCTATAATTTTCCTTACTACCCAAGAAGCATTCTTGGGAATGGCCACTATAGCAATGTCACAGCTCTTTATATAATAGTAGTGTATCCACTTGATCCATAAACAATCCTTCTTCCTTGCCAAATCCCACAGTAGCTTAGTGATAGCTGCTTTATTCCATACCTGTATATCTATAATATTGAGGCCTCCAGCAGTGATAGGTCTGCATATCCTTTCCCATGCTACCAGTGATCTTCTAGATACTATTGCATTACCAGTCCAAAGATAAGATCTACAAACAACTTCTATTACTTTCACCACTTTCTTTGGCAAGATGAATATTTGTGCCTAATAGGTTTGGATCCCAAATATCACAGTTTTGATCAATTGACTCCTACCTGCATAAGACAGCAGCTTGGCAGACCAACATGTAATTTTGTCAGTTATCCTCTCAATCAGTGGCAGATAATGGTGGATAGTAAGCTTCTTAGTATGGAGAGGAATGCCTAAATATTTGAAAGGTAGTTGTCCCTCACTGAATCCCAGAGACTCAAGGATAGCCTCTTTGTCATTCTGGTGCACCCCAGCCAGATAAACAGCACTCTTAGTATTGTTAGATGATAGCCCAGAAGCTGCAGAGAATGTAAGGAAAGCATCATGCAATATCTGAATAGATATAATATCAGCTCTACAAAATAGGAGAAGATCATCTGCAAAGCAAATATGGGCACAGTTCAACTTCCTGCACCTAGGATGGAAATTGAAATCACCATTCCTATGCAACTGAGCCAATATCATGTTTAAGTATTCCATAGCAAGGACAAATAAGTAAGGTGACATAGGATCTCCTTGTCGAATACCCCTTCTAGCAGGAAAAGGCTTAGTGAGACCACCATTCATCACTAGTGAGTAAGTTACAGTAGAGACACAAGCCATTGTCCAATCAACAAACTTGGCAGGGAATCCTAGATCAATAAGCAATTGTTTGAGGAACCTCCATTCAAGAGTGTCATATGCCTTCCTCAAATCCACCTTTAAAACACACCTAGGAGATATACTTTTTCTGGAGTATCCCTTGAATATTTCATGACTGAGCAAGATATTATCAATTATGCTTCTCCCTTCAATGAATGCTGACTGGGCTTTACCAACAATGTCATCAATAACAGCTTTCAGCCTCTTAGTAATGACCTTAGATATGATTTTGTAGATAGTTGTACAGCAAGCAATATGTCTATAATCTTTCACTGTTCTAGGAACTTTAACTTTGGGAACAAGGGCAATGGCAGTGGTATTGACCATGTAAGGCAGCTGACAAGTAGAAAAGAAATTCTTTGTAGCATCATATACATCCTCCTTGACAATCTCCCAATTGCTGGTAAAGAACTCCACAAGGAATCCATCTACACCTGGAGCTTTATCTTTAGGCATATCTTTGATAGCATAAGTGATTTCATCCAGAGTAACATCCTTAATAAGTGATCTTTGCTGGGATAAAGTAAGACATTGTCCTTCCTTAACAGTAGAAGTGTTAATGCACGGCAATTCATCAGCACTTTCACCCATTAATGACTTGAATACCTCAATAAATTCCTGCTCCACATCCACTGGTTCTGTTAGCTTCATACCTGCTTCAGTATATATAGAAGTAATATTATTCTGACTGGTTCTTATTCTCCACTGAGCATAAAAGTATTTACTGTTGGCATCTCCACAGTCAATCCAGCATGCCTTTGATTTCTGCCTCATGATTTGTTCTTCTACATTGCTCCATTTCTCAATGTCATTAAGAGCTTCTTTCTCCTCTTTAAACAGTTGTTCAGAGAATGGATTATGCAGTAGTTGGTTCTGTATAATATCCAGTGATTCTCTAGCATGGATTAGCTTCTGTTTATAGGACGCCATATGCCTGTTCATTTCTTTTAAGTGCTGCTTCAAGTTCTTCAATTTATACCAAATCTGTTGTAATGGTGAACCTTCACAATTCTGAGACCATACATGCTGCAATATAGAAGAGAACTGAGGTTCCTCCATAATAGCATAATATAATCTGAAAGGTTTAGGATGCAATAACTTTTGACTCCCAAACTGTATGAGAATAGGGGAGTGGTTAGAGACTGAGGGATTCATAAAGTCTGCTTCTAGATGGCCAAACTGCTGAATCCACTGGAAATTACCAAGTGCCCAATCAATCTTGCTATAAACCTGCTTATTAGTCCATGAATACTTCCACCCTTTAGACCTGAGGGGGGTCAATTGAAGATCAGAAATAAGCTCCTTGAACTCTCTAACTTCAGCATCTGTAACAGGAGATCCAATCCTATCATCAGAATGTAAGATAGAATTGAAATCACCACTGATCAACCATACATCTTGGCTTGGAACATTTACTACTCTCAGGTCATTCCAGAGCTGCTTCCTCAGAATTGCAGAATTATGAGCATAAATGACACTCAATTGTAATATGATTTTATTAACAGGATCCTCTACCAGACAATGGATAAACTGATCAGTCACACATGATATATGTAATTGAATGTGTGATTTCCATGTTAGCCATATTCTCCCATTGACAGCATTGGTGTAGTTGTGTTGGACCTTCCAACCTTTAGCAATTTTATCAACAATCCTATGAGCTTTGTGTTCTTTGACTCTAGTTTCAAGGCATCCCAGAACATCAACTTTATTCCTAACCAGAAAGTTTTTCAGTTCTTTCTGTTTATGGGCTTTATTAAGCCCTCTAATATTCCAGGTAACTATAATCATAAAATATTAGGTGGCATACTCAAAGAAGGCCCAGGATCCTGCTGTTGCCCCTTCCTACCATCATCAAGAAATCCAGCAACAGCCTTCCCCTTATCTTGCTCCATCAATACCACATTATCACCACTATCAATACTTTCCTGATTGCCATGATCATCATCAGTCCTCTGACTTGCAGACATATCAATATTGATTTGGATCCTCTGCACCCTCTCAACAGGTTGACCAAATTGCACTGGCAAGCTAGACAATGTATTAGTAGGCATTGCTTCACTTTCCAATATATATATATATTAATTTGAACAGATTGCACTGGCAAGCTAGGCAATGTATTTGTGGCCATTGCTTCACTTTCCAGTGTATCTGTGTTAGCTTTAGGAATCCATTCCTGCCTTGATTGATTTCTTGCTTTCTTGACTTGAGGTGTTTTCCTAATTTCCTTTCCCTGCTCTTGCACCTCTTGTTCCCCTTCCTTATGGCCATTATACCAGTAGTCAAGAGAGTTATGACCAAACTTCAAGCAGTGATTACAGAATACAGGTTTCCAGTCATACTCAATCCCTTAAATCTTCATCCCAAAAGGAGTTTCAATTTCAATTTCCTCAAGCAAAGGAAAGGCAGCATCAACTTCGACCAATACTCTGGCATATAAAATCTTCTCAAAATGAGCTGTGAATTTATCAGTGTACAGAGGTTTACCTACTGCACTAGCTAATTTGCTAAGAATTTTAGAAGACCAGTAGCCCACTGGTAAGCCAGGGAATCGAACCTATACAGGTATAGTACTAAGAACAGCATTTTGAAAAGAAAAATCAACATCCCATGGTTTCAGCACCATTGGCTTGTTCCTGTATGAGTATGGACCATATTGGATAACTAAGTTCTTATCCTCAACACTGTTAAAGCGAAAGATACAATAACCATCAGAGTGCATTAGAATCTGTGGTTTTGCCACAAAATTCCTAACATGCATAACAAAATTCTCCAAGGATTTCTCAGTAGGATTTTCTCCGATGATGTATCCAATTAAAGATGCACTCCAGTACTCCGACTGAGGTTTCAATTCATCAGCACTGATTTTAACTACCTTTTTTCCATCCCTATCAGTAGGCGGAACAAACGATAGAGCCTTACCCATATTATGATTACCCCTGACGACCTCAGCCACAGTAGGGGAGGAATGTTCAGATATGGCGATATCAGAAAACTGCAATTTCCTAACAGCCAAGTTAGTAGGATCTACATCATTCACCTTTAATTGAGGCTTTACGCACACAATTTCATCTGCATGCAATTTAGCTTGAAATTTCTCAGGTAGGAAGTTCCCAAATGTTAACGGTACAAGTTCCTTAGTTACTCCTGGTGCTGGGGTAACGATTTGCGAAGTGGATAGAGCTGGTTGTTGCCGGCAACGCGCCATTATCAGCGAGAGAGCTTCTTGCTAACCTGCGCCGTGAAGATACTATTACATTGCCTAAACGTGCGCCGAGAGCTTTTTGTGTGTTTTTTTTCAATGATCACTATTACTATAAGGTAGGAACTAGGCTGAACCACTATTCCGGACACTATTCCGGATAGGCGGAGTAAACAAGTGTGAAGGTATATATTTATAAGATTGCAAAAAGTGCAAAGAAAACCTATAAGCTTTTGAACTTCAAAAAGATTACAGATTCAGATAGTTGAAAAATAGTAGTCTAATTCTGGGGGATAGAAACCTTTGCATAGATAGTTTAAAAAATATGGCAGAAGTATAAAATTTTAGAGATCTTCAGACACGAACGATTAAAACATAGGTGGATTAATTAGAACACGACATAAAGGTGATTGGTCAGTTTTTATTCTGGCCTAAGGTATGCCTAGGCGTTATGGTGAGCATACAATGGTTGCCAGTTTTAACAAGGAGTTGTTAGCCGGTTTTATCCAAATTAGCGAGGCGTTTAAGCAGCTGCAAATAAAATCCTAATGGCATGATATATAATGCACAAGAAGTCCTATAAGCATGGTATTGAAATGTAATGGTGATGACTCATTAGTTATTTATTGGTTACGATTAAAAAATGTACAGAATAACAATTGAGAGTGAAAGGCCTAGAAGCATGATTTTTATAAGCAGCGATGCATGTCCTAAAGCATGGAATCTATTGCACAAGCAAGTAAATAAAACCTATGGACATGTTTTCTACCCATTCCCTTAATTAAACATGCATAACCCTCCATATTTACTATAATCCCCATTGTTTTTACAGATTATTACAGCCAGATAATTATAAATACAATAGTGAGAAAAGAAAATAAGAAGTTACTCTATAGAGAGCCTTCAGCCAGGCCCAAACATCTCCAACCTCACTTCTTTTTTATTTCACAGCCAATACTAAGGTTTGGATGCAGCAAAGCTACCTAAGGGTTCGTTTGAACCCCTGGCCAATACCAGGCACCCAAAGATGGCCCAATTGGACATTTTCAAACATTGAAAGCCAGCCTTGGGCATCAGAGTTCCATGGGTTCTCAAGGCTCCCATAGTAGTGCTTACACCAAGGAGGCAGGACCTAGGGTTCTAAGAGTAGTGAAGTTGGGACAGGACTTTTAAAACAATTGAGAGTGAGTTTAAGAAAAAAGAGTTGAGAAACAGTTTGAGAAAGTAGTTTAAGAGAAGTTGAGAGTTAATTTAAGAAAAACAGCTGAAGGATTTGGGAGACAGTTTAAGAAAATAGTTTAAAAGAGTTAAAAGAGTTGAAAGGAATTGTTTTAAAATCATGTATACTAACCAGTTTAGAACAGAGCATTATACAACCAGGGGTAAAGGGGGAGGGAACAGATAAAGTACAAGGATCTACTCACACACAGGCAAACATAATGAAGGCATGTAATCAGACCTAGTTGTAGAACAAATAGAGGTTTAGTTCTTACTGCACAAAAACCCAATACATTTAACCTCAGGAAGAGATATCAAGTAGCCAAGCAGCCCTGGACACATGGTAATAGTGCACAAAGAAAAGTAAATATTCATTGAGGCAAGGAAGGGGTAAGGGGAGCATGCTAATCTAAGCTAAATAGGCTGGTAAGTGTATACTAGTGACAACAAGAACATCAGAACCATAGATAAAAGCACACAAGAAACAAGAAGAAATGCAAAACTAGTAAAAGCATGTTGTTTTGGAAATTGTATATTAAATAGGTAACATACCAGTTGCAGACAAGAGAACACAATAACAATAAGCAGTAGTGCACAAAAAGAGCAAAGTATGCAGAGAATGAGAGCAACAAGGTGAGAGCAGCAGTGTGTAGTAAAGAGAAAAGGGCAGTGTGTAGCAGAGAGAGCAGTAGGCAAACCCAAGCAAATAATGCAGCAGAACCTTGGTAGTGCAGAAGTAAGCAGCCAAGATTACTCAATCTTGGCTTTCAGTCGATTGAGTGAGAGAGTTTGTAGAAAAGAAACAAAACAGTAGAGTGATAGAGGGCATTGAGTGTTATTGAAAGAAAGTTCAGAGAAACTATAATGTCTTAGTATGAGAGATATACAATGTGTTGATTGTCTTTCAAAGAGAATGGGGGGGGGGGGGTACTTATAGTACTAAAACGAGTGAACAAACACGGCACCAAACTATAATTAAGGAACGAGCATCAATCACAACCCCATCAACGTAAGAATTTCCCTTTAATTAAGGAGTCCAAGACAAACGGTAACAAGCAGTGGATTTAAAAAATGAAAAGAATCAATCAGACTCTACATTTACCCTGGTAAGAGCACATAATATGCAATAGGGGTTAGATACATAATAATTCAAGTAAGGAAAATATATGTTGGTGATTTTGAAAGCCTATTTATGCACAAATATGGTAAGGGAATACAAATTAATTCTGTCAATTAGTCAAAGAATCATGGACAAAACCAAAAATCACAGGGAATTCTTATAAGTAAGGAAAGCACATCTATATAAGGAAGTAATTCAAAAAGAAATCAGTGTAAAACGTTTGAGGAAAATCATATACAAATCATGGATTCACAAAGATGCACAAATCAGTAGAATATCACATGAGCAATGAACAATTAGACCTATAAAGCATATTAGACATGAAAATCAGAGAACCCTAAGCAATGAATCATGGAAGCAACAAAGGGTCAGAACCTAGCAAGAAACTAAAGCAGGGAACTCAAATTGACAAGGAAACCAAACAAACTCGTAACACAAACTAGCACAAACGAACACATAATACTCACGAAAAGCAGTAGATATACGATATTGAAAAGGGGTGAGAAACCCTAGCCAGAAAGTTTGAGCATGGAACTCAAAATGAACAAGGAAACTAAACGCTCGTAACACAAATAACCACATAATACTCAAGAAAACTAGGAGATATAGAGACTTTGAAAAGGGTCAGAACCCCTAGTTTGAAACAGAGGTACAGAACGTTTGAAAATTTCGACTTAACCAAAGATATCGAGTAAGATGTAATGTAGAAAACAAAGATTAAACCAGAAATTGCTTAGAAAGATAGAAGTTTAAGAGATTAGGCAAAGAAAATTAGGGTTTGCAAAATAAGTTAGGGAAATAAGAACCTGGCCGTGAAACTCGTGTACAATGCCATAGAAGGCATCATCGTACAAAGACCACCGGAGAAAAGCCGGAAACAGACCCAAATAAAGCATCAGTGCCCTATTTCATGGTGGAAACTGCAGGTTTCAAACTTTAGAGAAAAAATAGCGATACATGGACTCCATGGTTGTTGGAGATCGAGAGAAGTGAAGGAGGAGTGAGCCGGAGAGGCGATGGTCGTCATCGGAGAAGACGGAGAGAACCAAAAGGTCCTAGAGAGATGAAAGGTTAGAGAGCATAGGTTAGATATAGAGAGACTGGTCCGTGAAAATGAAATTTGGAGGGGGGGGGGGTAATTAGATTTTAATTATGGAAAAGAGATCTGGGCCGTTGATCTTATTTGATCAGCGACTCAGATTAAATCTGAAGTGAGTTGGGTAAATTAAAGGGGTGTGGATCATTGCATTGGGTTGGAATTTTGGGCTGAAAATAGGGGTGTAATTGGACCATATTTTAAACAAAATGTGGCTATCTTTTAAATAACCAATTTTCCCCAAATATGATTTTATAAAAATAGCAAACGATTTATACAAAATTCAGTAAAATTACTGAGATGCTAAAATAGGTTTGGGAACTAATTAAAAATATCATGAATGATTATACGCTTGAAATACTTATTAAATTGAGAAAGTAGGCTAAAATTGCAATTTAATGTAATTTTAGTTATAAACTACTTAATGGCTTTGTAAAATCCTGTAAAAAATATATTAATTATATTCTTATGTAAATGAGAAAATAAAATAATTTATTTACTAAAATAGCAAGGTTTGGTACCAACTATTGAATTTTATAATACAAAATGAGCTGTAAATTAATTTCAAAATGCTTGAAAAATCATAGAAAAATACCAAATCATTTGTGGATGTTTCTATATGCATTCACGAGCTATTTTGAAAATATTTTAGGTACAAAAATACGTAGGAAAAAATTAGGTATCAACACTCCTCCAAAAAATTTTTTAACAAGAGTGAAAATACACCAGAAATTTTGTTGTGGGTGGGGATGGGGTGGGGGTTTGGTGGGGGGGGTGGAGATCTCAACATAAACCTAGTGGGTCCTTTCTTTGTTTCAAGGACAACTCAAAAAGTTCCCTTGAGGTTTATGTGTGTGTTACATTTGTGTCCCTTGTGGCTTCAAATGTTACACTTCACTCACTAATCTCATCTCTCTTTTTTCATTTAGACATTTAAGGTATGAAATTCACTAACTCGACTAATAAGGGTTTGTTTGGTCAAGTGATGATAGGTTATAATTGTGTATTTTAGTCACTTATTACAACTCTAATTTATTGTACTTTAATTAAGTTTGAGCTTTAATCGCTAGTGTTTTGCACTAAATATGTGTTTTATGCTTTGTAGGAGTGATTTCAAACTATGTAGATATTATGGAATGAATTCAAGTAATTTGGAGCTTTGAAGTCTGAGTAACAGCCCAAGGAATTAAGTCGGAATTGTGTTCGGTAATCAATGGATGATAGTTAAGAATGAAACAAAGAATCGAGCGGGAATACGACGTATTGTTTAGTAAAATGCACATAATTTTTTGCTCAAACTCCGTTGGACTATACAATATATCGTTTTTGTATTTTCGCAAATTCTCACTACCGCATTAGAAAATAGCTCTCTGAAGTTTTCCACTACTGCGCCGTACTATGCGACGCATCGTGCGGTGCGTCTGTACAAAATTTGCAGAGTGATTATCCTATTTCGCACAAGAGAGGTGTTTTCGTCTGGGCCCGACACTAGGGGTGTTCATTAGGATCGTATATCTAAAATTCGAATCGATCCATTTAATTTTTGATTTCGAATTGGATTGAATTTCGGATTTTGTTTATTAAAATTTTGAATTTCGGATTGGATTCGTATTGGTATATTTTAATCCAATCTGATCCAAAATTCGAAATTATTAGGGCATGTATAAATACTAAGATTTAATTTCAGATAGTCGGTACTTCCTTTACATATTCCTTCAAGCTATTATACTTATAATTGCAGGATTTAGCTATATTGTTTCCATAGTACTCTCATAATTGCATAAACATGAATTTTTCTTGTATTGCCTCTTTTACAAAGAATATACATATTAGTTTGCAACTTTGAGGCATAATAATACAATTCAAAATCCGATCTGATCCAAACTTTTAAATCTGATTCGATCCGATATAATTCAGATCAGATTCGGATTGCATTTTCTAGAATCCAAAATCCAAAATCCCAATTCGAAATGTGTTAAATCCGATCCGTGCACAGTCCTACCCAACCCTACTTGGTATAAATACATGTAAAAATGCTATTTGGAGTACTTTTGACACATCTTAGACATAGGAAGACTATTTTGGAGAGAATTAACGTGGAAGAACACACACACCAGCTTTTCTTCTCTTCCTTTAATCTCATAGTTTATTAGTTTTAGGGTTTTGGGTGCTACATGAAAGTTGTAGTTTGAAGCTTGAGTTGTCTTATTATTTTATCATATTAGTTTATTTATTCAATCTTGTGCTTAATTATTTGATTGCTTGATCACTAATTAAATACTATCTACGAATCTAGGATTGAACTCGGGAGAGGAAATTCTAGATTGCATGTTAGATTGAGTAGAGCAGGATCTTAACTCTGAGGGATTATATAGGAATTACTAATGCGTTCTTGTAATTCTAATTCCATAGGAATATAGCGTTAAATTAGCTTGAATAGGCGAGTTGTACTTCGGGAGAAGGCTATGAGCAATATTAACCCTGTCAATCAATAAACTTGATAAATTAATTGGACGATTTAAGTGGAAAATACAACGAGATTGTTAGCTAACCCATAGCTCTAGAATATTCACTCACATTGAATTTGTGTCTAATTTTGCCAACTTGTTTTCTTTAATCTCTTAATTTGTTATTTTGGGTTAATTTTAGTTAAATATTCATACGTTAGGATTCGCTTGCATAGATTAATTATTTGATTTAATTTAGTTGATAGTTAATCACAAGTTTCTGTGGGTACGATATCTGGACTTGCAAACCTATATTACTTGTCGACCACATATACTTGCGTGTGCGTTTGAGAGCAACATCAAGCTTTCAAAATATGCTAATTTGAAAAGTTTTTTTAATCAAAAATAGTTCCAAAAATGTAAAGTAATAGTTTGCGCTTACACAAGTCATTTAAGAAATGCTTTTGTTATTATTATAAAGTTTGTATTTACCAATCTTCAAAAATTACTTTTGAGCATCTATTTTTTTTAAAAGGACATGTAAATATTCAATTTACAATTTTCATTTAAAAAACAGATATTAAATGATTTAAAATGTTTACAATGAGAGGATTTAATTATGTTTTTCCAACTCAATGTAATTAAAATATAAAAATTAAAATCACTAAATAGAGAAGGGAGCATGTTTGTGTGACTTTGGTCATATTTGTATCGTCGATAATGCATGAGGTTAGTTTAATCCGTACTGTTGGGCTAGTTCTTAAATACAGATATTTTCTAAGGGTATTTATGCTGAAAGTTTAAATCTTTGGTGGTTATCTCATATCTTTTGTGATAAAATTTGAAGTGCCATGTTTTTAAAATATGAATGTGTCTTGATTTCATTTCTTATTTGCCAAGCCTAATTACATCTAAGGATCCGTTTTGCTATAAATTTTGGCAATTTTTAAAAAAAATATTGCTTGTTTCTGAAATATGATAAGTTTTATGAAAAAAAATTCAAGTTCTCAAAAACTGGTTTAGGGCATGCAATTTTTGGATGAAATTTATTCTTTTACTCACAAAACTTTAAAACTTTTTTTTGAAATAAAATAAATGTTAAAACACAACTTCTAACTTTCAAAAGTTATTTTATCATCACTTTAAAATTTTTTTTTTCAAATTTTAACCAAATCTATATCCAAACGTTAGTTAAATTCAACATGGGTTTTGAACCTAATTAACTAAAAGAGAAAAGGAAAGTGTAAGGCTTTAGAGTGGAAAGGCACGGGCTGTACTCTAATCCAAAGGTAAAAGCAAGTGGGAAAAAAAATCTTCTGCTAAAGTTTAGGCCAAGAAAAGTTCCATTTTGATGCCAAAGAGAAACCATATGAAGACTCTGGCCTGCTAAAGTTGTGGAATGTGTAGTTTATTGGACAGTCTGATAGGGGAAAAATTAGTCTGCTTTTGTACTATTTTCCTGGGCTTATTTCTCGAACAGGAACAAAATCATTACTGTCAGTCCTTTTGATCTGTTATATATCAAGTCATGTCACTGGAAAATAAAGTACAATTAATATGAACTACATGAGAAGGAAAAAAAAATCAAGAAATACACAAGGTTTTATAGTACTTATTAGATAAATTAAAATCATAATAAAGCAAATGCGACTTTAAAATTCAACAAGAACAACCCAGTAAAAATTTCATAAATAGGGTCTGGAATGGTAGAGTCTGCATAAATCTTACCCCTACCCGGTGTAAAGATATTGTTTCCGAAAGACACTCGGCTCAAAAGGAAGAAAAGAAATAACAGATGTTAGAAAAAATAAAATATATCACTATCTAAAATACAGAAAATAAATGTAAAAGCAATAATAATAACTAGTACACGACTTTAAAATTCAAAAAAAGGAAAAGGAGAAAAAAGGGATGAAAGGAGTCCAATATTGCCTAAATTTTCTTTTATGGTCGAAATAATATATGTCATTATCCATTGTAATTGCGGGTCATTTTTTTTTTTCAAAGACTCATTTTGACGTTGAATTTGAGGGTAAGAGAAGTTAATTTTTCTTCTCCTATTTAAAATGTAGGGGATTATTTTCCAAATGTAAAGGTAAAGGGAATTAACTCTAGATTTAGGTTAGTTACTTACAAATAGTCAACCTTCTTGACTTGTCAAAGTAAAAACTTTGCTAGTCTACCACCCATATTCTCAAATTACTACGTATTTTAGAAGTACCACCTACATTTCCCCAAGGGTGTTGCTTTTTCACCTCATCTTTGTTAGTAGTTGAGCATTTACTTCAAATTAGAGGTGACAAAATGATTAAAAGAGAACAGTTATCTAACTATATTATCGATCAAAAAATGGGTTGGATAATAAAATTTTAAAAATGGGTCGAATATGAATAAAAAACCATATTATCTATTTAGAAAATCGTTAACCAAATAGATAACCAATGGATAACTAATGTGATTAATTTTTACAAAGCCTTAAATTGGAGTTTCTTAAGTTTGGAAGACTAGAAATTCTCTCGCAAGTGATTATATTTAAGAAGTCATGGATAATATGGATATCCATATTATCCGCAGGATAAATCCTTCTTTATCCATCTCAAATACGGGCCGGGTCGGTTAATTTATCCGTTTTTTTAAATTACCAATTTTAACCCACTCATATCCACCCGCCCCGTCCGTTTGCCACCCCTACTTCAAACCATGGTAATTCTTACTTTTTTTTCATTTTCACTATTGTTCAAATTTAAGGTGAATTTGCTAAGAGTTCAATCATATTTTATAACTCAACAATTTAAGCTAGCAAGTACTTTTCGCTCATTCTAAGAGTAAGACAACTTTACTTCTAAACGTACTATACAACTTGGTTAATTAAGTAACCTACTTAACTAACTAGAATATTTATGGTGCAACTCATTTAACGTATGAAGCATGAACCATAAAATAAGGCTAGTGACTGCCAGGAAATAGTAATAAAGAGGTAAACCAGTATAGCTTATATATGGTCTGCACATTCTGTGTTTGCTAAGCTTAGTGTATGTTTTGCTAAAAATGGATAAAACCCAATGACCAGGGGCGGAGCTAGAAGTCTAGCTACTGGTTTAATTTGTGTTAGGTGTTTTTTATATATTGAATATGTATAAATATTAAATTTAGAATTCGGTTATTAACACTTGAAATTATCATCTAAAATCCAAAACTTATAAATTATTTTTTTAAACCCCCCCTCCCCCGCCCCCCAATTAAATTACCTTTCTGGGAAGAAAGGTAATATAAAAATAAGGTGATCAAAAAAGAAAGATGATAAAAACTAGGACCTCGAGAGAAATTTTTTTTTAAAAAAAAGAACTTGGCTTGCTAGGGAATTAGTTTATTATTAAGAGAAATGTACATATGGTAGGATAAAATATTCTCTAAATATCAATTCCGTGACACGCTGGATATATGTTCTAACAACTGTTTAGACTTTGGAATAAGGATGGCATAAGTGAAAAGGAACATATAATTAAATAAAGCTTTTATAATTCGTCCATCCACTAAGTACAATATTTGACTTGCTCCAGACATACGTTGCAACCACATCTGCTATAAAAGGAAAAAAGAGGTCAACAAAAAAAGAAGAGACTTTTTTTTATATGTAGATGTCTCCGACACATTAATAGGTACGTGATATATAAAATTATGTTTGAGTTACTTTTTTCAGTTACAAAATTACCGCAATAAAATAGATAACCTTGCAACTATTAAGGAGAAATTTTTGAAGTGTCACTTCAGCTTCGCATTAAGCTGGTAAAGTCTAAGTGTGGTGATTCACTTTCGTGTATTATCGTTATTGTACGTAGAAAGTGCGGTTCTTTGAAATATTATGTGTTAGAATATACTACAAGCCATGTGTATTGTTATATATTTTTTATGAATAATTATTTATTTACTTATTTAAATTCAATAAAGTTTTATTTTAAATAGATCATCTGTTGGTTTGTGCGTCCATTGCTTACATAGTAGATGATTTAGTGTATAGAATTTAGCTTATACATGGAAGATTAAATCATCGGTTCTTGTAAGACATAAAAGTTAATGTTCACAATCTAATGATGGAATTGGACAAATCACCGGAATGATTGTAGCACAAGATTAAATATAATTTATCTTGATTATGGGAATGGTTTAATTCCAAATCTCGTGCTAATACATTTTGTATGTATTGAACGGATCAAGTAGAGATGAGTATTATATACTGACTTTATAAAATAATTTCTCTAGTCCATTTAGTGTACTTATACTCTTAATCTTGATATAATTATTAGTAGATGTGTATGTGGCTTGTTGTTTTGATTTATTAAAAGGCGAGATTCTTTCGCGAGTCAATAAGCCTGGTAAATTAGATAACATTGATATACATTGGTGAAGTAATAATTAGTTGATGGAATCCATGTCTCGATTTTGAGGTTGATGATACTCCTTTATGAAAGCTTATAAGTTTTCATGTGTAAACCCGGCAGGTGGATTTTGTATCTGACACATGAAATAAGTTAAGTGTAAGTCTAAAGGAAGTAATTGATAAATTAAATAGTCAGTAATTTAATTTGATTGATTAGTATCTGAATCTTAACATGGGGAGTTAAATAAGGTTTTATGGAAGAATTTCGAAATTGAACTAAGGAGTGCAATTACGAATTTTTAGGGAATAATTCGTAATTTATTATGATAAAAATTAATTTTAGAATTTCGAAATTAATATCATATTAGGAAGCCTTGTTAATTAAACTGTGGTCCCTACAATGCCTAAATAATAGAAAATAGTGGAACTGTTACTGAGTGGGAAAGAAAATATGGAAACCGTTCCTTAGTGGGAGAAGGAAACCTAACAGGTTTTGAAAACGGTTTTGACCTAAAAAAATGCAGCTATATATATACATATAGGGGATGGACGTTTTTGACAATTCTGACTGCGGTTTCTACTAGAACTTTGCCCACCCAAAATCCTCTATTTTCGGTTATTATTTGGGTAACACAGTAGAAGACTGTGGAAAGCTGTTGGTGCTTTTTCAACCGAGGAACTGGAGAACGACATAGATTTGTTGTGTTTACGCTTCAAGAGGTAATCCTAAAAT
This sequence comes from Nicotiana benthamiana, assembly GCA_034376525.1. NCBI lineage: Eukaryota > Viridiplantae > Streptophyta > Magnoliopsida > Solanales > Solanaceae > Nicotiana > Nicotiana benthamiana. The sequence goes on along the minus strand of CM067323.1, from coordinate 15,743,836 downwards.
CTCCATATGTGCTAGTTGTTTAGATTAAACGTGAATAAGATTCTTTTATTGCTTCTGCTGTGGCATATATTCCATCAATTGGTATCAGAGCCTACTCACGTCTAATTAAATAATTAGAATAAATCATAAGGATAAATATCATATTCTATATGCAAGTTTGAATTATATGCAAAGCTTGTTTTTCTGAAAACCTGCACTGTTTTTGGTGTGATTATCTCTTATGGGTAATATAGATTATTCTAAAAACTTGATGTATCCTTTTAATATTGGTGATTTTGAGTTAGAATAATGTGAACGTTGAATTTTATCATGCAAAACGAAAAGAAAGTTTTGCCGAATTAGGACAGAAAATCGGAGGTCAAAAAGTTGACAAACTCCGATTGACCTGAAATTTGGCAGGTCCAAGCGTTACGGCCCAGTGAGCAATACACATGGATCATGATTGAAGCCATTTTTTGGGCTTTCGGGGTCGTTTAGTTGGTGTTTTTGCTGTTTTTCTAAAATTCTGAAATGTTTTTTAGTTGTTTTTAATTCCAGTATTTGTGTGGATCAATTCCTTGGTCCCCGGGCTCAAAAATTAGTGATATAATATTTTTACACGTTGATGTAGGTCTTCTTCCATATCGGATAAAAGTATTATGAATAATTACTATGTTATACTAGTCATTGATTATTTGTATTTACTCTCCATCTGAGTATGCATGTTGGTTCAATGGAATTAATATATGTTGAATGTTGATACTCACTTGGCATAAAATTAACAGTTTATTCTCCATCTGAGTATGACCTGTTTATGTTTATGGAGTGAAAATCTGTCACTATATATGTATATTGCAAGAATAGCTTCTTTCCCATCGAAATTTGTTGTTCAGGGTGCATAGATTGTGTATATATATAATGTGTTTTGAAATTTAATGTTCATAATACAAACTAATTTGATCTATTTAAATATTTAATGTCTTCCAGATTGACAATGACTGCTTTCAATCCCCTTACTGCCATTCTTACCCAAAACAAACTTGAGGGTCCAAATTATGTTGATTGGAAACGAAATTTGGATATTGTTTTAATTGCTCAAGAGTACAAATTTGTGCTCGATGAGGTATGTCCAGAAAAACCTGGAGATGATGCCACAGATGATGAACAAAAGGCTTACCAGAAATGGATTAAGGCTGATAAGATGGCGTGGTGTTACATTTTGGCATCCATGTCGAATGTTCTGCAACATCAGCATCAGTCGATGGAGTCTACTTATGACATTATGGAAAATCTCAAAGAAATGTTCGGAGATCAGAATCGTGCAGCTAAGCATACTTCCATGAAAGCCCTTTTGAATACCAAAATGGTTTAAGGTTCATCGGTAAGGGACCATGTTCTGAAGATGATGAGTCTTCTGAATGAACTGGAGGTCCTTGGAGCTAACATTGATAAGGACACGCAGGTTGAAATGATCCTGCAGACTTTGCCTAATAGCTTTCAGCAGTTTTGCCTGAATTATAACATGAACAAAATGGATTTGTCCCTTGCGAAATTGTTGAATGAGCTGCAGTCGGCAAAGACTATTATCAAGTCCCAAGCTCCTCCCGTGGCATTGAATTTTGAGGCAGGTTCTTCTTCTAAGCCGAGAGGCTGGAAGAAAAAGAAAAAGGCTAAAAAACTCTCTGTTGGTGGCGCGACTGCTGGAATAAAAAAGGCTAACGACAAGTGTTATCACTGCACGCAGCCCGGGCATCATAAGAAGCAATGTCCAACTTATTTGGCCAAGCGGAAAAATAACAAGGTGATTTACATCTACTTTTAGTTGAAACATTTTTAGCGGCTGTTTCTACCATGTCATGGTATGTATATTCGGAAGCCACTAATCATATATGCGCTTATTTGCAGGGGTTTCAAGTAATGTGGTAGCTAAGTAGAGGAGAAATCAATGTTTATCAAGCAGACCGTTCAGCAGCCCCAACTTTAGTATTATGAAATATTAGTATTTCGTTTGGTAGTGGTAGAGTTTTAGCTTTAAAAGACACATTATATGTACCTTCCATTCGAAGGAATTAATTTCGGTTTCTAGCGCTATGAGAGATGATTATCATTTTAACTGTCATGACGTTGATAAATGTGTTATTACTCACAATAAGCGTGTTGTTGACTATATTCCTAAACCGTTACCACCTAAAGAACTGAATAATGTTGATTTACCAAGTAAGAGAAAACGTTCTTCTGAATTGAGTGAAATATATTTATGGCACTTGCCTTTGGGTCGTATAAATCTAAACAGAATTTCCAGGTTGGTCAAGGATGGACCTTTAAGTTCATTGATAGCGGAGGCATTACCAACTTGTGAATCTTGTTTAGAAGGAAAAATGACAAAACGAAATTTCTCCTCAAAAGGAAATCGGGCAAGTGATAAATTAGAGTTAATTCATTCTGATTTGTGTGGTCCAATGAATGTCCAAGCAAGAGGTGGTTTTGAGTAGTTTGTGACTTTTACATATGATTACTCAAAATATGGATATATTTATTTGTTGCATCGAAAGTCTGAATGTTTTGAAAAGTTCAAAGAATTCAAGACTGAGACTGAAAAACGACATAATAAACATATCAAGATACTACGATCTGATCGTGGTGGGGAGTACCTCTCTACGAACTTCATTGGTTATTTATCAGAATGTGGAATTACATTTCAATTATCTGTACCTGGAACTCCACAACAAAATGGTGTAGATGAAAGAAGTGTTAGATAATACGTTTAACGCTAGAGGGGGGGAGGGGTGAATAGTGTTATAATAAAAATTAGCGTAAACTTGCGGAATTTAAAATTTGCAGGAAATAAATAAGTGCGATAAATAAGAAAGAACACACCGAAGTATTCTGGTTCACCACAACCCGTGGCTAGTCCAGTCCCCCAGAGACTCTCTCGAGATTTCCACTAACTTGTCAAGTTTCCGGGTGCTTAACAAACCTTTACAACTTGAGGACACAAGCCTCAACACCTTTGCTCGGAGATACAACACTCCAAGACTTCAACCAAGGAAACACAAGTTCCTTCTTATAACAAGAGAATAACAATTCTCTTCAAGTGTACAATACACTAAGCACTCAAACAAGACACTCCTTAATGAGTAGAGATGATTAAAAGAATACGCTCAAGATCACAACAACTTTGAACAATATTTTGGCTCTCAAAAACTTATGTAATGAATATAAAATAATAAGCAATAGAGTATGCAAGCTTTAGCAATTGAATGATCAGTTGTTGTGTGTTATTGTGTACTCAAAAGACTGAATTTAAGCTATATTTATGGTTGAAAAACTTGGCATTACCGTAGCCTAATTGCCAATTAAGAGTTGCTGATTTTACTCTGTGACAATCGATTGTCAAGAATCCACAATCGATTGTTTGCCAATCGTTCCAAAAATCAATCCCAGATTTTACGCATAACAATCGATTATCTGAGATCAACAATCGATTATTGGCAACGTTCAAAAAATTATTTCCAGATTTTACGTAAAACAATCGATTATATAAAATCAATAATCGATTATTCAGCAACGTTCAAAAAATCCTTTTCAGATTTTAATTTCAACAATCGATTGTACAAAATCAACAATCGATTATTCAGCAACGTTCAAAAAATCTTTTCCAGATTTTAATTTCAACAATCAATTGTACAAAATCAACAATCGATTACCTGACGGTGTTTGAAAATATTTTGGCAACGGTTAGTTATACAATCGATTATACTAAGCTAACAATCGATTATATATCAGTCTTGAAAAATAAATTTAGACACTGCCTCGTGACAATCGATTGTTATATACTCACAATCGATTTTTTAATAACTTTGAAAAAGTCTGGAAGACATTGTCTCAACACAATCGATTGTCATATGTTCACAATCGATTATTTTGTGACTTTGAAAAATCTGATGGACACTGTCTCTTCACAATCGATTGTCATTAACTTCACAATCGATTATTTTGAGCGTTGAAAAACTTTGATGGACACTGCCTCATCACAATCGATTGTCATAAGGTTCACAATCGATTGTCATGCAGGTTTGAAAAACCTGATGCTCACTGCCTTAACACAATCGATTGTCATTAGTTCACAATCGATTGTCATGCAGTCTTGGCTTAACATAATCGATTATCATAAGTACATAATCGATTATTTTAGTCCAGATTTTAGAGGCATGTTTAAAAATCATTTTGACTATATGCATGATTTAAAATCATTTAGCATTAAATTAAATATGCATGATTTTGTAAAAATAATTTTACGAGAGAAGCCATGTCATGAGTCAAGTTGTCGGATCAAGATCACAGTTAAGAACGACTCATGTAAAACTATAAAACTTGGTCTTGTGCTTGAATCTCGTTATATATCAATTGTGCGCTTGTACTTGAGCTTCGTCATATGTCAATTTGCGCTTGTTTGTCATTCATCAAAACCTACACATATGAACACACGTTTTAGTATAATGCTTTGAGAACGTGTTTCCAACAATTTCCCCCTTTTTGATAATGGCAAACTTTAAGCGGGATATGCATATTAAGCAATTCATAATGACGATTCAAGACAAGAAAAGATATGCAACAAGTATATGGATATGCAATTTGTTCCCCCTCAATATATGAATTCCCCCTCAATTTATGACGATAAGTATTGAGAGTGCATACCCGTTATCTTTCCCCTTTTGCCATTAGCAAAAAAATGTAATAAGATGGCAAGGATTAAAAAAAACTTGTTTACTTATTGAAAATGAAGTGTGATTTCTTAACGAAAGTACAATAACTCAAATAATAGCAGTACAATCGATTATTGATACGAGATAATCGATTATTAGATGACAGAAACCGATTTTTCTGAAGAAGACTCGATTATTGCGCGTCATGCTTTCTAATTCCCCCTACCTTTAGGGCGATACCTGCAAAAATTCGTTAGACGTCTCCGACGCTCAAGTTAGAAATCATGTATATAAAAAAATGCAATGCATGACTTAGATCAACGTGGAGTCAAGAATCCCGAGTTCACTACGAATTCGGAAGAAGGACTCTTTCTCTAAGGGCTTTGTAAAGATGTCGGCCAATTGATCTTTGGTTTCAACAAATTCGATTTCGAAATCGCCCTTGAGAACGTGATCTCTTATAAAATGATGTCTAAATTCAATGTGTTTTGTTCGCGAATGAAGAACGGGGTTCTTCGTCAAGCATATGGCACTAGTATTATCACATCTAAGAGGGATATGATCAAGACTTAGGCCATAGTCCAAGAGTTGTTGTTTCATCCATAGGATTTGAGCGCAACAACTCCCCGCGGCTACATATTCAGCCTCGGTTGTGGACAAGGCAACACTTACTTGTTTCTTGCTAAACCAAGAAACGAGAGAGCTACCGAGCAAATGGCAAGTGCCACTAGTGCTCTTGCGGTCTAATTTGTATCAAGCAAAATCGGAGTCGGAATAGCCAACGAGTTGGCATGAAGAACCTTTGGGGTACCATAGACCCACATTTGTAGTACCAACAAGGTACTTCAAAAACCGTTTTACCGCAGTAAGGTGAGACTCCTTCGGACATGATTGATAACGGGCGCATAAGCATACGCTAAACATGATGTCCGGACGACTAGCAGTAAGATAAAGAAGAGAGCCAATCATACCTCGATACTTCTTAGTGTCGACTTCCTTACCTTTATCATCTTTGTCTAGATGATCGGATGTGCTCATGGGAGTCGCCATTGCTTTTGCATTGTTCATTTCAAATCGTTTCAGCAATTCTTTGCAATATTTGGCTTGGCAAATGAACGTACCTTCTTTCATTTGCTTTACTTGTAATCCCAAAAAGAATGTTAACTCACCCATCATAGACATCTCAAATTCGCTTGTCATTAAATCGGAAAATTCCTTGCATAAGACATTGTTAGTAGCACCAAATATGATGTCATCCACATATATTTGAACTAATAAAATATCATTGTTTTTATGCTTAACAAAAAGGGTGGTGTCAACTTTCCCCCTAATAAAATCATTTTCCAATAGAAATTTACTCAATCTTTCATACCAAGCTCGGGGAGCTTGTTTTAAACCATAAAGAGCCTTTTTGAGTTTGAAAACATGATCGGGAGATTTAAAATCTTCAAAACCGGGGGGTTGTTCAACATAAACTTCTTCTTGAATAACACCAATTAGAAAAGCACTTTCACATCCATTTGATATAAATTGAAATTCATAGAAGAGGCAAATGCGAGCAATAGACGAATAGCTTCTAATCTAGCTACGGGAGCATATGTTTCTTCATAGTCAATACCCTCTTCTTGATTATAGCCTTTTGCTACAAGCCTAGCTTTGTTTCTAGTGATTACACCATTTTCATCTAACTTGTTTCGAAAAACCCATTTCGTACCAATTATGGTATGATTTTCGGGTCTTGGCACCAAATCCCAAACGTCATTCCGTTTGAATTGGTTAAGCTCCTCTTGCATTGCCAAGGTCCAAAATTCATCCCCAATTGCTTCGGAGATGGTTGTTGGTTCAACTTGAGAAACAAAAGCAGTATGTCCTAAGGTGTTCTTAAGAGTGTTTCGGGTACTTACCTTTTCCTTGACGATGCCAATTACCTGTTCGAGAGGGTGATCTTTGATTGTTCTCCACTCGTTAGGCATTTTAGTTTCTTTCTCCAATTGTGGCGCTTCCTCCGTTGGTTGTTCCAAAATTTCGTCTTGACTTTCCTTAGGCGTTTCCTCTTGTATTTTGTCTTTCAAGCTATCTAAAATACCTGCAAGATCAAAACCGGAATCCTTTCTCGCCAAGCGAGCATTATTTTCGGAAAACACAACATGAGGGGATTCCTCCACTGTTTCGGTTCTTTTATTAAAAACCCTATATGCTTTGCTACGTGAAGAATAACCAATGAAAATTCCCTCATCGGACTTAGCATCAAATTTTCCCAATTGATCTTTTCCATTGTTATGAATAAAAACTTTACAACCGAATACTCTAAGATGGGAGATATTTGGTTTCCTTCCCTTGTAGAGTTCATAAGGGGTCTTCATGAGTATTGGTCTTATGACTACTCTATTTAAGATGTAGCATGCGGTACTCACGGCATCCGCCCAAAATTGTTTGGGAGTCTTAGCCTCTTCGAGCATGGTTCTAGCCATCTCTTCGAGATACCTATTTTTCCTTTCCACCACCCCATTTTGTTGTGGTGTTCGTGGAGCGGAAAAGGTGTGCTCGATACCGAGTTCGTCACAAAATTCCGCAAAGAGATTGTGATCAAACTCTCCCCCATGATCACTTCTAATTGAAGTGACGGTTGTTTCCTTTTCGTTTTGAACACGTTTAAGGAAATATTAAAAATTCTGAAAAGCATCACTTTTATGGGCAAGAAATAAAGTCCAAGTAAATCTGGAATAATCATCAACAATGACAAGAGCATAACGATTTCTACCAAGACTTTCAATGCGAGATGGTCCAAACAAATCCATGTGAAGCAATTGCAATGGTCTAGTAGTTGAAACAATATTTTTCGATTTGAAAGATGCTTTTGTTTGCTTCCCTTTTTGACAAGAATCACAAATAGAGTCATTTTCAAATTTTAAATTGGGAAGACCAATAACTAAGTTTTGTGAAATCAATTTGTTCAAAAGATGCATGTTTATATGTGCCACTCTACGATGCCATAGCCAAGTATCATCCTCTTTGCTCATAAGGCAATCCACATATTCGGGTGAGGAATTAGCAAGATCAACCATATAAATATTATCCACTCTAAAACCACGAAGGATAATTTTGAAATCACTACGTCTAAATACTAAGCATTCATCCGAATCAAATAAGGCAAGATTTCCCTTGTCACATAATTGATTTATGCTCAAGAGATTATGCTTTAAACCTTTAACAAGTAATATATGCTTAATAGAAGAATTTTCATCCTTACCGACCGATCCGATGCCGATAATCTTTCCTTTATTGTTGTCACCAAAAATAACACTTCCTCCTTCTTTGTGTTCTAGTTGAAGGAATTTGGATTCGTCTCCCGTCATGTGCTTGGAGCATCCACTATCAAGGTACCATAGTACACTTGATCCCTTCAAACACACCTACAAAACAAATTAATGCGTTTTAGGTACCCATGCCATTTTGGGTCCTTGAGGGTTAGGCATATCATAATGATGCGATTGAGTGATATGTCTATGTCGTGTAAAACATGCAGGAGCAATATGACCAATTGTCTACAATAATGACAGGTCACGTTGGGATTATGCATCCTTCTAGGTTCATAGTAATTAGACGGACGAAAATTGTTCACTCTATTTTCGACACTATGGCTATTGCGCATTTCATGAAAGTCATTCCTACTATTATGAGCAGCATTTCTAGAATAGTTGTTTCTAGGTTGAGGGCCATTTCTAGGTGTTCTAAAAGGTTCAAACTTCCTTCTAGTGTGTGGCCTAGAATATGCATCATTTCTAGAGTAGTTATTTCTAGGTGGTAAGTCATTTCTAGGTCTTCTAAAGTGTTCAACATTTGGTCTAGCATGCATATTGGTTCTAGGGTTGTTTTATTTCTAGGATGAGCATTTGTTTAATTAATCCTAGGTTGAGCCTTAGGTGGTTGGGGTTTGGCTTCCACCTTTTCTTTAGGCTCATTCTTAAAACATATGCCATGCTTGGTTGACTTAAAACTAACAAGGACCTCATTCAAATTTTTGTGAGAAGAATTAAACTTATCTAAGGTGCCCTTAAGCCTTTCTATTTCATTTTGGAGATGCATGCAAGAAGTACAATTTCTAATAGAGCTTTCGGGCTTGTCGACGCTTCTTTTTCCGAAAAACTTGTTTTCCTCTTTCAACTTCTCATTTTCTAAAACCAGTTTTTCCAAATCCTTTTCTTTCAATGAGAGTTGTTTTTGAAAATCTTTTTCTTTTGAAGAAGCATTTTCCTTTATGCATTTAACAGTTTTTGAAGCTTTAATAAATTCACTAAATAACTCATCAAATGCATTTTGCATTTCTTCAAGGGAAAAGAAATTTTTAGAAGAGATTTGACATACCTCATCTTGCTTGTCTTCTTGTGCCATAAGACAAAGGTTTGCACTTTCCTCTTCTTCTCCTTCGCTTGACTCATCTCCGGAGTCTCCTCCCCAAGATATATATGCACGTTGCTTTTTGAAAGGTTTCTTTTCCTTTTTGATGCTTGGGCAATTTGATTTGATGTGCCCGGTTTCTCCGCATTCATAGCACTTTATTTGTTCTCCTTGCTTTTTGCCCTTTCGTTCATACTCTTTTCGCATGAACTTTTGAAATCTTTTGATAACGAGTCCAAACTCGTTGTCTCCGTCCTCATCAACTTGCGGTTGGCTTGTGCTTGCCTTTAGAGCGATTCTTTGCCTCCTTTGATCATCAACAAGAGGGTTAAGTATAGTAGATTCATAAGTCTTAAGATTACCTCTTAATGCGTCGATGGTAACATTTGAGACGCCAATGGACTCTTGAATCGCGTCGGCCTTTGATCGCCATGCCGGAGTGAGACTTCTAAGGATTTTTCGGACAAGTTCCCTATCCGTGAAAGTCTTCTTGAGAGCATGTAGGTCATTTACGATTATTGAAAATCGTTCAAACATTTCATCTACCTTTTCACCTTCCTTCATGTGAAATAATTCATAAGCATGGGTTAGGAAATCAATTTTGGCTTCCCTTACCTGGTCCGTACCTTCGTACGTAATTTCCAGCTTGTCCCACATTTCCTTCGCCGTTGTGCAACACGATATTTTCCTGTAATCGTCAGCATTTACAGCACAATATAATAAATTAATTGCATTAGCATTATTTTGCACCTTTCGGATATCATCCGCATCATATTCTTCTTCGGACTTGGGAACCCATTCGTTTTCAACCTTTTTGGTTGGAATTTGATTTCCCTTTGTTATCATCTTCCAAAGATGAAAATTGTTTGCTTGAACGAAGATTTTCATTCTCTCCTTCCAGTACGTATAGTTTGTACCGTTGAATAGTGGTGGTCGGGTGGAGCACTGTCCTTCCTCTATTCCTGCAAAAAAGTCACGAGTAGAAGCCATGGAAGTTTCTCACAAACTGTTAAGTCTTCAGATAGTTGGGCTCTGATACCAATTGTTAGATAATACGTTTAACGCTAGAGGGGGGGGGGTGAATAGCGTTATAATAAAAATTAGCGTAAACTTGCGGAATTTAAAATTTGCAGGAAATAAATAAGTGCGATAAATAAGAAAGAACACACCGAAGTATTCTGGTTCACCACAACCCGTGGCTAGTCCAGTCCCTGAGAGACTCTCTCGAGATTTCCACTAACTTGTCAAGCTTCCGGGTGCTTAACAAACCTTTACAACTTGAGGACACAAGCCTCAACACCTTTGCTCGGAGATACAACACTCCAAGACTTCAACCAAGAAAACACAAGTTCCTTCTTACAACAAGAGAATAACAATTCTCTTCAAGTGTACAATACACTAAGCACTCAAACAAGACACTCCTTAATGAGTAGAGATGAGTAAAAGAATACGCTCAAGATCACAACAACTTTGAACAATATTTTGGCTCTCAAAAACTTATGTAATGAATATAAAATAATAAGCAATAGAGTATGCAAGCTTTAGCAATTGAATGATCAGTTGTTGTGTGTTATTGTGTACTCAAAAGACTGAACTTAAGCTGTATTTATAGTTGAAAAACTTGGCATTACCGTTGCCTAATTGCCAATTAAGAACTGCTGATTTTACTCTGTGACAATCGATTGTCAAGAATCCACAATCGATTGTTTGCCAATCGTTCCAAAAATCAATCCCAGATTTTACGCATAACAATCGATTATCTGAGATCAACAATCGATTATTGGCAACGTTCAAAAAATTATTTCCAGATTTTACGTAAAACAATCGATTATATAAAATCAATAATCGATTATTCAGCAACGTTCAAAAAATCCTTTTCAGATTTTAATTTCAACAATCGATTGTAAAAAATCAACAATCGATTATTCAGCAACGTTCAAAAAATCTTTTCCAGATTTTAATTTCAACAATCGATTGTACAAAATCAACAATCGATTACCTGACGGTGTTTGAAAATATTTTGGCAACGGTTAGTTATACAATCGATTATACTAAGCTAATAATCGATTATATATCAGTCTTGAAAAATAAATTTAGACACTGCCTCGTGACAATCGATTGTTATATACTCACAATCGATTTTTTAATAACTTTGAAAAAGTCTGGAAGACACTGTCTCAACACAATCGATTGTCATATGTTCACAATCGATTATTTTGTGAATTTAAAAAATCTGATGGACACTGTCTCTTCACAATCGATTGTCATTAACTTCACAATCGATTATTTTGAGCGTTGAAAAACTTTGATGGACACTGCCTCATCACAATCGATTGTCATAAGATTCACAATCGATTGTCATGCAGGTTTGAAAAACCTGATGCTCACTACCTTAACACAATCGATTGTCATTAGTTCACAATCGATTGTCATGCAGTCTTGGCTAACCATAATCGATTATCATAAGTACATAATCGATTATCTTAGTCCAGATTTTAGAGGCATGTTTATAAATCATTTTGACTAAAGTAAATATGCATGATTTAAAATCATTTAGCATTAAATTGAATATGCATGATTTTGTAAAAATAATTTTACGAGAGAAGCCATGTCATGAGTCAAGTTGTCGGATCAAGATCACAGTTAAGAACGACTCATGTAAAACTATAAAACTTGGTCTTGTGCTTGGATCTCGTTATATATCAATTGTGCGCTTGTACTTCAGCTTCGTCATATGTCAATTTGCGCTTGTTTGTCATTCATCAAAACCTACACATATGAACACACGTTTTAGTATAATGCTTTGAGAACGTGTTTCCAACAAGAAGAAATAGGATTCTTATGGAAATGGTTAGATCAATGATGAGTTATTCCGATTTGCCTTCGGATTTTTGGGACATTCCTTAGAAACTGCGAATTACGTTCTGAACTTAGTTCCTTCAAAGTCAGTACCCTTGACCCCTACAGAATTCTGGACTAGGCAAGCCTAGTCTGCGGCATATTCGAGTTTGGGGTTGTCCACCACATGTGCTAAAGGGGAAAACGGATAAATTGGAGGCAAGAATGGATGTATGCGTGTTTATAGGTTATCCAAAAGGGACGAAAGGTGGTTTATTCTATTGTCCTAAAGAGAAAAAGGTAATTGTTAGCACAAATGCCAAGTTTCTAGAAGATGACTATTTGATGAACCATGTTCCTAGAAGTAAACTCGTTTTACAGGAACTTATCAAAGGAATAGAAACTCAGTCATCTGAAAATCAAAACGACCATATCCAAAACCCTGAAGTCGATTTTGACATACCATTACACCTTAGTAGTGGGAGAAATGTCAATATACTTAATGTCCCACAAGAACAAGTGCCCGAAGTCATACTACCACAAAGTAGTGGGAGTCATGTTGAGCAGACTGCACAACAGGAAGAAGTCGTTGATATCCATGTGGATAGCATGGAGACTCAGGTTCCTGATGATGTTGTGGTTCAACCACAAAATCGAAGTGATGTAGTTGAAACTGATGTAGTGCGTAGTTGTAGTGGGAGAGAAATAAGATAGCCAGTTTGCTATACGCTCTTGGGAGAATCATATGATAGGATCCCTGAGGAGCCTACCTCCGAGCCTGTCAATTACGACCAAGCACTACATGATAAGGATGCCGATAAGTGGGTTGCTGCTATGAAATTAGAGATGGAGTCTATGTACTCTAATCAGGTCTGGGAGCTTGTAGAACCACCTGATGGGGTTAAACCCATTGGATGCAAGTGGATATATAATAAAAAGAGAGGTGTAGACTGAAAAGTACAAACTTTTAAAGCAAGGCTTGTAGAGAAAGGGTTTACTAAAAAAGATGGGATCGACTATGAGGAAACCTTCTCGCTGGTAGCCATGCTTAAGTCTATAAGGATTCTCTTATCTATTTCTGTTCATTATGATTATGAGATTTGGCAAACGGATGTCAAGGCAGCTTTCCTTAATGGAAGTCTTGATGAGTGCATCTATATGATGCAACCAGACGGTTTTATGGAAAGTGGCAAAGAACACATGTTGTGTAAGCTTAAAAGGTCCATTTATGGACTAAAACAGGCATCTAGGGCATGGAACACTTGTTTTCATAAGGCGATTAAAACTTTTGGTTTTGATCAGTGCCTTCGCGATTCTTGTGTATATAAAAAGTGGGATGGGGACAAAGTGGCATTTTTGTTATGATATGTAGATGACATACTGCTCATAGGAAATAATGTGGGCATGTTGATGCAATGGTTGTCCACACATTTTGATATGAAAGATTTGGGAGAAGCGGCTCATATCCTTGGGATCAAACTCTTGCGAGATTGCAAGAAAATGATATTAGGCTTATCCCAAGGTCTTTATATTGATACCATACTCTCCAGGTTTAGCATGCATGATTCCAAGAAAGGATTTCTTCCTTTCAGACATGGAATTTCTCTATCTAAAGATCAGTCTCCTAAGACTGATGAAGACATAGAAAATATGAAGGTAGTCCCTTATGCATCAGCTGTGGGAAGCCTCATATATGCTATGTTATGCACTAGGCCTGATATCTGCTTTGCCGTTGGCGTTTTAGCATATTTCAGTCTAATCCTGGGAAAGAGCATTGGACGGCGGTTAAAAATATAATCAAGTACTTGAAAAGGACTAGGGATTACATGTTGATCTACCATTCGGATGACCTCGTACCTATTGGGTATACTAATTCGGATTTCCAATCAGACAGAGATTCTAGAATGTCTACCTCAGGTAATATGTTTACTCCTGGAGGTGGAGCCATAAGTTGGAGGAGCACCAAGCAAACTTGTGTTGCTGATTCCACCATGGAAGCCGAATATGTGGCAGCCTCTAAGGCAGCCAAAGAGGCAGTTTGTCTTGGTAACTTCCTGAGAGAGTTGGGTGTGGTTCCCTCGATTCAAGCGCCAATTACACTTTAGTGTGATAATAGTGGTGCGGTTTGCAAATTCAAAGGAGCCGCGAAACCATAAGAGGGAAAAGCACATTGAGCGTAAATATCATTTAATTCGTGATATAGTGCAGAGAGGGGATGTAGTGGTCACCAAGATTTCGTAAGAGAATAACTTGGCAGATCCGTTTACTAAGAGCTTACCATAGAAGACTTTTGATAAGCATGTAGAAGGAATGGGTGTCAAAATTGTTGACGCATGGTTATTAGTCTATGTGGGAGATTTTAGAATATACTATAAGCCATGCGTATTGTTATAGTATTCTTTATGAACAATTATTTATTTACTTGTTTAAATTTAATAAAGTTTTATTTTAAATAGATCATGTGTTGGTTTGTATGTCCATTGCTTACATAGTAGATGATTTAGTGTATAGAGTTTAGCTTATACACAAAATATTAAATCATCGGTTCTTGTAAGACATAAAAGTTAATGTTCACAATCTAATGATGAAATTGGACAAATCATCGGAATGTATGACTACCCACAAGGTCATCACCATAAATTCTCCCTTTCCTGGTACTTCTGAGGCTTTGAAAACGTCTTATAGGGTTGCCTTGATTTGCGTGCACGGTCTGGGTGCAAAGCTGGAAGATTTTTATGTGAAAATATTTTAATCATGTGTTAAAAACTATAAATTCTGATACCAATATTTCTATGGTTGACTTTGGTCAACGTTTTGGGTAAACTGACCCGAACTCGTGATGTGACGGTCCCGGAGGATCCGTAATTAAATTTGGGGCCCGGGCATATTCCCAGAATCGAAATCCGAGGTCCCAGGCCCGAGTTCGAATTTTCTGTGAAATTGTTTTATGAATATGTGTAATGAAATATGAAAATGGAAATTGATCAAAAATTGTGGTGCCGGGCTCGTATTTTGGTTGCGATGCCCCAGTACAAGTCATAAATAATTGTTATGCACTATCTATGAAATTTCATTCGAATCGGACGTCGTTGACGTGTTTTGGACTAAAAGTAGAAAAGTTTTTAAATTTTGAACTAAAATGAAAATCATGAGTTTTGGAGGTTTATTCTTTGATTTAGATGTTATTTTGGCGATTTGATCGCACGAGTAAGTTCGTAGGATGTTTTTGAGGTTGGGTGCATGTTTGGGTTGGAGCCCCGAGGGCTCGGTTGAGTTTCGGATAGGTTTTAGGCTCATTTTCTGTTGCATTTTACTGCTGGTGTCTGTAGTCTTCGCAAATGCGAAGACATGTTCGCAAATGCGAACATCCCCTGTTTGGCTCTGTGATCGCTAATGCGATATTTATATCGCAAATGCAATATTTCCCCTAGCAACCAGACTTCGCAATTCCGAAGTCTAATCTCGCAAATGCTGTCGCTCTTTCTTCCTTGCCAGTTCGCATTTTCGACCACTTATCTCGCAAATGCGAGTTCCTCCTTTTCCCAGCCCAGTTCGCATTTCTGAACATCCTCTCGCAAATGCGAGGTCCTTATTTTTCCAGCCATGTTCGCATTTGCGAATTTCTTCTCGCAAATGCGAGATCCTCCTTCTTGCTTCTCAATTCGCAATTGCGAACTTTTTCTCATAATTGCGAGATCTGCGTCTGTGTAACTGTTACTTAAACGAATTTAAACCTCATTTTTCATATATTTCAAAACCCAAAACCACCATAGACGATTCCTCTCGAACCCTTTCGTCCCCAAACCAAATGTAAGTCAATTTTTACTAGTTTTCTTTAATCTTTATCATATTCTAACATGATTTCATACTTAAATCAAAGCTTTCATGGTTAAAAATGGGGGATTTGGGGTAGAACCTTGGTTTTCATTAAATTGGGGATTTGGACCTCAATTTGGGGTCTGATTTCAAAACAAATTGCATATATGAACTCATGGGGGAATGGGGAACCCGGTTTTGGTTCGAACCTCGGGTTTTGACCACGTAGGCCCGGGGGCATTTTGGAATTTTTTAGTAAAACTTTGGGAATCTCATTCTTTTGCATTCAAATTTATTTAACTAGCATTTGTTAACACATTTGAGTAAATTGTGGTTAGATTCGACCGGATTTGAAGCAAATTTGAGGAGTAAAGCTATTCTAGAGGTTGAGTTGGAAGCTTTCGAGGTAAGGGTTCAATCTAACTTAGGCTTGAGGGAATAGGATTATGTTTTTAATTGCTATGTGCTATGTGGAGTCGGTGTATAGGTATGGTGACGGTTACCTATGCGCCCGAGTCGAGCATGACCGTGTTGTCATTTGTTATTAGAATTGTGAAAGAAGAGAACAATTGGGATAAATTCTTGTTATAAGAGCTATGAAGTGAAAGATGAGAAGTAAATGAACTAGAGATTAGTTGTTGGTGTTTTTCCCTTGCCGGAACTTGTTGTTAAATTGTTTCCCTTGCCGGAACTTGTTGTTCCATTGTTCTCCCTTGCCGGGATGGTTACTCTTGTTGTTTACTCCTTATACCATTAATTGTAATTATTGTTTGGGTGAGGAGGAGCGATAAAGCACGATGGGTGATGTCGTATACTTATTGATTTCCTCCATAAGATGGAGTGGTATGTATTGATTTCATCCACAAGATGGAGTGGTATTTATCAATTTCCTCCACCAGATGGAGTGGTATTTATCTATTTCCTCCATAATATGGAGTGGCATTTATTTATTTCCTCCACAAGATGGAGTGGTATATATCGATTTCCTCCACAAGACTGAGTGGTATTTATTGATTTCCTCCACAAGATGGAGTGGTATGTATCGATTTCCTCCACAAGATGGAGTGGTATTTATTGATTTCCTCCATAAGATGGAGTGGTATATATTGATTTCCTCCACATGATGGAGTGGTGCTATTGATTAGGTGAGGACGAGAGTAAAAGCCTGATGGGCTGTGTCATGCAATTTGGTTTTATTGGTCTTACCTTGCTGGTGTTCCTTATTCTGTTTTCCCTTTATTAGTTGTTGTTTCATTGGATTCTCTTATTTAATTGCTATCTATTCAGTTCCATCTCTTAATTGTAGAAGTTATAATTGAACTGCTACTCCCCCAGCATGTTCCCTCCCTTTTTGTTGTTTAAATTCTTGTTTCCCTTTTCTGTTATCGTATTTATCTGTACAGGTTGTTTATGGTAGGTCCGGTTAGCCTCGTCACTATCTTGCCGAGGTTAGGATGGACACTTACCACCACATGGGGTCGGTTGTGCTGATACTATGCTTCTGTGCCTTTTTGTGCACATGTCAGGACCTAATCTACGGACCGCAGCTTTAGAGCGGGAGTCATCCTTCAGTCCAGAGGCTCTGAGGTAGTTCGCGGGCGTTTGCGGGCCCCTGAGTCTCCCTTATCTATTTTCTATCAGTTTTTTTAATTGTACTAAACATACCCGTTATGTATTTTTGTTCAGATTATTATCTTTAGTACTCCTTTATCGGTCCGTGAGCTGTGACACCAGATACTGGGTAGAGATTGGCTACAAGTTTTCCCCATATTGTTTTCGTTATTTTTACTAGACGTCTTTCTCATGTTAAAGTTAATTGTGTTAGCTTTTAACTTGCTTTAGATCTAAGATTCTGGAAATGATTATAAAGATTGGCTTGACTAGCTTCGATAGTAGGCTCCATCACGACTCCCGATGGTGGGTAAATCCGGGTGGCGACAAGTTGGTATCAGACTACTAGGTTACTTGGGTCTCACAACTCACGGACAAGCCCGGTAGAGTCTGAGGGATCGGAACGGAGACGTCTGTATTTATCCCCCAGAGGCTACTGAGTTAGGAAAGCTTCACTTTGTTCATTCTTATCGTGCAATTCGGTTTCTCAAGTATTGATTGTCCTTCTACTCTGTTCTTTCGCAGATGGCGAGAACACGTGTGTCTTCTTCTTTCGCGAAGAAGCCCAAGCCCCTAAAAGCAGCTCCCACGAGGGGCAGAGGCCGAGGCCGTGCCAGGGGCAGAGCTCAGCCCCAGGCAGCAGTTCCAGAGGTGGAGCCTCATATTGACTTTGATGAGGAGGTTACAGCTCCACCAGCTCCAGTGGGCCCAGCTCAGGTCCCAGGAGGAGTGATGTTTGTTTCGGATCTTCAGGATGCCCTTGTCCGCATACCAGGCTTTATAGACAGTGTGGCCATAGCAGGATTGCTGCCAGTAGCACCAGCCACTTCTCAGGCTGGAGGAGGGCTTCAGACTCCTGCTACACGTACTCCGAAGCAGCTAGCTTCCCAGACTCAGGTTCCCTTGGTTCATCCTGCAGTGGCGGCTCATACAGGTATTACAGCTCAGGGGAGATGGGTTGGCCATGTCTTTGGATGCTTTGTAGAGACTTGATCGGTTCTCCAAGATTTTCATTACCACTTTCAGCGGTGCTTCATCGGAGGATCCCCAGGATTTTCTGTTCAGTTGTCATGAGATCCTCAGGACTGTGGGGATAGTGGAGACCAATGGGGTCGATTTTTGCACTTTCAGACTTGTGGGTTGCGCCAAGACTTGGTGGAGAGATTATTGTCTGTCTAGACCAGCGGGGTCCCCAGCTTTGACATGGGATCAGTTTGCAGAGTCATTTTTGGAGAAGTTTCTCCCCGTCACTCAGCGGGAGGCACTTCGCAGACAGTTTGAGCATCTTCATCAGGGTTCTATGACAGTTACATAGTATGAGACCAGGTTTGCTGACTTTGCTTGCCATGCAGTAGTGATACTCCCTACTGATCGGGAGATGATCCGGAGGTTCATTGGCGGATTGATTCAGCCCATTCCCCTAAAGATGGCAGTGGGGGTTAGCAGTGATATTACTTTTCAGGAGGCGTCCAATGTGGCCCGTCGAGTGGAGATGGCACTAGCCCGAGGAGGTAGTCAGGGTTCTGACAAGAGGCCTAGACATTCTGGCATGTTTAGTGGGACCTCATCTGGAGGTAGAGGTTCCTATGACAGAGGCCATCCCCCGAGACCTTTCCAGTCGGCACTTCAGGTTTCTCATGGTACCCCAGGCAGTGGTAGTCATTAGCAGTATTCTGGCCAGCAGCTTT
The DNA here is from genome assembly GCA_034376525.1 of Nicotiana benthamiana. Taxonomy (NCBI): domain Eukaryota; kingdom Viridiplantae; phylum Streptophyta; class Magnoliopsida; order Solanales; family Solanaceae; genus Nicotiana; species Nicotiana benthamiana. Next base: position 15,724,800 of record CM067323.1, on the reverse strand, counting down.
TCAGCTCACCACCAGCCCCCATCAGTGCGCCGCCACTTCAAAGCGTCAGGGGAGGAAATACAGGTCGACAGGGCTAGCAGTCTCAGCAGCCGAGGACATGTTATGGTTGTGGTGACCCAGGTCATATTGTCAGGTATTGCCCTCAAGCCTCGAGTAGTTCTCAGTAGCAGGGTCCTCGTCTGCAATTCAGGCAGCAGGTGATCCACAGGCCGCCCAACCAGCTAGAGGCGGGGGTAGAGATCATAGAGGTGGATGGAGAGATGCAGTTTAAGGAGGTGGGGGCTAGCCCCGCTGTTATGCACTGCCATCCTGGCCGGAGGCCAAGTCATCTGGTGCTGTGATTACAGGTGTTATACTGGTCTGTGATAGAGGTGCTTCGGTATTATTTGATTCGGGATCTACTTATTCTTATGTGTTATCCTATTTCTCACCCTTTTTGCTTATGCCTAGTAAAGCTTTGGGGATTCCGGTATATCTGTCCACACCGGTTGGTGATTTTATAGTGTTCGACCGAGTGCATCGTTCTTGCATAGTGGTATTTGAGGGTCTTGAGACCCATGTCGATTTATTGCTTCTAGACATGGTGGACTTCGATGTTATATTAGGGATGGACTGGTTGTCCCCGTATCATGCCATCTTGGATTGTCACGCCAAGACCATGACTTTGGCCTTACTAGACTTGCCCCGACTTGAGTGGAGAGGGACCCCAGGTCATGCCACCCGTAGTGTTATTTCGTATGTCAAGGCTCGACGCATGGTCGACAAAATGTTTAGCATATTTGGCGTATGTTTGCGACTCCATCGCAGAGGCTCCATCTATCAAATCTGTTCCTATTGTTCGAGAGTTCCCCAAGGTTTTTCCTTTAGACCTACTGGGTATGCCGCTCGATAGGGATATTGACTTCTGTATTGATTTGGCTCCTGACACTCAGCTTATTTCTATTTCACCGTATCGCATGGCCCCGCAAGAATTGAATGAGTTAAAAGAATAGCTTCAGGATTTGCTTGATACCCAATGCATCATCTTTGGGTGCAGCAGTGTTGTTTGTGAAGAAGAAGGACGGGTCGATGAGGATGTGCATTGATTACCGGCAGTTGGACAAGGTGACGATAAAGAACAAGTATCCACTGTCGAGGATTGATAACTTGTTTGATCAGCTTTACGGTGCTAAGGTGTTCTCGAAGATAGATTTGAGGTCTGGTTATCATCAGTTGAGGATTAGGGCGTCTGATGTCCCTAAGACAACATTTCGTACTCGGTATGGGCATTATGAGTTTTTGGTCATGTCGTTTTGGTTGACCAATGCCCCGGCAGCATTCATGGAGTTGATGAACCGATTGTTCATGCCTTACTTGGATCTATTTGTGATTGTATTCATTAATGATATCTTGGTATACTCCCACAGTCAGGAGGATCATGAGCAGCACCTCAGAGTGGTTCTTCAGACTCTAAAGGATAGCCCGTTGTACGCCAAATTTTCAAAACGCAAATTTTGGTTGAGTTCAGTAGCATTCCTGGGTCATGTTGTATCAGCAGATGGTATCTAGGCGGACCAATAGAAAATAGAGGCAGTTAAGAACTGGCCTCGACCAGCATCAGATACAGAGATTCGAAGTTTCTTGGGGTTAGCTGGTTACTACAGACGTTTTGTGGAGGGGTTTTCATCCATCGCAGCCCCGATGACTAGATTGACTCAGAAGGGTGCCCAGTTCAGGTGGTCAGATGAGTGCGAGGCGAGCTTCTAGAATCACAAGATAGCCCTGACGGTATTGGTTTTGCCCACGGGATCTGGGCCTTACACTGTAAATTGTGATGCTTCCCGCATCGGACTTGGTGCAGTGTTGATGCAGAACGGCAAGGTCATAGCATATGCTTCGAGGCAATTGAAGATCCATGAGAAGAATTACCATGTTCATGACTTAGAGTTGGAAGCTATTGTTCATGCCTTGAAAATCTGGAGGCATTATTTGTATGGTGTGACGTGTAAGGTGTACACGGATCACAAGAGCCTTCAGTACTTGTTCAAGCAGAAAGAGTTGAATTTGAGACAGCGGAGGTTGATGGAGTTGTTGAAAGATTATGATGTTTCTATTTTATACCACCCAGGAAAGGCCAATGTGGTGGCCGATGCATTGAATAGAAAGTCCGCCAGCATGGGTAGTCTTGCATACATTCCGGTCAGCCAGAGACCGCTTGCCTTGGATGTTCAGGCCTTGCCAATAGATTTGTGAGATTGGATATTTTTGAGCCCAGCAGAGTGTTAGCTTGCACGGTTGCTCGTTTGTCATTGATGGAGCGTATCCGGGAGCGGCAATTTGATGATCCCCATTTATGTGTCCTGAGAGACACAATGCAGAGGTGAGGTGCCAAGGAGATGACTATGGGAGATGATGAAATATTGAGGTTGCAGGGGCGAGTTTGTGTGCCAAATGTTGATGCTATTCGAGATTTGATCTTAGCGGAGGCCCACAGCTCTCGATATTCTATTCATCCGAGCACCGCGAAGATGTATCAAGATTTGAAACAGCATTATTTGTGGTGTAGAATGAAGAAAGACATTGTTGCATATGTGACTCGTTGTCTAAATTGTCAGCAGTTTAAGTGCGAGCATCAGAGTCCTGATGGGTTATTTTAGAGGATTGAGCTTCCTGAGTGGAAGTGGGAGAGGATCACTATGGATTTTGTTACTGGACCGATGACTCGGAAGAAGTTTGATGCTATATGGGTTATTGTTGATTGGCTGACTAAGTCACTGCATTTCATCCCAGTTGCCACCACTTCATCCGAGAGGTATGCAGAGATTTATATCAGGGAGATCATTCGCCTTCATGGGGTGCCCATATCTATTATTTCGGATCGAGGTCCGTAGTTTACTTTGCATTTCTGGAGAGTGGTGCAACATGAGTTGGGTACCGAGGTCCATTTGGTATAGCATTTCACCCCCAAACGGACGGTCAGTACGAGAGGACCATTCAGATTCTTGAGGATATGCTCCGAGCCTGCGTTATTGATTTTGGAGGCTCGTGGGACCAGTTCTTGCCGTTAGTGGAGTTTGCCTACAACAGCATCTACCAGTCTAGTATTCAGATGGCCCCGTATAAGGAGTTTTATGGTAGGCGATGTCGGTCCCCAGTCGGATGGTTTGAGACGGGAGAGGATCGGTTATTGGGTACAGATTTGGTACAGGAGGCCTTTGATAAGGTCAAGATCATTCAGGACATACTTCGGTCAGCTCAGTCCAGGCAGAAGAGTGTTGCAGATCGTAAGGCTAGGGAGGTTGCTTTCGTGGTTAGTGAGAGAGTATTGCTCCGTGTATCGCCTATGAAGGGCGTGATGATATTCGGGAAGAAGGGAAAGCTTAGCCCTAGGTATATTGGCCCGTTTGAGATTCTTGACCGTGTGGGAGAAGTGGCTTACAGACTTGCCTTTCCGCCTAGCTTATCAGCTGTGCATCCGGTTTTCCATGCATCCATGCTTTGGAGATATCACGGTGATCCCACCCACGTGTTAGATTTCAGTACAGTTCAACTGGACAAGGATCTGTCATATGAGGAGGAGCCGGTGGCTATTTTATATCGTCAAGTTCGACAGTTAAGGTCGCAGAGTTTTCCTTCGGTGCATGTTCAGTGGAGAAGTCAGCCTCCTGAGGCATTGACCTTGGGAGTCCGAGTCTGATATGCGGAGCTGCTATCCCCATCTCTTCCCCGACTCAGGTACTCCCTTCTTTTGTCCGTTTGAGGACGAACAGTTGTTTAAGAGTTGGAGGATGTGACGACCCAGAGGGTCATCATCGTAAATTCTCCCTTTCCTTGTGCTTCTGAGGCCTTGAAAACCTCTTATTGGGTTGCCTCGATTTAAGTGCACGTTCCGGGCGCGAAGCCGGAAGATTTTTATGTGAAAATATTTGAATCCTGTGTTAAAAACTATGAATTTTGATACCAATACTGCTATGGTTGACTTTGGTCAACATTTTAGGTAAACAGACCCGGACTCGTGATGTCATAGTCCCAGAGGGTCCGTAATTATATTTTGGGACCCGGGCATATTCCCGAAGTCGAAATCCAAGGTCCCAGGCCCGAGTTCAAAATTTTTGTGTGAAATTGTTTTATGAATATGCGTAAGGAAAAATGAAAACGCAAATTTATCAAAAATAGTGGTACCGGGCTTGTATTTTGGTTCTGACGCTCTGTACAAGTCATAAATAATTTTTAAGCACTATCTTTGAAGTTTCATTGGAATCGGATATCGTTTGACGTGTTTTGGACTAAAAGTGTAAACATTTGAAAATTTTGAACGGAAATGAAAATCATGAGTTTTGGAGGTTGATTCTTTGATTTAGATGTTATTTTGGCGATTTGATCGCACGAGTAAGTCCGTAGGATGTTTTTGAGGTTGGGTGCATATTTGGGTTGGAGCCCCGAGGGCTCGGGTGAGTTTCAGATAGGTGTTAGGCTCATTTTCTGTTGCATTTCACTGCTGGTTTCTATAGTCTTCGCAATTGCGAAGACATGTTTGCAAATGCGAACATCCCCCGTTTGGCTTTGTCATCGCAAATGCGATGTCTATATGGCAAATGCGATATTTGCCCTGGCAACCAGACTTCGCAATTCCGAAGTCTAATCTCGGAAATGCGATCCCTCGTTGTTCCTTGCCAGTTCGCATTTGCGACCACTTATCTCGCAAATGCGAGTTCCTCCTTTTCCCAGCCTAGTTTGCATTTGCGAACATCCTCTCGCAAAATGCGAGGTCCTTAATTTTCCAGCCATGTTTGCATTTGCGACTTTCTTCTCGCAAATGCGAGATCCTCCTTCTTGCTTCTCAGTTCGCAATTGCAAACTCTTTCTCGCAATTGCGAGATCTGCGTCTGTTTAACTGTTACTTAAACGAATTTAAACCTCATTTTCATATCTTTCAAAACCCAAAACAAACATAGACGATTCCTCTCGAACCCTTTCGTCCCCAAACCAAATGTAAGTCAATTTTTACTAGTTTTCTTTAATATTTATCATATTGTAATATGATTTCATCCTTAAATCAAAGCTTTCATGGTTAAAAATGGGGGATTTGAGGTAGAACCTTGGTTTTCATAAAATTGGGGATTTGGACCTCAATTTAGGGCCCGATTTCAAAACAAATTGCATATATGAACTCATGGGGGAATGGGTAACCCGGTTTTGGTTCGAACCTCGAGATTTGACCACGTGGCCCCGGAGGCATTTTGGGAATTTTTGAGTATATCTATGGGAATCTCATTCTTTCGCATTCAAATTGATTTAACTAGCATTTGTTAATGTATTTGAGTAAATTGTGGTTAGATTCAACCAGTTTAAAGAGAATTTGAGGAGTAAAGCTATTTTAGAGGCGTGAGTTGAGTTGGAAGCTTTCGAGGTAAGTGTTCGTTCTAACTTTGGCTTGAGGATATAATATTAGGTTGTTAATTGCTATGTGCTATGTGGAGTCATTGTATAGGTATGATGATGGTTACCTATGCGCCCGAGTCGAGCATGACCGTGTTATCAATTGTTATTTGAATTGTGAAAGAAGTGAACAATTGGGATAAATTCTTGTTATAAGAGCTATGAAGTGAAAGATGAGAACTAAATGAACTAGAGATGAGTTGTTGGTGTTTTTCCCTTGTCGGAACTTGTTGTTAAATTGTTTCCCTTGCCGGGACTTATTGTTGCATTGTTCTCCCTTGCCGTTAATCTTGTTATTTACTCCTTTTCCCATTAATTGTGATTATTGTTTAGGTAAGGAGGAGCGATAAAGCACGATGTGTGATGCCGTGTACTTATTGATTTCCTCCACAAGATGGAGTGGTATATATTGATTTCCTCCATAAGATGTAGTGATATTTATTGATTTCCTCCACCAGATTGAGTGGTATTTATCGATTTTCTCCACAAGATGGAGTGGTATTTGTTGATTTCCTCCACAAGATGGAGTGGTATATATCGATTTCCTCCACAAGATGGAGTGGTATTTATTGATTTCCTCCACAAGATGGAGTGATATACATTGATTTCCTCCACAAGATAGAGTGATATTTATTGAGTTCCTCCACAAGATGGAGTGGTATATATTGATTTACTCCACAAGATGGAGTGGTGCTATTGATTGGGTGAGGACGAGAGTAAAAGCACGATGGGTTGTGCCGTACAAGGTGGTTTTATTGGTCTTACATTACTGGTGTTCCTTATTCTGTTTTCCCTTTGTTAGTTGTTGTTTCATTGGATTCTCTTATTTAAATGCTATCTATTTAGTTCCATCTCTTAATTGTAGAAGTTATAATTGAAGTGCTATTCCCCCAGCATGTCCCCTCCCTTTTTGTTGTTTAAATTCTTGTTTTTCTTTTGTGTTATCGTATATATTTTTACATGTTATTTATGGTAGGTCCGGTTAGCCTCGTCGCTACCTCGCCGAGGTTAGGCAGGACACTTACCAGCACATGGGATGGGTTGTGCTGATACTATGCTTCTGTGGCTTTTTGTGCACAGGTCAGGACCCAGTCTACGGACCGCAGCTTTAGAGCGGGAGTCATCCTTCAGTCCAGAGGCACTGAGGTAGTTCGTAGACGTTCGCGGGGGCCCGAGTCTCCCTTATCTATTTTCCTTCTGTTTGTTTAATTGAACTAAACACACCGGTTATGTATTTTTGTTCAGACTATTATCTTTTGTACTTCTTTAGCAGTCCGTGAGCTATAACACCAGATACTGGGTAGATATTAGCTACTTGTTTTCTGCATATTGTTTTCGTTATTGTTAATTGTGTTAGCCTTTACCTTGCTTTAGATCTAAGATTCTGGAAATGATTATAAAGTTTGGCTTGCCTAGCTTCGACAGTAGGCGCCATCACGACTCCCGATGGTGGGTAAATTCTGGTCGTAACAGAATGATTGTAGCACAAAATTAAATTTAATTTATCTTGATAATGGGAATGGTTTAATTCCAACTTTTTGTGCTAATACATTTTGTATGTATTGAACGGATCAAGTAGAGATGAGTATTTTATTCTTACTTTAAAAAAATAATTTCTCTAGTCCATTTAATATACTTACTTATACTCGTATTCTGATATAATTATTATTAGCTGTGTATGTTACTTGTTGTTTTGATTTATTACAAGGCGAGATTCTTTCGCGAGTCAATAAGCTTGGTAAATTGGATCCATTGATATACATTGGCAAAGTAATAATTAGTTTATGGAATCCATGTCTCGGTTTTGAGGTTGATAATACTCCTTTATGAAAGCTTATATAAGTTTTCATGTGTAAATCTGGCCGGTGGATTTTGTATCCGACACATGAAATAAGTTAAGTGTAAGTCTAAAGGAAGTAACCGATAAATTAAATAGTCAGTAATTTAATTTGATTGATTAGTATATGAATTTTAACATGGGGAGTTAAATAAGGTTTTATGGAAGAAATTCGAAATTGAACTAAGGAGTGCAATTACGAATTTTTAGTGGAATAATTCGTAATTTATTATGATGGAAATTAATTTCAGAATTTCGAAATTAATATCATAATAGGAAGCCTTATTAATTAAATTATTTGGTCCCTATTGTGCCTAAATAATAGGAAATAGTGGAAATTGTTACTGAGTGGGAAAGAAAATGTGGAAACCGTAAGGAAACCTAACAGGTATTGAAAACTGTTTTGACCTAAAAAAACGCTGCTATATATATACATATAGGGGCTGGACGTTTTTGACGATTCTGACTGTGATTTCTACTAGTATTTTGCCCACCCAAAATTCTCGATTTTCGATATTATTTGGATAACACAGTAAAAGATTGTGAAAAGTTGCTGGTGCTTTTTCAACCGAGGAACTGGAGAACGACATAGATTTGTTGTGTTTACGCTTTAAGAGGTAATCCTAAAATCTCCATACGTGCTAATTATTTAGATTACACATGAATAAAATTTTGTTATTGCTTCCTCTGTGATATGTATTCCATCATTATGAACACTACTATTGGTGTTGTCGAATATTTGAGTATACAGAAACAAAATAAAAACAAAAAATACTTGAAATATTTGCGAAAATCCTTGAGGACTTAAGACTTTTCATGGAAGCAGAGTCTGTCAATCAGATGTGTTACCTTTTCTTTTCTTTTGTTTTGAGTGGACAATATCTGAAGCCCTATTGGAAGGAAAGCAAGCATTAAGAAGATTATAAAAAGGATGCCAAAGTCCAAAACTGTCATTGTTTTACTTTTATCCTAACTGTTAGCATAAGGGGGTTTAGGGGGAAAAAATCATAAAAAGCTCTACATCCTTATAAGAAAATTCTTGACGAGTAAATTTTGATATTCATATTATCGAACCTCTTTATAATAATTTCGTTTGTTTTGCTATTTTTTGACTATTATAATATAATATTTATAAAAAATATACTATTATAACATAACATAAAATATTGACTCCAAAGATAACTTGAGCGTTATAATAAAGTATTGTTCTAAGGGATAACCATAATAAAGGTCTCACTATAATAAATAAAGTTATTACTTTAGAAAACAAAAATTCAACACTTTAAAATTGTGACACCTCAAGATTGTCAAGAATAATTAAATGAAATAACCGCATATCCAATCACTTGAACTAAAAATAGCTAATGAAAGTATAATATATGTATAATTTATATATTATATGTATATTTATGTATAATCAATATATAGTTTATATATATATGACTAAAAAACGTACATAATGAATATAATCGGCCATTTGTGTAAAGATCCGTTTGTCAACTCACCAAAGCCCATCTCGTTGGTTGATCTTGTTGATTATCATTCGCCCTGATTTGGGTTTATATTTAAAATAAATATAATTTTAAATTTATAATGAGGCAAAATTTTAAGATGAAACGCTTTCCATTTAAATAAATTAGTATGGTATCACAGAAGAACAAATTAATCTAGCGTTTGACCATAAATTTTTAAATTTCTTTTAAAAATTTTGATTTGGGTAGAATTTGGTTTGAAGATGAAAATGTGTTTGGACATACATTTTCAAAATATATTTCCCAATTTTATTTTGGAAAAATATGTATATAATTCCCAAGTTTTGGGATTTTCATCAAAAATCAACAACTGAGGTGATTTTGAGATTTGGGATTTCGCAAAAATGTGCCAAAATTTATGGCCAAACATTTGCCAAATAAATTCCAACTTTTATTTTGGCAAAACTCATGACCGAACGGGTATGTAGTGGCGAGTTAAGTGCTTTGAGTTTAGTTTAGAAAGCAAATCAAGTAGTAGTTGTTGTTGCTAAGCGACCTAATGTTGAGAAGAGCTGGCATTTAATTTGGGGATTTTTACCTATGTATACCATATACCAAACCTTATTACCTACAATGTTTAAGGTTTGTCTTTATTACATTTAAGCATACCAAATTTCAATTTATGTACCATAATTCAAATTAAATCTTTAATTATAGCCTCATTTATTGTAGGCTTTAATTTAGGAAACGTATCTTTCAAGTTTTTACACTACCCGCTTCTCTCTCCTCTCCCACATTTACCTACAGTCCCCCCCCCCCCCCCCCACGAATTTTCTTCAATTTTTCCCCCCCATCCTCGTACAGCTCTAACCCACAAATTCCATCATTTTCTGTTGAATCCCCTACCATTTTTAACCCCCGTTCCAACTTTGTATTCAACTCATAAATCATGAAAAAACAAAATACTCCACAAAAACACCATCAAAAGCTGTATTAGCAGATATTCGGTCTTTTGATTTGGGTGTTTTAACACCTAAATCACCACCCAATAACCCACAATCTACATATGCAAGTAAAAAAAAACTACAGGTATTTCATCTCCAAGACAAATCCTTGCTGAAATGCGAAGCAAGCATTTGCACGATATTGATGCTAGCGGAGTAGATAAACCAGTCGACAAACAACTGAAGCGCAATGGGAAATAGTTGAGGGTAGTTGATAATTTTGTAGAAGATTCACCCAAACTTCAAACTGGGAAAAAACCAAAGGTGTCTCCTTCATCGTCAAAACAAAAAAAAAAAGATACCAAAATTAGTTCCTCAAAAAATTTCATTAAAGGTAAACAATATTTATTTATCCTCACTATTTTGTAGTTTGATTTTGGTTGCCAAAAAATATTCTTCAAGTGCTTTTTTGGTGTCCAAGTGTTTTTTGGCAAAATGTGATATGGTCTCAATTTTGTTGATTATTTGTCGCAATTTTGTAGGTTTATTTGGCACTGTAATTACTAGACAGTCTATAAATGTAGTTAGATTATAGTTAATTTGTAGTCTGCTAAGTAAATTGTAGTTATGATTTTTGTATTGCAACTTGTATAGCTGCTACATTTAACTTCATTCTCAATACAATTATACTACATTTTCCTAGGTTGCATTAAGTAACTGTTACATTTAACTGTTATATTGTTCTTCTTTGTCTGTTCAAGTGTATTTTTGTAAAATATGGTATGGTCCTAATTTTGTAGATTCTTTGTCTCAATTTTGTAGTTTAATTGGAGCCATGCCTCTTAGACGGTTTATAAATATAGTTAGTTTGTAGTTGATTTGTACTCTGATGATTAAAATTGTTGGTATGATATGTTCCATTGTATCCTGTATTGCTGATATATATAACATCATTCTAACCAAAGTTAATATACATTTTTTTGCAGAATGACCCTTACTTTGCTCAACAAAATGTTAATTATGGTGTGCTTCGATTCAACAGTTTGTGTGATCCTAGCATACCTAGCCAGATTCAGGCTTTACTATCCCCAAATTCTCATCTTCTGCAGGTATTGTGGTGTATTTCCGGCTGCCTTTGCGGAGTATATTAGCACTGGTGATTTGTCTATCCCAAAGGAAGATCTAACTGATATTGACCAACACCGTAGACGCTATGGAGCTACTGTGGGACAACGCCACAAAGAAGCTAGAAGATGGTTCAATCAGTAAGAGTGAGGTTACTGGCAGACTTGCAAGGAGGAAGAGTGCATCGGCAAAGAATGAGAGGACTAAAGTTCAACGAAAGAAGAAGTAGACTTTTTGTTCCTATTTGAGTCTGTGTAATTTGGTAGTTGAATTGGAAAACAATGTAGGAATTAAGTCATTTTGGTTTTCTACAACACTTTTTCTTGATTACATTATACTCGAGTATCTCGAGTTATCTTATAGTATTTTTGCAGTAACAACTTTGTCTTATAATTTCACTTTAATCTTCAAGTTATTTTTATATAATATCTCCAGGTGCTATTTAATGTGTTTATATAACTGTCAGTTCTTACACAACATAAAGATGAAATGAATACATGTATCAGATAAATAATTTAGCCATCCTTTATCAATAATTATTTTCAGAAAAAATCAATTTATCAACAATTAAACTACATTGAACTACATTTTAACTACAAAATCCCATTAGGTGATTGCCAGGACTACATTTAGACCACAATTAAACTATATTTTTACTACAATCTGGCAACAGTTTACATTTAGTCTTTTTTTTTAATATCAGACGTTTTGTATATAGATTATACAAAAGTTTAAATTTTCAATAAAAAATGACAATAATTGACGCTTGACGGCATATAAAAAATGTAAATAGAGCAGATACACAAATTTATGTTTATACTTCCTAATCATCTTCAAAATGTAGAACAGTTACACAGTAAATTCTGATAATTTGAGCTCACTAACATTTATTTTGAATAACTATTCTAGCTACATGATATTCATTTCTTTTTTTGGCGCATTCTTGCAAGTTCTTTTGTTATGCCCTTCACCTCCACAATTGCCACAAGAGACCTTGTAATTCTTTGACTTTATTTCATCAAATGTTTTATATCTTTCCTTGTGAGGTCTACCTGGCTACCTTTTATCTCCCGCCAGTGGCTTTACTACCTCATCTAAAATATGTTGTGGAACATTCCATTTGGCTTAATCAGGAAGATGATTTACTAGCATTTCATATGTAAGAAGAAGACTCTTCCTTGTGTAATATGGAGAGAAATAGTTGTCAGGCCTTTCATTCCTATGCCTTAATGCTGCCAAAGCATGGACACATGGAAGTTCATCAAGTTGGAATTGTCCACAGCTACATTTCTTGTTTTCTAGACACACAATGTACCGCTTCACACCATCTAACACAATATGTATATGATCTGTTAAAGCCCTCACCTACAACTCAAGACCAAACAGAAATAATAATACATCAATCAGTTAATTAGATTAGCAACAATCAGTTACCTACAAATAAGCTACAAATAAACTACATATAAACGATAACTACATATACCCACAATTTGACTACATTATAACTACAAACTGAAAACACTGCAACTACTACTATTTTTGTTTTTTCTCCTGCACCAAACAAGAATATATTACCTTTAGTCTCTGGGATAATGTATTGTTATCTTCCAATTAGTTGTTGAATTTGTGACCAATGAATGTGAAAGTACTCTTTGCCTTTATAACTTTTCTTTTGTCCAACGTTTTAGAATAGTCCATCACTACTTTCTCCCGAGGGCATGGTATGGCTTTGTTCTTGGTCTTGTTTAATGGATGTCGAGTGCCGCTTTTCCCCGTCCGAGAATCTCCATCTGCTCTAAGTGGGCGCGAGCTAGAATCCTTATGTCAGCTTGCTTGTTCAAAAGACTGTCTCTTTACCCCTTGCATCTTCATCTTTTCGAAAGCCCAGACCATTCTTCTGCTCATATACTCAAACAGATCAAATATTGACAGCTCTCATGCCTCTTTTGTTACAGCATTCTACGACTCGGTAATATTTGACGTCATAGTAAAAGTTCTATTCATCGTTGCATGTACTCTTAACCATCTATGATAGCCAATATCATGTAGGTAAGACGATACACGCGGGTCTACCTCTTCAATCTTCATCATCTTTTCATTGAATTCATCCAGAGTGTATGACTGTGCTGTAGCAAAGTACAATTCATGTAATTGTAGATGTGCCTTCTTGAATTTTGACCTTATATTTGTCCATACATGCCACATGCAAAAGTAGTGTGCCATGCCCGGATAGACAATTGACGTTGCCTTCGATATACTCTCATACCTATCTGAGACTACACATTGAAGGTCTTTCACCATATGCCTCCTTGAATTTGCTCAAAGAACCACTTCCAAGACACGTCGTTTTCAGAATCAACAACAGCATATGCCAAAGGAAAAATAGTACCTACATTTTTTAAACATGAAATAAGATTGAATAATAGCTACAAATATATATTGAGAATATAGACAATTTAACTACATTTATTTATCTAACTACAGTACAACTACAATTTAACTACATTGTATAGACTGTCTACAAAATAACTACAAAATTGTTGCACTATGTACCTGCTGCGTCCATAGTGCTTGTTGTCAGCATAATCCCCCTATATACTGACTTTAAGAATGTCCCATCAACCACTACTACCGGCCTATAATATTGCCAACCATTTATTGATGTACAAAGAGCAACAAATGCGTATAAGAAGCAATCATTTGCTGCCTTCTTCAATTTAACAACAGAACCGGAATAATTCTTCTCAAGAATATAAAAATATTTTGGTAATCTGTTGTAGGAGTCACACGGATCCCCTCTCAAAAACTGTAATGCCTTTTCTTTTGCTCTTCATGCTTGCATGTAGCTTAGGTTCAGTCCATGTTCGGATAACATGTCAGGTTGTATGTCCTTTGGTGTGTAAATAGTCTTAGGATCACAATATTTTGGAACGACCATGCTACCAACTACTGCTGCAGTGTGTGCGCTGTATGAAAGTCGTCCATTGGGCAGCATGTGTGTTGTCGGCTGAAACTTCTTATCTTGAACATTTTAGAATCATTAATTGACGTTGCCTTGAAATGACATTTGCAGCTTTCAGCTACACATATAAGCCAGTAGCTACAAAAAAATACAATATTTACATATTTATTAAACACTACAATTAACTACAATGTAACTACAATTGCATAATACAAACCTATCTTCAATAATACACTAATTTTGCAGATCTATGATCCATAAATAACTACATACCTTCTATGACTTGATCTTTTCACTTTGAACTGGAACTTGTGCATAACTGAATAATTCTTCATCGTAGCAGCTATTGTTTTCTTGTCCTGATACACTTGTCCTTCTTCAATACATGTTTGTGTACATTCAGTTATCACTTTGATATTCCTCTATAGCTGGTGAGGATGGAATTTCTAGTAACCTTAGGGATCCTGAAGAACCTGCAGAAAATACATTTACAAATGTAGTGACTATGTAGGTAAATTTGAAAGCAACATCGCTTTGTCCTTTCCAGTACTATATCATAAATGTAGTTTAATTGTAGGCAAATGTCGTTAAATTGTAGATAACTAGGCAACACATAAATTGCCAATTCCATATTGAAATCTGTTACGGTAATACATAAACCTAAGTTTTTATTCTCCTTTTTCGTTTCCATATATACACGAACCCCCATATCATTCCTAATCTCCAATGGAGGACAATCTCATTCACAATGTATTTTATTTCTACAATTTTATCTGATGTATCAATCGATAATTGTTCTGCTATTGTAGAAATGAGAATTCCGTAGCTTGCATTATCATCTACCAAAATGGCATCAACTTCAAAATCTCGAAATATGCCATAGTTATTCCAATAACCATTCGATTTCAGCAATATTGGGATTTTGACATAATATTCGTGTAGTTGATAGAACAATAGACGAAGAACAGATCTAGATTCGAGAATTTTTATGCTGATGTCAACGAAGAACTGCATTCAACAATTTTGCATTTCTACAATTTGATTGCTGGAGATTTTCTTGCGTGGAACTGCATTCAACAATTTTGAATTTCTACAATTTGATTGCTGGAGATTTTGTAGCGTGGAACTTTATTCAACACTTTTGAATTTTCTACAATTTGATTGCTGGAGATTCTCATATTTTTTGAATTGTAGCTGAGTTACAGATGAGAGATCTATTTTCGGTACAGAATGAAAGAATCACGCTGCTGTAGGATTTGCTTCCGTTTTAAATCTCGAAATTAATGGTGATAGAATCACCACTAAATCTGATTGCTACAAAGTTGGCGCGTTTTAGGGTAGAATTCACCTATTTTTGGTTTGGTGCAAATTCTATAGACAAACTATGGTCTAGGCGGGTAAATATCAAATAATGAATATTTTCGGTAATAAAATTTGCTATATGATAAAAAAAATCCCTTTAATTTGCGAGGAAATTGGCCATAATGTTTATGACTTTTCTTACTTCACTAAGCAAACTAGTTACGATAAACACTTTGTCGAAAAATTATATATTAAAAAAATATATGATTTCGTTCGTAAATTCCGTACTAACCTAAATTACTCGACATAAATTAAAACTAAAAACTAATGATTTGTGTAGAAATACCAATGTTTTAAATGGGGAGGGCATGAGGCGAGGCGTTTTACCTCTAACTAGGCGAGGCGTAAGCCCTGAGACATAGAGCGTAAGTCCCACCGATCTTTAAATTTTACGAATTTCAAGAATTTTAAGATAGTATAAATAAAAAATAATTGTAGAAAGTATATTAAAATTACAAAATTATAATAAATAATTTATTTAAAATATTTATAATTTATAATTCAACTATGAATAATACGAAAAGTATGACATATATCATAATATGCAAATTAGCCGCAACGCTGTTACAACTCAAACATCAAAAGTAATTTATCCGATACGGAATCTTATATGCATTTCTTAGGAGTAATGAATCATGAAAGAATTTTGATATATTATAATTTGATATTTTTCTTGAAATATTCCTTTAATTTAATATGCTTTCTATTTGAAAAAGAATTTATATAAAAATATAATTCTCAATTAATTATAATTCTCTAGCATCATTTATTTTTAAGTTTCAACAAGTTAATAAAGTGACACATAATTCATCATACAATACCTGCCAGCTAGCCTATGCGAATGCTAGGGGCTATCGCAAACGCATAGAAGAAAATTCTGGGACCCAACATTTGAACTATGCGAATGCGATAGGGCACTGCGAACGCGGAAGTTAAGGAAGTCAAGGCTATGCGAACACGAGAGGGTGTTGCGTTCGCATAGAACAAAAACATGTCTGCAACATTTTTGAATTTCTGATGCCTTTTTCTAAGTGAAAACCACCCTGAACAACCTCCGAATCACTGCCGAGCCCTCGGGGCTCCCAACCAATCAACTCACTAACTCAATAACATCCTACGGACTTAGTCGAGCGATCAAATTGCCAAAATAACATCAAATTCAATGAATCATACCCCAAAAGTCATAATTTTCATTTCAAAGTTCATAACTTCTAAATTTTCCATTTTTAGTCCGAAACACGTCAAACCACGTCCGATTTCGACCAAGTTTTACAGGAAGCGCTTAAACCACATATGTGACCTGTATCGGGCATCAGAACCAAAATACGAGCACGTACCATTACTTTTTGATTAGATTTTATTTTCATTTTCCTTAAAAGTTTTCAGAAAATAATTTCATGGAAAAATTCTTTTCTCGGGCCTGGGACCTCGGATTTTGATTCCGGAAATACGCCCGAGTCCCATATGTTCCTACGGACCCTTCGGGACAGTTACATCATGGGTCTGAGTCCATTTATCCAAAATGTTGACCAAAGTCAACAATATCAATATTATTCAAAATTCATAGTTTTTAACACAGAGTTCATATATTTACACATAAAAACTTTCTGGCTTCGCGCCCGGACTATGCACGCAAATCGAGGAGACCAAATAAGAGGCTTTCAAGGCCCCGAAAGCACAGAAAAAGGGAGAGTTACGGTGATGAACCTTTGGGTCGTCACAATTTGTGGGCAGATATTGTGAATACTCGAGGGGCGAGGGCGGATATTGATACATTCTTCGTGTAGAAATGACACTAGGTAACTACTTTTAAGAGATTAGTGCTATTTAGCAATTAGCCAATATGTCATGAATTCAATTTTTCCGTCCTATTTTTTAGGACATAAATATACTGAATTGTCATGAATTTATAATTTTTAACTAAAAATTTCAGGACAAAATACGTACCGATTAATTCCTAAATAGCAGACCTAAGAATAATTGTTCGTTTACTTTCCCCTTTCTTTTTCCATTACTTGTGAGGATCATACAGTAAGAGGACAACCAAAAATTATATATAAAAAAAAGAACTTTTGAAATAATAATATTTGAAAGATAAATTTTATTAAACTCCTAAAAGGAGAACATTTCCAAGTCATTTTTGTGACACTAATTTTACTCAGTATTTTTGTGTTTATGTTGAAGAATACAATAAAAAATTGACATTGGAATTGTAGGTTTGTCCAGGTTTTCAGCCAACATGAATGGGATTGGGAGCAGTAAGTTTCTTATTGAACTCAGTTGTGAGCCTAATAGAATATGGAGCATGCTGCGCTGAAGGGTTAATATTTGTACTCCATGTTGCCCCAAGTACATGATTCATAGTTATCGATTGTGCAGATCTTGCTGGCACAAGCTCCACTAAATTAAGATCACCATCTCCATTTTCAACAACAACAAAAACCCAGTATAATCTCATTTAGTGGGGTCTGGTGAGGGTAGTATGTATACAGACCTTACCCCTACCCTTGGGTAGAGAGGCCGTTTCCAAAAGGACCGCCGGCACCCTTCCCTCCAACAACTTCCCACCTTGCTCTTGGGGAGACTCGAACTCACAACCTCCCGGTTGGAAGTGGGGGTTGCTTACCATCAGAGCAACCCCTCTTGTCTACCATCTCCATTTTCAAACTCTACATTTACTGATAAGAAGTTAGCATTAAATCCCGAATCCACCTTGAACGCTACATTTGTGTTCTGGTATTGGCATTGTACCCTACAATAACTAGTACAACTGCTTATAGCAAATATTCTTTGTACTGTCAGTATACAATTTTATTCACAAAGGTACGTACCTTTGGTAAGAGACTGCAATTAGCCTTTCATTTAAAAAGGCAAGGCCCCTAGTGATAGGGGAAAGTAGAGAGGGAATGCGGGCTTCTTTTCCCATGCAACGTAATGCGTCAGCTTGTCCAGTCTTGGCCATTGCTCCCATAGCAGTTGCACTTAAATCAAAATGAACAGTACCGGAACAGCTAGGGCATTCGTTTGTAATGGTTGCAGTCACTGGGTTTCCTGAACAAGGGTCTAGATTATTAGGAAATATTGTAAATATCTTTTGTGTATCTTTTTATTATTGGTAGTGTTAGATAATACGCTTAACGCTAGAGGGGGGGTGAATAGCGTTATAATAAAATTTAGCGTAAACTTGCGGAAATTAAAATTTGCAGGAAATAATTAAGTGCGTTAAATAAACAAAAAGGAAAGAACGCACCGATGTATTCTGGTTCACCACAACACGTGGCTAGTCCAGTCCCCGAGAGACTCTCTCGAGATTTTCCACTAACTTGTCAAGCTTACGGGTGCTCAACAAACCTTTACAACTTAAGGACACAAGCCTTAACACCTTTGCTCGGAGATACAACACTCCAAGACTTCAACCAAGGAAACACAAGTTCCTTACAACAAGAGAATCACAATTCTCTTACAAGTGTACAAAACACTAAACACTCAAACAAAACACTCCTTAATGAGTAGATATGAGTAAAAGAAGTAAGCTCAAGATCACAACAACTATGGACAAGACTTTGGCTCTCAAAAGCTTTATGGAATGAATATAAAATGATAAACAATAGTATGCAAGCTTATAGCAATAGAATGATCAGTTGTTGTGTGTTGTTGTGTTTAAAACACTGAAATGAAGCTGTATTTATAGTTGAAAAACTTGGCATTACCGTTGCCTAATTGCCGATTAAGAGTTGCTGATTTTACTCTGTGACAATCGATTGTCAGGAAGCCACAATCGATTGTTTGCCAATCGTACCAAAAATCAATCCCAGATTTTACGCTTAACAATCGATTGTCCAAGATCAACAATCGATTATTGGCAACGTTCAAAAAATCATTTCCAGATTTTACGTAAAACAATCGATTATACCAAATCAATAATCGATTATTCAGCAACGTTCAAAAAGTCATTTCCAGATTTTAATTTCAACAATCGATTATTCAGCAACGTTCAAAAAATCTTTTCCAGATTTTAATACCAACAATCGATTGTACAAAATCAACAATCAATTACCTGACGGTATTTGAAAACTTTACGACAACGGTCAGCTTCGCAATCGATTGTGCAATGTTAACAATCGATTATTTATCAGATTTTGAAAATCATTTTAGACACTGCCTCGTGACAATCGATTGTTATATACTCACAATCGATTATTTAATAACTTTGAAAAAGTCTTGAAGTCACTGCCTCAACACAATCGATTGTCATAAGTTCACAATCGATTATTTTGTGACTTTGAAAAATCTGAAGGACACTGTCTCTTCACAATTGATTATCATTAGCTTCACAATCGATTATTCTGAGTTTTGAAAAACTTTGATGGACACTGCCTCATCACAATCGATTGTCATAAGGTTCACAATCGATTGTCATGCAGGTTTTGAAAAACCTGATGCTCACTGCCTTAACACAATCGATTGTCAGTAGTTCACAATCGATTGTCATGCAGTCTTGGCTTAACATAATCGATTATCATAAGTACATAATCGATTATCTTAGTCCAGTTTTTAGAGGCATGTTTAAAAATCATTTTGACTGAAGTAAATATGCATGATTTAAAATCATTTAGCATTAAATTAAATATGCATGATTTTGTAAAAAATAGTTTTACGAGAGAAGCCATGTCATGAGTCAAGTTGTCGGATCAAGATCACAATTAAGAACGACTCGTTTAAACTATAGAACTTTGTCTTGTGCTTGAATCTCGTTATCCACCAATTGTGCGCTTGTACTTGAACTTCGTCATATATCAATTTGCGCTTGTTTGTCATTCATCAAAACCTACACATAAGAACACACGTTTTAGTATAAGGCCTTGAGAACGTGTTTCCAACAATTTCCCCCTTTTTGATAATGGCAAACTTTAAGCGGGATATGCAACTTAAACAATTTATAATGACGATTCAAGACAAGTAAAGATATGGAATAAGTATGCGATTAGTTCCCCCTTAATATATGAATTCCCCCTCAATTTAAGCTTATGAATATTGAGAGTGCATACGCGTTATCTTCCCCCTTTTTCCATTAGCAAAAATAATATAAGAAGATGTCAAAGATGTAAATAAAACTTGTTTATTTATTGGAAAGGAAACGTGATTACTTAAAGAGAGTACAGTAACTCAAGTAATAGCAGAAAAATCGATTATTGATACGAGATAATCGATTATTTAGACGACAGAGACCGATTTTTCTGAAGAAGACTTGATTATTGCGCGTCATGCTTTATAATTCCCCTTACCTTTAGGGAGATACCTGCAAAAATTCGTTAGACGTCTCCGACGCTCAAGTTAGAAATCATGTAAGATAAAAAAGATGCAATGCATGACTTAGATCAACGTGGAGTCGAGACTCCCGAGATCACTACGAATTCTGAAGAAGGACTCTTTCTCTAAGGGCTTAGTAAAGATGTCGGCCAATTGGTCTTTGGTTTCAACAAATTCGATTTCGACATCGCCCTTGAGAACGTGATCTCTTATAAAATGATGACTAATTTCAATGTGTTTTGTTCGCGAATGAAGAACGGGGTTCTTCGTCAAGCATATGGCACTAGTATTATCACATCTAAGAGGGATATGATCAAGACTTAGGCCATAGTCCAAGAGTTGTTGTTTCATCCATAGGATTTGAGCGCAACAACTCCCCGCGGCTACATATTCAGCCTCGGTTGTGGACAACGCAACACTTACTTGTTTCTTGCTAAACCAAGAAACGAGAGAGCTACCGAGCAAATGGCAAGTGCCACTAGTGCTCTTGCGGTCCAATTTGCATCCAGCAAAATCGGAGTCGGAATAGCCAACGAGTTGGCATGAAGAACCTTTGGGGTACCATAGACCCACATTTGTAGTACCAACAAGGTACTTCAAAATCCGTTTTACCGCAGTAAGGTGAGACTCCTTCGGACACGATTGATAACGGGCGCATAAGCACACGCTAAACATGATGTCCGAACGACTAGCAGTAAGATAGAGAAGAGAGCCGATCATACCTCGATACTTCTTAGTGTCGACTTCCTTACCTTTCTCATCTTTGTCTAGATGATCGGATGTGCTCATGGGAGTCGCCATTGCTTTTGCATTGTTCATTTCAAATCGTTTCAGCAATTCTTTGTAATATTTGGCTTGGCAAATGAACGTACCTTCTTTCATTTGCTTTACTTGTAATCCCAAAAAGAATGTTAACTCACCCATCATAGACATCTCAAATTCGCTTGTCATTAAATCGGAAAATTCCTTGCATAAGACATTGTTAGTAGCACCAAATATGATATCATCCACATATATTTGAACTAATAAAATATCATTGTTTTTATGCTTAACAAAAAGGGTGGTGTCAACTTTCCCCCTAATGAAATCATTTTCCAATAGAAATTTACTCAATCTTTCATACCAAGCTCGTGGAGCTTGTTTTAAACCATAGAGAGCCTTTTTGAGTTTGAAAACATGATCGGGAGATTTAAAATCTTCAAAACCGGGGGGTTGTTCAACATAAACTTCTTCTTGTATAACACCATTTAGAAAAGCACTTTTCACATCCATTTGATATAAATTGAAATTCAAAGAAGAGGCAAAAGCGAGCAATAGACGAATAGCTTCTAATCTAGCTACGGGAGCATATGTGTCTTCATAGTCAATACCCTCTTCTTGATTATAGACTTTTGCTACAAGCCTAGCTTTGTTTCTAGTGATTACACCAGTTTCATCTAGTTTGTTTCGAAAAACCCATTTCGTACCAATTATGGTATGATTTTCGGGTCTTGGCACCAAATCCCAAACGTCATTCCGTTTGAATTGGTTAAGCTCCTCTTGCATTGCCAAGGTCCAAAATTCATCCCCAATTGCTTCGGAGATGGCTGTTGGTTCAATTTGAGACACAAAAGCAGTATGTCCTAAGGTGTTCTTAAGGGAGTTTCGGGTACTTACCTTTTTTTCGACGTCGCCAATTACCTGTTCGAGAGGATGATCTTTGATTGTCCTCCACTCGTTAGGCATTTTCGTTTCATTCTCCAATTGTGGCGCTTCCTCCGTTGGTTGTTTCAAAATTTCGTCTTGATTTTCTTTAGGCGTTTCCTCTTGTATTTTTTCTTTCAAGCTATCTAAAATACCTGCAAGATCAAAACCGGTATCCTTTCTCGCCAAGCGAGCATTATTTTCAGCAAATACAACATGAGGGGATTCCTCTACAGTTTCGGTTCTTTTATTAAAGACCCTATATGCTTTGCTACGTGAGGAATAACCAATAAAAATTCCCTCATCGGACTTAGCATCAAATTTTCCCAATTGATCTTTGCCATTGTTATGAATAAAACATTTACAACCGAATACTCTAAAATGGGAGATATTTGGTTTCCTTCCCTTGTAGAGTTCATAAGGGGTCTTCATGAGTATTGGCCTTATGACTACTCTATTTAAGATGTAGCATGCGGTACTCACGGCATCCGCCCAAAAATGTTTGGGAATCTTGGCCTCTTCGAGCATGGTTCTAGCCATCTCTTCGAGACACCTATTTTTCCTTTCCACCACCCCATTTTGTAGTGGTGTACGTGGAGCGGAAAAGGTATGCTCGATACCGAGTTCGTCACAAAATTCCGCAAAGAGATTGTGATCAAACTCTCCCCCATGATCACTTCTAATTGAAGTGACGGTTGTTTCCTTCTCGTTTTGAACACGCTTAAGAAAATATTTAAAATTCTAAAAAGCATCACTTTTATTGGCAAGAAATAAAGTCCAAGTAAATCTAGAATAATCATCAACAATCACAAAAGCATAACGATTTCTTCCTAGACTTTCAATGCGAGATGGTCCGAATAGATCCATGTGAAGCAATTGCAATGGTCTAGAAGTTGAAACAATATTTTTGGATTTGAAAGATGCTTTTGTTTGCTTCCCTTTTTGACAAGAATCACAAATAGAGTCATTTTCAAATTTCAAATTGGGAAGGCCAATAACTAAGTTTTGAGAAATCAATTTGTTCAAAAGATGCATGTTTATATGAGCAACTCTACGATGCCATAGCCAAGTATCATCCTCTTTGCTCATAAGACAATCAACATATTCGGGTGAGGAATTTGCAAGATCAACCATATAAATATTATCCAACTCTAAAACCACGAAGGATAATTTTAAAATCACTACGTCTAAACACTAAGCATTCATCCGAATCAAATAGGGCAAGATTTCCCTTGTCACATAATTGACTTATGCTCAAGAGATTATGCTTTAAACCTTTAACAAGTAATATATGCTTAATAGAGGAATTTTCATCCTTACCGACCGATCCGATGCCAATAATCTTTCCTTTATTGTTATCCCCAAAAATCACACTTCCTCCTTCTTTGTGTTCTAGTTGAAGGAATTTGGATTCGTCTCCCGTCATATGTTTGGAGCATCCACTATCAAGGTACCATAGTACACTTGATCCCTTCAAACACACCTACAAAACAAATTAATGCGTTTTAGGTACCCATGCCATTTTGGGTCCTTGAGGGTTAGGCATATTATAATGATGCGATTGAGTGATATGTCTATGTCGTGTAAAGCATGCAGGGGCAATATGACCAATGCGTCTACAATAATGACAAGTCACGTTGGGGTTATGCATCCTTCTAGGTTCATAGTAACTTGATGGACGAAAATGAATTACTCTATTTTCATTATGACTATTGCACATTTTATGAGAACCATTTCTCCTACTATTAGTTCCAGAATGAGCAGCGTTTCTAGAGTAATGGTCATGTCTAGATGTTCTAAGAGGTTCAAAACTCCTTCTAGTGTTTGGCCTAGAATATGCATCATTTCTAGGGTAGTCATTTCTAGGTGGTAAGTCATTTCTAGGTCTTCTAAAATGTTCCACACTTGGTCTAGCATGCATATTTGTTCTAGGATTGCTATTTCTACGATAAGCATTTATTTTATTAATCCTAGGTTGAGCCGTAGGTGGTTGGGGTTTGGCGTCAACCTTTTCTTTAGGCTCATTCTTAAAGCCTATGCCATGCTTGGTTGATTTCAAATTAACAAGGACCTTATTCAAATTTTTGTGGGAAGAATTAAACATATCTAAGGTACCTCTAAGTCTATCTACCTCATTTTCAAGATGCATGCAAGAAGAGCAATTTTTAATAGAACTTTCGGGCTTGTCGGCGCTTCTTTTTCCGAAAAACTTGTTTTCCTCTTTCAGCTTCTCATTTTCTAAAACCAGTTTTTCTAACTCCTTTTCTTTCAAAGAAAGCTGTTTTTGAAAATCTTTTTCTTTTAGGGAAGCATTTTCTTTTATGCTCTTGATAGTTTTTGAAGCTTTAATAAATTCAGTATATAGCTCATCAAAAGCAGTTCGCATTTCTTCAAGAGTAAAGAAGTTTTTAGAAGAGATTTGACATACCTCATCTTGCTTGTCTTCTTGCGCCATAAGACAAAGGTTGGCGGCTTCGTCTTCTTCTTCTTCGCTTGACTCATCTCCGGAGTCTCCTCCCCAAGAAATGTATGCACGTTACTTCTTAAAAGGTTTCTTCTCCTTTTTGATGTTTGGGCAATTTGATTTGATGTGCCCAGTTTCACCGCATTCATAGCACTTTATTTGCTCGCCTTGCTTTTTGCCCTTTCGTTCATACTCCTTTCGCATGAACTTTTGAAATCTTTTGATAACGAGTCCAAACTCGTTGTCTCCGTCCTCATCAACTTGAGGTTGACTTGTGCTTGCCTTAAGCGCTATTCATTGCCTCCTTTGATCATCAACAAGAGGGTTAAGTATTGTAGATTCATAAGTCTTAAGGTTACCTCTTAATGCGTCGATTGTGACATTTGAGACGCCAATGGATTCTTGAATTGCGTCGGCCTTTGATCGCCATGCCGGAGTGAGACTTCTAAGAATTTTTCGAACAAGTTCTCTATCCGTGAATGTCTTCTTGAGGGCATGTAGGTCATTTACGATTATTGAAAATCGTTCGAACATTTCATCCACCTTTTCACCTTCCTTCATGTGAAATAATTCATAAGCATGGGTTAGGAAATCAATTTTAGCTTCCCTTACCTGGTCCGTACCTTCGTACGTAATTTCCAGCTTGTCCCACATTTCCTTTGCCGTTGTGCAACACGATATTTTCCTGTAATCGTCAGCATTTACAGCACAATATAATAAATTAATTGCTTTAGCATTATTTTGAACCTTTCGGATATCATCCGCGTCATATTCTTCTTCGGACTTGGGAACCCATACGTTTTCAACCTTTTTGGTTGGAATTTGATTTCCCTTTGTTATCACCTTCCAGAGATGAAAATTGTTTGCTTGAACGAAGATTTTCATCCTCTCCTTCCAGTACGTATAGTTTGTACCGTTGAATAGTGGTGGTCGGGTGGAGCACTGTCCTTCCTCTATTCATGCAAAAGAATCACGAGTAAAAGCCATGGAAGTTTCTCTCAAACTGTTAAGTCTTCAGAGAGTTGGGCTCTGATACCAATTGTTAGATAATACGCTTAACGCTAGGGGGGGGGGGTGAATAGCGTTATAATAAAATTTAGCGTAAACTTGCGGAAATTAAAATTTGCAGGAAATAATTAAGTGCGTTAAATAAACAAAAAGGAAAGAACGCACCGATGTATTCTGGTTCACCATAACACGTGGCTAGTCCAGTCCCCGAGAGACTCTCTCGAGATTTTCTACTAACTTGTCAAGCTTACGGGTGCTCAACAAACCTTTACAACTTAAGGACACAAGCCTTAACACCTTTGCTCGGAGATACAACACTCCAAGACTTCAACCAAGGAAACACAAGTTCCTTACAACAAGAGAATCACAATTCTCTTACAAGTGTACAAAACACTAAACACTCAAACAAAACACTCCTTAATGAGTAGATATGAGTAAAAGAAGTAAGCTCAAGATCACAACAACTATGGACAAGACTTTGGCTCTCAAAAGCTTTATGGAATGAATATAAAATGATAAACAATAGTATGCAAGCATATAGCAATAGAATGATCAGTTGTTGTGTGTTGTTGTGTTTAAAATGAAATGAAGCTGTATTTATAGTTGAAAAACTTGGCATTACCGTTGCCTAATTGCCAATTAAGAGTTGCTGATTTTACTCTGTGACAATCGCTTGTCAGGAAGCCACAATCGATTGTTTGCCAATCGTACCAAAAATCAATCCCAGATTTTGCGCTTAACAATCGATTGTCCAAGATCAACAATCGATTATTGGCAATGTTCAAAAAATCATTTCCAGATTTTACGTAAAACAATCGATTATACCAAATCAATAATCGATTATTCAGCAACGTTCAAAAAATCCTTTCCAGATTTTAATTTCAACAATTGATTGTACAAAATCAACAATCAATTATTCAGCAACGTTCAAAAAATCTTTTCCAGATTTTAATATCAACAATCGATTGTACAAAATCAACAATCGATTACCTGACGGTATTTGAAAACTTTACGACAACGGTCAGCTTCGCAATCGATTGTGCAATGTTAACAATCGATTATTTATCAGATTTTGAAAATCATTTTAGACACTGCCTCGTGACAATCGATTGTTATATACTCACAATCGATTATTTAATAACTTTGAAAAAGTCTGGAAGTCAATGCCTCAACACAATCGATTGTCATAAGTTCACAATCGATTATTTTGTGACTTTGAAAAATCTGAAGGACACTGTCTCTTCACAATCGATTGTCATTAGCTTCACAATCGATTATTCTGAGTTTTGAAAAACTTTGATGGACACTGCCTCATCACAATCGATTGTCATAAAGTTCACAATCGATTGTCATGCAGGTTTTGAAAAACCTGATGCTCACTGCCTTAACACAATCGATTGTCACTAGTTCACAATCGATTGTCATGCAGTCTTGGCTTAACATAATCGATTATCATAAGTACATAATCGATTATCTTAGTCCAGTTTTTAGAGGCATGTTTAAAAATCATTTTGACTGAAGTAAATATGCATGATTTAAAATCATTTAGCATTAAACTAAATATGCATGATTTTGTAAAAAATAGTTTTACGAGAGAAGCCATGTCATGAGTCAAGTTGTCGGATCAAGATCACAATTAAGAACGACTCATTTAAACTATAGAACTTTGTCTTGTGCTTGAATCTCGTTATCCACCAATTGTGCGCTTGTACTTGAACTTCGTCATATATCAATTTGCGTTTGTTTGTCATTCATCAAAACCTACACATAAGAGCACACGTTTTAGTATAAGGCCTTGAGAACGTGTTTCCAACAGGTAGAATATTCTCTCATTAATTGTACAACCCTATAGTTGGTAGATTTTGATTTTCCTTCATTATTGGACAATCCTATAGTTGGTAGGTTTTGATTTCCCTGTACTCTATATATACTTTGGTGAGCAATACAAGAAACTTACTTCTCCCAAAACTCTCTACATGGTATCATACGCTAGTGGCTTATCGCCAAACAAACCCTAAATACATACTACCCGCCACCGCCGTAGCTTCTCTCAACGGAGCTCGTCGCCGCCGCCACTGCACTAATCGGCAGCCCTCTTTTTCTCGATGTCGTTCAGCGCTTCCTCTCCTTTCCTTGCGCTCATGGCCGCCACGACGTCAACCGCGCCTCTCCAGCCGATTGCCATCAATGAATCGGCTCAAATCCCACTCAAGTTGGACTCCGCTAATTACCTGGCGTGGAAATTTAAGTTTCGAACCCTCCTTACGGGTTACGATCACCTCGGCTTCTTGGACGGATCGAAGCCATGCCCACCGGCCACTATCGTCGACAACGACGTGACTTCCCCCAATCCAGCATATCCTTACTGGATTCGTCAGGACAACCTTATTCTAAGTGCCATCATCTCGTAAATCACACCGACGATCATCTCCTTCATTGCCGCTGCAGAAACCTCAAAAGAGGCCTGGGACATCCTCGCACGCACATACGGCACCGCTTTTCGTGGACGTATCATGGCTCTCAAAGAGCAGCTCCATAATCCGGTAAAAGGTTCTAAATCTATTACTGACTTTATGCACGGTATTCGTGTGATTGTGGATGAATTATCTCTCCTGGGTGTTACCGTTGATTATGAGGATCTTGTCATAAAGGTTCTAAATGGTCTTGATGACCCGTATATGGAACTCTCTCATGCCATCCAAGCCCGTGAGTCTCCCATCTCTTTTGCTGAATTACATGACAAGCTGTTAAGCATGGAGGCTCAGATTACTGCTCGTGTGCCGGCCACCTCCGTCACATCCGACTCGACTCCGTCGGCTGCCTTCGTCGCCGGACAGCAGCCAGTCCGTCACCGATTCGATAGCCGCGGGCGCGGCCGCATCAGCCGCGGGTCAGTCTCCGGTCGCGGTGGTTACTCCAACAATGGCCAATCTCGCGGGTACAATGAGAAGTGCCAACTCTGTAGTGAATTTGGCCACTCCGCGCACCGCTGCCCATTCTGTCCCGTCTCCGGCGCCAACCAGCCCCCTTACGGTGGACCATTGCCGCTGCCAGCTTATGCTTCGCCGCCCTATCCAGCTGCTCACACAGCCCATCACTCTCCAACGATTCCCTCTGCATCCGATTGGATCCTGGACTCTGGTGCCTCTTATCACATAACCTCTGACCTTGCCAACATGTCTCTTCACAGTCCTTACACTGGCTTCGACAATGTGGTTGTTGGTAACGGTGAAGGTTTGACAATTACTCATACTGGACAACTTAACAGTCATTCCTCTCTTTTATTACATGGGGCTCTCTGTGTTCCACATATGCGTAAAAATTTGATCTCTGTTGCCCAATTATGTCGTCACAATAATGTTAATGTTGTTCTTTCTGATACTGATTTTCAGGTGAAGGATCGTCGCACGTGGACAACGCTCATTCGTGGCCCACTTAGGGGCAACACCTACTACTGGCCGGCGGCTTCCACTCTCCCATCTGCCCTCACGGCACAAAAGCTCTCTGCGTCATTGTGGCATTCTCGGTTTGGTCACCCATCAGCTAAAACCCTGCGTCATTTAGTGTCGTCTAGCAGTATAGAGTCCAGTAATGTGTCTGATCTTGCCTGTGTATCTTGCAAGCTTCATAAATGTCATAAGTTACCTTTTTCTGAGTCAAGTCTATCTTCTACTGCTCCCCTGGAGCTTATTTTCTCCGATGTATGGACCTCTCCGATTATTTTTAATGAAGGGTTTAAATATTATGTCATCTTTGTTGATCATTTCTCTAAGTATGTTTGGTTTTTTCCTTTACGCCGTAAATCTGATGTCTCACAAAACTTCCCCATTTTTAAATCCATTGTAGAGAAATATTTCGCTGCTAAAATCATTACTCTGTATACTGACAATGGGGGTGAATTTCTAGCTTTACGCTCTTTTCTTGCCTCTCATGGCATCTCCCATCTTACGCCACCTCCTCATACTCCTCAGCACAATGGCTATAATGAACGTCGTCACCGTCATATTGTTGATACTGGTCTCACTCTCCTTCATCATGCCTCTATACCTCTCATTTACTGGCCCTATGCCTTTGCTACAGCAGTTTACCTCATTAATCGTCTTCCCAAGACAAATCTCTCGATGCGCTCCTCCTTTGAATCTCTCTTCCAGAAACGCCCCAACCTTGCCAAATTACGTGTCTTCGTCTGTCAATGCTTCCCTTGGCTTCGGCCCTACACCTCACACAAAATGGATCCCAGATCTCATACCTGTGTCCTCTTCGGCTACTCTACTACTCAAAGCGCCTATCTCTGCTTTGAACCCTCAACGTCTAAAATCTTCGTCTCGCGTCATGTCACCTTCCATGAAGATGTCTACCCGTTCTCCAAAATGTCTAACCCCGAGTCTCCCCTTATACCCATTCTGGTCTCCCTAGAAGTCCTTCCGCTGCCGCCACCAGTACCTGCCGTTGCTCCCACTAGCGATCCTTCACCGGACGCACTCCCGGTGCCACCGCCTGCGCCGCCCGCGCCCCTTCCGCCACCGCCAGTGGCCCCTGCCGCCGCTACACCCATTATGCCGCCTCCTGCATCCTCTTAGGGTGGTCATCATATGCATACTCGCAGCAAAAATAACATATTTATGCCCAACAGGAAGTTTGGTATGTCTGCTGTCACCTCTCCTGCTGTTACTGAACCTCAGACTCTGTCCAGTGCTATGTCTGATGAGCGCTGGCGCTCTGCTATGTCATCAGAGTTTGATGCTCTGCTACGGAATGGCACTTGGGATCTTGTCCAGCCTGATTCCTCGCAGAATGTTGTGGGTTGCAAGTGGGTTTATCGCATGAAACGCAAGCATGACGGTACTGTGGATAAGTTCAAAGCCGGCTTGTTGCAAAGGGCTTTCATCAGCGTCCAGGTGTGGATTTCCAGGAGACTTTCAGCCGGTTGTTAAGCCGGAAACTGTGCGTTTGGTTCTCAGTATAACTGTATCCAAGGGCTGGCCTCTTCGTCAAATGGATGTGAACAATGCCTTTCTCCACGGGAGGCTTACATAGGATGTTTATATCGCACAACCACCGGGATTTATTGACAAAGCCTATCCATCCTATGTCTGTAAGTTACAGAAAGCTATTTATGGTCTCAAACAGGCACCCCGGGCATGGTACAGTGCGCTCCACCAAAGCCTTCTGACCATGGGTTTCGTCAACACTACCTCTGACACTTCGCTCTTCGTCTTTCATCACTCTGGTATTACGGCCTATTTTTTGGTGTATGTTGATGATCTCATATTGACTGGTAATGATTCTGCTTTCTTGAACCGTGTGATTGACTCTCTTGGGTCTCAGTTTTCTCTTAAAGACATGGGTGATCTAAGCTACTTTCTTGGTGTTGCAGTTCTGCGCGGCTCCAAGGGGTGTTTTCTTTCTCAGCGGAAATATGTTGTTGATCTTTTGACTCGTCATAATATGCTGGAGTCAAATTCTGTTCATACGCCAACAGCGGCGTCAACTCGCCTTCATCTGGCCGACGGCTCGGCCCCTGCCGACGCATCCGCCTATCGCCAGGCCGTTGGGGGCCTCCAGTATCTCTCCTTCACTCGTCCTGATATCTCCTTTGCTGTGAATAAACTCTCACAGTTCATGCATGCTCCTACTGTCACTCATTGGGGTGCAGTTAAGCGCCTATTCCGGTATCTGAATGGGACGCGTGACTTTGGCGTCTGGCTGCGTCCTTCATCTACCTCTGCATTGTTTCTCTGATGTTGATTGGGGTGCAAACTGTGATGACCGCTCCTCAACTGGTGCCTATGTTGTTTTTCTAGGGCCAAATCCTATTTCCTGGAGCTCCAAAAAGCAGCGTTCCATTGCGCGATCATCTACTGAGGCTGAGTATCGTGCCATCGCTTCTGCTGCCGCTGAAGTACGTTGGCTTCATTCCCAGCTGCGCGAGCTTCATGTCCCTCTTCCGGCTGCTCCTGTCATTTACAGTGACAACATTGGCGCCACTTATCTCTGTGCCAACCCTGTGTTTCATTCTCGCATGAAACACATCTCCATTGATTATCACTTTGTTCGTCAATTGGTCCAGAATGGGTCCCTTCGTGTTGCTCACGTATCCTCTGCTGATCAGCTTGCTGATGCTCTCATCAAGCACTTATCTCGTCCTCGGCTTCTTCTGCTGATGTCCAAGATTGGCGTGTCCTCCGGCCCTCCATCTTGAGGGGCGTATTAGGAAATATTGTAAATATCTTTTGTGTATCTTTTTATTATTAGTAGAATATTCTCTTATTAATTGTACAATCCTATAGTTGGTAGGTTTTGATTTTCCTTCATTATTGTACAATCCTATAGTTGGTATGTTTTGATTTTCCTGTACTCTATATATACTTTGGTGAGCAATACAAGAAACTTATTCTCCCAAAACTCTCTAAATAGATTACATTGCACCTATAATTGAACAAGATGTACACGTCCTGAATATATATCATTGACGAGGCAAATTAACGAAGTTTTAGACATTAGTGCAATTTATCAAAGGATTTCACTCTTATAAACAATTAATTAGCGCATTTTATTATGTTTAACATGCATGTTATTTGGAAGTGACGAAAAACAAATTATGGGCAATTAATTAACGGAAAAATGTCGTATTCAAATTAATAATTTTTTTTACATAGAGTATAACATCATTAATTACCACTTCCTGCTCCATTTGGAGCTCCATAAAATGTTGCTACAGCTGGTTCAACCAGCTAAAGACGCATTGAGTGATTTAACATGTGCACAAGTGCAGTGTTGGAACAACATAGAGCTATAAAAGTGAATATGAGAGGCAGATTAAAAGCCATGATATGTTTGATTTACTCGATAGAACAAGGGTTTATTGTCCTTAAGCTTTTTTTCTAATTGCTACCCTTGGGTAGAGAGGCTGTTTCCAAATAGACCCCCGACATCCTTCCCTCCAAGAACTTCCCACCCTTACTCTTTTGAAGAGACTCGAACTCACAACCTCTCAATTGGAAGTGAGGGTTGCTTACCATAAGAGCAACCCCTCTTGTCTATAAATCCTCTTCTTACAGAGGAGAAAACATAATGCTTACCAAATATTTAGGAATATATGATATCCAAAAAATATTAATGATTCTCCATGTTATACTGTAGTTTTACTTACCATAATGGCAATATATTGAAACTAATTACCAAAGACGTATATATAAGTCTTGATGTATTTATAGTAAATTAAGAGCTGATCATTGAACAAATTATGTTACACAAAGAGATCTTGCTAATTTACCATAATCACCCCTAGGTTCATTAAGGGACGATAACTACTTACTATTTCACATGAAATTATCTCGTTCACTTGCCAATATTTTTGTCTATTCTATTAAAAGATATTGAAAATTATTTTCTGAGTGCTATGATTTGAGATACTCTTCGAACTCTTATACTATTCAGTAAATTTAACAAATCAATAGAAGTATAAAACAAGCTATTTACTTGATAATCAAATTTAAAAGTAGACGCACATATGTTTGAAATAGTAAGTCAATTTTTTAAACATTTTCAGATTTAATTGAGAAACAATCTTTCGATTTTTGTGCACAAAACTGGCTAATATTAGTCCGGATCTAATCATTCTCGAACCAGTCGAATTAGTGAACAGTTTATTATAAGTTTCCAACTATCTCATTTCCCCCAAAAATCACCGAATTTCTTATCCTATTGTATGAAGTGTGGCAAGAATGTAAAGCTTAAAAAATGAAAAAAGTTGAACAAATTAGAAAGAGAAAGTACTGAGCTAGTGACTTTTACGAGCCCATTAACTCAAACTCAAACGTTAAAATAGCCCGGGTTAGCCAATTTTCGAACTGATCATTCAAAAATAGATAATATTTGTCAAGTCATTGAAAACTAACAACTGTTTTCTATAACAGAGACCGATCCGACATTATATACTAAAATTCGGTGCAACTGTCTATGAACTTCCAGCATGTTATGCTGGACCGGTATAATTTGCTGATTAGTGTAATATGCTGGAGTTGCAGTATACTTTGCTGGAACTTTGGTATAATATACTGGAGCTCTAGCAAAGTATACTGAAGTTCCAGTATATTATACTGGAATTTTAGTGTATTATGCTGGAGTATTTTTCGGATTTTGTACAGTATTTTCATTCGAATTTATCTTTACATGAAAATTGACTAAATTTCGATGACTTTTAAAGTAGAAACTAATTTTGAATGACCACTTATAAATTTGGCTATTTTTTAATTTCTTCCACCAAACAGCGATGCCACAATACAGCCCGTCATATTTCTCTTACTCGATTCATTAACAAGTAAATGACATCATGTAGCCACTTTAAAAGGCTGTCATTTAGGAATTAGCCAGTACATCCTGAATTTCAGTATTTCAGTTTAATATTTTAGGATAAAAGATATCCTAAATTATGCTTAAGTTATGATTTCTAATTTTAATTTTCAGGACAATATAAGTATTAGCTAATCTCTAAATAGAATCCATGAGAATGGCTATATGTGCACTTGGCCCATGATTCATTGGAATTATACAGGTATAATTCTTTCCCTGCACTTCGTGGCATTCGCATAAATGACCTTTTCTTAAAAAAAAAATTATTTATATTTTGACCCTGTTAGCCATTGGGTTGCATTGTGAGCCCAAAGAAAAAGAAATCCAACTTCTTATAAAGACAAATTTAACCACTAATTTAATGGAGGCATCTAAATTTAAAGAGTGGCCTTCAAAAAGCCTTATCGGCAAAATCCAATTAATTCCTGTTCCTCTAGCAAAGAACCTCAAGAAATTGATTTGCCTTCTATCTCCCTAAGTGCTCTCCCTTAATGGCTACATTAGCATTTGACAACTCCAGACCAAAAAATAAAAAAGTTTCTTCTCTATACTAACCAAATTTCCATTTGCTCTTAAAAAGTATTTTGAAATTGTGTTGAAAAATAATTTTGGAAAGTAAAAATTGTGTTTGAATATATATTTTATTTGAAAAAAGTTAGATTTTTATAAGTGAAAGAAAATATTTCACACAAAACTGCCCTAAAAGCAATTTTATGAGAACTTGAAAATTATTTTTAATTTTTTTTTTTCAAAAACTAATCATATTCCATGAACAAATATTGTTTTCAAATTATTTTGGTAAAAAAAGACCCAAAATCTATAGCCAAATCGGAATAAATAAACAATGGTAGATATATTTTTAGGTGTATCTATTAACAATTGAGTACTTTTAAAGGGTGGAAAGTGCATTTTAGGGACCAAGAAGCCTAGTTCGTGCTGGAAAAAAAGGTAACAGACAATAGGAGTTATAAAAGTTTGCGGCATGTCTAGGACATGTCCTTAAGGATATTTTGCCTACACAACGAAAGAATGAAATTACGCATATCTAGTATTCAACAAGTTCATCCAGTTATTAAACTGGAACAGAACAGTCAAGACCCAAGTTCTCCCTTCATGAATCGTCGTGACGATACCTAGTCTCTACGATTAGGTCAGCCTAACACTTTTCGAAAATGAAATAAAAGCATGGACATTAACTACTAAAGTGAAAAATATCTAATAAGCAACTGAATGTCACTCGTCATATACAATTATCACCTCCGAAATGTACGAAACAATTTCCAAAATCCAGAATACCGCAAGTCACAAGCTACTAAGAAGTCTTAAGAGTTCTATACATCATTTCTATAGAAAGAAGAAAAAATGAACATAGGGGAAATAGAGGAGACTCCGAGGATCTACGGGTACGGGCAGATGTACCTTGAAGTCTCTAATAAGCAGCAATGACTGCAACTAGTGCTGAGGCTGATAAGATGAACTTGGATCTACACACAAAAAATATGTGCATGAAAGAACATGAGTATACCACAATGGTACCAAGTAACTGCCAAGTCTAACCTCGATCGAATAGTGACGAGATCAGGTCAAGGCCCTACTGGTATATGTTGATACATAATTCCTAGGTATTTTTGTATCCAAAATACTTTCAAAATAGCTTGTGAATGAATATATAAGCATCCACAAGATGTTTGGTACTTTTTTTTATAATTTTTCAAGCATTTTTAAAACCAATTTATAACTTATTCTGTGCTGTAAAATCTAATATTTAGTATCAAATCTTATTATAGATTATTTTATATTCATATTTACATAACAATATAATTTATGTAATTTTTACAGGATTTTACAAAGCCATTAGGTATTTTTTTAAATTAAATTTGCATTCAATTATAATTTTAGCCTATTTATCAATTTAATGAGTATTTCAAGTGAAAAATCGCTCCTGGTATTTTTAATTAATTCTCAAACGTATTTTATTATCTCACTGATTTTATTGGATTTTTATAAAATCTTTTACTATATTTTATAAAATTAAATTTGGGAAAATTGGCTATTTAAAATATAGCCCTTAGTCTTTCAATTATAACCCCAATTTGCAACCCCAATCCAGCCCAATTTTTATCTCCAATTTACTTAACCCAATTTGAACACCCGGCCCAAACCCAATCTAAGCCTAACCCGCCCGGTTCCCCACTTCTAATCTTGGCCATTGATTTCATAGATCAACGGCTTGTATCACTACTTACCAAATTAAACCCTCAAACTCTTTAACATTTTACTCATTTTCAGGAATCCGCCGCCTTTCACTCCCAAATGCTCTCTAGGTTCTCTGAGAACCCTAATCTTCTCGGTTCCTCTTCACCGGCATTAATTGTCGGTCAAGGCCAGAAACCTCCATGTTCGTCTACGCATTACCCCTCCCGGCCTTAGGGTTCGAAGATCAGGGTTTTTGTCTCGATGCTAACTGCACAAGAGGTCCTTCAATGGAGTTTCACGGTTGTTCTCCGGCAAGCCTTTGAAGCCTTGGGTCCTTGCCAAGCTCCGTTGAGCCGTTCAGGCTTTTCTAGCCATTTCTGCGGCCTTTTATTAAAACCCTAATGATTCGATGTTCTTTTTTAGTTTTCTCTATGTTATCATATGATCTTCTTTGAGTACTAATTGTTTTCTGAAATTTTTATAGCGTTTCTCGTCTTTTTCTTCGCCTAGTCGTGTTTTAAAAGACTGTTCATCTCTTTCAATATCTAGGGTTTTCTGTGGCCTATCGGACTCTTTGATTTTGTTGTTTAGTTTTTGCTATTTTGTGTCCTTCTCCATGATTTTGAGCATTTTCTTCTTTAGCTCTAAATGTTTTGCCTCATTGATTACCTTTCTAGGGTTTTCGGTCAATTGTGATATGCTTTCTTTATAATGTTCTGCTCTTGTTCATTTTCGTCTATGATATTCTCTGTGTTCTGACTTGTAATGGGAGCCCTAATTTCTAAGGGTATTTTCCATTCTTCTTTCTCTGTGAACCCTAACAGCCTAATTGCTTTTTTGTATGTGTTTTACTACTCTATATGCCCAGTTTTCGTATGTACAGACTTCTGCATCTTTTATAGTACCATCTTCCTTTTTTCTGAAACCCTAATTGATTTTGGTACAAATATGTGATTCACTATTGTTCCCTATTTTCTGACTAAGTTCGAATGCTACTAGTATCTTGACTTCTTGATTGCCTGGGTAATTACCTGCCTTATATGTTCAACCGTGCGATTTTAAAATTTCTTATATGTATCTACCCTATATGCCGTGATTAATACTATATTTTCTTTCCAAAGTTGGACCTGGTTTATTTATTATTCTATCCGGTTCATTAATTGAAGGGGTTCCCTTCTCCTTAATTGATATGGATTGATTTCTGAATATTTCCTTGCCTTGTTGCTGCCTCTTTTCAAAACTATAAATAGGTTCTCTCTTTCTCACTTAGAACACACTCATTCTCGAGTTCTCTCTACTCTCACTCACCAGAACTCTCTGCTTTTCTCTTCCTTGCTACTTGCTCTCTCTTTGCTAAAGTTAGCCGGCTGAAAGCCAAGGCTAATTATAAGGCTTCTCTTTGCTTTGTTACTCAAATTGTGCAACTGGTAGGTCCTAATTTTGATTATCAACTTTCAACTACTTGTTTATTTTCACTCTGTTCTTTGCATGTTATACTTTCAGTTCAATATTCAGCATATAATCCCTTTCCCTTTTCCTTTGTTTGTTTCTTTAAGTACTTCATTTGAATTCTACCATGTTTAACTCCCTCCCCCTTTTCCCTGGGCTATTATGTTTCAGTTTAAAACTCTAACATGTTTTATTCTCTTTTCTCTGATTCCCTTACCTATTTTGTGCATTTCATTTTAAGTTCTAACCTGCTTAATCCCTTTCCCTCATTCCCTTGTCTGTTTTGTTATTTCAGTATGTTCAATTCTTTTCCCTTTAGTCCCTCTTTTGTTTATGAGTTTATTTTGGACCAAGGCTTTTAATTGCCTATACTCAAAATGATCCCACTACCTTTCCCCTCTCTTATGTGTTTGAGCCTTGACAAAGGCCTATTAGTGTCTTAATCACCTTCCACTCCCTTTTCTGACTTGTTTACAAGTCTGCTCTTGTTTGTAACCTTTGTAAGGAGTCTGGGGTGTGTCAGTCTCATTCAATAGGCTGGATATGACCACTTCATACACTGGTTTCCCTCTAATCCTCACTTTGCACTTATTTTTAGCCCTTTAAGTTCCTACCCCCCTTTGGTAAGCCATGCTTAGGGACTTTGAAGTTTCCTCTGAACATGGATGCCTTAGGGCTGGTAATTCCATACTTGCACTATTCCAGTTAGGGTGTAAGAAATGCCTTGGTCTCTTTGAAG
This sequence comes from Nicotiana benthamiana, assembly GCA_034376525.1. NCBI lineage: Eukaryota > Viridiplantae > Streptophyta > Magnoliopsida > Solanales > Solanaceae > Nicotiana > Nicotiana benthamiana. The sequence goes on along the minus strand of CM067323.1, from coordinate 15,686,476 downwards.
GCATTTGAAACTTTGTAGCACTCTAAAAGAGAAAAGCCTCGGATCTTGGGAGCTCGGATTTGGTAAAAGGAATATGTTGGACATTAAGTTGCTTCGAGATTCCTCGGGTCTGTTATAGCTGATGATGTATTTAAACTTTTTACTTCTTTAATGTCCTTTACTTCTTTGCCCGGTTTTGTAATAATTTGTAATGCAAAAACTCGGGGTATAGTGAAGGGGTCTGGGGTATTTACTTTCATGCATGCATTAGAGATCATGCCTATAGGATCATTTCACCTTATTGCATCAGTCCTTTATATAGTTACCATTACACGGTTGCATCAGTCTTAATTTAGATAACATATCTATAGTTTTAACACTATTGCATCCATATCACATAGAAAACATGCCTATAAAAGTTTACTTTTATTGCATCAATATCATATAGAAATTATGACTATAGGCTCACTTATCTTCACATCAGTAGAAACCATGTCTTAGGACTTTTATTTTATCCATGTATACTGTTTCCATGCCTATTTTATGATGTTGCCTCAACCATATAGATACCATGTCTATAGGCTTCCGTATTGCATCAACTTCGTATAGAAACCGTGTTATTAGGCTTGCATATTATAATCTCACCTAGATATCATGGCAATAGGAACTATATAAACGCTAGGCAAAACAGTAGGACGTCCAACTGTATAAAAGCAGCAACTAAAAGGTTAGCAAGTGAAATGTTGTGTGCGGTCCCGATGATTTCGGGTCGTAACAAGGTCGTAGGCAAATATTGACGCATTCTTCCCGTAAAATAACACAAGATAACCACTCTAAAGGGTTGTTATTTAGGAATTAGCCAATGTATCATAAATTTTAATATTTTGTTCAATTTTTTCGGACACAAATGTACTGAATTGTCCTGTATTTATGATTTTTAGGTCAAATTTTGAGGACAAATTAGTACGGGATAATTCCTAAATAGTAGACCTAATAATGGTTGTTCATGAACTTCCCTTTTCTTTTTTCATTTCTTGCGAGGATCAACAATAACAACAACAATAACAATAAAATACAATAAAAATAAGACTTTTAAATATTAATTCGTGAACGGCAAATTTTATTAAACTCCTAAAAGGAAAACATTTCAAAGTCATTTTTGTGACATTGATTTCACTCATTATTTTTGTGTTTGCATTGAAGAATATAATCAAAAATTCACATTTGAATTGTAGGTTTGTCCAGGTTTCCAGCCAACAGGAATGACATTGGGAGCAGTAAGTTTCTTGTTGAACTCAGTTGTGAGCCTAATAGAATATGGAGCAGGCTGCGCTGAAGGGTTAATATTTGTACCCCATGTTGCCCCAAATACATGATTCATAGTTATCGATTGTGTAGATCTTGCTGGCACAAGCTCCACTAAATTAAGATCACCATCTCCATTTTCAAACTCAACATTTACTGATAAGAAGTTAGCATTAGATCCTGGATCCACCTTGAACGCTACATTTTTGTTCTTGTATTTGCATGGTACCCTACAATAACAAGTACAACTTCTTAGAACAAATATTCTTTGTGCTATCAGTATATATAATTTTATTCAGAAAAGTACATACCTTTGGAAAGAGATTGCTATATTTCCCATATTACGTAGCGCGTCAGCTTGTCCAGGCTTGGCCATAGCTCCCATGGCAGTTCCACTTAGATCAAAATGAATAGCACCTGAACACCTAGGGCATTCATCTGTAATGGTTACAGTCACTGGCTTTCCTGAGCAAGGGCCTAGATTACATCGCACCTATAATTTCAGGAGGTATAAGTCATTCACAAAGTCTTAGACGTTAGAGCAATTTATCAGAGGATTTCACTCATATATACTGACAGTGTGAATTCCTTATTTATACAATTAGTTAGTGCGTTTTAATATGTTATAACATGTTATTGGAAGTGACAAAAAACTAAGTTATGGGCAAGAGTTATTATGGACCTGGTAGCAAGCTCCGCAGCCTAAGCCTTTCCTGAAGAGAGGAGCATTTCCAGCAGATACAAAGGAATTATAAGGGGGTCGTGATACAGCGTTTGTGTATCCACAAGCTCCTCCATCTTGCATTTACAAAAAGAAAAATTAATTGTATGGTCCAATTAATAACAGCGATCATAAAAACAATTAAAAAGATCTTTAATTAAGTATGTACTTCTCTAATATAAATAAATTAATGAAAATAAATGTTTTATGCAAATTAATAAAAAAGTTTTACATCATTAATTACCAGTTCCTGCTCCATTTGGAGCTCCAAAAAATGTTGCTACAGCTGGTTGAAAACCAGCTAAAGATGCATTGAGAGATTTAACATGTGTACAAATGCAGTGTTGAAACAAACATAGAGCTATAAAAGTGACAATGAGATGGAGATTAAAAGCCATAATATGCTTGATTTACTAGATATAACAAGAGTTTATTGGCCTTATTCTTTTTTTCTAATATTTCTTGGAGAAACTCTGTAGTATGAGTGTTCTTTTTATAGTGGAGAAAATATAATGCTTACCAAGTATTAAGGAATATTTGATATCTTAAAGGTATTAATGAATAATGATCCTCCATTTATACTGTAGATTTACTTACCATAATAGCAATATATTAAAACTAATTACCAAAGAAGCATGTATAAATCTTACTGGTTATACAGTAAGTTAAAGCGAAGATCTTGCTAATTTATCAAAATCATCCCTAGGTTCATTAAGGGATGATAACTACTTACCATTTCTCATGAAATTATCTCGCTGACCACTTGCCAATATTCTTTGATATATTTTTATCCATTCTATCAAACGATCTTGAGAATTATTTTCTGAATCCTATGATCTTGAGATACTCTTCAAATTCTTATATTCAATAAATTCAGCTAGCCAATAAAAATATAAAACTGTTATGAAATAATATAAAAGACAAGAACAATAACTCAAGAACAAGAGCAAATAGAGAGAAGAGTAGAGAGAAGTATTTTTATTAATATTGGGGTGATTTACAATGGTAGAGAGCACCTCTATTTATAGGGAGGATGATGATTTATCTACCAAGAATAGAACTCTAGAATCTCTCTAATTAAAGATATTCACCTTAAATAGAAGTGTATTTATAACACTCCCCCTTGAATGTCTATTCAATGATGTGCCTCGTTAAAACCTTAAAACAAAACCCAATGGGAAAAATTAAAGTAAGGAAAAAGAGTACACATGTTTGAATATGCGCCTATTGGTTGCCTCGTTAAAAACCTCGCAAGAAAAACCCGGTGGGACAAAACCTTGTAAGGGAAAAAGAGTGCAACGCGCATTAACTCCCCCTGATAAGAACATCAATTTATGTCCTTAAGTCTTCGCATCCCGATCTTGTGAACTAGCTTCTTGAAGGTTGACTTTGGTAGAGATTTTGTGAACAAATCAGTCATATTGTCGCTTGAACGAATCTGTTGAACATTGATATCACCATTCTTTTGAAGATCATGTGTGAAGAATAACTTTGGTGAAATATGCTTCGTTCTATCTCCTTTTATGAATCCTCCCTTCAATTGAGCTATACATGCTGCCTTGTCTTCATACAAAGTTGTGGGTAGTTTATCACACTTCAAACCACATTTGTCTTGGATATGATGTATTATCGACCTTAACCACACACACTCCCGACTTGCTTCAGGAATAGCAATTATCTCGGCATGATTAGATGAAGTAGCCACAATTGATTGCTTAGTCGATCGCCAAGATATGGCGGTGTCTCCACAGGTAAACACATAACCCGTTTGAGATCGAGCCTTGTGTGGGTCGGACAAATATCCAGCATCAGCATAACCAACAAGATCCGGGCTGCAATTCTTACCATAAAATAAGCCCATATCGGTAGTTCCCTTTAGGTACCGCAATATGTGTTTGATCCCATTCCAATGTCTCATCGTAGGAGCCGAGCTAAATCTTGCTAAGACATTAACTGAAAAGGATATGTCAGGCCTTGTAGTATTTGCAAGATACATTAGTGCGCCAATTGCGCTAAGATATGGTACTTCAGGACCAAGTAGCTCTTCATTCCTTTCTTGTGGTCGGAATGGATCTTTGTTCACATCAAGTGATCGAACAACCATCGGTGTACTTAAAGGATGTGCTTCATCCATGTAAAACCGTTTCAGTACCTTTTCTGTATAGGTAGATTGATGAACAAAAATTCCGTTTGCCAAATATTCAATTTGCAAACCAAGACATAGTTTAGTCTTTCCGAGATCTTTCATCTCGAATTCATCCTTTAGATAATCAATTGCCTTTTAGAGTTCTATAGGGGTTCCAATAAGGTTTATGTCATCGACATATACGGCAAGTACAACAAATTCCGATGTTGTTTTCTTTATAAAAACACACGGGCAAATGGCGTCATTTATATAGCCTTCTTTTAACAAGTACTCACTAAGACGATTATACCACATTCGTCCAGATTGCTTTAGACCATACAAGGATCTTTGCAATTTAATTGAGAACATTTCCCGAGATTTTGAATTATGCGCGTTTGGCATCTTGAGTCCATAGGGAATTTTCATGTATATCTCATTATCAAGTGAGCCATAAAGATAGGCAGTAACCACATCCATTAAGTGCATGTCAAGCTTTTCATGGACAGCAAAACTTATGAGATAACGAAAGGTTATCCCATCCATTCCAGGCGAACATGTCTCTTCATAATCGACACCAGGCCTTTGAGAAAAACCTTGTGCAACAAGGCGTGCCTTATATCTTTGTACCTCGTTTTTCTCATTTCTTTTGCGTACAAAGACCCATTTATAGCCGACAGGCTTAACACCATTAGGTGTTTCAACTATAGGGCCAAAAACTTCACGTTTTGCCAGCGAATTCAATTCTGATTGAATTGCTTCTTGCCACTTTGGCCAATCCTGTCTTTTTCGACATTCTTCAACAGATTGAGGTTCGAGATCCTCACATTCTTACATAATGCTAGATGCGACATTATAAGCAAAGGCATTATCCACCACAATATCCACTCAATTAATATTTGCCTCAATATTAATTGGATTTAGGGATAGTTCCGTATTTTCCAGAGTCTCGGGCTCAATGGATTCTTCATGAATCTCAAAATTTGTTAAATCATGAGATTCTTTCGTGGTGTCATTTTGATCGTTCTTTTTCCTCTTTCTAGGATTTCGATCTTTGGAACCTAATGGTCTGCCACGCTTCAGGCTTGCATTCGACTCATTGGTTATGACACTAGATGATTGTCCAACAGGGACATCAATACGGATTTGAACATTTTCCGCGGGAATGTGGGATTTCGTTATCCTTTTCAAGTCCGTAAATGCGTCAGGCATTTGATTTGCTATTCTTTGCAAATGGATAATCTTTTGTACCTCCCTTTCACAAATAGAGGTATGTGGATCAAGATGAGATAATGATGCATTTTTCCACAAAATTTCCCGTTTGGTTTCACCAACTTCTCCCCCTAATTTTGGGAAAAGTGTCTCATCGAATCGACAATCTGCAAATCGTGCAGTAAATACGTCGCCTGTCAATGTTTTGAGGTAGCGAATGATGGAGGGCGATTCAAACCCAACATATATTCCTAACCTTCTTTGCGGACCCATTTTGGTGCGGGATGGCGGTGCTATAGGCACATATATTGCGCATCCAAAAATTCTTAAATGGAATATATTGGGTTCATGACCCAAAACCAATTGCAACGGGGAATACTTGTGGGAATTCGTCGGTCTGAGACGAATTAGCATTGCTGCATGTAAGATGGCGTGACCCCATACCGAAGTGGGCAGCCTCGTTCTCATAAGTAATGGCCTTGCAATCAACTGCAGGCGTTTAATTAACGATTCTGCAAGACCGTTTTGAGTGTGAACATGAGCTACAGAATGTTCAACTTTTATCCCGATTGATAAGCAATAATCGTTAAATGCTTGGGATGTAAACTCAGCAGCATTATCCAGTCTAATGGACTTGATTGGATTATCTGGAAATTGTGCTCGTAGTCGAATTATTTGTGCCATTAATTTCGCAAACGCAAGGTTGCGTGATGACAACAGGCACACATGAGACCATCTACAGGATGCGTCTATCAAGACCATGAAATACCTAAACGACCCACTAGGTGGGTGAATAGGTCCACAAATGTCCCCTTGTATACGTTCCAGAAACGTGGGTGACTCAGTCCCAACCTTTGTTGGTGATGGCCTGATAATCAACTTGCCTTGATAACACGAAGTGCAATGATATTCATTATTCGAAAGAATTTTGAAATTCTTTAATGGATGCCCATATGAGCTTTCTATAATCCGTCTCATCATGACCGATCCTGGGTGTCCCAATCGATCATGCCAAAGTACAAAGGTATTGGAATCAGTAACCCTTTGGTTTACTGTTGAATGTGCCTCAATTGCACTAATTCTTGTCCAATACAGGCCACAAGATAAAGACGGGAATTTCTCAATAACCCTCTTTTGGCCGGAGACATTCTATGTGATGACGAGATATTCAAGATTATCTTCATCTATTGTCTCAATATGATAGCCATTCTGGCGTACATCTTTAAAACTCAACAAGTTTCTCTTAGACTTGGAGGAGAACATTGCATTCTCTATGTTTAACGTCGTGCCTTTGGGCAGAGTTACAATTGCTCTTCCGGAGCCTTCAATCAATTTACTACTTCCAGAGATTGTAGTAACGTTTGCCTTACACATATTTAGTTGAGAGAAATATTTCTTTTCTTTGAGTATTGTATGTGTAGTACATGAATCAACTAGGCAAATATTTTTACAGTTGGACGTTGATCCAAGTTCGCTTTGTGAGATATCCATATTTGCTATCCCATAGTTTGACATACAAAAGAGATACACGAACATAAGAATAAACAAGTTCAATTCGTTTGTGTAACATAATATTTTCAAAATCTGCTGCTAACAGTTGACTAACAAAATCAGATATGTTATCCATAATTGATTACTTTGCAGTTTGAAAATTTCAGTTTAAGCATTTTCTTCAAACAATCGATTGTTAAACACAAACAATCGATTGTTGAACATTGACAATCGATTGTTAAACACACACAATCGATTATTTGCTATTTTGACAAACCAGATCACTGTCTTAAGACAATCGATTGTTAAATATAGACAATCGATTGTTGGCTTATTTTGAAAAACTCCAGAGCAGTCTTAAGACAATCGATTGTTAAGTATAGACAATCGATTGTTGGCTATTTTGAAAAATTCCAGCACTGTTTTAAGACAATCGATTGTTAAGTATAGACAATCGATTGTTGGCTATTTTGAAAAAATTCCAGCACTGTTTTAAGACAATCGATTGTTAAGTATAGACAATCGATTGTTGGCTATTTTGAAAAATTCCAGATTACACTGTCTTAACGACAATCGATTGTTAGACAAAGACAATCGATTGTGGATGATTTTTGAAAAATTCCATACACTATCTTAACGACAATCGATTGTTAGACAAAGACAACCGATTGTGGATGATTTTTGAAAAATTCCAGATTACACTGTCTAACGACAATCGATTGTTAGACATAGACAATCGATTGTCGATCAATTGTTTTTCAGCTTTAATGCGAAAATATTAGATAATCGACTAGTTTTTCAGGCTAGTCGATTACCCCTAAATTTTATTGATATTTGAGCATATTGAAGACATTCTAAAGAACTACTGCTAACATTGCATCATGAACTAACTAATACGAGCTAATACTAATGACTATTAGTTTATTCAATAACTAATACAAATAAGTAGAACAAAATCAAATAACTCCATCTTCTTTCATCACGGACCCATCGCCGATTAGGTGGTCTATTTTCCCCTCGGGTTGCTCAAAGAAGTCTGCCACATCCAGGTGGGTGATGTCCAAGTTGTCGTCATAGACAAAATTTGTTTCAGGGCCTTTTCTCTTTCGAGATGCTTGATAAAGGTCAACCAAGTGTCTTGGTATACGGCAAGTCTTTGACCAGTGCCCTTTCCCACCGCAACGATAACATATAGTTTCTGAACCATTTGCCTTAGGATCTTCATGACCCCGTTTCTGCTTTCGGTGGTTATCTCTCCTTGGGGGTTGACGGACTTCATTGGAATTTCTTCCTTGTCTACGTCCCTGGCTATGACCCCGTTTACGACCATGACCATGGCCCTTTTCATGTTTGGCATAATGAGAGTGCACCTTATCTGCTTCAGGCAGTGGTGTAGACCCAGTGGGTCGATTTTCGTGATTTCTCATGAGCAGGTCATTATTTCGCTCAGCCACTAGTAGAAGAGAAATCAGTTCAGAGTACTTTGTAAAGCCTTTCTCTCTGTACTGTTGTTACAGTACCATATTGGAGGCATGAAACGTTGTAAACGTTTTCTCAAGCATATCATAATCGGAGATTTTATCTCCGCATAGCTTCAATTTAGAAGTAATTCTGAACATTGCAGAATTATATTCAGAAACGGACTTAAAGTCCTGGAGCCTCAGATGAGCCCAATCATATCGTGCTTGTGGCAGAGTGACCAACTTCAGGTTGTCATATCTCTCCTTTAAGCCGTTCCACAAGATGAGTGGATCCTTGACGGTGAGATATTCAATCTTCAAACCTTCATCAAGGTGATGGCGCAAGAAAATCAAGGCCTTCGCACATTCTTGGGTGGATGCTTTTTCTCTATCTTTGATGGTGTCTCCGAGACCCATAGCATCTAAGTGGATTTCAGCATCCAACACCCATGTCATATAGTTCTTGCCCGAAATTTCAAGGGCAACGAACTTTCTTTTCGTAATGTCAGTCATAATCGAAAATTAAATTAGGAAGAGGGAAATACCTTAGATTTTTCGAGAATGGTTCTTGAGATGGTAGAGTCTCGTGCTGATAACGTGTTATGAAATAATATAAAAGACAAGAACAATAACTCAAGAACAAGAGCAAATAGAGAGAAGAGTAGAGAGAAGTATTCTTATTAATACTTGGGGTGATTTACAATGGTAGAGAGCACCTCTATTTATAGGGAGGAGGATGATTTATCTACCAAGAATAGAACTCTAGAATCTCTCTAATTAAAGACATTCACCTTAAATAGAAGTGTATTTATAACAAAAACATGATATTTACTTGATAATACCATGTTTTATAGACAAGAGGAGTTGCTCTGATGGTAAGCAACCCCCACTTCCAATCGAGAGATTGTGAGTTCGAGTCTCCCCAAGAGCAAGGTGGGAAGTTCTTGGAGGGAAGGATGCCGGGGGTCGATTTGGAAACAACCTCTCTACCCAAGGGTAGGGGTAAGGTTTGTGTACATACTACCCTCTCCAAACTTCACTAAGTAAGATTATACTGGGTTGTTGTTGTTGTTGATATTTACTTGATAATGAAATTTAAAAGTAGACGTACGAAACTTTCATATGCACATATACGTACGAAACTTTCATAACTAACTTATGGTCAGACAATTTTTTTATGGATAGTCCAATAGTGGTAAAGGATGTGTACAAATGATAGATTATGCACAAAATTTATTATCGCTTCCGCCTCTAGCTATTTGTCGTATTTTGCTTTTACACGTCTTTTAAGATATATTAATTAGGAGAAGGGTTGGACTATTTTACTCTTAGTTTGTATTAAGATAATAATCTCTCTGAATTGATTATTTATTCTATTTATATGATATTCCCATCTTTAAAAATAATTATTATTAAGGGTAAAATGAGGGAAAAAAATAATTTATTTTGTCCTAGACTTCTAAAATGATAAATTATTTGAGACAACTATTTTTAGAAAGAAAAACAGATAATTGTATAGTCGCTTTTAAAATAGCAGAAACTATATATATATATATATATATATATATATATATATATATATATATATATATATATATATATATTCATACATTCTGTATATTATATACAAAACTTATATAAATTATATATACTTTTTCGGCTATCAAATATAAATAATTTTTGGCGCGTACTAAAAATGATAATACCCCTTATTTATTGGAGTATATAAGACTCGAAGTCCGTAAAAGCTTGGCAATTGCTGCAAATTGCATCTTACGGAGGAGAATCTCATCTAGGGTGTATTTCCCCGTCATAAAAAATGAGAAATTTTCATAAAGCACTATCTTGTAGTAGTAATTAGCCATTTATAGATACAATTTGCTATATTACGGTTTATAAATACATTTGCTGTCGCTATTTGATGTATTTGATGTATTTAAGCTATTATATTCATGAATACAGTAGCAAAAATAGGCGTGAATCGGGAAAGTCTAGTATATCAGTCGTTGTATTCGAGTGTATTCGATTGTATTCATAGCGTGAAACATGGGATTACAGCTGGATAGATTACTGTACTCGACTATATTCACGGCGTGAAACATGGGATTACACTATTTTTTAAAACGGAAAGTGTATCAATTAACATAACACACAAAATTTGTATTTACGGTTATATAAAATTTTCTCAACTCGAAAGCCCCCCCCCCCCCCAAAATATAGCAATCTTCAGAGAAATTATATAATATATCTTAATACATAAATTATATTAATTGAAAAAACATATGAATACATAGAATACAATGGGATACATTGAAATACAATGAAAAAAAGACAGTGAATACAATAAAATATATAAATACAACGAGATACATTAAATTACAATGAAAAAAAAGGCAATGAATACAATGAAATCCATGAAGCCACTCCGGCGAATCTGTGGCGGCCTAAGAGTAGAATTGGTTCGAATACTTTGTAATGGAGGATTTCAGGCTGGACTACTCGATCGGAATGCCGTCTATTTTGATGAGGCCTTTCCGCTCCTAGGGCTTGATTTCGATGGTCGTTGCTTTGATTTTGAACCTCCGTCAAAAGAAGAAGAGATCTAAACAATATACTCCCTAGGGATAAAGAATCCATGATTATACAATAATCCTCGGCCATGGATTTGGCATTATCCAATCTGTCTGGAAACACCTTGTACCTTCCCTTGTCGGTGAACATCAACACCTCGTTGGCGAATCTGTGGCGACCTTACCTCGATTTTGATAAGACCTTTCAAATCAGACTCTTGCACTTCAAATTAGTTGTTGCATGCTATATCCTTTTGGAGGAGCTTCAAATCAGTTAGGAGCTTCGATTTTGATCGGTGTTGTTGCTTCCATATTTCGTACTCACCTCTTCTCCAAACTCATCCTTGTTTCAATGGGGTTTGAATGGTGATCCACAGAAATTCTGGATGGTATTAAGATAAAGGGTTATGTTTTACAACGGAATGTATAAATGTAGAGAGAGAAAAAAAATAGTGTAACTGATTAGCATATTTAGTGGCTTAGGGATAGGAGATAACCAAAATTAAATATTTTTCTATAAACCTTAAAAGGTATCTATAGAATATAATTTTTTTAAATGGTATTTATTTAACACAAATAAAATATTAACCTTTGTTATATGAGGTAAAAATTCCTATAAAAATTGAAGAAATCACACTCTATATCACTTGACCCACTATCCTAACAAAATATGGCCCATATTTTTCCTTCTTACACGGTATGACCCAGCTTTATATTGTTGAAATTTTTTGTATTGATTAGCCCTCGCCGCCCAGTTCCATTTCCAAATTCTCTTTCAGACTTTCTCCCTACCCCACTTTCTCTTTCATTTTCAATCTCTTGCTCTTTCTCTGTCTCTTTCTCTCTGGCAAAATAGTCAGATTCTTTTTAAGATTTCCTTGATCCCTTCATTATCTTCCTCTTCCACAAAATAATTTGGTGAAAAACAAACAATCCACACCGGATCTATATTTTGTAGTCTTTTTGCAAATATTTCATTGAGGACAATGGGAAGAGGATTTGGGTGACGGTTTTGTGGCTATCAATTGTGCATGATTCTTTACGTGAAAATTTATTCAATATAAATATTGGGTTGTTTTTGATGTTATGGGCTACTGTGTCTCTTTAGAAAAAGGAGGATATATTATGAAATCTCCTTTTTTGGGTAATTTTTTTATGGGCTGTCTTTGATCTCACTTTAAATAACTTCTAAAGGGAGGAAGAATGATGTATATGTTGTATATACATATATATATATATATATATATATATATATATATATATATATATATATATATACTTTGTATAATCATGTATAACCATGTATATTTGTGGGTACTCTCATAGTTATACAGAATTATACATGATTATACACAAGTATACAAGATTATACATAATTATACCCATGTATATTTGTATGTATAACAATGTATATAGGTATTTAATAATGTTAAAATGTGTTCATCTCATATCAATCAAAGAGTTATTTTTTTCTACAGAAAAAACAGAAACTTCATAAATAATTCACCATTAAAGATACAAAGACACCTTATTTAGTGTTTTTTTTTAAAAAGATTATTTAATTCAGATATTGTAGCAAAAGGGGTTCATCTAAACGATAAAGAAAGGGGATACGAATGTGAAATCAGAAGTAAAGTACAGAGCTAATAAGGATGCAATTTTGTTGTTACTACATCAATGGTTAGTTCTGTATGAGAGTATAAAATATAACTGCTGTTCTAGTAGAGGTAGTGGGGAGATGAATTTGGGGTTGAGAGGTGAAGAAATTGGGGTGTATTTAATGAAGTTGTGCGTTAGGCGGCTGAAAATTATTTATGGACCGCATGAAAACTGTATTTGTGGGTTAGCTAGCTAAAAAGTGCTTTCCCCAAGTGTACTTATGTGAAATTATCCCTAAAAAATTGGACTAGATTGTTCAGATGATTACATAATTTTAGGTAATTGGCTATCAAAGTTATCTATCTATTTTTTTTTCTTAAAAAATCAGTTTAATTTTACCTTATTAAGCTTCAATGTTTTTTTTTTGTTACCTAATTATCTTCAATGGTCATCTTTTTGATTTATATGATATTCTTTTTTTTTTATTAAGATTCAAAAAGAATAATATTTTTGGCTTATTTTAGACCACAAATTTCGAAAGTATTAATTTTTTTAAATGTGGTGCTCAGTCAAACAATATCACATAATTAGAACAGAGGAAATAAAATACGTAATTAGAAACTTGGACCAATTTAGAACCCTACTCAACCCTAAATCAATTTATTACCTGACCCGACCTATGCCCAAGCACTAATATTTTCGTTTACTATTCAATGTCTAGTGATAAACTTCTCAAGATGTCCCTTTGGGGATGACCCTGTAGGTTTGTAGGGTGGTTATCCATACAAATGGCATTCCCCTCATTTCGTTCTAGGTCGAGCAGGTATACCTAGTCAGAGACGGATCCAGAATTTGATAACTGCGGGTGCCATAATTTTTAATGCAAACTTACCATTAATGAAGGAAATTGAATTAGGTTGTACATTTAGTTGGTTCGGTCCGTTAAGAATTAATTTCACTTAGTTGATTTGATCCATTTTTAATTTATTTCGATTTATAATATTTTTTGTGATCGCCAAATTAAATAATCTTTTTTCTAATTTGATATAATTCTCTCAATTTAAATTCTATTGAATTATGTGATTAAAAATATAAAAAAATATAATATACACCCATTTTATCTCCATATAGCTACACTATTATTAAGCCTATTGATACCATCATTGCAAAAAAATAAAATTACTGGAAACCAAGGAATAACATTATATGGGTGAAAAGAGAATAATTAAAATCACATCCAAACAAAATTTAGAGATTTTGGAAAAAGGAAAGAAAAGTATAATTTAATATACTATAGAATGGAATTATACAATGAGACACCCTCCACCAACTCTAGATGTTCCATGGATCCAACCATGCTGGGAGTCATAGTCACACACTCCTTTGTTGAGGTCGGGAACCCCACGAGTTCAAACACCACCTCCTCCTCCTCCTTCTGCAAACAATCTCAATCAACCAGAACAAGGGGAGCAAGGGCAGAATCTCCAAGCAGAGTTAGACGCAGCCATCGCCTACAACAGAGAGACCAGGCCAGTGTATGCATGCATGAATGGGATAAAGTGCTTCATGCTGAAGGAGGAATACGAAAGAAAAATATTCATAAGGTTCCCGCAAAATCTAACGACAACATCCGTCAAAATAAGGCCAACCACAAATCCGGGAGTAGGCAAATACGCCATGCTATTTCTCCCAACCTTAAGGATAAGCCCAGGGCAATCTAGTTCTACCTTGTTTGACTCTGACCATAACCATATGAATTTTGTAATCTGGAATTGTAGGGGTAGTCGTTCTATGGAGTTTAGAAGAAATTTTAGGGCTTTTCTAGACTATTACAGTCCATCCTTAGTCGTTTTACTGGAAACTCACTCCCAATCCCACCAAGTTTTAAAAGATAATTTTAACTTTACTGGTATGATAGAATTCCCAGCCATAGGACAGGTCGGGGAGATTGTTGTATGTCGAATGCTGCGGTTTTAGATGTTGCACAGGTTGCTACATCTACGTAAGAAATCCACTGCCATATCAAGGTTAGTCCACTACCATTCACTTTTCTTTTTACTGCCATATATGCTAGTAATATCCTAGAAAATAGATTACTTTTATGGAATAATCTTAATTGTATTTTGATCATTACAAAAGACCTCGGTTAATAGGAGGAGATTTAATGAAATTCATGATGCTTCTGATAAATTTGGAGGACTTACAATAAATAATAAACGAGCTAACAAATTATTAGACTGTTTTAATTACTGCTCTCTTAATGTTTTAGGGTATAAGAGTAGTAGATTTACTTGGACAAATGGTAGACATAATAATGCTAATATTCTTGAAAGAAGTGATCGTGTATTAGCAAATTATGATTGGTAAGCTCAATATGAAAATGATTTAGTAACTCATCTTCCGCAAACTTATTCGGATCATTGCCCGGTTTAAATTGAGCTACAACCTTATATTATGCCTTGGAAAAAATTATTTCGATTTGAAACAATCACGACTACTCATCCTTCGTTTGAAACTGTGGTTGTTCAAATTTGGTTGGAAAATAAACAACTCATAAAGGCAGTTTCTAAGTTTAAAGAATCCATATAAATTTGGAATACCAACATTTTGGAATATTTTTAAGCGTAAAAAGAAATTATTGGCACGCATAGCAAGACTCCAATCTTCTATGTATTATCCTACAAGCTTGTTCCTACAAAAGTTGGAAACTGACCTCAATTATGAATTTAATCATATCCTTAAGTTAGAAGAAGAATTCTGGAACTTAAAGTCCAGAATAAATTGGCTTAACGATGTGGATGCTAATACTAAATTTTTCCATCTCACTACTTTAAACATACGGCGCAATAACCGTATTATTGCAATTCAAGACTTAGGTGAAAATTGGATCACAAACCCTCATACTATAACAAGTGATATTATTCATTCTATTCAAAATGGTTTACCACAAACCACTCCTACTCGAGCAAAACTACTAGGGTCTATCCTTCCAATATTGTTAACCATCATTAATAGACTATGTTGGATAGACCACTGCAAGATAATGAAATTCTCACTGCATTACATTCCTTTCAGCCTTTCAAGGCACCTGGACCGTATGGTTTACATCCAGTTTTCAATAAAAAGTACTGGCATATTATCGGGAACTCTGTAAAAAAACACTTTCATCATGTGTTTGAAAATTTTGAGATAGACCCTATTATTAATACTACATTTCTATGCCTAATTCCTAAGAAGCAACATGCTGCTACTATAGCCCAATATATGCCTATTAGCATTTGCAATACTATTCATAAGATTATTACTAAAATTATTGTCAATCGTATTAAACCAGTCCTAGAACACTTAATTGACCAAACTCAATCTAGTTTTCAGAAAGATAGAAGGACTGCTAATAATGCGATCATAGTACAAGAAAATATAACTTGCTTTCGCAATTTGAAGGGCAGTCATTCTCAAATGCTTCTCAAATTTGACCTTGAAAAAGCGTTCGATAAATTAGAATGGTCTTTTATTTATAACACTTTACTTAATTTAAATTTTCCTGCCAATCTAACTAAGTTTATCATGTCTTGCATAACTATTACTTCCACAAGCATTTTAATTAATGGTTCTCCTGTGGACTATTTTCTTCCAACCAGATGAATAAGACAAGGAGATCCACTGTCACCTTACATATTTATCTTATGCCTTGAAATGTTATCTAGGAAAATAAACTTGGAAGTTTACTATAACATTTGGCATCCCATACCTATGGGTAGGAAGCGTCCTCAACTATCTCATCTCTTCTTTGCGGATGATATTATTTTGTGATAAAAAACAACACACTTCTTGTGATTCTATAGTCAATACTATTACACTTTTCAGTGAGCAATCCGGGCAAACAATCAATCTCGACAAATCAAGAGTTTTCTTTTCAAAAAACTGTAATAGTACTCTCAAGAGAAATTTGAAAAATACGTTTAACGTAAAAGAGGGTACTCGATTTGGGAAGTATCTGGGCTTCCCCATTTTAACTTCTAGACCTACTAAAGGGGACTTCCAATTTTTAATTGACAATTTCAAGGCCAAATTAGCGGGTGGAAC
This sequence comes from Nicotiana benthamiana, assembly GCA_034376525.1. NCBI lineage: Eukaryota > Viridiplantae > Streptophyta > Magnoliopsida > Solanales > Solanaceae > Nicotiana > Nicotiana benthamiana. The sequence goes on along the minus strand of CM067323.1, from coordinate 15,669,931 downwards.
AAAAGAAGGAAGACAAACTCTTATACGATCAACCCTCAATACTCTTCCTAAACATATTATGCAATACATTGCATTACCAAAATGGGTTATTGTCATTCTTAATACTTATCAAAAGAATTTTTTATGGGGTACTACTTCTAAAAATAGAAAATTACTTCTTGTAAAATGGGCAACTATTACTCAACCACTAGAAATGGGGGGCCTGGGTATCCAATGGTCATAAAAATGATGCCTTACATGCTAGTTTAGCTTGGAGATTGTTTCAAAATCCCACACAATTATGGGAACAAGTTCTAATCCATAGCCATTTTAAGAGGCATAAATACAACACCTTTCCTCATTCAAGAGTTTGGCATAACTTAATTGAAGGATGGGCACATTGTGCTTTGGGTTATCAATGGAGTTTAGCAAATGGTAAGCATGTCAACTTTTGGACAAAACCTTGGTTAATACATAATTTCTCTTTGAGGAATCGCATTTTTGGTCCTCTCCTAAAAGCTGAACTCAATAAACATGTATCAGCATACATTCACAATCATAATTGGAAGATGCAAAACCTTCCTTTTAGATTACCACAGGATATACAAATCCTAATACAAAGCACTTACCTACCTAGTACAACTAATCATGACCAACTTATTTGGGCACTGACACCAACGGGCCAATTCTCTGTCAAATCCATATATCGCCAACTTCAAGAAGCTAGTAAAAGTTCTAACAAGATAGGAACAGTTAATTACAATTGGATTTGGAAACTTAAAGTTCCTCCAAAAATCTCCTTCTTCATTTGGCTCGTTTGTCATGCCAGATTACCCACTGCTTGCTATCTTCATAAGCTTAATATTATTAATAATGACTTATGTTCAGCCTGTGGCTTAAGCAATTCAAGCATCCAACATATTTTCTTTTGACTGTGTTAATGCACAAGCACTTTGGAAAGAATTCAATCTACTATCAGTTCATTGTGTCATACCTACCACTGGAAATCCTACGCATTGGTGGCATGATGTGTTAGGAAAAAATAATTAGTTGGGCTACTTTAAACAACTACCTATCCAGTTTACACTTCCTTTTGCGTTTTGGCAGCTATGGGTAGTTAGGAATAAGAATACTTTTGAGAATATTCATGTGCTTCCTAGTGCGCACAGAATTTATAACCAAGCAGCTGAATATTACTACCTAACAAACCCTAAGAAATGTAGTCAAAAGATTATACCACTTTATATTAAGTGACATCCACCGGAGGGACAACTGCTTAAGCTTAATATAGATGGCTCCAACTCTATAAACTTGCTTAAGGGAGGAATTGGAGCATGCTTTCGAAATGGCCTTAGTGATTGGGTTTTACGATTTTCATCACCCACAAATAATTGCTCCAATCTGCTCACTGGATTTCTTCCATTACTTATGGGATTAAAAATTGATGTATCTTTTAATTTTACTTCTTTGATTATTGAAACTGATGCAACTCTAATGTTAGATTTTCTTAAGAAACCTACGCCAAAATATGCTAATATCATTTCTGATTGTAGGTACTTGCTCCACAGGCTGCATGATCTCAAAATCCAATATATCTACAGGGAACAAAACTGTGTGGCGGACTGTTTGGCTAAAAATGGATCAACTCTTGTGGAGGCAAAACCTATGCTTTTTCAAGTCCTCCAAATTTTGTCCTACCTTCATACAAGCAAGATCAGGAGGGCAAGCTGGGTAGAAGGCTATGTAAATCGGCAACAAATGCTCCTGCTAGTTTGAACAGTTTTAATTTAGGCTCTAAGTGTGCAAGTAGTAGTTCTAGTAATATTAGTTTGAATAATTTTGCTTCAACAATGACAGTAGCTGGTAATCTGATGCAGACAATGCATCCTTCAAACTCTTATGTGTCTATTACAAGCAAGATCAGGAGGGCAAGCTGGGTAGAAGGCTATGTAAATCGGCAACAAATGCTCCTGCTAGTTTGAACAGTTTTAGTTTAGGCTCTAAGCGTGCAAGTGGTAGTTCTAGTAATATTAGTTTGAATAATTTTGCTTCAACAATGACAGTAACTGGTAATCTGATGCAGACAATGCATCCTTCAAACTCTTATGTGTCTATCTAAGTTTATATATATATATATATATATATATATATATATATATATATATGTATATATATATATATATATGTATATATATATATATATATGTATATATATATATATATATGTATATATATATATATATATATATATATAAAATATCTATCTTTATTACCAAAAAAAGGAATTGTACAACGAGACTCTACGAAAGAAAATAGAAAGATAAAGAAATAAAAAGAAGTTAAGAAAAGAGCAAACACAAAACAAAGAAAAGGGACATGAAACGACACGGATAAACGAAAAGTTTTGGAATTTGTTGGGATTCGATATTGCATCTGAGGGCTGGGCAGTTACAAGTTCAACCATGGCACCTACAACTACCTTGTGAAGTTGGATGTTAAGCTTTAGTATATAACTCTTTTTTATGTAAAATACCAGTACATAGATATAATTTTACCCGAGCGACCCGGTGGCGTGGCACCCGAAGTAAACTACGTAGATCAGCCCTTGTACCTAGTGCAGTTTATATCCCAAGTTTAGTTTGGAAACAATTATACATTTAAAGATTTAGCCAACGTGCACAGAGTACTCATCCGAAGGACATATGATAATTTTTCTGAGGTTCCAAAAAGAAAGTTCTAAAGATACCTAGGCATTAAAATTTTAGTTTTGTTTGTGAGCTATCAATCAATATGAATAATGTTAAACTTGGAAAAAAATCGTACTAAGATATGAAAGGTTGTAAGTTATTAAACGAAAGCGGACAACAATAAACGGGGGAAGTGCATGAATAGCTACTAACAACGGCTGTTTTATTGTAAAGCCAGTGTTTTCAGTGTAATTAGGCTTTAGTGTAATGACCCGGCCCGTCACTTCTTGTATTTCAGCCTCGACATCCCCGTAATATGTTTACCCGTATGTTGGTATATGTGTTTGGTGAGTTTGAGATGTGTTGGATTGAATTTGGTTAGAAATGAGACCAATAGTCTCTTTAAGGAAAACTTAAGTTGGAAAAGTCAACCGAACATTGACTTGTGAGTTAGAGGGCTCGGAATGGATTTCCGACGATTCGAGTAGTTTCGAATGATGATTTATGACTTGGGAGAGAAATCAGAATTTAATCTGGGGGTCCGGTGAAGAATTAAGCTTAAATTGGCTAAAGTTGAATTTCGGCGAATTCCGGTTAGTAGGTGAGATTTTGATCCGAGGGTCGGAATGGAATTCCGAGAGTTTCAGTAGCTTCGCTAGGCAATTTTGGATATTTTTCGTAAATTTTCAGGTCATTTCGGACGTCGTTTTTGGATCAAATGCGAGTTCGGAAAGTTATAGTTTATCTTAAAATGAAATTCAACGATATTAGTGGCTTTTGGTGTTAAAGATAGCGTTTTTATGGCACGAGCAAGTTTGAATGGAGTAATAAGTCGTGTTGGTGCTTTTGGTTGAGGTCCCGGGGGCCTCAGGATGATTTCGGATGGTTGACAGATGGTTTTGAAGTTGAGAAGTGCAGCAGATTTTAGACTTCAGGTGTTGCAAATGGGTTGCTATATGCGATCGCTGGCATGGAGTTGCAGTCGCATAGAATGTTGGGCTGTGGGATTGAGTTTTTTCAATGCGATCGCGAGAAGGGCGATGTGATCGCATAGGTTGAGGTCATGGTTCCCTGTGATCGCAGAGGGGAGGCTGCGTTCGCGTAGGTATGGTCAGCGAAGATATGTGATCGCAGGTAAGAGGTTACGTTCGCATAGGTCAGTGGGGAAGCTTGGGAAGGACGCATTATGCGATTGCAGGAGTTGTTACGCGATCGCATAGAGGAAGTCAGAGCTGGGCAGTGGGTTTTTAATATCATTTCATCCGCAAGTCTCTTCACTTTTTCCTCCATTTTTGCAATATCTTGAGAGCTCATTGACGGATTTTGAAGGGGATTTCACCGTGAAGTGATTGGAGGTAAGTCTCGTGGCCTTATTACATCATTTTATTGAAGATTCAGCCATAAATTCTCTGAAATTGGGTGTAAATATTGAAGAACTAGGGCATAAAATTTCAAATGAAAATTTTGGAATTTGGAGGAGCATTTGGACTCCGATTTTGATGAATTTTATATGTTCGGACTCGTAGCGAGACGAGGATTCTGAAAATGTGAATTTCGTAATTTTTTGAGAATTAGGCCCGGGGCTCGGGTTTTACCAACTTCATGTTTTTGGGTGTAATTCGAGTCTTTTGGATTGTGTTGCGTTCCATTAGCCTATCTTTGACGTTTTTTCCTATTGATTTTGATCAGATTTGGCATCCGCGGAGGGAGATTCTCGAGGGAAAGTCATTTCAAGCTAGTCTACGGCCGGCTAGAGGTGAGTAATGCAAGTAAATGTTGTTCTGAGGGTTTGAAACCCCAGACTTTTACATCGTAACGCTATGTTGAGGCGTGACAGGCACTCCATGATGAGTGTGGGGTCGGATACTGCTGGGGGATTGTGACTTGGTCCATCCTGAGTGAGATTTATACTATATTGGCGTATGATACGCACAATATGATGACCATTATTAGGCTTTATGTCGTGTTTGGGGCCTAGTGCCGACCTGTGATATCCTTCGGGAGTTGGTATTACTGTTGTAGCATGATTGCATATCAATAATTATCAGTCCATGGTTTCAAAACATTGTTTTCAAAACCCAGCCGTGTTTCAAATGTTCAGAACTCATATGCTATCTTTTAAATGTATTTCGGCTGAGTATTATTGTTTATAACTGCCCAAGGGACTTATGATATATTTTCTAGACTGATTTTGGGTGGCTCGGGCTGTGCACCGCAGCGGTGATTAGAAACAGTGGTAACACGGACACTGTGTGATATGAGCGGTCAGGTAACATGGATTGGCCTGGTTATTGATTTTCGCCACTAGATTGTTGCTTTGATTATTCACCACTAGATGACTGGTTTGATTATTCGCCACGAGATGGCTCGTTTGATTATTCGCCACGAGATGGCTGGTTTTGATTATTCGCCACGAGATGGCTGGTTATTGCGCTTGGGCTGTAGGAGCCCCTCCGGAGTCTGTACATACCGCTAGTGAGCATCGTCGACGATAAATGATATGGGTGGCTCGGGCTGCACGACTCAGTGGGTACTGGATTGTACCATCATATGCATTGCATCGCATCCCTGCATTTGCATCACACACACACGCACGCACGCACACACACACACACACACATATATATATATATATATTGTTGTTCAGTTGTTCAGTTGCAGATACTGTTATACACAGTTTTAGCTTACTTTGTGTAATTATTGGGTTTTCTGCTTTCGGAGCTTTATTTACTATTATTACTCGCTGGGTCGGAGTACTCACATTACTCCCTGTACCTTGTGTGCAGATCCAGGACAGTCTCATGTAGAGTAGATATTGTGGTGGTCAGCTTTCAGCAGTTCGGAGTGTCGAGGTTGCTTCTCGGCGTTCGCAGCCATTGACTCTCCCTCCCCTGTCTTTATTTCCTGTTTTTCCTTTGTACCTTCAGTACAAACAGACTTGTATCGGATATGGTTTTACATTTTAGAGGTTTTGACTTGTGACACCTGTTCCTAGGTGGTTTATTATTGGTTTCAGTATATTCCGCTCTGTTTTGAATCTTAAATCTATTTCGTTTCTGAGTTATCATTTCTTTATTGTCTTTCATCTGAGATTATTGATATTAAGGTCGGGCTTGCCTAGTCTTACGGCCGGGCGTCACCACGACCGGGCGCCACCACGACCGGGTTTGGGTCGTGACATTTAGCCACTACTTTAATAAACTTTAACCGTCCGGATGAAAATACCCTTCTGCTCATGTCCTTAACTTCAAAACTTCAGGACTACATGTCCTTAGATTTTGAACTTTAAACTCTAAGTTCAAGACTTTAGGACTATATGTCCTTAACTTTTGAACTTGGAACTCTAAATTGAGGACTTCAAGGCTACATGTTCTTAACTTTTGAACTTGGAACTCAAACTTCAAGACCAAGTGCCCTTAAATTTTGAACTTGTAAGTCAAAGTTAAGGACAATAGTTAAGGACCTATTGTCCTTAACTTTTGAACTTATAACTATAAGTTAAGTACTGTTTGTCCTTAACTTTTGAACGTGTAACTGTAAGTTAAGAACTGTCTGTCCTTAACTTTTGAACTTGGAAATCAAAGTTAAAGGACCTATTGTCCTTAACTTTTGAACTTATAACTGTAAGTTAAGGACTATTTGTCCTTAACTTTTGAGCTTGTTAGTCTAAGTTCAGGGCCCATTGTCCTTAACATTTGAGCTTCTTAACCTGCGTTTAGGACCTATTGTCCTTAGCTTTTGATTTGCTTCTTCTTTATAATTTTTTTACGATGCCTAACCAAAAGGCGTTTGTCATATTGAACGATCTTCTCCCGCAACAAAACATTAAAATGGCTCCTCTGGAAAATATGGTGCCATTACATCAAGACCATATCCCTTGGAAGCCCACAAAAAATATTCTACTTCAAGAACTCCAAGTTCTGTGCAAAATGCACGTTGTCTCTCTCTTCTTTGTACTCTGAGATCTCATATTTAGGATACATTGATTGATAAACTGGATTGGAAATTAGAGTAATTATCTTTGACATAACTTTGTTTATTTAAGATTGTCAGCATTTAATATTGGGGGAAAAAGCACGAGGTTCAATATCGGCGAAATGGTAGAACGGATCTTCAAATCATTATCTTTTTTTTTTTTGCTGATATTTCATATTTGTCCATTAATTAAACGTGAAACTTATAAACTTAGCATATGGTGATAACAAAGAGTAACTACTCTATTGTCCCTGTTGTGTCTTCAGGCACAAAACGAGCATATGAAACATAAAATTCTCCAATCTGCAGGAAATCCCACAACGAGAGCTAACAAAAGCCAGAAAGGAGAGGACTGATACAAAAGCGGAAGGAAAGGATAACTATGTCTTTTTATATTAACTATTATACTTATCCGCGCGATACGCGGATTGTCTTAAAAACTAAGGTTAACATAGAAAAATATTAAAAAGAGATATATATTACAAACTATATTTAGTGACTACATTAAAAACACATTAAACGGAAAAAAATAGGTGAATTCTATCGGGCTATGTCTATGTATTTGTTGATAGGGACAACCAATCCCCACGAGCCATTTTAACATACTTGAGGAAATCTTAGAAGTCTGGTGGTCTTCAAGACCTATAAACAATCAATTAAAACATCAAGATTTGTGTACATTCTATAAGGAAAGAAGTCACAATGAATAATAGTTTATTGTTCACCTTCTTTGTGTTCCCTAATGAAAAAAAGCAACTTGATAGTTAGATGAAGTATTTATCTTACTTAATTCATCTGTCAAATTTAACTTAATCATTTTACTAATGTGCTATTGTATATGCAGCTTCGTTGCTTCGTGGTATTAATGATGGAGTATCAACAAAGAGCAGAATAGAAAAATCACCTGATCCGAGCAGCATAGAAAGATTAGATAGATGACGCAAGTGATAAAAATTTGCAGAATGTTTTTGAGTTCATTCTTTGCAATATTTTAGTCGTTGGCAGCTCTATTATTTGACTCTGAAGACCACCCAGAAAGTTTTGTGTTATAGCTACCTGTATCTTTAGATTGTGGACTGCTTATTAATTATTAGAAACACTTAATTTGCCTTAAGTTTGTAAGATTAAATGGTTTAGAAATTTTGTTGGATGAGTACTCTAGGAATTTAGTACTCGCTCGGTCCTTTTCTGTTTTTTATGTATAAAAGCTAATCTACACGATTATAGTTCAATTTACACAAACTACTGAGGAATAGAAAGGTTTTGATTCAATTTCAACTGTGCAAAGAGGTCTACACAGATTAATTCCAGTTGATTTATTTTTCATTTTTATGGAAATGTTTAATTTGATAAGCACGATAATTGAAAGCAAGAAGAAGATAGGAATGCTATAAGCTGTTACTATTAAATACTGTATTATGTTTCCGTTAATTTCAGCTTTGTGCAGTCGTGTGAACATTATAAGTTGAGTTATTTTGGTGGTGAATAGAAAACAATCACACAAAACTCCTAATTATGTGTGTGTCGTGAATTTAGTGTGATCTGTAGTAAAAATTCCATCAAGACTAAAAGAAATTTTAGCTGCTCCACTCAAACATGTAATTAGCCAAAGTAATGTAGCATCAGTTATCTGGAGATTTGGGAAAGGATGTTAGGGAAATATGCCCTTGTTGCACCTATGAATATACCTCACGCTGCTGTATTTCTCACTACAAGCTTAAAACGGGGATTCATAAGTGTGCGTTGCATTCATGACGGCGCTTAAATGAGATATTAAAGTAACTTCCAGTGGATGCTTCTATCAATTATCTTTCAAACTATGTATCAAATTATTGGTATACTTTTCCTATTTATTTCAGATTTACTTTAGGACCCAGTTGGAAACAGTGTTGAACCCTTATTGGTGGTGTAATTATTATCTCTTGATCAACCAAAGGAGTAATTACATGTAATTATTACAAATTTCCAACCAAAGGAGTAATTACATGTACTGGATGAGCAGATTTATATTACTTTCTGATCTCTCTACAAATAAAAAAATTTGATACTGCAATATAACACTATTTTTTTTGATGAAGTTACAATGTTTAAACATGATTTAGCAATGTAGAACATGTCGACCTTGAACAGAGGTTCTATTTGGTGAAGGATATGTAGGATGTTGCTAGATTACTGCAAAAAATAGTGGCTCATTCAGATATAAATTCCTTTAAGGGACATTTAATAAGTTAGTGTTATTCCATTATGTTATTTATTTTATCTAATGCTCTTAAGAAAAAAATAATAATTAAATGACATGTAATGTTGCAAGGAAATAAAAAATTTGCATTAATTAAAAAAATTATAGATAGTCGTAGAGACGGTCCTCCCACTCTGCTTCAAATTTAAGAATATAAACTCAAAAAAGGTTCACTTGGCCGCACCTCGTGATAAATGTCAGTTAAAATACTATCTAAAGGTTTTCCAAGTGAATCTACTAAAATTAATAATGCTTCCCAATCATATAGTATAATTTTGTCTATAGCATCTATTAGTGCATCTCGAGTGAGCTGATAACTTGCAATATGTAGATCTAATGCAGGCCTAAGCTCTCTAAATTTCTTTTCTTTTTCCCTTTGTTGCGCCCTTCGATCCCTTAAATTATTTTATATAGGCCTTGGGACATTCCTAATGACTTTAGGCTCAGAGCCAGAATAATCATTATTGGAATAAATATTGCGACGTACCCTTCTACATTGTCTCGTTCCTTGAGTTCAAGAAGTCGCAGTTGTATTCAAAGTTGTCCTTATTCGGTACCTGAAATAGAGCTTTTAGGTCATCCAATATCCATGATAATCAATAAATAAAGAAAAAAAACTTAACGTTAAGAGAAATTGCAAAGCTTTGATAGTTGGAACCGTTGTAACTATTTTGGAAATTTGAAACTTGTATGACACAAGTTTATGTGAAAAGAAAGAGTTAAACCCAAAAGTCCAGTAATTATGCATACACCAAATGCAATTCCAATAGGAGCCAACGCCTAATGTCTATCTTAAAAAAGAAGGAAAATCCTTGTAAAAACCATAAGAAAAAAGAAACAAAATTCATTATCACTCATTGTACACAGTAGAGGAAAGCCCGCTAATTCTAACTTTTCCTTCCACTCTATGGCCATTCCACTTGTAATAAAGAATGAGGTTTGTTAATTAGCCGAAGGAAAACGAGAGAAAAATAAACAAAGTAGGAAATATGGAGTATTTGTAAGCATTGAACAAAGAGAACCTCTGTAAGCAACAATTATGCAAATCGCAAATCTGTAAACTGGGGTTAAAGTTCATATCGTTGTTATCGGGAGAAAATTTAGACTGTTTCTGCTTTTGTATATCCATTAGATTTTTTCTGCCTTGTTTCTTCTCTTCTTCCACGTTAAATTCAGTCGTACAAATTTAGAAGACTTTGCCAAAATAATTGTTACCAAATATTATGGGACAAATCTCTGTTTTTCGTTGTTCTCTGATGTTTTCTTCGTCTGACCCCTCTCTATTTGTGTTCTTTTTATAGATAGAAGATAGATGATGGGATTGATATAGTGGGAAAGTGGGGATGATTGGGAAGGGGACGTGAAGGATATGGTTGGGATGTGAGGAGTGTTGTGTGGGAGTCGGAGATCATGGGGGAACCAGTATGACACAGAATTTTCGGAATCATTTCAACAGATCGTCCATAGCTTTGTTTGTTCAATTCTTGCTTAATATATATTGACTTGTGAACCTTTTTTTTATCTATATAATTCGAATAAATTAAATGGATTGAATCTGTATTTCGTATGCCAAAATTTTTAGAATTCGACAAAAATGAAAGAAAACAGAAAATAGTTGTTATGATTTTCAGTGTATTCGACTGGCTACTGGATATTATACCAACGGGAGATTTCGATGCTTTCTTCCATGCAGCAAAGCGTGAATATGGTCCGTTAGTTGCATGCTATATGGTCCGTTAGTTGTCGTGTATTTTGATACACCCAAGCTTGCCAAATGCTATTTTTGAGCAAAGCAGATTTTGTCAGATAGCGCTTAACGTAAAACGGAAAAGACGTAGTTTGCTTATGCAATGCATGTGCATTAGATTCTGTAGCTTCTGCTATCTTTTTGTGATGATCCAATCGGTCGTCTTTGAAATTCATGTCCCGTTCCTCCATTTCTGCTATTTTGATTTATCGGAATGTTAGGTAATAGAATTTGGGGTGTTTTGGGACACTTAGTCCCTAAATGAGAGCTTAAGTGTTGGGAATTGGTCCGTAAATAGAACAGTATCAAGATGACCTCGGAATGGAAAACCGATGGTTCCGTTAGTTCCGTTAGGTGATTTCATAGTTGGAAGTGTGTTCGGAATGTATTTTGGATATCCGCAGCTCATTTAGGCTATAAATGTCGAAAGTTAAAATTTTGAAATTTCTGGTCCGATAGTGAATTTTTGATCCGAGGGTCGAAATGGGATTCCCGAAGTTTCTGTAGTACCATCATGTCATTTGGGACATGCATGCAAAATTTCAGGTCAATCGGACGTGTTTTTTTAGGTTTTGAATCGAAAGAGAGTTTGGTTTAGTTTTGAAGTTTTTAAGTTCAAATCATTGATTAATTCGTGTTTCTGGCGTTGTTTTAGGTGGTTTAAGGATTGGTACAAGTTTGAATGATGTTATAGGAGATGTCCGTAGGTTTGGTCGAGGTCAGGGAGGCCTCGGGTGTGTTTCGGATGCTCAACGGAGCAACTAGAGTTTCAAATTTGCAGCAGAAATTGCAGTCAGGGATTTCCTCTACGCGTTCCCGACCAGGGCATCGCGTACGGGTATCTTCACCCTCCCCCTTCATCGCTTTTGCGTGCACATCCCTACATTCGCGAAGCTCAGTCAAGCCCTCTTCCGGGTTCGCTTCCCCAGCACCCGCGTTCGCGATGTTCAAGTCATGGACCCCCCTTCTGTTCTTCTACGCGTTGCGTGTTCGTGGCCGGATTCTCGTACCTTTCAAGCCCAAACCTTCACGTTCGCATTCATTCCTTCGCGATCGCGAAGGGTAGTATCTGGTCACTTTCATTTTCCTCAATGCGAACACGATGGACCCTACGCCTTTGCGATGCATTGATACCTGACCAGTACTTACATTTCAAAAACGAGGTTTTCTTCCATTTTACAAAAACTCAAGCTAGGGAGCTCGGTTTTAGAAGATTTTTCGAGGGTTTTTATAGGCAATGATTGGGTAACGAGGTGCCCGTTGCTGAGCCTAACACGGTGGATTTCATGATAGCACTAGGATTTCACGAGTCATGGGCCGCATGTTACGGTTCGTGGACACTATGGCTCAAGCTGGTTTATGTCTAGCACACCCAACTGCTTCACAGGTAGGAGGGGGAGCCCAGACCCCTACTGCTTAGGCTCTAGGTCATACAACTGCAGTATATCAGACTACGGGTGCACTACCCGCAAATGGGGTTCAGTCAGTTGCTGCATTGGCACCTTAGCCTAGGCCAGCTGTGGACGGCGATTCGTAAAAGTTATTGGACAAATGGACCAGGCTGCACCCTCCAGTCTTCAGGGTGAGCGTCATGAGGATGCCCGTGACTTCAATGACAGGTGTATGGACAGACTGCACAAAATGAAGATATTGGAGTCGCATGGAGTTGACTTCACTACTTTTCATCTTAAGAACAAGGCCCGAAGGTGGTGGCACTCCTATGCACTTGGCAGGCCAGCAGGTTCTCCTCCCCTCACCTGCGGTCAGTTCAAACAGTTATTCCTTGATCGATCATTCCACCCTCTGAGAGGGAAGAGCTGCATCATCAGTTTTAGCATCTAGAGCAGGGTCAAATGTCAGTGCCCGATTATGAAGCGAGGTTATCTGAGTTGTCTCGCCATGTACTTATGATACTTCCCACAGAGGCAGAGAGAGTACGGAGATTCGTTGTGAGACTACACCCACTATCCGGTCAGGTATGGACCGAGAGGTAGATATGGGCACAGGGTATCAGCTAGTACTTGAGATTGCTCACAGGATTAAGGGTTAGCGTTTGAGGGGTAGAGACCAAATGTAGCAGGATAAGAGGGACCAATTCTTTAGAGAGTTTAGAGGCATCCCAGCTAGGGGTAGAGGTCAGTTTGGGAGGGGTCAGCCTAGCAGGCCCCCAATTTCAGCACCACCACCTGCTTGGGGTGCTCCAGTGCGCTCCTATTTTAGCACCATGCTAGAGAGTTATTATCGCTCGCTAACTATTCAGGGTATATCCAGTAGGTATTCAGGTCCTCCGAATTCTTCCAGTTCTTATTTCAGTGCTATACCAGAGAGTTCATACCACCCACCGGCTATTCAGGCTTTTTCTAGTGGATCTTTTGGTTTTCATAGTCAGCTATCCGGACACCAGGTTAGCGCACCGCGTTGTTTTGAGTGCGGAGACCTTGGACACGTGAAGAGATACTGCCCCAGGCTTAGGGGCAAGGCAGTGCAGCAGGGGCAGTAGCCTATGACTCCAGTACCAGCGGCTTAGCCACCTAGAGGTGGAGGACAGACTGGTAGAGGCCGTCCTAGGGGTGGAGGTCAGATGGGGAGAGGTTAGCCAACTACTACTCAGTCGGGTGGAGGCCAGACAACCGGTTCTCTAGCTAGATTCTATGCCCTTCCGGCCAGGCAAGATGCATTGGCCTCAGATGCCCTCATCACAAGTATTTTATTATTCGATCCAAGGTCTACTTATTGATATGTATCCTCTCTGTTTGCTCGATTCCTGGTTATTTCTCCTTAGCCTTTGGGTGTTTATATTCATGTGTCCACTCTTGTGGGTGATTCTGTGGTTGTGGATCGAATCTACCGGTCTTGTGTGGTTACTTTTTATGGTTTTGAGACTAGTGCAGACCTTCTGTTGCTTGACATGATCAATTTCAAGGTCATCCTGGGCATGGATTGGTTATTTCTATATCACGCCATCCTAGATTGCCATGCCAAGACTGTTTCACTAGCGATGCTAGGATTACCGAGGTTTGAGTGGAAGGGTTCCACAGTTGATACGCCTAGCAGGCTTATTTCATTACTGAAGGCTCAGCACATGGTTGAGAAAGTGTGCTTGGCTTATTTAGCTTATGTTCGAGATGCCACTACAAAGTCTCCGATGATTGATTCAGTCTCAGTAGTTTGAGAGTTCACCGATGTCTTTCCTTCTGATCTTCCTGGCATGCCTTCGGATCGTGATATTGATTTCTGTATTGATTTGGTTCCACACACTCAACCTATATCTATTCCACCGTATCGTATGGCTCCCAAGGAGTTGAAGGAGCAGCTGGAGGAGTTGTTAGCAAAGGGGTTTGTTAGGCCCAGTGTATCACCTTGGGGTGCACCAGTGTTATTTGTGAAGAAGAAGGATGGGACTATGCAGATGTGCATTGACTACCGTCAGTTAAACAAAGTCACCATCAAGAACAAGTATCTGCCCCGTATTGATGATTTGTTTGACCAGCTGTAGGGTGCTAGGGTGTTCTCTAAGATTGACTTGAGGCCAGCATATCATTAGCTGAAGATTCGGGACTCACATGTCCCGAAGACTGCATTCAGGACTAGACATGGCCACTATGAGTTCCTGGTGATGTCATTTGGCTTGACTAATGCCCTAGCGGCATTTATGAATTTGATGAATAAGTTGTTCAGGACTTATATAGATTCCTTTGTTATCGTCTTCATTGACGACATCTTGATATGCTCACGTCGCCTGGAATGCAAATGAACTTGGATTTTCTCAGTCTAAACCTTTGACAAATCTTGTGCAATCTATGGATGGGCAGGCCTCAACAGCATTATTTTGGGGCCACTATTGGATGATAATTGCTTCTATATCTTCTTATGAAAAACGTGATTTAAAATAGAAGCATAACTATCATCCACAGGTTGTTGTTGCACAAGATTTTCGAATAGATATCGTTCACGAATTATTCGTACTGCCTCCATTTCCCTAATTGGCGTGGCATTATTTCAATATTAACTTGTTTTGAAAAGAATGAAACATTTATATATTATTTTAAGGAGAAAATTCTATGGCAACACAAATACAATGACATATATAAAACGGAAAAGGCCTACAAATGCTACTCAACTTTCATAAATAGTTTATCCATGCCATCCGTTAAAAAATTACTATTTCCATGCCGCTGACGTTAAAAAAATGGCTTATCCATGCCATTATTGACTATCGACTTAATTTTTATTTGGCTCATCCATGCCACTGTTGTTAGTCAATAATGGCATAAATGGGCCATTTCATTAACACCAGTGGCATGAAATGAGCATTTTTTTAACGGATGACATGAATAGACCATTTCTGAAAGTTGAGTGGCATTTTTAAGCCTTTTCCATTTATAAAATTATAATTAGTTTCATTAGTTTTTCATCCTTTATATCTTTCGAGTCAAATAATACAATAAATTGAAACAGAGGGAGTATTAAGGGAACAAGGAAGTTCTTATTAACCCAAATATCACTCCAATTAAATGTTCCTCAAATTTCCAAAAGATAAAAGACAAGTCAGATATATTTGAGGGATTTGACATATGTTTTGGTTTGGGAAATGATTTTTAGACTCAGAATGAAGGTTTATTTTTAGACCTGCGTCCACTTATTGTTATTAGTTTCAAAATAAAGAGACACACAAAAAGCATGTGTTAGTTTTTTCCCAGTTATATAAAGATGAATCTATTTATATAACATTAAGCTAAAAATTCTCTCCACACATTGAAGTGAATCAATATAATGGACGTGGCAGTATCTACCAACGTATGAATTCTGCACATGGCCACCTCCAAAATACCTCCACCACCTGCAGCTACTTGTTCAATTTACTCTTTCGGCCGTGGAACGCCGTTACTTGTATCAAAAGCCAGCTGCCTCTCTACGGCAGCTGCAGGCCACGGCATGGAAACTGAACCATCACCTTATCAGTATTCTGATAGACGTTCAGGGAATAACCAACCTACCATGTGGAATTTTGACTATATTCAGTCCATACACAATGATTATACGGTAAATTCATTTAGCACATATTCATGTTATTCAATAATCTGCATGATTCATTCGTTGTAATATCATTCAAAAGGTTACGTACGCGGGTTAGGGACAGTCCTTCCCTAAAGTAGGTAAAACAACTGCTTTAGATCCCACATTTGTGAGCCCTCCATTTTTTTATACCCAATAGGCTATATAAAAGTTAAAATGAAAAGTTATGTGACGTGAAGATATTTGATTTCTTTCTTAAATATGTATATATAAAAAGGATTTGCAACTGCTATGATTTATGTCAAGATAATTGCATTTGAAATTAATTTCGAACTCGAATTTAGTAAGAAACATGTGATATATAGGAAGAAACAATTTGATGAAAATGTCGATAATGAAATCTCAAAATCTCTCTATAGAAAAAACTACGTTTTTCACTTAAAAATAAATTTAAACAATTCGCAACATATGAAATTTTTTTTTGTTTTCTATTTTGCGGTAAAAAATTGAGATCACTAAATGAAGGAAATTATAAAAAAATATTAACTTAATCTTAAATGTTTCTTAAAGCATAAAGATTAATTTGATATTGATCATTTAAATTTATTTTCTGAAATAAAAATATTGAGAAAAATAGTACAATTAGAAGATAATAACTTAATTGATATATTCAATCAAATAAAGGATTTGGTTTTATTTCCAAATGCCTATATTATTTACAGAATAATGTTAATAATTCATGTTACCGTTGCTTCAGCGGAAAGAAATTTTTCAAAAATAAAATTCATAAAATCTTGCGTAAGATCAACAATGTCTCAAGAAAGGTTAAACTGATTAGCTATATTCTGAATTGAGAGACCTAGGGTGTGTTTGGTATATCGAAAAATATTTTTCGTGGAAAACGTTTTCCAAGAAATTATTTTCTTGAAAAACAAGTAGTAATCTTATTCATTTTCCGGTGTTTGGTACGCAAATTAAAAAAAATGACTTCTCAAGAGTATTCATAAATAATCCAGGTATAATAAACATGAAGTCATTGACTTTCAAATCAACAACCTTCCAGACCCACAAATTTCATAAATTTTTCGAACCGCTAAACATTCAAAACTGCGGAATTTCGAACCCCTAAAGTTTATAATTTCTAAACATTTAAGTTCCAAACACATAAACCTCTGATCTCATAATTTTGGAACTTAATAATTTTTGAGTGTTAAAAATATATTTAAATTTTTTACTGGGGTGGGGTCAGGGGGTTAGGGCTGGGGGGATGTAAGAAAATAGAATTTAAATTACAAAAAAAAGTTAAAATTTTTTTGTGGGGGGGAGGGGGCAGGTGGGGGTTGGGGGGTGGAGAAAAATAAAAAAATAAAAATTTAAAATTACACAAAAAAATTAAGGTCAAATTTTTTTTGGGGGGTGGGGGTGGGGTGGAGGGATAGTAGGGTGGGTGGTAACGGAATGGTGGGTTGGTGAGGATGGGAAAGGTTGACAAGAAGTTTTGGAAAATGTTTTCCCTTCCCGTGATAAAGAAAATATTTTCCTCCAATTGGAGGAAAGTGAATTTATAAGAAAAATATTTTTCAAAACATTTAAGCCAACCAAACATGGAAAAACTGAAAAATATTTTCCATCATACCAAACACACCCTTAATAGGAGAAACTGTGTATAAGAAAACTATTATGTAATTACTTTACATCTTAAAAAAAGCTAAAAATAAATAAATTTGACTTCATATATATATATATATATATATATATATAATTTGTTATGTAAAGGACTGTGACTTAAAATGAAGATTACCTAATACTGTCTACAAGTATTTATCTGAGGGTGAGGCTTGAACGCCTTTTCCCTTGTCTTCAGTCTTGGAAATTGTTGGTCTCATGCTGTACATGTAAAATATTCTTATTAAGTGACAATAATTTTTAGCATACTTAAATGATTTGCTAAATTATTATCTTTTTTTCTTAATGTGTTCATATAGTATCCATAAAATTTAACCATCTTCTTCTACTACTATTTTTTGCATTTATCTTTATTGATGAAACTTGACGATAGTTTCATAATCAGTTCTCGTTGTTACTTCTTGTTTATTTAATATATATAATTTACACTATTTAATCTGTCGATTACAGTTAAAATTTTTGTATCTATACTACTCATATTTTCTTTTTCTTTATATTTGCCACTTTGGTATTCATGTATTTTCTCTGTATTCCTATTATTATATTTGTTTGGTTTTGCTTTTAAAACTGGTCCCCGAAACCTAAGGCCCTTCGTAAAATTGGGCTTTAGGTCACAAAATTCGTTGGCAGCCTTGACTATAGGTTAATATTCGAATTGATCATTTGTAAATGTGTTGCGCTGGGAGAGAAGTATATGCCGCGTTTTAACGAACTAAATGAGGAAATAAAGAAGATGATAATGGCTGAGGGATCGCAAGAGCTTGAGAAATTGGAGCTGATTGATAATTTGAAAAGGCTTGGAGTTAGTTACCACTTCAAGCATGAAATTACGCAAATTTTGAGGAGCATACACCTAAATGCAGTCACAAGAAATTCATTATACGCCACAGCTCTAAATTTAGACTCTTAAGAGAACATGGTTTTCATATCTCTCAAGGTAATGTTTTTGCCAAACCAATTTCCTTCTTCTTTCATGCATCTGATATTTGGTCATTTTATTTAATTTCTTCCTGGTGTTTTAGATATACTGAACGATTTCAAGGATGAGCAGGGTAACCTCAAGCACAGTCTCTGTAAAGATACAGAAGGACTGTATTATACGAAGCTTCATTTCTCTCTACCGAAACTGAAAGCACTTTTCTAGAGTCTGCAATATCACATCTACAGAATTATTTGAACAATAATCATTTATATGGTAAAGACAATGTAACAGTCTCATTAGCCAGCCATGCCCTGGAACTTCCTTTGTATTGGATGATGTTGAGAGTTGAGACAAGTTGGTACCTTAACATTTATGAGAATATTTCAAATGCTAATCCTCTTGTGCTCGAGCTGGCCAAGTTGGACTTCAACATTGTTCAAGCAACACATCAAGAAGATTTGAGAATCCTATCAAGGTGACTAGCTATTTTTTATGTGACTAAGCTTTCATTTATTTTATAAGTGTCGTTCGCATAAGGTATGCTTTCTTCTGCGGGTTGCACCATATCCTACTACTTTTAATGATTCAAACCTTTTTTTGTTGCAAAATAATAAAATTATTTCTAATTATCTACAAGGTCATAGTTACACGGACGAACAAAGTAGGTGATAATGCATGTGTGAAAACTCGGTGAAAATTACATTAAGTTCATCTGAAATAAAGGCATATCCTTTTTAAATTTCTATCTTCACTAATATTTTCTGGCGCGAATCCTGATTTAATTGGATCAAATACAAATACCAAAAATCGGATAATAAAAAAGGTTTTGGAGGAGTTGAGATACTACTCTCTAACACATTGAATATTTATCTAAAAAAAATTTAAGTCCAATAATTACTTGACAGTAAAAAATGTAATAAACAACCGATTATCTAAAAATTAATATGCCTGATAATTTCTCTCATATAACATTAGTTTTCATGTAAAGATGGTGGAAGAGCACACACCTTGCAGAAAAGTTACCATTTTCAAGGGATAGATTGGTGGAGGCTTTGTTTTTTGCAGTTGGGATAATATTTGAGCCTCAACACAGCTACTGCCGAAGAATGTTGACAAAGGTCATTGCTTTCGTGGCCGTCATTGATGATATTTATGATGTTTTATGGTGAACCTGATGAGTTGGAAGTCTTCACTAATGCTATTGAAAGGTAAACTTTAGGGAACCAGTAAATTTTGTGCATATAGATATTCATTTGCTAATTAAATTTTACTAATACTTTCATAATTCTTCATGTGTTTATACCAAACTAACAAATTTAGTTTTAGCAGTTAAAAAACTAAAAAGAGGATACACATTATATAGCATAATTAAGTTATATCGTCAAGAAATGATTAAAAATGATTTCTATTTCTGCCAAATAGCTTGTAATTAGAAGAATCGTATCGAGAAACAGAAGCCACAAGTTGGTAGATAGGTAGTAACATACAAGGTAAAAACGTATTCATTTGAAGGGAAAGAAAAATCAATAGAAGTCATAAAAGATGCTGGAAATGGTAATCTATATACTATTAAAGCCTGGATATTGAAACTCTTCGTCCGCGAAAGCCATATATGATACAACAAAATACAAATAGAACAAATCTCAACAAAAATCAAATAGTACAATATTCCAAATTATACTTCTTTTTTAAACTCAGAAGCTAAATCATTCACCCACACCTTTACATTTGCCAACTGAAATTAGCTAAACAATATATAAAATATTCATTAAACTGAGTGCAAAACTATATGTATTAGTAAGTGTTTTTGTATGGGTGCAAAATGATATCCAAAGGACTATTCCATTTTAATATATTTTAAAATTATCTTCGTCAAATCATTACAATAAAGAATAGGAATCATTGGAATGATATATATTGAGACTGTAATGTTTTTTACAATAAAGAACATGAATGAATGGAGTAGTAAATATGGGCACACTTACTATTACAATATGATAAATAGAAAATTTGAAAAAAAAGGACAAAAAATTGAGAAAAAAGAGAAATAGGATCCTTCACAGTATCAAGTCAACTCTATGCTCTCCTTTTTATATGTAGATAGATAGATTGCTTCGCTCTCTAGAATGGTTTAAAGGAAGACAGGTGCCTTTAATTACAACTTTTACAAAAGCACCGTTAATTACTAGTTTTTCTAATTAAACATATGTGTCTTTATGCTTGCCATGTGAATTAAATTTTAATTCATTGTAACAATATATAAATTCAGATGGTAAACAGAAGCAATGGAAGAACTTAGTGAAATTTTGGAATTATATATGTGTTTAAAATTTAACATACATTAAAAACTTAGTGAAATTTTACTTATATAGCTGTGCTCTCTATGTCAAACGCAAGGGCTGTTAATAAAAGGAAAACCACACTAAACCAAAAAGTCAAATCAAATCGATTAAAAGTCTGACTAGATTTGTCTTGATTTGGTTTGATATTGAGTAGAAAAATTTGGACCAAACGGAAATATAAATATATAATTCTTATATATACCTTTGAAACTTTATATTGAATTTTCTTCAAAAAATGTGTAGAAAGATTTGAGATCCTCTCATGAGATTGATGTAATATTTAATAGAATTATGAAGTGCATTCAGTTTATTTACTATAAAAATGATTGTATTACTTTCTTATCAAGTGTTGCAATGCACCAATTAACTCTTAGTTCTTCCATATCATATGTCAAGATTTCTCATTTCTTTTCAAATTTTAAATGGTATTTCGATAATTTAAAATTAAACAGAATATATCGTTACTTAGGTATTATCTTGATTTTATGTTCAATTATTAAATTCGGTTAACTTTGAAAAAGGACATTAGCGAAAACTTATTGTTAGACAATTAAAAAATAATTATCACGTGTTATTAAAAAAAAATTCTCCATTAAGAGTATTTTAATAGATCATATATTTGTCAGTTTTTTTTATTTCTACTAAACATATATTCACATATTAAAAAATTTCATTTATCTATAACTTTAACAAATTAAGATTGAAAAATATTCTATAACAAATAAATTCGGAAAATCAAACAAAATCAAACTAATTCACACTGATATAATTAATTTGATTTAACTTTGATAAAAAGCGAATCAGCCCGAACCATGTTCACGCGATGGCATTATCTGTACCCAAACCAAACAAACCACAAATTAAACAACTAATCCATTTATTTGCACTATAATTTGAGACATGTTATTAGTGGGCAGATTTGTGCAAATCTTACATACGAGAAGCAAGATGGTATTACAATGGATACGTGCCAAGTCTGCAAGAATACATGGACAACGCATGGATATCAATTGCAGTTCCTATGGTATTAGTCCACGCATTTTTCCTTACCACAAATCCAGTTCCGAAAGAGGCATTTGAATCCTTAAACAAGTACACCGACATAATTCGCTGCTCTGCTACAATTTTTCGTCTTGCCGACGATTTGGCGACATCATCGGTAAGCTTTTATACCTTTCTATCATATAAAATTAATTTATACGACGACAACCTGATTTATAATTAATTATAAATAACAAACTCTGTGTCTCATTTAATTTATTCTTATAAACAATCCAGGATGAATTGAAGAGGGGTGATGTTCCTAAATGAATTCAGTGTTACATGAACGAAAAGGGTGCTTCTGAGGAAGAGGCAAGAGAACACATAAGACTTTGTATAAAGGAGACATGGGAACGGATGAACACAACTCAAAGGGAAAACTCGTTATTTTCTGAAACATTCGTCGAAATTGCAAAGAATATTGCAAGAACAGCACATTGCATGTATTTTCATGGAGATGGGCATGGAATTCAAAATGGCGAAGTTAAAAATAGTATCTCCAAAATACTTTTTGAGCCTATCAGAATTCCAAGTACATTATATTAAGGGGTCCCAAGTACTTCTACCCCTAAACATTCTGTTCATTATTTTTACGTGTGTGAAAAAAGTATAATTTCATGAAAGTTGTGTTCTGTCTTGTGCATGCAATTGCAATATAGCTCCTGTAAGATTAAGGATTGGATTTGTTCATGGATTATTTTTGCTTTGCAACACTCTATCAGCCCTATTCTCATGTGCTCGAACAGAACTTATTGTTTATTAGTAGTGTATTGGCGGCAAAAAGACATGACACATCACTACAAGAAAAGTGCCATTTACATGGGAATTTTTTCTGCAGCTACTGCATGCGGATTTTCATGGGAAAATCTAAAATTCCTATATATAAGAATATGGTACTTGTATAAACAAAATTCCCAGGAAATTCCGCAGGTATATTTAGCGCCATCTAGCTCGAAAATAGCACTTGGGGAGAATTAAATCCGCATATACCATATTCGCAGGAAAGAGAACGAAAAAAAAATTCTTTTGATAATCTGCATGAATATCCCCAGGTAGACTACCTGCGAGTTTTGCTAGGGATAATCACATAGGGATTTTACATGGGGATATTATTTTCTTGGGAAATTACTTGGGGATATTATTGCTGCGGATTTTGCTAGGGATCTATTCGTGGGGATTTACTTGGGGATATACGTACCTGTGGAATTACCCGTGGATATAGTTTCTGCAATTTTAGTTGGGGATATATTCTTATGGATTTACTTGGGATATTTGTACATGCAGAATTACACGGGAATAAAATTATTGTGATTTTAGCTGAGGTTTTATTCATGGGGATTTACATGGGAATATTTATACTTGCAGTATTACTTGGAAAATTTCATGTGTTATTGAGCCACATGATAAAATACATGGTAGAAGTGCAACAAATAATTGACTTTTATGATATTTTTTTAAAAATTACGAACGATACACTTCGCTCTGCTCCATGTGCACTAATGCTCCTATCCAGAGTGTTTTATTAAAAAAAATTACAATTAATGGTTATCAAGGAGTGGATCGGAGGGACTTGATGTTACAATCATTATCGTCTAGTAAACTAACCATAAAGATGATGATATATATCGGTTTACATAAGTAACATATAAAGAACACGATAAACAATCGATGATGAATTTAATGGCTAGATATCCTCCTCATCTGCAACTTTTCTTTGACTAAGAATATGTGATTCCCTCTACTGTAGCTTAGCTCCCCTGGTGGATTAACCACTTCTTTCACCGGGCCTTTAGATCTCCATTCCATTGTTACTTTCTTTGCTTCTGTTCTTTTGCCTTGTTGTTTATGTTGTTGCTTGTATTGTTGATGTTCCACACTACATCTATGTCCAACCACTAAGCATTCGTGTCAAATATCCGGTTTCTAGTCATACCTAACATCTTGTAGGAATGTTTTTCCATTAGGGCCCATTACATTTATCTCAGTAGGCAATTCTTTGGTAATATTTACTTCCATCAGTATCCTTGCAAATGATACTCTTTTTTTCTTAGCAATACACTCATCTACATAGATTGCAGTACCTATTGCACTAGCCATTCTACTTAAAGAGTTATGACCCCAGCAATTTATTAGGAGATTAGAAAATTGTACCCATAAAGGAATTTTAGTGGGAAATTCCTCCTTGAAATCAAATTCTGGTGTCTACCGCTTCAATATGATAGGTCTATTGTTGAATGAGTAAGGTCCAGAATAGAAAATTTCTTTCATATCATCAATAGTTTGGAATTTGATGATAGTATCCTTCCTCATGTAGATATAGGTCCGACTCCACCACATTTGCCCAATTTATCCCAACGAACCTTTTCATAGCATTATAACCTGGAGAATCCCTAATTATACAAGCTATTATCGCACTCCTCCACTTCTTTGTTTCTAAGTCTACCTCTATTTTGTCTAATTGAACCACAATTTGGCCATCGATAATTTATGGTGGTATGTAAGCTAGAGACATACCATTTTCTGCTGCTCGATTCCCCCGAAATAGATTTGTCCATGCTTTTCCTTGCTTATTAGTTGCTTCCTTAGGCTGATTATCCTCCATTGGCAGCACTTCACTAGCTTCATGTACTGTTGTCACTGTTCCATTGCTTGAGCCAGGGATCTCCTTATTTGCATGTTGGATCTGCACCTCTTCATATCTACTAGCTGTCACTGGAGTACTCAGATCAAGCCTCTTCTTCACTTTTGTACCCATCGACGAAGATTCAGCTTCACAGCTTGTACCTTGTCCTACCTATGGTGTCGCTACTTTGTCTTGCAAAATTTCTTCAGCTTGTATTCGAATTCCCACAAAGCTTCTGGGTCTTCCTCGACCCCGTCCTCGTCTCTTACCTCTACCATTCACTATGAAAATACCAAGCAGCGCACGTTAGCTATCGTGCCGAGAGCATGAGCGAAGAGAAAAGAAAGTTTTTTAGTTAGAGGTTTATCACTATTTTGTTTGTAATATATATATTATATTTTAAGTTTTATCCAAAGAATTATAAATCCATAATCAAATGAACATATGCCAGAGTTTCATACTGTTCCTCCAGTTAGATTCCTTTTTTTTTTCTCAGAAGAAAAGTAGATTCGTAAAGTATTAATGCTTGGTTATCATATACACACTTGGTTTTAATTTATGCGAACTCATTTGAATGGGCACGAAATTTTAAAAAAAAAAAGATTTTTGAATATGTGGTATCAAATGAGGCACATATAATTTGTGTGGCTATAAATCACTGAAAAAAGATAAATTACTTCCAAATAAGAAAAATGGTCATTTTTTTTTGCACAGATCAAAAGGAAATATATTCACTTAAATTGAAACGGATGGAGTATAAGAAACTGATCTCACTGTCATACGCATTTATTCCGGTAAGTAGGATAATATGTTTTAAATTTAGGGGTGAGCATAATACCGACCGAACCGTGAATGTCGATTTTTCGATTTTAGTTTAATTGGTTTTTCGGTTGGTTCAAAATTTTAAAATTATTAATTTTCGATTTTCAATGCGGTTTCCAGTTTTTGTGTTTCAGTTTTCAGTTAAACCGAAAAATCGAACTTTTTGCTGCGATTACTCAGTGCTCGTGCATTCTGCTTTTCGTTTTAAAAAACCAAACATAAGCTTTTGTGTGAAGAGAACTTCTGTATTTCTTTTGGGTACTTTCCTAAAGGGGTTGTATATATATAGCACATCTATATATATATATAAACCAAACTCAAACGGTTGTATATATATAACACACGTCATTTCTTTTTTATTGTAAATAGCTACCAACCTATAATATAGGAGACAAAATAAAAAATAAATAGAAACGTGCAACCATCAACCACTAACTAATTAAGAATTACTATATGATTAATCCAGATTGGTATTTCATACTTTATTCCCGGAATATTAAATAATGACTACCAGCTATATAACACAAAAATAGCCTTTCAAAATTATTTAATATTAACTCATAAATTTGAATTAAAATAACCGATAAAAAATTTCTCATTATGGCCTTATGCGTAATTATAAAAGTTATACATCTCCTTGAAACCGCTTTCCTACGAGTCTACAACTGTTTGAAACCGAAAATAACTGAACCGAATTTTGAAAAAACCGCCGAACCGTAAATACTTTGGTTTGATTTGGTTATTAAAATTACAAACCGAAAACCAAATAAATCGAACCAAACTTCTACAAAACGAAGTCGAACTGACCGATGCCCACCCCTATTTAAATCAACAATTCACGACTATTATTCATACTTTGTTATAAATAGAGAGATTTTACACTTCTATTTAAGGTGAATGTCTTTAATTAGAGAGATTCTAGAGTCTTATTATTGGTAGCTAAATCATCCCACTCCCTATAAATAAAGGGGTCTTCTACCATTGTAATACATCCCTAACAATCTCTAAGTATCAATGAGAATACTCCTCTCTCTCTATTCTCTCTATTGCTCTTGTTCTTGTATTATTGTTCTTGTCTTTATATTATTTCATAACACGTTATCAGCACGAGACTCTAACCAATTGGGTAGAAGCTTTGAGATTGAGCATAATAATTTGCAATTCCTATGTTGGTTGCTGTGCGGACAATTCCTTGGGCAAAGGCAAAAGGCAGAAGCCTTATTCAGAAAAGAAACAAAAAGGCAGACGCCTTATTCGATAAACAAAACAAAAAACGAAAAAAAAAGAAGGAAAGAAGCAAAGCAAACACAAACCTACGAAGCAGAGGCAGCGGCACTTACTCACGGAGGCCACGAAAAGATTTTAGGGTTCTTGGCAAATCATTAATTCTTGAATTAAGAATTTTTATACGGACAGAAAGAGAAAAACATGAGAGAAAGAAAGGAATTTACACAAGAGGTATATTTGATTTATTGGTATACCTTAAAGGTAAGTAATTTACTTTTCCCTTTCAAATTCTTGAAATTCTACGATTTGATTTTATATACAAACATAGACAACAAAGTTTGATTATAACTCTAATGGAGTTTGTAAGAAATTGTAACCACATGAAGTGGTAAAATCTCTATGTCCTGCCATGATTAAATTCATGTATGATTGTGGGCAAAGAATTGAAAATCCGTCCCATTGAATTTGCTCCATTCCCTTTAGAGAATGTGGAAGCAGTATGTGATAAGTCTGAAAGAAGACAAAATTATTACCTAAAGGTATCAATGGATGTGGACGTGGCAATAGACGAAATTATAATCGTCATTATTGTGATAATGAGAATAATAAAGATTCTCAAAATAATCTTTCACTTTATGAAAGTAATATTTGACATGAGATTGTGTAAAGCACATGATTATGATCCATTCCCTGAAGTGAATGTGATAATTGTAATAGAGCCCGTAAGTATGAACACGCTCTTGATGTAAATTTATTTTATGTCTGACATTATGAAAAGAAAGTTCGTTGCCCTTGAAATTTCGGGCAAGAACTATATGACATGGGTGTTGGATGCTGAAATCCACTTAGATGCTATGGGTCTTGGAGACGCCATTAAAGACAGAAATAATGCATCCACCCAAAGTTATGCTAAGGCCTTGATTTTCTTGCGCCATCACCTTGATGAAGGTTTGAAACTGTACTAAGGCCTTGATTTACTTGCGCCATCACCTTGATGAAGGTTTGAAAATTGAATATATCACAGTCAAAGTTCCACCCATCTTGTGGAATGGCTTAAAGAAGAGATATGACAACCTGAAGTTGGTCACTCTGCCACAAGCACGATACGATAAGAATCCAAAAGCAAATAGTTTATAAACTATATATTATCGTTGCGGTGGAAACGGGCACTGGTCAAAGGCTTGCCGTATACCATGACATTTGGTTGACCTTTATCAAGCATCTCGAAAGAGTAAACGCCCTGAAACGAATTTTGTCTCTGACGACAACTTTGAAATCACCCACTTGGATGTGGCAGACTTCTTTGAGCAACCCGAGGGGAAGATAGACCACCTAATCGGTGATGGATCCGTGATGAAAGAAGATGGAGCTGTTTGATTTTATTTTACTTGTTTGTATTAGTGAATGAATAAACTAATAGCCATTAGTATTAGCTCGTATTAGTTAGTTCATGATATAATGTTAGTATTAGTTCTTTAGAATGTATCAATATGCTCAAATATCAATAATATTTTTACTTTCCAGTAGAGGTAATCGACTAACCTGAAAAACTAGTCGGTTATCTCATAGTTCGCATAGAAACTGCAAAACAATCGATTGTCAATGATCAACAATCGATTGTCTTTAAAACAGTGTGATCTAGAATTTTTCAAAAACAGTCAACAATCGATTGTCTATGTTTAACAATCGATTGTCTTAAAACAGTGTGATCTGGAATTTTTCAAAAATAGTCAACAATCGATTGTCTATGTTTAACAATCGATTGTCTTAAAACAGTGTGATCTGAAATTTTTCAAAAATAGTCAACAATCGATTGTCTATGTTTAACAATCGATTGTCTTAAAACAATGTGATCTAGAATTTTTCAAAAATAGTCAACAATCGATTGTCGATGTCTAACAATCGATTGTCTTAAAACAGTGTAATCTGGAATTTTTCAAAAACAGTCAACAATCGATTGTCTATGTTTAACAATCGATTGTCTTAAAACAGTGTGATCTGGAATATTTCAAAAATAGTCAACAATCGATTGTCTATGTTTAACAATCGATTGGCAATGCTCAACAATCGATTGTGTGTGTTTAACAATCGATTGTTTTATGAAAATGCTTAAACTGAAATTTTCAAACTGCATAGTAATCGATTATGGAAAACATATAATCGACTATCTGATTTATTTAGTCAACTGACATCAGCAGATTTTGAAAATATTATGTGACACAAACGAATTGAACTTGTTTATTCTTATGTTCGTGTATTTCTTTTGTATGTCAAACCATGGGAATTAAATTGATTGAAGGCTCTTGAAGAGCAACTGTAACTCTGCCCAAAGGCACGATGTTTATCATAGAGAATGCAATGTTCTCCTCCAAGTCTAAAGAGGAACTTGTTGAGTTTTAATGATATCAGTCAAAATGTTCTCCTCCAAGTCTAAAAGGAACTTGTTGAGTTTTAAAGATATCATTCAAAATGGATATCATATTGAGACAATAGATGAGAATAATCTTGAATTCTTCATGAAAACGAGGCTGCCCATTTCGGTTTGGGTTCACGCTATTTTGCATGTAGCAATACTAGTTCGTCGGCTGCCCACTTCGGTTTGGGGTCACGCCATTTTGCATGCAACAATGCTAGTTCGTCGGCTGCCCACTTTGGTTTGGGTTCACGCCATTTTGCATGCAGCAATACTAGTTCGTCGGCTGCCCACTTCGGTTTGGGGACACGCCATTTTGCATACAGCAATGCTAGTTCGTCTCTGACTGATGAATTGACACAAATATTCCCCGTTGCAATTGGTTTTGGGTCATGGACCTAATATATCCCATTTAAGAATCTTTGGATGCGCAGTATATGTGCCTATAGCACCGCCATCCCGCACCAAAATGGGTCCGCAAAGAAGGTTTGGAATATATGTTGAGTTTGAATGCCCTCCATTAATTCGCTACCTCGAAACATTGATAGGAGATTTGCACGATTTGCAGACTGTCAATTTGATGAGACACTTTTCCCAAAATTAGGGGGAGAAGTTGGTGAAACCAAACGGGAAATTTTGTGGAAAAATGCATCACTATCTCATCTTGATCCACATACCTCTATTTGTGAAAGAGAGATACAAAAGATTATCCATTTGCAAAGAATAGCAAATCAAATGCCTGACGCATTTACAGATTTGAAAAGGATAACAAAATCACATATCCCCGAAGTGAATGTGACAACATCTGATTCACGAATACATATTCATTATTGGAAGAATATGAACATGAAATTGGTATTAAATATACCACACTCACCCCTAGAAGGAGGTTTGAGATGATATATGGCATGAATGATCGTTGGTCACGTACCTATTGTACGCCAAAGTATTTTGGAAATATGACTATTAAAGGACAACGATAATGCAAGAAACATATCTTGCATATAAGTTTGACATGACCATAATGGTATAACTTTCTCTTTAAGAAAGATATTCACCACATGGATGTTGATGAATCTGTGGTAGTACAAAATTAATTGAGAGCTCTAGAAGAGCCAATTATTACTATGTTGGAGAAACACAATTGAGTATTGTGCTGTAGTAAGTCTCAAAGAAACTTATTCACTTTCCAAAGTACACGCGAAAGCGATTGATTATATTGAGACTATAAATAAAGGAAGGCTTTGATATCTCCTATTACTACAACTTGTAGCGGGGTAATTTGCATATGAAAAGCTACCCGCTTTGTTCTCCAGTTTGTACTACACAAAAGAAAGAATGCCACAATAAAGTGGATATCTATTGGTATAAAAACCCATGTCATAATAAACCTGAAGTTTATTGATAAGTGCACATGTCATTGTGTAAATTTGAAGTTTACCAATATTGATAATTTGTTCAGTTAGCATTCGTATTAGCCATCTCATTTTAAGTATGATGTGCAAATTCACACAGGTGAATATCAAAGAACTAGAAAGTTCTTTACGAATTCTCTTGTATCACTTGTTCTCATTAATAAACTGACCAACTAAAGAGTTCGGGTTGAAGCCCATAAATTCTGGAAATATCAAAGGTGAATATGGGCCCATTCACCTGCCATGTATACCACATATGATGCATCTATGATATGGTTACATGCGCAATTGTTATTAACCCGCAGCCTGGCCGGTGCTTACGAGGTAAATTGCTCAGTAATCTAACTTCGAGCATAATTTCCAGATTTTCTACTCAAGATAGTTCATCTTGATAAGTTGGTTTATATCAAAGTTGGTTTAGCAAGATAATTATTGAGTGCTTCCACTTAATAGCTAAACTGTTTCTTATGAAAACAAAGTTATATATATCAGTTTGATATACGTTGTATACGAGAGTATATTCTCCCCTCACAAGTGGTTCAGGGTCAGGAACCAAATAATTTCATCTTATTATTAATGTGCCGTGTATATTGACATGATAATGCACAAAGATGATTTCCCAAAGTTGAGGAAACAAGTTAGCTTTTCTAACATGAGGCGGAGACATGATAAACACTTGAGAAAAGGTTACATGGGATGAATTATCATTTGTATATGTATATCCCCGAATATCATGATATGAACCTGAAGTTCATAAAAGGGATAATTCAATTGCAACATATTGCAAAGCATGCTATACGCATTTTGCTGACCCAAAGAAAGTAACTAAATGGAAGAGATACAATTCAAGAAGAATTGATTCCATATGAAAGACATGTAGTTTTGAACCTATAGTTCAAATGCTTGAAAATATAAAGTCAAAGGTATGTATAATCAGTTTTCGATATCTTATTTGTCTAGCATGACATGGAAAACTTGATATGCATCTAATGTCTATTATATGGCTTATATGACTTAACTTGAAAGATTTAAGTTGCTTGAAGCATATGCAATTCTTGGTCCTGAAGTACCACATCCTTAGTACAATTTGTGTACATATGTATCTTGCTATAACTATAAGCATGATGGCATTGAGGATACATCTATGGAGATATTGAAGAGTTATTCCACGACATTATATGAAGATGTTCATATCTATCAAGAATGATGATTTCAAGATGGTGCACAAGATTGGAATGCAAATGCTCAAGGATATAAATTGATGTACTCATTAGAAGGAGTTAATGCGCGTTGCACTCTTTTTCCGTTACAAGGTTTTGTCCCAATTGGGTTTTCCTTGCGAGGTTTTTAACGAGGCAACCAATAGGCACATATTCAAACATGTGTACTCTTTTTCGTTAACTTTAATTTTTCCCATTGGGTTTTGTTTTAAGGTTTTAACGAGGCACATCATTGAATAGACATTCAAGGGGGAGTGTTATAAATAGAGAGATTTTACACTTCTATTTAAGGTGAATGTCTTTAATTAGAGAGATTCTAGAGTCTTATTATTGGTAGCTAAATCATCCCACTCCCTATAAATAAAGGGGTCTTCTACCATTGTAATACATCCCTAACAATCTCTAAGTATCAATGAGAATACTCCTCTCTCTCTATTCTCTCTATTGCTCTTGTTCTTGTATTATTGTTCTTGTCTTTATATTATTTCATAACATACTTGTTTAAATAGTCTTCTTTTTCCATATATATTTTTTCTAAATAATCAAAATACAAAAAAGCCACTTAATACTTATATAATCGTAGAGACGCGGGGAGGGACTGAGGGGGGAGGAAAGCTTACTCGTAGTGGTAGATAAAAGAGGGTGTTGGCGGCACGGAAAGCGTGGAGGCGGGAGAGATGGGAGACGAAAAGGTGAAGAATGAGGCAATGGAGATAATGGGAATGTTCCAAGTGCTGCCTCGTCTCGTCGTCTTCGATCTCGATTATACTCTCTGGCCTTTTTATTGGTACCCACCCAATTTCTTTCTTCCTTTATTCCTATTATTGTTGAGTTATTATCTATTTTCTCTTTTTTATCAGTTTTTTTCCAATTTTTTGATCTTGCTAGATTTATCGGATGCTCAGTTTTGACTATTCTTTTCATTTTTGGAGTAATTGATTTGCTTTCGCACTCTTGGAACGGGTTTAGCTTCTTTTCTTTATTCATTTGTTTATTTTCTTATCCTGTGGTCTCTATATGCTGTTGGGCCGAATTAGAGTTTAATTGGATACACTTGATTCATATATAGCCGAACTCAACTAGTTTGGGATTGGGATATATTTGATTTCTTGTTCTTTGTGTGGTTGCAGTATTGGAAAATAGGCAATTAGCTTCAAATTTGAAGAGGGAGAGGGGGTGGGAGTCGGGGGATATGTGGCTTTTATTTGTAAGAACAGAATTTTGAGGTCATAATTTTCTAAAGCCAAGGATGTATGAATTTTATTTCTTGTCCCGAGGCCTTTAATTTAGTTTAAGTCTACTCCAAGTTAACATTTCTTGCAACAACTTTGTGCCAGTGTTTCTATATCTCATCATCATCGTTATCTATTCAAAAGAAAGAGAGAGCTTGTTATTTTGCTTAAACTTGGTCTTAGAGTACTCGTAATACCATTTTTGTGTCTGCTTTGTATTTCAGTGAATGCCGTTCCAAAAATGAAAAGCCATCTATGTATCCTCAGGCCAAAGGTATCTTACATGCCCTCAAGGACAAGGGAGTTAATGTTGCTATTGCCTCAAGATCACCCACTCCAGATATAGCAAATACTTTCCTTCAAAAATTGGGGATAAAATCAATGTTTGTAGCCCAGGTGAGATGTTGGAAATCTCAGCATCTCTTTTCATTGTTTTTGATGCTATGATAACCTGCCATTTTTATTGATAATAGCTAGTAATTTCTGTTGTCCATTTAGCTCATCTGCCTCCTTGTTTTATGTAGTTGACTTCCTCGCAACCCCTCTTTACATGGTCGAGGAGTGGGATAGGAGGTTGGAAGAGAGAGCCAAAGAAAATAATAAGTCCATAATTATGTTATCTATGAGCTATGCAGAGTTTAAATTCTAATAAAAATGAATGATGCTTTAAAACGCCCCTTATAACCTAAACAAACTGTTGCAGTTATATTCAGGGGCTTTTATTAGCTAGTTTGTAGTTTGATAGTTTCATTTATACTCAGTTTATTATTCCAATTTTAGAAAGCTTTCAACATAGCAACATTTTGTCCCTAATCTCACTTTTTATATATTGCGCTTCATATATATAAAATACTTATTTTGCTGGTTACTACAGTTCAACTTGGTTTGTTCAACACTTTCTAAGCCAAACTAGACTCAGAAGGCATCTTCAGATTTGGCTTGTCTTGGTGGTTTGGTTGGTCTTCTAAGCACCTCCTATGTAGGGGTAGGAATGTATTTATATGTTACATGAATTTAGTTATCCTTGCTTTTTGGGGCTAGGAGAGCTTAAATATTTAACTTTACCCCGAGGTGCTCCAAAAATATAGTAGTTAAACTCCTTTTTTGGTTGTTTTCATTTTCAGTAAAGTATTTTTTTTTGGTATTTCACTTTTGTAATTTAGTATTTTCTTATGCATCTTCTACATGAATTATGCTTAAATTTACACAAAACTGCACGAATCTGTGTACATTCTAAAAGCTCAGTGCATTCATTTTTTTATCAGTAAAGCTCAGAACCTTCATTAGTTCTCAGTTCTCACTTTCTAAATAACAGCTGAAATTTCTTTTTTTCTTACATTAACCATTTGACATTCAGTTGGACACTGAAGTTCCTATTCTTCACTTTACCTTGGCTCTCCTTTTTCCCCTGTGGGGTGGTAGTCATGGAAGTTTTGGCAGAAAGATAATCAGTTAAATTTTTGTTGGATGCGTAATAATCTATGATTTGCATCACTCCTCGTAAGTGGACTCTAAAATGATCATTTTCATGACTAGGCCTATATTCATTTTTTCTCTGATGCTGCTTCCTGTGAGGTCATCATGCTGATTACTTAATGCTACAGGAGATATTCTCCAGTTGGACACATAAGACAGAGCACTTTCAGAAAATCAACCGAAAGACGGCGGTGCCCTATAATGAGATGCTGTTTTTTGATGATGAAAATCGGAACATACAGGCGGTATAATCACTGTTTTCTAACTGTATCATCTATTTCAGTTGATTCAAATAACAACACCACTTGTTTGTCTAAAACTGTAAATCAAAGTAGTACGTTAAAGCAGTCTTTTTCAGGTTTCAAAAATGGGTGTCACAAGCTTATTGGTGGGCAAAGGAGTAAATATAGGGGCTTTCAGGCAAGGACTCTCTGAGTTTGTTCAGAATTCTGCTTCAGTGGAAAAGAACAAAGAACGATGGCGCAAATTCTCAAAAGAACCAGGTTCATTAAAAGCGACACACAATGATGATCTAGCAGTCCCCCGCATAAATAGAAAGGTAATTGTTGGAACTTCTGCTGCATTAGCATTCAAGTATATGGCCCTAAGTCCTGTATCAATTCGTACTTACCTATTCTCATTGGAGAAACAGCTTCCGAATTCAATTTGTTGATATGGGCATTATTGTTGTATGAATATTGGCATTTGAACTCTTTCAACAGAGACAGCTTTCGTAATTATATATATATACAACACTCTGGATAGTAGAAAACATCTTCATTTACCATGACTCAAATATTAGAAAAGGTTTTTTATTGGTGAGCTGTTATTTCCTTTCTGGACCAAGTCCGATGCGACTTAGGTAATAGATGACAAGTAACTTTTTTCTTCAATTCGATAATTATAAAGAACCAAGTAAGGCCATCAGATTCCAAATTTTGGCACTGTGTTTGACGTATAGCTTAACATGCATATCAACTGCTCAATCATATAAAGCACAGGTACGATGAGGGGAAATTGTTGAAGTAAACAATGCCATACTGCTAGTTATTTTTAATTTTCTTTTTAGTAATGCATTGTGTAGTATGCATTTGAACTCACTAATATAGATCCTGATTATATCGTAGTTAACCATAGGCGAGTCTGGTTTTTGCTGTCGACAAAAAGGACGTCAAGCTGGAGGAATAGATTCAAAGAGCAATGCCATGATGTGATTTGTTGTCTCAGAATTCTGGTCGCCATGTCCATGTCCATCACCATGCTGATACATGCATTGTGCCATTCTTGCTAGGTTCATAGCACACTTAACGAACATCTTAGGAAAGGGGTGAGCTGCTACATTATGAGCTTCGTTCAATTTCTTCCACGTCTCACTAATCAAAAGCCTAATATGTTGTCGAGCCTCTTCTTCAGAAACTTTCTTTTCGTTCATGTAACATTGTATTGATTTGGGTACATCACCCCTTTTCAACTCTTCCTACATTAAGAAATAGAAAAAGCACACAGGCAACTGCACTTAATAAGTGAATTGCTAATCTGGAAAATAAGGCAGATATCCTTCTACTATAACAGATCAAAATTACATTGATAGTGTCATTCAAAAATTAAAGGAGAGTTTTACATACCGATGATGTTCCTAAATCATTTGCGAGCCGCAAAATCAAAGCTGACCAACGAATTATGTCATGATAATTCTCTAAGTAATGCAAAGCCTCCTTGTTTACAGGGTTAGCAACGAGGAAATAGGCATGTACTAATATTACTGGAGCTGATATCGAAATCCAGGCATTGTCCATGTATTCTTCCATGGTTGGAATATACTTGCTAAAGTACCACTTTGCTTCTCTTAAGTAAGATTTGCACAAATCTGTCCACTGAGAATTTTAATTTCATTCAGTATAGTATAATATTACATATCAATAAAGGGAAACGTTTCAGAAAGATAAAAGAAAATAAATACCGCATTTCTTAGATAGGACAAAATGGGAAGCCGGTGCTCTTCAAAAGCATCACCAGCCACTTCATTAATAAAGTTGTCAAGTGCAAAATAACACATCTTCATATTGTCTGGGAGGTTATCCAGCTCGTCGATATTCCATCTAAATTTTTTTATTACAAATTAGCTAAAAATTAATTATGTTTTAACGTTAGAAAATACGAGGTAGTATTAATTACCTTTGAAAGGCATGAGTGAAGCATTGTAATTCATCCATTGTACCAAAAACATCATATACATCGTCTATTGTGGTTACTAAATCATTTACCTTCGTCTCAATTCTTCTGAAGTATCCATATTGAGGAAGGAAATTTACTCCAATTGTCCAAAAGAAATTCTCCACTAATCTATCCCTAGCAAATGGCAGATTCTCTGCTAAGCCTGTTTCTTTCCACCACCTATTTTTTCATATGTAATAAATTAGAATTTTAACATGACAATGAAAAGGCAAATCCTGTTTAATTTCCAGTGGAGTTATATATTACCTTGCCACATATTTTAGGTCTTCAATATGAGCTGCTTGAACAATGTTGAAGTCAAGTATAGCCAGCTCAAGCAATAAAGGAATCATGTCTTGTTTTTTCTTGTAAAAATTGATGAACCACCTTGCCTCTATTCTCAACATCCTCCAATGCAATGGAAGTTCCAAAGCATGGTGCACTAATTCAGCCACATTTTGGTCATCATTTTTATTTTCCAGATATTCTCTTAAGTGTTTTTCTGTCCAATTTCTTGCTTTCTCCAATTCACTCACCTTCCGTTGCAAGAAAAGAAGCTTCATACAAATATAGCATCCCCTTTGTATCCTCAGTATGAGTTTCACTAAGACCATCGAATATTTCTGCAACCAAAAATCATTTATATTCAGAGGCGGATCCAGGATTTCAAGAGGATGTGTATACTATTATGCATCTAAAATGTACATTTGACGGGGTTTAACTTTAGTCTTTTACCATGAACCTACTATACTTTTGAAATTATAGGTTTATTTTTTTGTTTTGAAATTTTATTAATTTTTACATATATTTATACTCATGCTAAAAGCAAGACCATTCGGAGTGAGCTTTGAACGTCAATTTTATTTGTAAAAGTGCACCCATTAATAATTACACCATAAGAGTCTTTGAACATGGGTACACACACATATATTTAAGTAATTTTAAAAAAATATAATATTATTATACATGATTTAGGGAAAAGAGTATAGGTTCACGTGAACTCATATCTCTCAAGCTGGATATGCCTATGCTATATATGGAAGGAGTTGGTTCGATTTTTATAAAAAAAAAAAACAAATCAACCATATCGGTTTGGATTGGTTCGATTTTGTCGATTTTTTGGGAATTTTCGATTTTTTTTGTTACATGAATATTATTTTAATTTTACTTTGTTAAAGTTATAGATAAAATTTTAATACATGAATATATGTTTAGTAAAAATTAAAAAACATAAACAATATATGATCTATTTAAATATTCTTATGGGAGAAATTCTTTAGTACCACATGATAATTATTCTCTTAGTCCTCTAACAACAATATTTCATTAATGCACGCTTTCAACATTAATCGAATTTAATAATTAAACGTAAAAATCAATATAATACCTAAATAATGATATGTTGTATTTAATTTTAAATTATTAATATTCTATTCAAAAAAATATAAGAATTTAATAGATCTTGACATATGAATATGGAAGAACAAAGAGGTTGACACATTTCAATAACACTTGATAAAAAAGTGGTGATATAACTCATTATTTAAAGTAAATAAAAGAGAAGCACTTTATAGTTCTATTAAATATTACATCCATGGAGTATCTCAAATATTTCTAAATATTTTTTAAAGAATATTCTATATAAATTCTTAAAAGTATATATATATATATATATATATATATATATATATATATATATATATATATATATATATATATATATATATATATATATATATATATATATATATATATCGGTTTGGTTCGATTATTTTTTACTCAATACAAAACCAAATCAAATCAAATTTGTTTGAAAAATTTGAAGAATTAGGGAGAATAAAAGGATTAGCTTGAGGCGTGTCAAGGACACTGTCCTTAAAGGCGTATCCCCCCAGGATTCAACAAGCTCTTCTAGTATAACTATGAGATGAAACAACAAAGATTAACAAAGATAAAACCCAGCACACTACAAGAAAAGAGAAGAAAAATTTGTCTTCAAATTTGTCTTCTAACGAAAGGACTAGATAATATAGTAGGATGGCTAATCTCTTGATAGTCAACCAAAGTTATTGTCACCTTATGATTGCTATTATAATGGGTGTTACAAAATAAAATCATTAATGCTAATAAAAAGTAAGTTATAATATTATAATAATGGTTATTAATCATCGGTAGTTAATGATAATGATTATATTATATTTTATTTTTGAGATATAAGAATTATCTTCTAGCAATCCCCCACATATCTCAATAATAATTCTAATAAATATAACAAAATAAAAAGTTTTGCTGGGTTTTCACAAATAAGCATATGCATCGAATCTGGTGTCTCTTGGACTACGAACCAGACCTAGATAAAATAAGATTAAACTTACAGAGCAATTGGTGAAGTCTAGAACTTCTATGAACCAAGAATTCTTTTATAAGTTTAGTGTCTTATCTGTCATAATATACCCTCACACACTTTGTTGTTTATCACGGTTTTGCGCTAGTTGGCCATGCGCGTGCCTGGTTTTTACGAGTGCTCTAGAAATTTTGCCACACATTTCATAGAAGCGGCTGCACTCCACACTCATATAGGCCCATCTATCAAGTGTATTCTGCAGCACAATACATCACCTACAATAGGCTATGGATTATTGGATTAAGAGTTTAATAACTCAGCCTCACATTCCTTGCAATCTTGCATTATTTACACATATACCATAGTAAGACATATTTTAATAGTACGCATTTGATCAACTAATGACTTATTATTACCCATATGAACCTACTTCATGGGATCTCCAATCACATAGGTTGGGTTACCATCATTGTTGATACATTTCAAATTGGCAAAAGTCTCAAACCCTCGATGTTTTACTTATAAGTCAACGGATCGGCCAAATCTTCGTTTCATTACATATAAAAATAAATTTACATCACTATGCAATTGCTTTATCCCATTATATCTCAAGAAAATGTGTTTGTTCTTCCCATTGAAAGATTTTTTTCTTACAATGGTTATTGCGCCTTGACAATCATAATTCATCAACATAATTATTGTCAGTTTAACTCACCAAGAGGTTGCTTAATCAACCTTACTTCCAAGCAATTTCAATACCACAACACCCACCAAAATGTGATCACACAACAACTAGCTAGTTTTTTCTCATCTGAATCAGAAATTCAATATCATCACTGTATCTTTCTAATACAGTGGAAAATCCACATATAAAATACTAACTTGTAGTATTTCTTTAATAAAGCACAAAATCATCTTAAATGAAATAAAACTTATCTTTTGTACCAGTGCCTTTTGAAACATCTTTCAACACGTAAAAAATTATTTTCTTTATGTATCTTCGATAGTCAAGCACCAAAATAATTTTTTTTTAAATATATAAGCGACTTTAACTTCTACACAAATATCTTAAATCAATAGAAAATGAGTCTTAATTTAACCATTTCTTTACCCAAATGACTAAGACACCAAAAACAATATAACTTTTCAGAGACAAAAATATAACATATTTTTGATATCCCAATACAATTTCTTTTTTCTCCCAAAAATTCTTAATTTTGTAAGGCTTTATTATAACATTAATAAACAATATTTATCACCTTTTTCTTTCTTAGGATCAGGCTATATAACTCTGGACAACACGATCCCCCACATTTTTACAAATTCTGGGTTAAGGATTTAATGTTATCATAATTCATAAATAGTTCTACTTCATAAATAACAAGCTAATAATATAACTTCCCCCAATGATTATAACATAGACTATGAAACTCATTAATTAATTGAAAAGTTATATTCTTCTTTCCATCTATACAATTAGATTAAGAAGAACATAAAAATATTATCCCATAATTATTTCTAATCATGTCTTGTTTATATATGCTATGATATTATCAGCATTTCATCAAAGAACCAAAAGAAATAACATATGACTTTATGAACATGACTTATATTGTATTTCACGCATATTAACTTGCAAAAATTTTACAGAATTTACCCTTCCTGCTTCTTATGACATAGTTAATCATAGATGTTAGAAAACTAATATATCTTAATCTAACAAATTCTATTTAACAAGAATGCTATCATAGTAAATTAAGTATTCAAAACTCACCGCATCAAACTTTCATACAATTATATAGCTCGCTTCTAAACTGTAAAATACTCAAAGTGATCTTACCTTTTACCTTCTCTAAAGAAACGAAGATGGATGGAAAACTATATGTCGCTGGTTGAATTAGAACAATGGCTGAAATAGTTTGTGTACTAGGAGTATCGATCAAAGTATTGCACTCAATATTCTCCATAAGAACAATGTAAAAATATCCTTAAGATTGTTAGAAAAAATTGGATGAATTATGGAGAATAAAAGGTTTAGCTTGAGGCGTGTCAAGGACACTGTTCTTAAGTATATTTCGCCCACACCGAGATAAATAATATTAGGCGTATCCCCCCAGGATTCAACAAGCTCTTCTAGTATAACTAGGAGTTGAAACAACAAAGATTAACAAAGATAAAAACCTAGCACACTACAAGAAAAGAGAAGAAAAATTACTCAATTTTTTTGGATGTACCTATTTATTCGCATTATCTTAATTCAAGATTTTGTTTTCCGGAAATTTAAGAAAATATTGCAGTAAGCAAGTTTTGAGTAAACAAAATATCAGAAATTAGTTTGGCAACGACAATACGTACCTTGAGAGATATGAAAACCATATTCTCTAAAGAGTCTAAATTTCAAAGCTGTAGCGTATAATGAGTCTGCTGCAGTACTGTGCTGGTTTATGCTGCTCAAAATTTCCATAATTTCGTCCTTAAAGTGGTAACTAACTCCAAGCCTTTGCAAATTATCAATCAGCTCCAACTTCTCCAATTCTTCTAATCCCTCAGCCATTATAATCTTCTTCATTTCCTCCTTCACTTCGTCAAATCGCTTTATATACTTTTCTCCCTACGCAACACGTTTACGATTGATGATCACCTCAAATATCAACGTACGTAATCTTTTGAACGATATTACCGCAAATTAATTATGCAGATTATTGAATATATAACATGAATAAATGCATATGTGCTAAACAAACTATTTTACCGTATAATCATTGTGTAAGGACTGAATATACTCAAAATCCCACATGGTAGGTTCGTAATTTCCTGAGCGTCTAGTGAGATTTTGATCTGAAGATGAAATATCTGAGTAATGATTAGGTGATGGTTCATTTTTCATACCACCTACTGCGGCGGTAGAGAGGCGGGCTTTTGATACAAGTGACGGTGTTCCACGACTGAAAGAGTAAATTGAACAAGTGGCTGCTGGTGGCGGAGGTCTTTTTAAGGTGGCCACGGGCAACATCCCTACGTTGGTAGATATTGTCACGTCCATTGATTTAGATCAAAGTTTGGAGAGAATTTCTAGATTAATGTCGGAACCCCAAAGAGTTGTCATTTAAATAGATTCATCTTTATAACACTGTGTAGTATAATAATTGATTAATTTACTTTTTTATTTTGATCCAAAATAAGTATTCATTTATATAATCAAGAAATAATTCAATTAATTTTACAAAATTACTTTTATGTACATATTCCTAAAAAGTTCTCTTACTCTTCACATTAAATATTTAATTAAGGATAATTTAATCATATAATGTATTTTTGTAAATAATGTTGGTATTTTATTAATAAACGCTCCAAAAACAAATTGATCAATTATTCTGGACCGGGGGGAGAACTTCAATAGGAAATTAAAATTTGACGGCCTAGGGAGCTGGAAGTTTTGTTATTTTGTGTTTTACATGGTAAGTCATGCAAATGTGAAGGTATTTATGACTTGACAAGTGAGCTCATTAATTACACATGCTTATTTTAAGAGATGGAACTAAATTATTAGACTGTATAAGATCAAGGAAAGACAATTGGTATTATTTCTCACTGTACGTTTGATATATAGTATTCCCTTTTTTCATTTGCTTGTTGTGTTTCACTTCTCGAGAGTTCATTCGACTTATTTTTGAAGCAAAATTGGATTAGATATATTTCAATATTTTAAAATTAAAATTTAAATATTCAAAAACTATAAGAAAAACTAGAGTTTGCAATTCTTCTCATCAATAAGGTAAAAATAATATATATGAAAATATTGGTCATAATTTATATAATTTGAACCTAAAGAAGCGAAACATGACAATTAAATGGGAATAGAGTGAGTATGCATTTATATACTTAGATAATTTTTTATATATATATATATATATATATATATATATATATATATATATATATATATATATATATATATAACGGAGGATGTATTACTACTTTAATTACTGTGAGACAATCGAGTATTGGCTTAGAGTTTTGCTGAAGTTTCTAAATTCCTTAGTTGCCTTTTGTTTATACACTAATTAAAAAGGTTATAGTATATTAAATGTTGATAATAACAATCGTAAAATAAGTTATACTTTTGAAATTTCAATAAAAATCATTTATGAAAACATTGGAGAAGAGAAGATGAGAAAAGGTATTCCACTACTAAAAATTTGGCTAAATTTATCCGCGAAGACCGGTCGAAATCGGTCGGAAAATGAAAAAAAGTGACCGATTTGCGACTAATTTTAATTAGTTGGAAAAATGATGATCGCTAAAGTATTTCGACCGCAATCAGTTGGACAATTCCGACCGAAAATGGTCGGTTTATTCAATGTGTTGACTGACAGTCAACTGCATTTACTGACCGAAATCGGCGGGTATTAATTAATTTTTTTATTAATTTTCAAAATATCGATAGAAATCGGTCGGAATTTTAAATATATTATAATTTATAAATTTTAATAAATTGGTAATTTATTTAAATAAATAAATTTAAATTCAAAGTTTCCAACAGATTGCGGTCGAAAATTTAAAAATTCTGGTGATTGAATTTGAAATTTCTTACCGAATTCGGTCGAAAAATGTTAAATTTCAGGGCAAAGAATGTTATTTTCGACCGGTTTCGGTCGGTTTTCTAGGTAAAAACTTGGTAGAATAATCATGCTTTTAAGCTACACCACCTGCCAATAACAACCAATATCCATCCTACAATGATAGCATTACATTGTTGTCATTTAACCATAATTAATCATCAACAACAACAATTAACTAACAATAACAACAATAATTAATTAAAAACAACAA
Organism: Nicotiana benthamiana; assembly: GCA_034376525.1. NCBI lineage: Eukaryota > Viridiplantae > Streptophyta > Magnoliopsida > Solanales > Solanaceae > Nicotiana > Nicotiana benthamiana. Next base: position 15,626,478 of record CM067323.1, on the reverse strand, counting down.
TTAACTAACAAAAACAACAATTAACTAACAAAACAACAACAATTATCTAAAAACAACAACAATTATCTAACAACAACAACAAATGCCCAACACGCTAATAACAACCACAACAATAACGCTAATAACAACAACTACGCCAACCATAACAACAACTATACAAATGTTCAATCACGAAATAATATCAACGATGCAATCATCATTAAAAATTAGTGTGTGTGTGTGAATATATATATATATATATATATATATATATATATATATATATATATATATATATATATATATATATATATATATATATATATATATATATATATATCGAATATAGCTTATGTCACGACCCAAAAATTAACCCTGTCGTGATGGCATCTATCGTAGTACTAGAATGCCCAACACATTGTCAAAACAATATGATATTCATTTTCAAGATAATTCCGAAGCTATTTAATATAAAAACCTTCATAAATTAGTTTAAAGGGAAAATGGTCAGAACTGCCCCTAACGTATTGACTCCAGGTTAAAAATGCCCTCCGTTAACCTATTTTGAAGAAAATGCCCCTACCGTTAAAAATGTGGCATATTTGTGCCCCTAAGTCTAACAACTGACTGTACTTATATTTAAAACGGTAGGGGCATTTCTTTCAAAATAGGTTAACGGTAGGGGCATTTTTAAACTGGAGTCAATACGTTAGGGGCACAAATATGCCAGAATTTTAACGGTAGGGGCATTTTTTTCAAAATAGGTTACTGGAGGGCATTTTTATGCTGGCGTCAATACGTTAGGGGCAGTTCTGACCCTTTTCCGTAGTTTAAATCAAAACGAAAGTGCAGAAAAGAAAGCCCGACATTGGGGTGTCACTAGTCATGAGAATCTACTACAACCGTCTGCCAATATTAGGACTAATATAGCTGTTGATACCCAATTCTTTTTCCATGTATTTCTATACTCAAAATATTCTCAAAATGGCATATAGATGCATATATAAACATCCACAAAGGTCTTGGTATTTTTCTACATTTTTTCAAGGATTATAAAATCAATTTACGACTTATTTTGCAATATAAAATCTAATATTTTAGTCCCAAATCTTGTTATTTTGATAAGTAATCTATTTTATTTTCTCATTTACATAAAAATATAATTTATATAATTTTTACAGAATTTTACAAGGTCATTAGGTATTTCTAAATTAAAATTGCATTAGTTTACAATTTTGCCCCATTTCTCGATATATATATATATATATATATATATATATATATATATATATATATATATATATATATATATATATATATATATATATATATATATATATATATATATATATTTTAATAATGACATTTACTCCTTTTATAAAATTAAATTTGGGGGAAATGGCTATTTAAATCATAACCCTAGTTATTCCATTTTTTAGCCCAAATTACACCCCCAATTTAACCCCTCCAATTACATGACCCAATTTAAATTTACCCGACCCAAAATCGCCTAAACTAACCCGCCCCATCTTTCCGTTTAATCGTGGCCGTTGATCACACAAATCAACGGTCCACATGAAACCTACCATAATTAAACCCCCAAATACCCCCTAACCCTAATCACTTTGCAAACCCAGCCGCCCTTGTATCACCAAATGCTCTCTAGCCCTTCTGAACCCTAGTCTGTTCCGGCTCCATTTCACCGGCGTCTATGGCTGTTCAAGCCCCAAAACATCTATATCCACCACTCCTCACCTCTCATGGCTCTTGGGCTTGAAAATCGGAACCCTATATCGAAGGTTAACGAACCAGTGGTCCTCCGATTTGAGTTATGTAGCCGTGTTCGGCCTTTCTCCGGCAAGCCTTGAGGCTATGAGTTCTTTGCTGACTGAGACTGGTCTGTTCCAGGCTTTCTCGCTATCTAGAGATCTTTCTCTGAAACCCTAATTTTTGAGATTTTTCTCTGTGTTTATCTTTACGATCTTCTCTAAATCCTAGTTATTCTCTAAAAACTTTAAAGTATTTCTCACTTTTTCTCTGCCTATTTTTTGTTTTCAAACTGTCGTCTTCTTAAAATTTAGGGTTCCTCTGATTTCTTCGCTTTATCTGCTCCACTGTGTGTTCTCCTCTAGTTCTTACTGTGATTTTGAGTACTCTCTACTATAGCTCTGAGGCATTTTTACTTTACTGGGTTATTTTCTAGGGTTTCGAGTTAATCGTTGGAAATCATGTATATCTATGATATGTGCGCTTTGGTTGTATGAGCATGATTTTCAGGTATAGGTTTTGATGAATGACAAACAATAAAGTCAAGTGTCAAACAACGATATAATATGACAATCAATCAAATGGCGAGAAGCATACTGATGACGGAATTGCATGAACGAGCCAAAAAGTTCAAGAACGAAGACCCAAGACGTAGGTCGTTTGGTAGAACCAATGTAAGGACAACGTTTAAGTTATGGCTCAACATTAGGTCATCATAAACATGCATAAAATATTTTATTAAATCATATTTATCATAAACATGCATCTTTGTGTTAAAACAAAATGATGTTGAAGGTTTTAAACATGTCTTTTAAATCTGGGCCTCAACAATCGATTATTTGAATCCTACAATCGATTGTATTAAGACAGTGTGATCTGAAGTTTTTCAAAATAGCAAACAATCGATTGTCTACTTTTAACAATCGATTATTTTGAGACAGTGTGCAACCGAAGTTTTTAAACATCTAAACAATCGATTGTTTTTGTCATACAATCGATTATATTCATAAACAATCGATTGTCATTTTCATACAATCGATTATATTCTGACCGTTCCCACAGAATCCTAAATTGATTTTTGAATGTTGAATACAATCGATTATTTAGTCCATACAATCGATTGTTTAGCCTAAAATCAGGAATCTGTCTTTTGAACGTTGGTCAAACAATCGATTATCTACTCCAAACAATCGATTGTTTGAGCACAGAACCAGGGATTTTATTTGTCAATTAAGCAACGGTCAGCACCACTTTTTCACATATAAAAAGAGGTCTTTTGAGCTGCTCCTCCATACATTGTTATACATATTGATCATTTTCAAGCATCATTTTAGAGCTTTTGTTGAGCCATTTGATAGACAACTTTGTGTTGTTCATAGAGCTTATTGTGTATCTCTTTATCCACTCTATTGAGAGAGTATTTGTTGTAAAAGAGAGTTGTTTGAGAAGAACATATCTTCTCATTTGTCGGGTTTGCTAAGTACCCAAAGTCTTAGTGGTTGAAGTCTTGGGGTGAGGTATCCTCAAGCAAGTGAAGTCTTAAGGTGTGGTATCCTTGAGCAACTGTAACGGTTTGTTAAGCACCCGTAAGCTTGACGAAGTTAGTGGAAATCTCGAGAGAGTCTCTCGGGGACTGGACTAGCCACGGGTTATGGTGAACCAGGATACATTGGTGCGTTCGTTCCTTATTATTTGCTTATCGCACTTATTTCATTCCTGTAATTTTTTAAATTCCGCAAGTTTACGCTATTTTTTATTATAACGCGTTTCCCCCCCCCCCCTCTAGCGTTAAGCGTATTTTCTAACAATTGGTATCAGAGCCTAACTCTCTGAAAGCCTTAACCGGTTGAGAGAAATATATATTTTTCTGTTGAGAATATTGAACGCAGGAACAATGGATGAAGGACAGTCCACCACTTGCGCTCCACTATTTGACGGAACAAATTATACATATTGGAAAGAACGGATGAGTATCTTCCTCAAAGCAAACAGTTTTCATTTGTGGCAAATCATCAAAAACGGTAAACCAATACCGATAAAGAAAGTTGGAGAAACCATGGTTCCAAAGAAGGAAGATGAATATGATGCCGAGGACATCAAAAAAGATGAAAATAATGCAAGGGCCATCCATGTATTATATTGTGTGGTGAATCCAGATGATTATCGAAAAATCTCTTGCTGCACAACCGCCAAGGAGATGTGGGATAAGCTTGAGATCATTTATGAAGGTACGCCTCAAGTCCGAGAAGCCAAAATTGATTTTCTAACACATAAATATGAAATCTTTAAAATGGAGAAGGAACCCATTGGTGTTATGTTTGAACGATTTTTAAGAATCGTCAACGATCTCCATGCTCTCGGGAAAGTTTACACGAACAAAGATCTTGTTCGAAAAGTCCTATGGAGTCTCACTCCCGAATGGCGGTCCAAAGCCAATGCAATCCAAGAGTGGATGGAATTCACGGATATCACAATTGATGGACTAAGAGGTAACCTCGAAACTTATGATAGCACAATTCTTAATCCTTGTCGTAGAAGCAATTCAAATTTTGCCTTCAAAGCCTCATCCTCTAAACGAGAAGAGGTAATTGATTCGGAAAGGGATGATGAAAATATTTCAAATGATATAATTGAAAAGTCTTGTAAGTCTATGAAGAAGGACAAGAAAAAGAAGAAACACCATAGGCGCGTATCACGGGATTCGGACAGCTCGAGCGATGAAACTGCCGCATTATGCTTCATGGCCGACAAAGAAGAAGAGGTAAGTACTTCTAACTCTCACTCGTTTGAAGAATTACAAAATGCCTATGATGAATTGTATGGTGAATTTTTTAATGCTTCCAAAACTATCATAGAATTGAAGAAAACACTTTCTTTGCAGAAAACATTTTCTTTGCAAGAAACAGATTTTCAGAAAACACTTTCTTTACAAGAAAAAGAGTTTGAAAAATCCTCTTCTTTGAAAGAAATAGATTTTGAAAAATTGACTAATGAAAATGATGTTCTTAAAAATAAAATTGAAGTTTTAGAAAAAGAAAATAAATTTTTGAAAAATGACATTGTTGATTTTAAAAATAAAATCAAGGAATTGAATGAAGCCTCTTCTATTGATAAATGTTCCAATTGTTCTTCTTGTAGTTCTTTAATACTAGATAACACATAATTTAGGAAAGCCCAAGAAACACGTAGTGTTGATAGTCCTAAAATTGAAGTTATTAAGAAGGATGAAAGTAATGAGGTCGGACCATCTAGAAAGAATTCTAGGAACCTCACTAATGAGTCTAAGATTAATTGTTTTAGACCACCTAGAAACAACTCTAGGAATTTTGTTAATGAGTCTAGAATGAATAATTTTAGACCACCTAGACACAATTCTAGGAATTTTATAAATGAGTCTAGAATGAATAATTTTAGATCACCTAGATATGACTCTAGGAAATTCAACGCTTCTAGGGGGAACAACTTTAGATCACCTAGAACGCTTTTGGCTCAACCTAGACATATGCACAATCCTAATATTATATGTCACTATTGTAATCGGGTAGGACACATTGCACCCGTTTGTTTTGCTAAACATAGAGATTTATGTGTTGACTATGACTATTGTTATCCTAACCCCCAAGGACCCAAAAGAAGTTGGGTACCAAAAACCTATTTTTAGGTTCTTTTGCCAGGTGTGCTTGAAGACTACAATATTGTAGTGGATGCACCAAGCACGAAATCTTAATGCATTAAGGGGGAACGTCGGTTAGTTATCGTATTTTGAATAAAAACGCAATGAGTTGATATGTGCAAATAATCTATATCAGTTTTGGTTGATACATGCTTTAACAAGTTTTTTTTTTAATAACAATTAGTATCAATTGGTTTTATAATAAATGATTGATTCATGTTTTGATGAATATTCTTAGTTTAAATAACAATTGGCTCAGTTGAGAAAAATGATTGTTATTATTAGTATGCCATTTACTAACTTTTTACAGATGTGACGTAATGGATTAGATGGTCCTCGGGGTCCATAGTCGCGTCGTATACCCTCAAATAGGGAGGCATCTCGAAGATCTTTGGGATAGAGTATGGTGCGGCTTCCTCTGTGTAAGGTTGTTGCACAAACCTGCCTACGTCGCGCTTTGGCAGCTGTTTAGGAGCACCCGGAATCTTGTCTACCCTTTCTTGGTGTTCCTTCATTTGGTCATGGAGCGTCTTATTTTCGTGTTCCATTTCCTCCATCTTTCTGAGGATGGCTGCGAGCGCTCCGCAGTTAGTTTGAGTGTCGGTGAACACATTGTTTGCTCGCGCGAGCTCGGGTTCATCTTCAGCTACATTGAGATCCATTACTGGCATGCGTCTTACACTATATTGTGGTGACTTTTCGACAAAGTCGCTTAGAGTGGTTGCTAGCCACTCTCTCAGTAGCTCCTTGACTCTTGGGGTGCTTCCTTAGATGTAGATGTGGAAGCTCCCCTTTCTCGTGGACCCGTTAGATCCCAAGGTGGATGAGGTGGGGTTCCTCCACTCATAGCGGTGTTGTGGGTTGTGTTCAAGACGTTATCTTCACCTGTTTCGTTGAGAGAATCCATGAGGTTGACCCCAATCTCGTTTATCGCTTTCTTTTTTTGCACAGTTGTCAGCCATGCTCGTTCATGTGATGTAAGGGATGGTTTTCAGTGGTTTTGTAGGCACAAATTATAACTTTGATTCTCGAAATCCCCACAGGTGGCGCCAAATTGTTTGTCTCAAAATATATACACACTTTGTAAGCTTAAAAACAATCAAAAAAAGTATACGAGTAAATCGTAATCAAGTATAATATGCCCTAGAAAAGATTATTTAGCTATGATCGTGATAGATCTAAAAATATAAAAGGTTATGGAGAGCTTAAGTATCAAAGAGAGATAGAGAGAAGCTTGCTTGTTATTAGTAGAGAGAGAAAGTAGAATAATAGTATTACTCAGAATAATGCACCTCCTCCCTTACAAAGGTAAATGTCTCATTTATATATTAGGAGATATTTCTCGAAATAATCCAAGGAAAAGTACAAAAGTTGGCGGCTTCCTCGTACGAAGGAAGCCAAGCCTTAAACGACGTCGTTCCTCCGCCGTCCTTGCTTGAGGCGATACGATTCGAGGATTTTTTGGACCCAAATATATAAGGTAGGAGTCCACAAATTTATGAGATAAAAAGATGCCTTACACAATTAAAGTTAGTTATGTGAGACTTACCGTAAAATCACTCCCATGTGAATTATGTAAGATGATTTGGTGGACGTAGTTGTACTTACATGACAATTTAATAAATGAGGATTTACTGCTTGTACTTGTTGGGACCGAAGATTTAGGACCCGTTTAGACATATATTTTCAAATATCTTTTGACATGTTAAAAAATTATATATATTTTTCTATCTAAAAAGTCCCATTCATCGTGACACGACATTAAATCATGCGCTTCTTGGGAGGCAACCATGCATTTTTTTCTTGTTTTTGATTTTCTTCTTATTGTAGGATTTGTTTTGGACTAACTGGTTGCGAAGATTTGTATAGAAGTTTTTGATGCAGTGTAGGACGAATACTGAAAAATTTGGCTAAGTATGCTATTGGATCACTGACCGCGCTTAGAATTCTGCGTTCAGCGAAAGCTTTTTCGCGAGGGCAGGATTATGTAGTGGCCGCGAACTTGAAGTCCAAAATATGGCCTCTTTGACGTTTCATCTGCATCCATGGTGGAATTTCTTCGGTAAGCGGACCTTGTTCCGCGGCTGCGCCACATTTTTCGCTCTCAGTAGTGGTGTTGAACTTGTAACTCTTCAGAATAGCCAAAAGTGCAGACCGCGGTGGAATTCCACAGTAGCTCCAGGTAGGTCGGTGTGGACCCTCAGTGTTTTAGTATAAATATGAGGGCCCTCCTCCTTCTACCCTTTTTCGCACTTTTTACTCTCTCTAGAAATAAGCCACTATTCATCTATGTTAAGATGAGACACGCGTTGTATGACGAGCGCGAGGTCATTTACTATTGGGGAATGTGATATGGTCCATCCCAATTGGTATTTTTACCGTATATTTGATAAAGATTTATTGTTTTTCACTATGATTGGGGCTTATTGCCATATTTGGGCTTCGTGCCAAATATCTGAAATCTTTATCAAATTCAGTCCGATTGAATTATATTATTTTGTGAACTCAGCTACATTTATACTCAACTCGAGACTTAATGATATTTATAATGTTGTTGAGCTGAGCACTATTATTTTACTGATGCCCAAGAGGCTTATGATTATTTTCTGGACAGATTGAGGCCAAGGGCCATACGTGAGGATATGTTGAGTGAACTGAGGAGGCTTTCAGGCCTCGAGTGTTATGTGAGGAACCTTTCAGGCCTCAAGTGTTATGTGAGGAGGCTTTCCGGCCTCGAGTGTTATATGATGAGGCTTTCATGCCTCGTGTGTGATGTGTGGAGGGTTTCAGGCCTATTGATATTGCGCTTGGGCTGTAGGAGCCCTTTCGGAGTCTGTACACACCCCCTGTGAGCGCAGGGTACTCAAGTGAGTTGGGAGTGGGCCTGAGAGGCCGTTATTTGTGTTTGGTGAGTTGGGAGTGAGCCCGAGGGGCTGATGTTCTGTGCTGGTGTGTTGGGAGTGAGCCCGTTAGGTTGATACTGTATTGTGAACTTTATCAACCCCACGGGCTCACTCCCAACACAATCGAGTTTGGGATTTTGGGTTGTGACATCAAATAAAGAAAATTAGACAAACTTTATTTGATTTCTTGGGAGTTGTTGAGATTCATTCTCCTGGCACCTGTTGGTATTCCTTAAGTATTTTTCTTCTTCTTTTGGCTCAATTTTTAATTTTATTTTTTCCTAATATATTTTGGCTCCATTGAGTTTAATAAAGTGGCGCAAATCAGAGAATATCAAAGAAATACTGAATTAGGCTCTTGTTTAAGTTTTATGAAGTTTATGTGTGTGCGCGTCAGCGCGCGCAAAAACTGTTTGTATGAATTAAGTTATAGTTTGAGTGTGCTTTTCAAAGTTTTTGTTACCAAAAAACTCTTCGTACTTTCACAAACACTTACTAACCTTACAAATAACAACAATCTTTACATTTTTAATTTTCACAAACCTTTTTTTCTAGACGAAAATTCATTAAATTTTTCTAAATATCATCCAAGCTATTCTATCGGAGTGGATGATATGAGATACGTCGGAAATTGAAGAGATCGGGAATGCTATTTAGAGATTAGTTAGTATTTATTTTATTTTGAAATTGTAAATTAAAAACGTTAACTTCAGAAAAAGAAAAATTAAACTGAAAAACTGAAATTCAGGGCTCACTAGTTAATTTCTAAATAGCATATGGTGTCATTTTTATGGGGCTGCCATATGTAAGGGAAGGAAGTAATAGAGACCAAGAGGCCCAAATAAACAATAGTGTTGGATGATAAATTTTAGGGCGAATTAACAGAGTTCGATCTGGCTTGACTGACATATTTGTTGCTTTCGGCTCATACTGTGTATATACGCGGGAAAAATTAAACCATATACATACATAATATCACATTTTGAAGTTATAAATGTAAATTTTGAATTCGTCTTAGTGTATCGACAATATATTTGAGAGATGACCTCTTTTTGTTACTTATATAATTAGTTTTCATTTAGCTCTTCCTTCACCCAAATATATGATTTACTTTCTTGATTTTCATAAAACCTGAGTATTTGGGGTCTTTTTTTGTTCAACTAGACTTAGGTAAAAGGTGTATTTCTAAACAAATCTACATCAAGAACGCTTAAAAAAATCCTCAACATGATATCGTTTCATGCAGTTTATCCATATTGTAATTAAGTTCAAAAAATGTCTTTGACCAAATTATCATTTGACCTTGAAAGGCAAATTTGGGCAACAATTATATATGGCATGGAGGATATTTCTCATCATTTACCTGTTAATGTGGTTAATACTCAGTCTGATCCTAAAGAAGGGATATGCAAATTGGTAGATAAAAATATTTTTTATGATTATCCTCTAAATTCAGTCGGGAAGGTAAGAAAGAATATTTTGCCATTACTGTTAAGGAATTTAGGATATTAGAGAAGTGACACTTGTTTTGAGTATATGATACACTATGCTACTATAGCTGCTTTTGCTATATTATAAAATAGGGAACACACAGATCTCGGATAAATGACGTGTTAGTCATTATTGAAGGTAGTATTTATTTTTGGTCTAGCAATTTTAATGTTGAGAAAAAATAACCACCACTCTATTAAAATTAATATGAAAAGATATTTTTATCCTTTTTTCCATTGCTTTTCTTCTCAAGCCTTCGCTTCTCTCTGAACTCGGAACTTCAATTGAGATGGCTTCGTCGTTGGCAATAAAATTCAAAAGCTTTTCTCAAAGTTGAAATTCTCAGTTCTCAAGACAAGAAAAAATACTTTTCTCTTCTTTTTGTTGTTGATAATTAGTTGTGCCCTTGAACTCAAACTAGACTATATTTATTATGTTCAAGCTATTGTTTATATAACCCGTCAGACCTCCTTTTACACTACATCTGCAAGGGCGTAAAAAAGTTTTTTCAATTAAAGGACAATCGAAACATGATTTATTTATTAATATTCAGAGTCACCACTTGGAAGATTAATGGTGTCCCAAGTCACCGGTTAAATCCCGAACCGAGGAAGAATGTGACTCTGTTAACAGTCCGCGAACCAAAAATCCGGATAAGAAATTCTGTTAACCCGGGAGAAGGTGTTAGACATTTCTGGATTCCGTGGTTCTAGCACGGTCACTCAACTGTCGCATTTAGCCTATTTATCTGATTTTATCACATGAACAGCCTAAGTGCCAGTTTTACTTTTAACCGCTTTTATTCCATATGTATTTTTAAGAGAAAGTGAACGTCGCTTGAAGCATGCCTTCGAATCGCGTCACATGAAATGCACCTGCAATCCTAAACACCCTCTATTCAACATTTTGGGATTTGATTTGGGTTGCATGAAATGCACACCCGAGTTTAAGAAGGTAATTTTATTAGAATCGCGTCAAAAAGAGTCTAACGCGTTATTATCTTTTGGGAGGGCTCGTCTCAATTTTATTTTAAAAGATAAACCTAAGAGCAACTATATTTTCTATTTACTTTGTCTCTAAAAAGGCCTAATTAATCGGCCTTATTAATTGATATCAAAAGTAATCAAGAAAAATGGGCCTCTAGTTCAGTTCACATTTGAACAAAAGGTAACACCTCTTAGCTCAAATGTGCTACTTAACTCAAAGACCCAAAGATCATGTTACAACATTAAACTTATATTCAATAATCATTCAGGCCCAAGTGACCTTGGCGTAGTACAGGGGCAACGAGATCTGTTATTTTTATTGAGCTGTTACTAGCTCTGGGCCTCAACCCAGGCCCAATCAATAAGATGGAGAAGTTGAAGTTGGACAACGCTTTAGTGGCAACATGGCCCAGACGGATCCACTGATGGCGCCAACGAAAAGGAAAGTTCACAATTATTTAATCTAAAACACGTCAGACTAGCCTTTATAGATTTTTTTACACCTGATTCATATTAACCCAGTTCTAGCAGATATTTGAAGAGAATAGGGAATGAAAATGTGAAATGTTGACTGATGTGACTGACACTCAGATTAAACTACAAATCCATCCATTTTGATGCTTGTTTAACTCAAATAGTAATTGTATTAAATGAAAAGTTTCCCGGCTAACAACAGATTTGAACCTTAAGTCAATATAATCAACTCACTTGATTTACACTAAACACTTATACACGTTAAACCTGTTTCAATATTGCTAGGATCCATTGCCTATCAAACTTTAACTGAACCTGAATCATTCTAAAGTTATACTAAATAGTTGTATTAGTACGACTAAGGGGTCAGATCATTTATAGTCCGATTATAACAGTCCTATAGTACAAATTCACGTCATTACAAACCCAACACTAAACTGTATCTGGCAACACACAAATAAGCTGTTGGAAATCATGTATATCTATGATATGTGCGCTTTGGTTGTATGAGCATGATTTTCAGGTATAGGTTTTGATGAATGACAAACAATGAAGTCAAGTGTCAAACAACGATATAATATGACAATCAATCAAATGGCGAGAAGCATACTGATGACGGAATTGCATGAACGAGCCAAAGAGTTCAAGACCGAAGACCCAAGACCCAAGACGTAGGTCGTTTGGTAGAACCAATGTAAGGACAACGTTTAAGTGATCTTATCCTTTGGCTCAACATTAGGTCATCATAAACATGCATAAAATATTTTATTAAATCATATTTATCATAAACATGCATAAAATATTTTATTAAATCATATTTATCATAAACATGCATCTTTGTGTTAAAACAAAATGATGTTGAAGGTTTTAAACATGTCTTTTAAATCTGGGCCTCAACAATCGATTATTTTGAATCCTACAATCGATTGTATTAAGACAGTGTGATCTGAAGTTTTTCAAAATAGCAAACAATCGATTGTCTACTTTAACAATCGATTATTTTGAGACAGTGTGCAACCGAAGTTTTTAAACATCTAAACAATCGATTGTTTTTGTCATACAATCGATTATATCTATAAACAATCGATTGTCATTTTCATACAATCGATTATATTTTGACCGTTCCTACAGAATCCTAAATTGATTTTTGAACGTTGAATATAATCGATTATTTAGTCCATACAATCGATTGTTTAGCCTAAAATCAGGAATCTGTCTTTTGAACGTTGATCAAACAATCGATTATCTACTCCAAACAATCGATTGTTTGAGCACAGAATCAGGGATTTTATTTGTCAATTAAGCAACGGTCAGCACCACTTTTTCGCCTATAAAAAGAGGTCTTTTGAGCTGATTTTAAACACACTACTCCTCCATACATTGTTATACATATTGATCATTTTCAAGCATCATTTTAGAGCTTTTGTTGAGCCATTTGATAGACAACTTTGTGTTGTTCATAGAGCTTATTGTGTTTCTCTTTATCCACTATATTGAGAGAGTATTTGTTGTAAAAGAGAGTTGTTTGAGAAGAACATATCTTCTCATTTGTCGGGTTTGCTAAGTACCCAAAGTCTTAGTGGTTGAAGTCTTGGGGTGAGGTATCCTCAAGCAAGTGAAGTCTTAAGGTGTGGTATCCTTGAGCAACTGTAAAGGTTTGTTGAGCACCTGTAAGCTTAACAGTGTTAGTGGAAATCTCGAGAGAGTCTCTCGGGGACTGGACTAGCCACAGGTTGTGGTGAACCAGGATACATCGGTGCGTTCGTTCCTATTTATTTACTTATCGCACTTATTTAATTTCTGTAATTTTTAAATTCCGCAAGTTTACACTATTTTTTATTATAACGCTATTCACCCCCCCCCCCTTCTAGCATTAAGTGTATTTTCTAACAACTGGTATCAGAGCTTAACTCTCTGAAAGCCTTAACCGGTTGAGAGAAATATATATTTTTCTGTTGAGAATATTGAACGCAGGAACGATGGATGAAGGACAGTCCACCACTTGCCCTCCACTATTTGACGGAACAAACTATACATATTGGAAAGAGCGGATGAGCATCTTTCTCAAAGCAAACAGTTTTCGTTTGTGGCAAATCATCAAAAACGGTGAACCAATGCCAACAAAGAAAGTTGGAGAAACCACGGTTCCAAAGAAGGAAGATGAATATGATGCCGAGGACATCAAGAAAGTTGAAAATAATGCAAGGGCCATCCATGTATTATATTGTGTGGTGAATCCAGATGATTATCGAAAAATCTCTTGCTGCACAACCGCCAAGGAGATGTGGGATAAGCTCGAGATCATTTATGAAGGTACGCCTCAAGTCCGAGAAGCCAAAATCGATTTTCTAACACATAAATATGAAATTTTTAAAATGGAGAAGGAACCCATTGGTGTTATGTTTGAACGATTTTTAAGAATCGTCAACGATCTCCATGCTCTCGGGAAAGTTTACACGAACAAAGATCTTGTTCGAAAAGTCCTATGGAGTCTCACTCCCGAATGGCGGTCCAAAGCCAATGCAATCCAAGAGTGGATGGAATTCACGGATATCACAATTGATGGACTAAGAGGTAACCTCGAAACTTATGATAGCACAATTCTTAATCCTTATTGTAGAAGCAATTCAAATTTTGCCTTCAAAGCCTCATCCTCTAAACGAGAAGAGGTAATTGATTCGGAAAGGGATGATGAAAATATTTCAAATGATATAATTGAAAAGTCTTGTAAGTCTATGAAGAAGGACAAGAAAAAGAAGAAACACCATAGGCGCGTATCACGGGATTCGGACAGCTCGGGCGATGAAACTGCCGCATTATGCTTCATGGCCGACAAAGAAGAAGAGGTAAGTACTTCTAACTCTCACTCGTTTGAAGAATTACAAAATGCCTATGATGAATTGTATGGTGAATTTTTTAATGCTTCCAAAACTATCATAGAATTGAAGAAAACACTTTCTTTGCAGAAAATATTTTCTTTGCAAGAAACAGATTTTCAGAAAACACTTTCTTTACAAGAAAAAGAGTTTGAAAAATCCTCTTCTTTGAAAGAAATAGATTTTGAAAAATTGACTAATGAAAATGATGTTCTTAAAAATAAAATTGAAGTTTTAGAAAAAGAAAATAAATTTTTGAAAAATGACATTGTTGATTTTAAAAATAAAATCAAGGAATTGAATGAAGCCTCTTCTATTGATAAATGTTCCAATTGTTCTTCTTGTAGTTCTTTAATACTAGATAACACAGAACTTAGGAAAGCACAAGAAACACGTAGTGTTGATAGTCCTAAAATTGAAGTTATTAAAAAGGATGAAAGTAATGAGGTCGGACCATCTAGAAAGAATTCTAGGAACCTCACTAATGAGTCTAAGATTAATTGTTTTAGACCACCTAGAAACAACTCTAGGAATTTTGTTAATGAGTCTAGAATGAATAATTTTAGACCACCTAGACACAATTCTAGGAATTTTATAAATGAGTCTAGAATGAATAATTTTAGATCACCTAGATATGACTCTAGGAAATTCAACGCTTCTAGGGGGAACAACTTTAGATCACCTAGAACGCTTTTGGCTCAACCTAGACATATGCACAATCCTAATATTATATGTCACTATTGTAATCGGGTAGGACACATTGCACCCGTTTGTTTTGCTAAACATAGAGATTTATGTGTTGACTATGACTATTGTTATCCTAACCCCCAAGGACCCAAAAGAAGTTGGGTACCAAAAACCTATTTTAGGTTCTTTTTGCAGGTGTGCTTGAAGACTCAATATTGTAGTGGATGCACCAAGCACGAAATCTTAATGCATTAAGGGGGAACGTCGGTTAGTTATCGTATTTTGAATAAAAACGCAATGAGTTGATATGTGCAAATAATCTATATCAGTTTTGGTTGATACATGCTTTAACAAGTTTTTTTAATAACAATTAGTATCAATTGGTTTTATAATAAATGATTGATTCATGTTTTGATGAATATTCTTAGTTTAAATAACAATTGGCTCAGTTGAGAAAAATGATTGTTATTATTAGTATGCCATTTACTAACTTTTTATATGATCTTGTCTATAACGATTGGTATCGTCAATGGTTTAAATAACTTTTGGTATACTCTTTTTGCTAATGCCAAAAGGGGGAAGAATATGGGCGATATGCATGCTTTAATTAAGGGGGAATTATATTGAATTGAATTGGTTGCATAAATTGTATGTTGAGATATAGCATCTATTTAGGGGGAATTCAATATGCATATCTTCCGTTGTTTGTCATTATCAAAAATGGGGAAATTGTTGGAAATCATGTATATCTATGATATGTGCGCTTTGGTTGTATGAGCATGATTTTCAGGTATAGGTTTTGATGAATGACAAACAATGAAGTCAAGTGTCAAACAACGATATAATATGACAATCAATCAAATGGCGAGAAGCATACTGATGACGGAATTGCATGGACGAGCCAAAATGTTCAAGTCCGAAGACCCAAGACGTAGGTCGTTTGGTAGAACCAATGTAAGGACAACGTTTAAGTTATCTTATCCTTTGGCTCAACATTAGGTCATCATAAACATGCATAAAATATTTTATTAAATCATATTTATCATAAACATGCATCTTTGTGTTAAAACAAAATGATGTTGAAGGTTTTAAACATGTCTTTTAAATCTGGGCCTCAACAATTGATTATTTGAATCATTGTCTTTAGACAGTGTGATCTGAAGTTTTTCAAAATAGCAAACAATCGATTGTCTACTTTTAACAATCGATTATTTTGAGACACTGTGCAACCGAAGTTATTAAACATCTAAACAATCGATTGTTTTTGTCATACAATCGATTATATTCATAAACAATCGATTGTCATTTTCATACAATCGATTATATTTTGACCGTTCCCACAGAATCCTAAATTGATTTTTGAACGTTGAATACAATCGATTATTTAGTCCATACAATCAATTTTTTAGCCTAAAATCAGGAATCTGTCTTTTGAATGTTGGTCAAACAATCGATTATCTACTCCAAACAATCGATTGTTTAAGCACAGAATCAGGGATTTTATTTGTCAATTAAGCAACGGTCAGCACCACTTTTTCACCTATAAAAAGAGGTCTTTTGATCTGATTTTAAATACACAACTCCTCCATACATTGTTATACATATTGATCATTTTCAAGCATCATTTTAGAGCTTTTGTTGAGCCATTTGATAGAAAACTTTGTGTTGTTCATAGAGCTTATTGTGTATCTCTTTATCCACTCTATTGAGAGAGTATTTATCGTAAAAGAGAGTTGTTTGATAAGAACATATCTTCTCATTTGTCGGGTTTGCTATGTACCCAAAGTCTTAGTGGTTGAAGTCTTGGGGTGAGGTATCCTCAAGCAAGTGAAGTCTTAAGGTGTGGTATCCTTGAGCAACTGTAACGGTTTGTTAAGCACCCGTAAGCTTGACGAAGTTAGTGGAAATCTCGAGAGAGTCTCTCGGGGACTGGACTAGCCACGGGGTGTGGTGAACCAGGATACATCGGTGCGTTCGTTCCTTATTATTTACTTATCGCACTTATTTCGTTCCTGCAATTTTTTAAATTCCGCAAGTTTACGCTATTTTTTATTATAACGCTATCCCCCCCTTCTAGCGTAAGCGTATTTTCTAACAAATATGTTCTTTTCTCTTCATTATGTTGTTTTGATTTTGTTCATCTTCATCTATGTTCTTCATTATGCTCTATATGTGACGGAAACCCTAAGTTTAAAGGGTTTTATGCTTCTCTTTGTGTGATTACTTGCTTCATGTTAAACCCTAGCCGCATCTAATTCCAATCTTATATGTTTCTGCTATATGATTTGTTCTACAATTCCAATTTTCATGTGTGAATCTATGCATCTCCTTATATAGTTACATTCTCCCCCTTTTCTGAACAACACTAATTTGGGAAAATTGATTTCGTACAATTTGTTTGATTCTCTAATTGGGACTTGCTTTTTCTGACTATATTAAAATTAAGCTAGCATCTCAATTCCTTGATTTTCTAGGTGATTAGCTTGCCTTATGTGTTTACCCGTATGAATTTCAAAACTCGTTACACGTATTTGCCCTATATTTTGTGATTGGTACTTGATTTTCTTTCCAAAAATAAACTGAGGTTTATTTACCTCAAGCCCGGTTCCTTAATTTCAGGCAAATGTTCAGCAGGATCACATACAGACAGCCTCGCAGCAACAGAGCTTAGTGGAAAACTCAATGGACAAAGGAAAAGCTATAAAGTACAGGTTTGAACTGGATATGACAAACTTTCCAGCTTTATCAGCCATTACTGTGAGGAATTCTTTTGGACCATTGACTAAGGGATCATGTTGTTCTAGTAGTGTAGCTCCTGATAAAGGAAGAGGTAGGCTAACTTGCTGATAAAGTGGATATTTTAGAATATTAGAGGGGTGAATAAGAGGTATAAGCAAAAAGAGATTTAAAAAAATACTAGTAATTAAAGAATAAAGCTAGCAGTCATAGTGGAAACAAGAGTTAAGGAACATAATGCTAGTAAAATCATATCAAATATACTGCCAGGTTGGAACTACGCTACCAACTATGATGCTTCAAACGGTAGGATATGGTTTACTTGGGACTCTCAGTGTATAATATTACTATCCTAAGTATTGCAACTCAATACATATATTATTTGGTACAAGATAGGTGGTAATAATTGATTGTGCAGTTACAGCTATATATTGTTACAATACCATAGAGCAAAGAAAGCAATTATGGAGTGTTTTGAAGGACATTGCAACAGGAAACACAAAACTATGTGGTTGATATGTGGGGATTTCAATGCAGTCCTACATACCAATGACAGTTGATGGGCAACCCTATTACATATACAGAAGTGCAGGACTTTGCTGACTGTGTAGCTAATCTAACTCTGAATGAACTAGCATATATAGGTGACTATTACACATGGTCTAACAAGCAACATGGCGTAGAAAGGATCAGCAGCAGAATTGATAGAGCTTTTGGCAATTATGAGTGAATAATGCAGTGGGGTCATATGGATACTGAATATGAATTGCCATACATATCTGATCATAGTCCAATGCTATTAACTCTTCACTAAGCTCCCAAACCTGGCAAAACACCTTTTAGATTCTTTAATGTCTGAGCAGATCATGAAAGGTTTATATCCATTGTAGAAAGAATCTGGAATCAACCTTTCACTGAGGGCAAAATGAAGAACATTTGGGTAAAATTGAAGAGGTTAAGGCCTTTATTCAGGATCCTAAACACTGAGCATTATAGAACTATTAGTATGAAGATTGAACAAGCTAGAACAAAATTAGAGGAGGTACAGCAGAAGATAAATACAGTATATAATGACAATCTGATTGAAGAAGAGAAAAGCATGTTCCAGAACTTTGAAAAGTGGTGCCTTATTGAAGAAAGTGTATTAAGGCAGAAAGCAAGAACTAAGTGGATCAAACTGGGAGACTCAATCTCTACATGCAACAGATAAAATGATCATGAAGAATGAGCCAAAACTATCACAAATGCAGAAACTTACTCTATGTGCTGAGGTGACTGAGAAAGAGATCTATAATGGACTATGTGTTATTGACAGTGACAAATCACCAAGAATTGATGGCTACAATGTTCATTTCTTCAACAAGGCATGGGTAATTATCAAAAATGAAGTCAATCAAGCAGTTAAAGAGTTTTTCAGTACTGAAAAATTGTATAAAGCAGTGAATTGTACTTTTATCACATTGGTCCCTAAAATGGCGAATCCTAGTACAATAAAAGATTACAGACCTATAGTTTGTTGCACCATGTTGTACAAACTAATCTCTAAAGTCCTAGCTGGAAGAATATAACAAGTGATAGCATCAATGATAAGTGAATCTCAATCTGGTTTCATACCTGGAAGGAGGAGAGCAGACAACATTATATTAGCTCATGAGCTAGTCAAAGCTTGCACAAGGAAGAATATTTTTGCCAGATGCATGATCAAGATTGATCTTTAAAAATCCTATTATTCAGTTGAATGGAGTTTTTTAGAGAAAGTGATGATTGAAATGGGATTCCTAGAAAGATTTGTGAATTGGAAAATGGAATGTGCGACAATTATTAACTACATTATTATGGTTAATCGAGAGACTGCTCCACCTTTGGATGCTGCCAAAGGCCTAAGACAAGGTGACCCCATCTCTCTTTTCTTGTTTGGAATTGTAATGGAGTATCTCAGTCGAAGGCTTAACAAATTGAAGGGGGAGAAAGATTTTAAGTTCCATCCAAGGTGTGCAAAGTTAGGGATTACCCACCTAAACTATGCAGATGATCTCTTGATATTTGTTAGGGGTGATTACTGATACCCAATTTTTCCCTACGTATATTTTATATCCAAAATACTTTTAAAATAGCATATATTTGCATATATAAGTACATCAAAAAGTTTTGATATTTTAGTGATTTTTTAAACCCACTTACTGCCTATTTGTGTACCATAAAATCCAATAATTATTCTCAAAATTATTATTTTGGTAAAAACTTATTTTTATTCTCATATTTACACCAAAATATATCTAACATAATTTTTGCGTGTTTTTATAAATTCATTTGGTATTTTGATTAAAACTAAATTTCATGTAATTGCCATTTTAGCCTACTTTAAGATTTAATAGCATTTTATAATTTATAAAATTGGTTCCAGTATTTTTAAATTAATATCTATATATTATTAACTGATTCAATAACTTTAATTTAATTTCAAAATTATTCCTACCATTTTTATAAAATAAAAGGGAAAACGGGCTATTTAATATATAGCCCCAATTCATTTCAATTGTAGCACCAATTTCGTTTTAATTTTTGGCCTCAAATTGACCCAATTTCAAACCTAAATGGACCAACCCAATTCATTTAACCCAACCCCCTTAACCCGTTTATCCGACCCGCCAGGGATTCCTTTTAGTCCAGGCCATTGATCCTTTTGATCAATGGCCACGATTAACCATTTCCTTTTTAATTCGGTCTAACCCAACCCTAACCCTAATTTTTCTTCAACAACCTCCTCTGAAATTTGTCGCTTTGTCAAACTCTCTCGAAGGGTCCTGAAACCCTAGCCCCTCTCACCCTTCTCCGACCATAATCTCACCAGAATCCATGGCTTCTCCGGCCACGGACGGCCTGTACTCACCTCCCTTCACCCCTAAACCCTGGGTGTTTGAGATTTCAAGGTCTGACATAGATGGTGTCCGCTCATATCCTCTACAGATTTGTGGTTCTATGGCCTCTCCGGCCTTGCTCCGACGTGTTCAAGCTTTAGGAGCCTATCTCTAGCCATCTCCGGCTCTAGTGTGACCACGTGATTTTTTTTCTATATATGAATTATTCCCAAAAACTCAAACAAAATAATTTCTGTATTATTTTACAATTTTTGTAAATTTTTGTACTATTTTCTAATAAGTGTTGCATTTTATTTTTGTATTTTAATTCATATGGGAAAATAAAAAATACACTTGAGATTAGCTTTTAGGATTTAATTCATATTTTAGGATTAATTAGTGGTTGGTTTGTTTCTAGAACAAAATATAAAGAAAATGACAAAAAATGGTTCATTGAATTTTTATTTTTCAATTTTTAGAATTTGTCTTTAGTTTAAGTTTAAAATTAGAACTTATTTAATTTTGAAATTAAATAATATCATATTAAAGTAATTGTGGTCTTTGATTTGTTATTTGTCTTTTTAACAAAACCAAAAATAATATAGGTATTGAATAAATAACAAAAAATAAAACAAAAAAGAAAATAAAAGAAAAAGGAAAAACAATTTAGAAAAGGGGATGCCTGAAATTGGGCTTGTGTTAAATAATTTTGCCTAGCCCAAATAATTTTTTCACCCATACCCGTCCAACCCAATCCCCAAACCGGTCCATCTCTAAGATAACCTAAAACGACGTTGTTCTACCCATGTTAATCCCAGTCGTCGAGGTTATCCTCATCTAACAGCTGGGAAGCCCCCTTCCCATAATATAAAACTGTCCGAGACACCCCCACCCTATCTCATCCCCTTCAGACCTCTCTTTGTCCAAACCCTAATCGGAACCGCTCTAAAATCCCACCATTGACGATGGAGGCTACGACGTCAATAGCCACCAAAATAACATCCCTAATTCCTCTTTGTCTCCTCTTTCCAAAAATGCAAACAGTTTCTCTTAAACATTCCTAGAACCCGTCGATAACTGGTTGAAATTTTCCGGCCAAGACGTCATTCATCCAAAAGTGATCCAAATTAACACCATAGAACCACCTAAACCTCCTCTATCGAACCCCCTAACCCCGTCCTTTGAATATTACCCAAACCGCTCTAATATTAATTCTTAAAATTTCGGCCAAAACACTAATTTTCCCAAAATTCGCCAAATTAATACCATATGGTCCTCGGGGTTTTCTCGTAATGAATTCAAGGTCGACGGCATTCGAATCCCACTGAATGTCAAATCTGAAAAACGGCCGGTGAGTCTTTGTAGTTTTCTTATCATTTCATTTAGTTAATTAGGTGTTTTTGAGTCTAGTTTAATTACTTTTCTATGCTTTTGTGATAGTTCTGACCTTAATTAGGTTAATTCTGATATGAGTCTTGATTCATGGCTGTTTATTTGGAATGATAATTAGGTTAAATGACTAACTGTTAGAATATTAGTGAATAATTAGCTTATTAATGTGGGATGTTTCGAGTATTGTTCTGATAGATTTTAGGCTCTATTTTAGTTTAATCTTCGCATGTTACTAGTCAGTTTAGTGTAAATTTTGATCTTTTACTTCGATTGTTGTTTCTGTTCAATTGATAATTAAACAATGATAAAATAGGATTTCATTTGTCAGCTGTAGCTCAATTCATAGTTTAGAAAGTAGTTTGGTTATGATTGTAATTTTCAGTTGAAACAAAGGGCAATTGGGGTAATTCAGGGGTATAGAACTTTGCCAGAATTTCCTAGAAGCTTCTAGACGTGGGTGTTAAGGTACCTTTCAGTAAAACAAGTAACTTGGGTAACTAGTTAAGGAGTAAAGGACCAAAGTTGAAATAAAGAGGGACACAGTAGTAAACTGAAATTGTAAGGTTGCCATCCTCTATGCTTATCAAAGGCATGTACCTTGCCTTGATGAACAACTTTTTTTTGCCATAAAAATTCCCCTAAATTCCTCCTTACATATCTAAGCCTGAAAATCAAACTTCAAAATCAATAGGAATTATAAATTCTCTATTAGATCTTATAATTTTCATAAAAAACCAAAAACAACAAAAAATCTTCACAAAAATCATTATTAGGCATTGTTACATTGATGTTTGGCTAAATGTGATCATTTCTCTTCTCTTATGTTTGCTGAGATTTCTCTTAAAGTTCACTGGATTGGTTTTGAGTGTTTTGGTCTACTTAAACCAATTTCGGTGAAGCTTTGGTTTGCTTGAAGTCTTATTGGGTTCATTCTAGGTTCATTGGGAGTTTGTTTTGCTTTGTTTGATTGTGTACTGGATTGATCTGTTGATACTGCTCGATTGAAACATCTCCGAGTCGTGAACTATTGCTGGGATCCCTGTGGTTACCTATTATTGTTGATGACCTTCTCTTTCTTCTTATTTGCACATTCCAGGTACACTTTCGTAACCTTTAATGATTTGGAATTTGATTCATGTATATGAGCAATTTCAAGAATCAATGAGAAGGAGTTGTTACCTGCTCACTTGAGTTTGCTAATAGTAACTATTAGCTTTAATATATTTAGCTTAGTTATTCATGTATGTAATTCACGTGTATGGGTAATGGGACTGTTGGGGAACGTTTCTTAACCTGTGAATTATGCAATGATACTACGACTACCTATGAGTAGGGGATTCAATAGTTGGTGTTGATACCCAATTATTCCCTATATATTTTTGCACTCAAAATACTTTCAAAATAGTATATATATAAGCAGGCCGGGGTACTTTAGTATTTTTTCTTCATTTTTGAGATTTCTTAAAATTATTTACTGCTTATTTTGACAGTACGAAGGCCAAAATTATTTTCCAAATTATTAATTTTAGTGAATAATGTGCTTCACTCCCATATTTACAACAAAATATAATTTATGAAATTTTTTCACAGTTTTTACAAATTTATTTGGGATTTTTAAGGCTAATTACACAAAATTGTAATTATAGCCAATTTCGTAATTAACTATCTTTCATAGTTATAAAATCATTTCTATTATTTTTTATATTAGTATTTATATGTTATTAATTAGTTTCATGTTTCAATTTTTCTTTTTTATCTATTTTAGCTATTTTATAAAACTATTTGGGGAAACATTGGTTATTTAAGCTATAACCAAATTTATATAAAATATAGCCCAAAATCAACTCCTATTTCAGCCCAATTTTTCAACCCAATTTAATAACCCACACCTATTAATTTTTCTGACCCACCTCTGATTTAATCTGAACCGTTGATTAAATAAGATCAACGATCCAGATCTCATTACCTTAATTAAAATCAAATGACCCCCCCCCCCCCAAACAAAGCTTGAAGCCCAGCAGCTTCCTCCATGAAAGACGGTCACTGAAGCTTCACTTGGGTTTGTTTCCGGCTTTTCTCTGGTGGTTTTTGTCTGATGATGCCTTCCATGGCATTATATACGAGTTTTACGGCCAGGTTTCTCATCTTCCTAATTTATTTTTGCAAACCCTAATTTTTCGCCTAAATCTCTTTGGTCTCTGTCTTTTAAATGATTTCTTTTAGTTTAACCTTTGCCTTCTAAATTTCCTATTACCTGATATCTTCGATTATTCGAGTTTTAAACGTTTTGGTTCCTCTTCTGAAATTAGGGTGTCTTGACCCCTTTCGAAAACACTTTACTTTTCTGATTTTGAGTACTGATCCGTAAATCTTAGTACTACTTCTATAATATTTTGTTAAAATATGATGAAAACCCTAACCCTACATGTTTATATCTATATTTTCCCGTTTGCATGTTCTTCTGGGTTCTTCTTTGAGTTCCGTGTTCTTTGCTGCTAGTGTTTCATTTCCCTACTATGCTGTGTTCTTCTCTTAAGGTTTCTGGCTGTTTATATGGTGATTTTATACTGATTCTTACAAGCTCTCTTCAAGGCTGTGATTACTGGCCTTAAATTGTGATTTTGTGTATTCTCCTTGCAGTTTTAGTATTGATTTCAAATTTTCTTCCTCAATCAGTGGGATACATTCCTCAACTAATAACAGATCTCCTAGGTTTTCAATCTCGCTCATTAATTCGAAAATTATTTTCCAAAATTAAAGTGGTATTTTTCCTTATATGTGTGCACAAGTATGTTGATTTATTTGCTTGACATGTTTCCCTGGTTAAGTATCATGCACCTAGTCTTCATTGTATACCTTATACTATTTTTGTTTCCTTATGTGACAATGTCATACTTTGTGATTCCTTTCCTTTTAAGATGGCTGCTTATTACCGTTCGACTATGATTCCTTAATTAAAGGGGATTACATGTACTTATTTGATTATGATTGATACTCAGTTCCTTAAATATGGATTGATACCTTATTGGTTTACTCGTTTTTAGTACTATAAATACTCCTCAACTTTCTCTTTGAACACACCATCACACACTGCTCTGATTACTTTCCCTAATGTATTGTATGTACATTTTACTTATTTGCTCTCTTACCCCTCCCCCTGCCTCAATGAATGTTTACCTTTTTCTTGTGTGCTACTATTATGCATCCATGTCTGCTTGGCTACTTGGTTAACCTAAAACCCTTGTTTGAGGCTAAGTGTGCTAGAATAAGAGCTGAACTCTTGTTTGCAACCATGTCTGGTTACTTTTAATATATTGCCTGTGTAAGTAGTTTAGTTTGCTTATTTGTTCCCTTCCCCTTTTCCCTTATTTGTGTGATGCTCTGTTATTCTAAAACTGATCAGTCTAAATGATTTCAGAAAAGCTATTCAAACTCCTTCAAATATTTTGTAACTGTCTCAAACTTCTCCACCTCTTTAAACACTTTTCTTAAACTGTCTCAACTTTTCAATTCTTTCAAGTGCTTTCTCTAACCTATTTTCAACTCTCTCAATTCTAATCACAATCTCACTCTTAGAGCTTTAGGATCTGCCCCCTTAGTGTAGGCACTGCCTTGGGAGCCTTGAGCACCCATGGAACTCTGATGCACAAGGCTGGCACTTCCATGCTTGCATTTGTCCAATTGGGATGTTTTGGGTGCTTGGTATTGGCCAGGGGTTAAAACGAACCCTTAGGGAACTTTGCCGCACCCAAGCCTTGGTAATGGTTGTGAAACTCGAAAGAAGTGAGATTGGAGATGTTTGGGCCTGATTGTAGGCTCCCTATAGACTAGCTTCTTCTTTTCTTCCACTGTTGTTTTTTTTAAAATTATTTGGGCTATAATAACTTGTAAAGAACAATGGGGATTATAGTGAAATTAAGGAGGGTTATGCATGATTATTAAGGGTATGGGTAGAAAACATGTTTATAGGATTTTACTTATCTATTTGCGTAATAGAAACCATGCATAGGACATGCATCTCACATATAGAAATCTTGTTGTTAGGTCTTTTACTTTCAGCTTGTTATTTTTATAATCACAATCAGTTAATATTCAAATTATTGCCTTGCATTTAGATACCATGTTTTAGGGCCTCTATATGCATTAGATATCATGTACTTAGGGTCTTTCTTTTTACAATTGTTGAATGCCTCACTACTTTTGTTAAATAGGCGTAAGACTTATTAACAAACTCCTCGTTAAAACTAGAAACCATTGCATGCTCACTGTTTTTATCAACGCCTAGGCAAGCCTTAGGCCGGATAAAAAATAAAATGGGCTAATCATTTTCAAGTCGTGTTCAAATTAATTCACCTCTGTCTGAATTCGTTCGTTTCTGAAGCCCTCTCTAATTTTTTTACAAACTTCTGCCACATTTTTAAACCATCTATGAAAAAGTTTCTACTCTATTTTCTTGTCCAAATTTGGACCACTATTTCAACTATCTGAGTACTAATTTTCAAAATCTCAAAAAGCATGTATGTTTGTTGTTTTTATTATGCTTCTGCAATCTCAAAATTCTTTCACATTTGTTATTTTACTTCGCCTGTCCAAACTGTTTTACTAGGCATTCCAAATGTTTCTAAATGACTTCTGCAGATTTCTAAAAATATATACTGCCTCTTTTAAGTTCTGGGCATTTTTCTCTAACAAACTCTCCAACTTCTGTTTTAATTTATGCTCCAGCTTCCTTTTAAAAACTCTCTTTAGACCTTACATGTGTTTGAGACGTGCTAATTACGTGTTCTCTTATAGAAGGTTATTTGAGCCTTTTATATGTTTTATATGATTCCTTTATATGCAAGTCCTATTTGTTTTTTGCATGTCGCCTAGTATTTTAACCTTTAAACTTAAGAGTTCCACCTAGTTCCTACCTTATAGGAATAATGATCATAAATGCCCTCTAGGATCTATAGGACAGGATGGGTAATAGCACGCAATAAGCATTTGTGACCAATTCACACGCTTAAATAACCTCTAAGGGGTGGGAAGGCTAGAATATGGATGACGATGCGATGATACCATAAAGCAACCCCTTTTTTGGGAATATATGTGCGATATTGCATCGGATGATCCATATTATAGTTAAACCTAGGATCCACCTTTCCCTTATTTGCTTTATTTAAATGCTTTCATATGGTAATGCTTTCCTCAAATTAATCCTTTTTAAACTTATGTCTCTCCTTCTTCTTTTAAAACTCTCAAGTTATGTGAATGTTATATATGTGCACCTTATTTGCCTATTTGCTTTGTCTTCTATTAATGTCACGATTAACACGGCCAAGAACCACACTAGTGGATCTTGAGGGGTGCCTAACACCTTCCGCTCGAGATAATCTCAAGCCCTTACCCGAACTCTGATTTCTTTTCAAAATACTCTCTCTTAAGTGTCCTAATACACTATAATCATTAGGTGGCGACTCTTCAAATTCCATAACCCAATTCCCAAACGGGAAATAGAGTTGTTTTGCCCATAATGTCGTAATACCCGATTTTGCTTTTCTTTGGAAAAAAGGGGGCGTCGACAGCATGGCGACTCTGCTGGGGACTTTTTTTAGGCTTTTACCATTACGTGTGGCGTGGCTTTATTACTTTCTTTATTACCTTTATTGCTTTAATCATTTCTCCACAATTACTAACTTGTTTCTTCGTGTCTTTCTTTTTCTTTAACTATTTTACTGCTTTATTACCTCACTTTATTTCAATTCCATCTTAAATTTCAAGCATTTATTATAATCATTATTGTATGAACGTGAAAATACATGTATTTATTCCATTGTTGTAATTGCATCCTTCAACATCATTTTCCACACGTGCCAAACAAATGATATAGCAACGCTTATAATGAGTGGTTACGCTCTTCCATTATACAAACCCTCTAAATTTGGCAATGGCATATTTGCGGTAAAACCAGTCGATCAATGGTGTAGTCGACAGTTCCGTGCCTTTCCCTCTTGAGTTGTCCGCTCAATGGTACCTTGCCTAACACTTCAAAAAATAGAAACTTTACTCTGTTTAACTGTTTATGCATCATGGTCAAACTTAGTTGAGTCAGTTATGTCGTCCGCAAAATGACTCGTTAGGATAGCCTAAACCAAAAGTCCATCGGGTTTCCTTGAAACTCAAACGGACATTCACGATATGTGCATTGATTTGGAGAATTAAATGCCTTTGCTAATTATTTATTTAAATAACCGAGTCCGGTTGGGCTAAGGGCCTAACTCTCTATTTTGCAGGAAAATGAGGCACGAGGTCCCTAGATTCAGTATGGTATCAAACATTCATCCAAAGTTGCTAAGTTGTTGGGATGATTTGCATGGTAGTGATCGGGTTCTTGTCTGCAAGCACTTAGGAAATCTTCCCTCACTCCTGGAAGTTAGGCCAGATAACAAGTTTGTAGAAGCTGCTACTATGTTTTGGGATAGTGAACGGTCCGTCTTCCGCTTTGGAGGTATTGAGATGACACTGTTATTGGAAGAAATTGGGGGTCTAGCCGGAATTCCTTAGGATAGCCTGGGGCTGCTTATGCCGAAAAACCGCAAAGGTAGAGGTTTCCTGAAAATGATGGGGCTCAAAAAGAATCCAATCTGACCAGTCTGATGGACTTCTACATATCCTTCGACTTCATGTATGAAAGATTCTGACATAGCAAATCTTACCGCACTCACATGGACGAGTTCGCCCTCACCTTTTTGGGGCACATACATAGGAGGGCCTTTGTATTCATGTTCTGTTTCCTAGGCATGATAGTTTTTCCAATGAAGAAGGATAGAATCTACACAAGACTAGCCATGGTAACCAAAGCCGTAATGGAGGTTATCGACAGGCAGACACTTAGCATAGCACCCATGATCCTCGCCAAACTGTACCGAGCCTTAGAAAAATGTCAACAAGGGGCACCTCACTTTGAAGGGTGCAATTTGCTACTACAACTCTGGCTCATTGAGCATCTTCAGAAAGGAGAATATAGACAAGAGATCACACGACGAGATTGGGATGGCCATATCGCTTTCCATCATCCAAAGCGAATGCAATTCATGCCGGATATGTTTGCTCGCCCGGAAAACGCCAGTGGATGGGTAGAACTATTAGAGAATCTAAGAGAAGAGCACGTACAATGGATGTATGAGTGGTTTCCAACTGGAGAGTTTATTATTTGGTCTAGGGATGAGACATTCCTTGTAGTCATCGGCTTAAGAGGAACTTACCCTTATGTCCCTCTCCGAGTCATGAGGCAAGCGGGAAGGAATCATATTATACCAAGGGTGGAAAATATGAGTCACTATAGGGCTAACTTCCAAGATGACGATAGCCCACACAGATGTCGGGCTCAGCACATGTGGCACTCCAAACTCATTTTGGAGATGGAATCTATGGAGCCAGACAGGTATCAGGAAGGGAATACGCTGCTTTATCCGGGGTGGCTAGAAGATGATCACATTCACTTAGGAAAAACGGGTTTCGTCCATGGTCATAGGGTTATTGATGAAGAGGCTACAACAAATGTTAAGTATAATCAGCTGGGCAAACGGATGCGAGAGTGTGAAAGTGAGCATCGGGAAATGCTAGAGGCCCAAGAGAAGGTAATCAATGAGTGGAAGGACATGGCTGACCCCGCAAACAACCATTTAGGGTACTTGGAATGGGGTCTCGTGGAGCTGGAAGGCAGGTTTCTGAAAAAGATCAACGACTGTCAGGAAGCTGAAGGTAATGAAGGTGGGCACTTGGCTTGGGCTTACTTTTTGTTGGGACTGCGCGAGTTGATGAAACTGTACATGGGAGACAAAGATACCGAATCTGTAGAAGGTCCTTCTTGGACCAAGTAGTTAGGATTTTACTGCTTTCTTGATGTAATAAGGCCTTTGGCCATTAGTGACAATTTTTCTTTATTTTAGTCTGTTTTGACTCGTTCTATTTTCTATCAATAAAATAAGGCACTTGGTGTTATAAAGCTCTCCAAATCATATCTGTCGCTAGGCCTACCTCGGGCACAACGAGGCACCCAAATAGTAAACGACTTATATTCCTACAACAACGTGTTTATATACTGTAATGTTTTTTCTCTCGGAATCTGCACTAACTTTTTACCTTTTTTTCGTTGTTTTTCTTTTATTTTTATTCCCCTTCCCAAAGATTAGTTTGTACATTCTGGCACCATCAGCATACTCAACAAGATATAAGGGTCCTCCTCCGTGTCCTCCCAGAAACGGGAACAAAGGAAAGATGGGAGATAACGAAGCCAGAAAGGAAACTGAAGGAACTTCTCAGGGTACGCCGATCACCAAAGAAACTACTGCTCACTTGGAGTAAACCATGTTAAGGTTCGAGAGGAACTGGACGAGGTCCGGAGTTTGGCAAGCTTGTTCATCTCCCTTGCTGCTGCAGATGTCAAAACCAGGTCCCTGCACCTCCGCATAAGATCAAAACCCAAGCTCGCAAGAATGCTCCACCGCTCATCCCATAGCCCCAGAATTCTCCAAATCACCAAGATACCCCTATCTTTGTGGATATTGTGCCATACTGTACACAGCTCATATCAGGTGTGTCAAAATCAGACTCACTCATTCAAAACATGGCTGCTGAACTTAAGAAACTAACTAGCAGGGTTCAAGGCGTGGAAGGTAATAAAGGTGTAAAGGGTCTAAATTATGAAGACCTTTTTGTTAAGCCTGATGTTGAACTCCTAGAGGGGTACAAGCCTCCTAAGTTCGAAATGTTTGATGGTACGAGTGATCCCAGGTTCACCTCAGGATGTATTGTGACAAGTTAGAGGGAGTTGGTAGAGATAAAAAGATCCGCATGAAGCTGTTCATGAGGATCTTGAAAGGTGATGTTTTATCTTAGTATATCAGCCAATATGCGATGAAGTGGACTAGTTGGGTAAACATGGCGTCCGATTTCATGGACCGTTTCAGATTCAACACTGGGAACGCGCCATACGTGTTCTATATCCAGAATTTGAAGAAGAAGCCCACCGAAACCTTTTGCGAGTATGCTACTCGTTGGAGGTCGGAAGAGGCCAAGGTTAGGCCGGCTTTGGAAGAAGAAAAAATGAACAGATTTTTCGTCCGCACTCAGGACCCACAGTATTACGAGAGATTAATGCTGATAGAGGGGCAAAAGTTCACCGATATCATTAAACTGGGAGAACGAATTGAAGAGGGGATCAAAAATGGTATGGTTGCTAACCTTGAAGCACTGCAGGCCACCAACAAAGCCTTGCAATCTGGTGGTACATCGAAGAAAAAGGATGTAAACTCCGTAATGGCTGCGCAAAGAAACCACTCTCCCGTGAAATATCAACCCTACCCTCCAATCCCACTCATATACCTACCCTCTCTAAATTACCAAGCACATTCACCTACCTATCAAAACCCACATCCCGTCTACCAAACATCTCCATCACCAACATAGCAGCCCACCTCGCCAGGATATTCCCAATCTGCACCCGTATACCAAGCTTACAACTCCCAACATCCTCACTATCCATCACCACCTACCCGCCAAAACTTCCCACGACCAAGACCAAACTTTGACCGCAAACCGCCTAGACAATAAGCAGCTATTGCTGAACCCATTGGACAATTGTATGAGAAGCTCAAAGCCA
Organism: Nicotiana benthamiana; assembly: GCA_034376525.1. Classification (NCBI taxonomy): domain Eukaryota; kingdom Viridiplantae; phylum Streptophyta; class Magnoliopsida; order Solanales; family Solanaceae; genus Nicotiana; species Nicotiana benthamiana. The sequence continues at coordinate 15,595,010 of CM067323.1, read as the reverse complement.
CTGGATATGTTACACATATCCCAGCCATAACCCCAGAAAACCCCTCCCAATGGATCAACCCAAATAAAACCTGCGCATACCATTCGGGATGAAGGGCAACACTATCAACGAGTGTCGCTTGTTGAAGGACAAAATTCAGACTTTAATTCAGAACAAGGTCATCATAGCTAAGGAGCCTGATCTTAATGTTCGTATAAACCCTCCACCAGACCACAAAGGTGGAGGCATCCACATGATTAAGGTTGAGGACGACTGGGACCCCGAAGGGTCGATTGGTTTGATATCTGAAGGAGATGAGCCCAAGAAACCGACATTCACTCTTAATCCTATTGTCGTGAAAATCCAGCCATCTGAGGGCAATGTTGTGAATATATCTGTACCGTTTGAGTTCGAGGCACCTCCTGCAAAAGTGCCAAAACCAATTGAGGTGGAGTTCGGGACTCCAAAGGCACCCGCACCAATTGAAGTTGCTATATTACCCCCAAGGGTGCCCGTTCCGGTCACCATGTCAGACAGAACCCCATTTAAGTCAAATGCCATACCCTGGGACTACACAGTAGAGGCGAGAAGGAAAGGAAAAGCACGCACAGGTGAAGCAATCGCCACGCAAGGTATGACTAGAACAGGCAGGGTGTGCACACCAGAGCACCTAGCTGAGTCCAACAAGCAGGCCTCTGGACGTCCCATTGAAGCTGGACCTGATGATCTCCGGAGAAAGATACAGGCTAAGGAATAATAAGTTGTTGAACAGCTAAACAAGACTCCGGCACAAATCCCTATCTTAGCATTGCTGCAGAGTTCCGAGGCGCATAACAGGAGGAGAGATGGCAAACATGGTAGGGCAGGTATTGGAAATTCACAAAATCACTTTCCAGGAGGATGAATTACCACCTGAAGGGCTCAGTCATAACAAAGCACTACATATCACTGTGCAATGTAAGGATTATTTCATCACCAGGATCTTAGTAGACAGAGGTTCTAGTCTCAACATCTGTCCGTTGATCACCCTCAAGAAGTTAGGAAAAGGATTACATGAGATAAAAGATGGGGCTATTAACGTTAAGGCTTTTGATGGTTCTCAGAGATCCACCCTCGGGGAGATTAGCTTGTGTTTGCAAATGGGGCCCACTTGGTTTGATGTTTACTTCCAAGTCATTGACATACCAGCATCTTACAATTTAGTGCTGGGACGACCCTAGAACCACGCCGGTGGGGCTGTAGCATCCGCCTTGCATCTCACCGTGAAATTCGAATGAAACCATCAAGAAATAATCATCCATGGCGACGGTAGCAACCCCATATACAGTCGCCAGACCATTCCAATGATCGGAGGCAGACGAAGAATAGGCGGTGAAACATATCATCGTATTATGCGGGTCAATGCAGTGGAAAATGAAAAATGGTGGAGCAACAAGGTTGAGTGCATTCTTAATTGGAGTGGGTATGAACAGAGAAAGGACTTGGTAAGAATCTTGAAGGTATCACCAAACCTATCCAGTTGAAGAAACAAGGTACTACCTTCGTACTGGGGTACGAGTACACTTGGCAAGAATTCAAAAATTGGTCACTGGCGACGCCCCCTTTTCCAAGAGCAAAATCAGGTTTCACGACAATATGGGCAAAACAACTCTATTTTCCCGTTTGGGAATTGGGTCACGAAATTGGAAGAGTCGCCACCTAATGATTATAGTGCATTAGGACACTATAAGAGAGTGCTTTTTGACAGAGAAACCAGAGTTGGGTAAGGGCTTGAAATTATCTTGAGGGGAAGGTGTTAGGCACCCCACAAAATCCACAAATATGGTTCCCGACCGTGCTAATTGTGACTTTAGAAGAAGAGAAAGCAAGTAGACAAATAAAGTAAACATGTATAACATTCGTATAATTTTGAAAAACATTAAGAAAGCAATAAGACATATAGAAGAGAAAGGAGGATCCTAGGTTTAACTATAATATGGATCATTCGATGCAATATCTTGCACATATTCCCAAAAGGAGATCGCTTTATGATATTATTGCATCGTCATCATCTCCATATTATACCCTTCCCACCCCGTTAAGGTATTTAAACGTGTGAATTAGTCACAAATACTTATTGCGTGCCGTTACCCATCCCATTCTATAGATCCTAGAGGGCACTAAGGATCAGTATTCTTATAAGGGAGAAACTAGGCTGAACCCCTAGGTTCAAAGGCAATTTTAGCGACATACAAAACAAATAGGACTTGCATATAAAGGGATCATGTAAACATACAAAGGCTCAGTTATCCCTCTATAACAAACACGTAATTGGCATGACTTAACCACAATTAAGGTCTAAGGCAAGAAGATCTTTCGAAAAACCGGAGCATAAATTAAAACAGAAATGGATAGTTTGCAGAAAAAGGGAATGCGAAAGAAGACATTCAGAACTTAAGAGAGACAATATCAGCTTTTAGAAAATATGCAGAAGGGTTAAAAAAATATTTGTGGAGCACAGTTTCGGACAAGCAGACAATGAGAACAAACATGAGAGTATATTGAAAGATTGCAGAAGTATAAAGAAAACACGCCCGGTTCTGAACCTTTAAAAATTTTCAGTATTCAGATAGCTTGAAAAAATATCAATAGCCCAGTGTTGGACATGAAATACATTATTTGTGTATCTGGTTTTGAAAAAATAGTAATCCAGTTCTGGACAAAGTAGAAGTATTTGCATAAGTAACCCAAAAGAAAATAGGGCAGAAGTTTAAAAAAGACGAGATAGTTTTAGAAACAAGCGAGTTCAGGTAAAAGACGGATTAATTCAAACATGACTTATAGGTGATGAGCCCATTTTTATCCGGCCTAAGACTTGCCTAGGTGTTATTAACAAGCGGGTGAACATGCACATTTACTTCCAGTTTTAAAGAGAGGGTCGTTAACCAATTTTTACCCAGATTAAAGAGATACTTAAAGCATTGCAGATAAAAGGCCCTAAAGGCATGGTCTCTAATGCACAGAGGCCGTATGAACGTGATATCTAAATGACTTGTTGCTTATTAATTAGTCATGGTTACGAGAATGTACAGAATAGCAACTGAAAGTAAAAGTCACCTAAAAACGTGGTTTCTATATGTGAGGATGCATGTCCTAAGGCATGGTAGCTATTGCACAAATAAATAAATAAGTCCTATAGGAATGTCTTCTACCAATTCCCTTAATTAAACATGCATAACCCCCCCCCCCCCCCCCCAATATTTCACTATGATCCCCACTATTCTTACAAATTACTATAGCCAAATAATTAGAAAAACAATAGTGAGAAAAGAAAAATAAGAAGTTACTCTATAGAGAGTCTTCATCCAGGCCCAAACATCTCCAACCTTATTCCTTTCGAGATTCACAGCCATCACTAAGGCTTGGGTGCGGCAAAGTTCCCTATGTGTTCGTTTGAACCCCTGGCCAATACTAGGCACCCAAAAATGTCCCAATTGGACAGTTTCAAACATTGGAAGCCATCCTTGGGCATCAGAGTTCCATGGGTGCTCAAGGCTCTCATGGCAGTGCTTACACCAAGGGGTAGAACCTAGGGTTCTAAGAGTAGTGAAGTTGTGACAGGAGTTTAAAACAGTTGAGAGTCAGCTTAAGAAAAGTGTTGAGAAACAGGTTGAGAACGTAATTTAAGAGAGTTGAGAAAGTTGAAAGGAATTATTTTGAAATCATTGGTACTAACCAATTTAAAACAGAGCATCACACAAAAAGGGGGCAAAGGAAGGGGGAACAGATAAGTAGACCTACTCACACACAGGCAAACACAATGAAGGTAGTAATCAAATACAGTTGCAACAAACAAGGGGTTTCAGTTCTTACTGCACTAAACCCCAAATACTTAACCTCATGAAGAGGTCTTAAGACTAATCAAGTAACCAAGCAACCCTGGACACATGGTGGTAATACACAAGGAAAGTAAACATACATTGAGACAGAGAATGGGTAAAGGGAGATTGCTAAGCTGAAACTAAATAGGCTAGTGAGTGCATACTAGTGACAATAAGAACAGCAGAACCACAGATAGAAGCACATTAAGAACAAAATGAAGTGCAGGGCTAATAAAAACATATTGTTTTGGGGACTGGATACTAAATAGATAACATACCAGTTGCAGACAAATATAACTCAAAGAGCAACGAGCAAGAATGCACAGAGAGAACAGGGTGTGCAGAGAGTGTGAGCAGCAGAGAGAATAGCAGAGTGAGAACAACAATAGAAGAAAACCAAGTAAGCAAAGCAATAGAACCCAGTAGTATAGAGGTAAATAGCCCAGGCTACTCAACCTTGTCTTTCAGTCGATTAAGTATTCAAATAACATAATGAGAGAGTATAGAGATAGCAAGGAAAGTGAAAAAGAGATTCAAAGAATTTGAAATTACGAGAGAGATGCAGTGTGTTAGAAGAGAAAGGTGAGAGGTATTTAAAAGAGTAAACAAATAAGGTATCAGTTCATATTTAAGGAACTGATATCAATCATAACACACACGCATAGGGACTCCCCTTTAATTAAGGAGTCATAGGCAAACGGTAATAAGCAGTCATTTTAAAAAGGAAAGGAATCACAAAGTATGGCATGGTCACATAAGGAAACAAGAATAGCACAAGGTATATAATAAAGACTACGTTCCTGATACTTAACCAAAGAAACACGTCAATCAACTAAATCGGCATATTTGTATACATATATAAGGAAAATATCACTTTAATTATGGCAAACAATTTTCGAGATTGAAAACCTAGGAAATCAGTTATTAATTAAGGAATGTATCCCACTGATTGAGGAAAATCAGTACCAGACTGTAAGAAAAATACACAAATCACAATTTAAGGCTAGTAATACCAGCCTTGCAAGAGTTAGTATAAAGTCACAGCCAAAATTCCCAAAAGAAGAACAATCAGCATGGTATGGGAATGAAACATTAGCACCAAGAATCAAAGTAATAGGGCTCGGAGCTCATAGAAGAACATGAAAGTAGGCAAAAACATATACAAACATGTAGGGTTAGGGGTTTTCATCAAATTTTAATACAATATTTAGAAGTAGTACTGAAAACTAGGGATTAATGCTAGAGACCGGAAAAGTGGAGTATTTTAGAAAGGGGGTTATGAAACCCTAGAAATAGAAATTATAGTGTGAAGTCCAAGTCGTCAAACAAACAAATAAACAAGTAAAATAAACAACCCAAACGACTATATAGCACTCAGAAACAGTAGAAGAAACAGTTTTGAAAAAAGGGTAAGAAACCCTAGTCGGGAAGAGTCGAAAAATTTGAAGTACCCGGAGAAACTAAGTAGATATAGAGTAGAAAACCGGGAAATCATTTAAAAGAGGAGATATTAAAGAGAAAAATTAGGGTTTTTGAACAGATTATGGAAACGAAGAACATGGTTGTGAAACTCATATACAACATCGTAGAAGGCATCCTCGTACAAGGATCATCGGAAAAACACCGGAAACAGACCCCAAAAAAGAGCTTCAGTGACCGTCTTCCATGGCGGAAGCTTCTAGGCTTCAAGCTTGAGAGAAAACCATGATACATGGACGCCATGGTTGCGGGGAATCGAGATGAGTGAGGAAGGAGTGAGTTGATGTGGCGATGGAGGCCATGTGAGAACCAGAATGTTCTAAGGATATGTAGGGTTAGAGATCATCTGAGAGTGAAAGGGAATACAAGGGCGGCGGATTGAGAGAAATGATTAGGGTAAAGGGGGGTTTGGTTGTTTAATTAGGGTAAATGGATTGTGGGTTGTTGATATGTGAGATCAACGGCAAGTATTAGAAATACAAATGGGGCGGGTTAGTATAGGTGGGTTTTTAGGTTGGGTAATTTTAAGTTGGATCAGGTAAATTGGGGGGGGGGGGGGGTAAATGTGGCTACAATTGAAAGACAAATGGACTAGAATTTAAATTACCATGTTTTCCCAAATTTAATTTTTGAAAAATAGTAAACAATTTTATAAAACTCCTATAAAATTACTAAGCTAATAAAGTACATTTATGAATTAACTAAAAATACTAGGAACAATTTTATACTTTGAATACTCGTTAAATTGATAAATAGGCTAAAATTGCAATTTAATGCAATTTTGATTTGAAAATTCCTAATGGCTTTCTAAAAACTTGTTAAAATTACATATAATTATATTTTTATTTAAGTGAGGTAATAAAATAATTTATTTATGAAAATAACAAGATTTGACACTAAATATTAGACGTTTCATTACAAAAATAAGTTATAAATTTGTTTTAAAATGCTTAATAATTATAGAAAAATACCAAACCTCTTGTGAATGCTCATATATGCATTCACAAGCTATTTGAAAGTATTTTGGGGTAAATAGACACATAGGAAAAATTGGGTATCAATAGTCACCGCCATGGCGTGGCCCATATACCCATTTGAAACGCCCATACCTTAGTTGGAGCAGACATTTCAACCACCCAATACTCTCTACAGGACAGAAGAAGATGAGGCTCTTATGGCGATGAAAAACCTGTTTCTGGATGACATGGACTGTTGCGTGATTTTTGAAGAGGAAGGGGAGGAAGGCCTCACCAACTGGTCAATCAGGACCATCATCGCCCGGAAACCTTCGGGGTAACAAGGCTGAACAAGCATCATGCATATTTGTTTTAGTTATTTTCTTTACTTTCCGCATTTGCTTTACTTTTCAAAAGAGCTCCGATTTTTTGAACATATATGAATTTAATCAAAAAAAATTTAGTTTTATCAAATATCTCGCTATTCATTACTTTTCTCTGCTATTTACTTTATTTTCACACAGCATTACTATTACGTATCTTGATGATGAACCAACAACTGTAACTTGCATTGAGGATATGTAATAAACGGACATAGACTAAGAGGAGGATGATATACCAAAAGAGGTTGTCACAGAGGCCGAGAATTTTGAGAATAGACCTAAGTCCAACTTGGATGAAACCGAAGTCGTCAATTTGGGATATACAGTGAATGTGAAAGGAACGCGCATCAGTGTGCACTTATCACAAACGGAAAAAGAGGAATATACAGAGTTCTTAAGTGAATATGAGGATATATTAGCATGGTCTTACGACGATATGACTGGCCTCATCACATCCAATGTCGCTCACAAGTTGCCGATAAATCCTGCATGTCCGTCGGTAAAGCAGAAACTGAGAAAATTCAATCCAGATATGAGTTTTAAAATCAAAGAGGAGGTCACCAAGCAGGACAAAGGCAGAGCTCTTCAAGTGGTAGAGTATCCAACTTGGTTAGCTAACATTGTGTCGGTACCAAGAAGGGTGGGAAAGTTAGGATTTGTGTCGACTACCGGGATCTCAACCGGGCTAGTCCTAAAGACGATTTCCCATTGCCAAACATACACATTCTGACCGACAACTGTACAAAGCATGAGTTTCAGTCATTCATCGATTGTTTTGCGGGATACCATCAGATATGGATGGACAAAGAGGATGCATAGAAAATGGCGTTTATCACGCCTTGGGGAATGTATTGCTACAGAATGATGCCATTCAGATTGAAGAATGCGAGAGATACTTACATGAGGGCCATAACTACCCTCTTTCATGACATGATACATAAGGAGATTGAGGTATACGTGGACGACATCATCATTAAGTCCAAGAAGGTTGCAGATCATATGGAGGACCCCCGAAAGTTTTTCAACTGACTAAGGAGGTATAACTTGAAACTGAATCCCACCAAGTGTGCATTTGGGGTCCCTGCGGGAAATTTATTGGGTTTCATTGTAAGTCGCAGAGGAATAGAGCTGGATCTATCAAAGGTCAAATCTGTTCAGGAGCTGCCACCGCCGAAGATCAAGAAAAAGGTAATGAGTTACCTGGGTAGACTCAACTATATCAGCCGGTTCATAGCTCAGTCTACCGTCATCTGCAAACATATCTTCAAGATGCTGAAGAAGGATGCCGCCACCAGATGGACCGATGAATGTCAAAAGGCTTTTGACAGGATCTAGGAATACTTGTGTATGCCTCCAGTTCTGGTTTCGCCTGAGCTTGGGAGGCCCTTATTGCTCTATCTCACAGTTTTGGACGGAGCATTTGGTTGTGTCATGGGACAACATGATGAGATGGGAAGAAAGGAGCAAGTTATTTACTACCTCAGCAAGAAATTTTCGCCGTACGAGGCTCGGTATTCCTTGATAGAATGCACATGTTGTGATTTGACTTGAATAGCCCAGAAGTTGAGGCATTATTTCTGTGCTTACAATACCTACCTTATATCAAGAATGGATCCACTAAGGTATATTTTTCAGAAGCCCATGCCCACCGGCAAGCTCGCCAGGTGGCAAATTTTGTTAAGTGAATTTGACATTGTTTATGTCACCCAGAAGGCAGTTAAAGGACAGGCTTTGGCAGATCATCTCGCAAAAAATCCTGTGGAAGGGGAATACTAACCATTGAAAACGTATTTTCTCGACGAGGAAGTAGTTTTCATAGGAGAGGATATTGCGAAATCCTATGACGGTTGGAGGTTGTTTTTCGATGGAGCCACGAATCTCGAAAGAGTTGGTATAGGAGTAGTCCTGGTATCAGAAACCGGTCAGCATTATCCAGTATCCGCTAAGATCAGGTTCCCATGCACCAATAATATGGCCGAGTACAAAGCTTGCATCTTGGGTCTTAAATTGGCCATTGATATGAACATCCAGGAGCTGCTAGTGATTGGGGATTCAGACCTACTCGTACACTAGGTTCCAGAAGAATGGGCAACCAATAATTCCAAGATACTCCCTTATTTTCACCACATACAGGAGTTGATAAAGAGGTTCAGAAAACAGAATTCCAGCATGTTCCAAGAATACAGAATGAGTTTTCAGATGCGCTTGCCACTTTATCATCCATGATTCAACATCCAGATACAAACTTCATCGACCCTATCCAGGTCAAAATTTAGGATCAACCGGCATATTGTGCACATGTTGAGAAAGAAGCAGACGAAATACCATGGTTCCACGACATCAAAAACTACTGACAACAGGGGAATATCCAGAGCTTGCTAATGCTACTCAAAAGTGCACGCTTCAAAGGTTGTCCAAATATTCTTTCACAGTGGAGGAATCATGTATAGGAGGACTCCTGTTTTGGGACTATTAAGGTGTGTCGATGCGACAGAAGCAACCAAGTTATTGGAAGAAGTGCACTCAGGGACTTGTGGGCTGCACATGAACGGTTTTGTTCTAGCAAAGAAGATACTCAGGGCAGGATATTTATGGATGACTATGGAAACAGATTACATTAAGTATGTCCGGAAGTGTCACCGTTGTCAGATATATGCGAATATGATAAAGGTACCTCCGAATGAGCTCACCATAACAAACTCACCATGGTCGTTCGCTGCTTGGGGAATGGATGTCATTGGACCAATCGAGCCTGCCGCATCAAACGGACATAGGTTCATTCTAGTGGCAATTGATTACTTTACTAAATGGGTCGAAGAAGCATCATACAAAGCAGTAACCAAGAAAGTCGTGGCAGACTTTGTCCGAGATCGTGTTGTCTGTCAGTTTGGTATTCTAGAGTCGATCATCACTGATAATGGTTCCAATCTCAAAAGCGACTTGATGAAAGCAATGTGTGAAACTTTCAAGATCAGACACAGAAACTCTACAGCTTATAGACCTCAGATGAATGGAGCCGTGGAAGCAGCCAACAAGAACATCAAGAAAGTACTAAGGAAAATGATCGAACGGCATAAGCAGTGGCATGAGAAGTTGTCATTCGCTTTATTGGGTTATTGTGCTACAGTTCGCATATCAACCAAGGCAACTCCCTACATGCTAGTTTACGGTACAGAGGTGGTAATTCCCGCCGAGGTGGAAATTCCATCCTTGAGAATCATAGAAGAAGCTGAGTTAGATGACGCATAATGGGTCAAGGTTCGATACGAGAAGTTAACCCTTATAGACGGAAAGAGAATGAACAATGTCTGTCAGGTCCGTTATATCATAACAGAATGTCTAGTGCCTTCAACAAGAGAGTTCGACCAAGGAAGTTTACACCAGGGTAGCTTGTGTTGAAGAAGATATTTCCACATCACGATGAGGCCAAAGGGAAATTCTCTCCCAACTGGCAGGGTCCGTACATGGTTCACCGGGTTTTAACTGAAGGAGCCCTTATTCTAGAAATGGATGGAGAAATCTGGCCAAAACTGATCAACTCAGATGCAGTAAAGAGATACTACATTTAATCAGTATGTTTTTCGTTATGATGTAATTTGAACTACCCCTGACCTGATTCCCGCTTAAGAGAGGATACATAGGCAGCCCTATGGGTTCGGTCACATCCTTAAAAAAATTCCGTTTTCCCCCGCAATTGGAACTGGGGCATAATTTTGAGGAGGACCCTCAAAATTTCGAAGTCAGCTTGTCAATTTTTCGTATCAACATCGTTCTAGTAAATTGGGGAAGAATTTCGAGGAGGATTCTCAAAATTCTAAGGTCAATCCGCTTTCAAACACTTAGCACCGCCATCAACAGCGCCAGCCTAGTAAACTGGGGCAGAATTTTGAGGAGGACCCTCAAAATTCCGGAGCCAGCAAGGTTGTCGTGTCTTGAACCTCGTTGAAGTTGTGGTTCATCATAAAAAAAACTATCTTTTGCTTTACTTATATATATACATTTGCATAATATTTGTCAAATTTTGCATAAAATCATTCGGATCACTATCGTTCAGCAACGCTACCCTAGACGGTACAAAGCACCACGAGTCGAGGGATGCAAACTAACCTCCCCCTTACAGAACTCACGATCTTTCTTTAGATGCAGGAATCAAGGGTACAAATAGGCGATGCAGGAGCTTTACAAAACTGAAGTTCCCGAAACCACTACTTACCTCGGGAAGGTTTACTATCTACATTCAACACTTCCCCAGCAGTCATGATGCCACAATCATCTACCAGCTAAGAAAATCATCGCTGTCCTCTCCTTTATATATCTGCATTTCTGCATAAGGCTATTCTCTGCCTTTCACGACTAAGCTCTGTCTCCATCATGCATTGCATAAGGCTATTCGCCGCATTCCGAGGTTAAGCTCTACCTCCATTTTTGCATAAGGTTATTTCTTCCTTTCGGGACTAAGCTTTGTCTCCATCTGCATTTCTGCATAAGGCTACTCTCTGCCTTCCGAGGTTAAGCTCTACCTCCATCCTGCATAAGGCTATTCTCTGCCTTTCGAGACTAATCTCTGCCTCCATCTTTATCTTTTGCATACATAAGGCTACTCTCTGCCTTCCGAGGTTAAACTCTACCTCCATCCTGCATTAGGCTGATCTCTGCCTTTCGAGACTAAGCTCTGTATGCATCTTGCATTTGCATAAGGCTATTCTCTGCCTTCCGAGGTTAAGCTCTACCTCCATCCTGTATAAGGCTATTCTCTGCCTTTCGAGACTAAGCTCTGTCTCCATCTACATTTTTTGCATTGCATAAGGCTACTCTCTGACTTTCGAGGTTAAGCTCTACCTCCATCGTGCATAAGGCTACTCTCTGCCTTCCGAGGCTAAGGTCTACCTCCATCCTGCATATTCACATTGCATAAGGCTACTCTCTGCCTTCCGGGGCTAAGCTCTGCCTCCATCCTGCATTAAGGCTATTTTCTGCCTTTCGAGACTAAGCTTTGTTCCATCCTCATTCTTTGCATTGCATAAGGCTACTCTCCTCCTTTCGAGACTAAGCTCTATCTCCATGCGCACTCTTTGCATTGCATAAGGATACTCTCTGACTTCCAAGGCTAAGCTCTACCTCCATCCTGCATAAGGCTATTCTCTGCCTTTCGAGACTAAGCTCTGTCTCCATCTGCATTTTTGCATTGCATAAGGCTGCTCTCTGCCTTCCGAGGCTAAGCTCTGCCTCCATCCTACATAAGGCTATCTTCTGCCTTTCGAGACTAAGCCCTGTCTCCATCTGCATTTTTCGTATTGCATAAGGCTACTCTCTGCCTCCATCCTGCATAAGGCTATTCTCTGCCTTTCGAGACTAAGCTCTGTCTCCATTTGTATTTTTGCATTGCATAAGCCTATTCTCTGCCTTTCGAGGTTAAGATCTGCCTCCTTCTCGCATAAGGCTATTCTCTGCCTTTTGAGGTTAAGCTCTGCCTCCGTCCTGCATTAAAGTTATTTTCTGTCTTTCGAGACTAAGCTTTGTCTCCATCTGTATTTTTCCATTGCATAAGGCTATTCTCTGCCTTTCGAGGTTAAGCTCTGCCTCCATATTGTATAAGGCTATTCTCTACCTTCCAAAGTTAAGCGCTACCTCCATCCTACATAAGGCTATTTTTTGCCTTTCGAGACTAAGCTCTGTCTCCATCTGCATTTTTGCATTGCATAAGGCTATTTTCTGCCTTCCGAGGCAAAGCTTTGAGTTCATATTGAATAAGGTTATTCTTTGCCTTCCGAGGTTAAGCTCTACCACCACCATGCATAAGGCTATTTCTGCATTTCGAGACCAAGCTCTTTCTCTATCTTGCATTTTGCTTAAGGCTACTCTCTGCCTTCCGAGGCTAAGCTCTGCCTCTATCTTGCATAAGTCTATCTTCTGTCTTTCGAGGTTAAGCTCTACCTCCTTTATTTTGCATTTTGGCTAAAAATATCGCCACCGTGTTTCAATTGTCTGAAATATCGCCGCATTGCATTTTAAATTCTCGCTTTGGATGAAACATCGCCACCCTTGCATTTATTCGGCTGAAATATTGCCACCTTCGCATGGGCTGAAATATCGCCAACTTATATAAAGGCATGATAGTTCATAGGCACCATCGGCATAGCCCGAGAACACTATTTCGTGGACTGCGAATCTATACTTTTATGCTCTACATAGCCCAGGACGTCATAGTCTGAGGATGCCATCTTAATCGTTCGAAGATAGCATTCATTGTTTGCATCACGTTTAAATTATGCAAAATATCCGAACACCGTTTATTTGCAGGTACACCGGCTGGCACGTTCATCTCAGCGGGAGCGATCCCGCTCCAATTTTTTGCAGTCGTCCGATCTCCAAAATCTCAAACCCCGTTGTGTTCGCTTTTTTTTTAATTTGTCATTGGCATATCCCGCCAATGATTCCTGAACTACATATGGCCTGATTCCTGTAAAACCATGGATATGTAGGCAGCTCAGAAGCCAGAGCACGGTCAAAATCCTTTTACAATCGCCAATTCCGGTCAAAATTGGTCAACTTATCTTTACCCGACTCTTTCACGCTCCTCGGGTAAAGAGGGGCAGCTGTTGACACCCAATTTTTCCCTATATATTTTTGCACTCAAAATAATTTCAAAATAGTATATATAAGTAGGTCGGGGTACTTTGGTATTTTTCCTTAATTTTTGAGATTTTTTAAAATCAATTTACTGCTTATTTCAATAGTACGAAGGCCAAAATTATTTTTCAATTTTAGTGAATAGTGTGATTCACTCCCATATTTACAATAAAATATAATATATGGAAATTTTGTATAGTTTTTACAAATTTATTTGAGATTTTTAAGGCTAATTACACAAAGCTGCAATTATAGCCAATTTTGTAATTAACTGTGTTTCATATTAATAAATCATTTCTATTATTTTTTATATTAATATTTATATGTTATTAATTAGTTCCATGTTTTAATTTTTCTTTTTAAATGATTTTAGCTATTTTATAAAATTATTTGGGGGGGGGGGGTGGTTATTTAAATTATAGCCATATTTATTTAAAACATAGCCCAAAATCAAATCCTATTTCAACCCAATTTTTTAACCCAATTCAATAACCCACACCCATTAATTTGCCTGGCCCTCCTCTGATTTAATCTAAGCCGTTGATTAAATAAGATCAACAACCCAGATCTCATTACCTTAATTAAAATCAAATGACCCCCCCCCAACCCTCATTTTTCACAGATCGGTCTCTTTTTCTCTAAACGTTGGCTCACTAGAACCTTCTGGTTTGCTCATTCTTCTCCGGTGAATATCATCGCCTCTCAGGCTGACTCATCCCTCACTTTTCTTGACCTCTAGCAGCCATGGAGTCCTTGTATCACTGTTTTCTCTCTAAAGCTTGAAGCCCAGCAGCTTCCGTCATGAAAGACGGTCACTAAAGCTTCACTTAGGTCTGTTTTCGGATTTTCTCCGGTGGTTTTTGTCCAATGATGCCTTCTATGGCATTATATACGAGTTTCACGGCCAGGTTTCTCATCTTCCTAATTTATTTTCGCAAACCCTAATTTTTCACCTAAATCTCTTTGGTCTCTGTCTTTTAAACAATTTCTTTTAGTTTAACCTTTGCCTTCTACACTTCCTATTACCTGATATCTTTGATAATTCGAGTTTTAAACATTTTGGTTCCTCTTTTGAAATTACGGTTTCTTAACCCCTTTTGAAAACACTTTACTTTTCTGATTTTGAGTACTAAACCGTAACTCTTAGTTTGTATCTGTATTTTCCCGTTTGCATAGTCTTCTGGGTTCTTCTTTGAGTTCTGTGTCCGTTTCTGCTAGTGTTTCATTTCCCCTACCATGTTGTGTTCTTCTCTTACGGTTTCTGGCTGATTATATGGTGATTTTATACTGATTCTTACAAGCTCTCTTCAAGGCTGTGATTATTGGCCTTAAATTGTGATTTTGTGTATTCTCTTGCAGTTTTGGTATTGATTTCGAATTTTCTTCCTCAATCAGTGGGATACATTCCTCAATTAATAATTGATCTCCTAGGTTTTCAATCTCGCTCATTAATTCGAAAATTATTTTCCATAATTAAAGTGGTATTTTTCCTTATTTGTGTGCACAAGTTTGTTGATTTATTTGCTTGACATGTTTCCCTGGTTAAGTATTATGCACCTAGTCTTCATTGTATATTTTATACTATTTTTGTTTCCTTATATGACCATGCCATACTTTTTGATTCCTTTCCTTTTAGGATGGCTGCTTATTATCGTTCGAATATGATTCCTTAAATATGCATTGATACCTTATTGGTTTACTCGTTTTTAGTACTATAAATACTCCTCACCTTTCTCTTTGAACACACCAACACACACTGCTCTCACAACCTCAGACTTTCTGAATTCTCGCTTTCTTTGCTATTACTATACTCTCTCATTCTCTTATTTGAACACTCAATCGGCTAAAAGCTATGATTGAGTAGCCTGGGTTGATTACTTCTACACTACTGGGTCCTATTATATGTCTACTTGGGTCTGTTGATGCTGCTATTCTCATATTGTTGCCGCTATTCCCACATTGTTGCTGCTATTCTCATATTGATGTTGCTATTTTCATACCGCTGTTGTTCTCTCTGCTGCTTACACTCTTTGCTCACCTTGTTCCTCTGTGCAATATTGTTATTGTGGTCTATCACTTGCAACTGGTATGTCACCCCTTTAAGATACAGTTTCCACAACAACATGTTTCTATTGGTTTTGCATTACATAATGTTTCTTGTATGCTTTTACTTATGGTTTTGTTGCTCTTTTTGTCACTAGCATGTTACTTACTACTCTATTTGGTTCATTTTACATGCCCCTACCCCTTGTCTTTGTCTCAATATATGTTTTCCTTTTCCATGTGCACTACTAATTCGCTACTTAACAGCCCTGAAACTTCTCCCTGAGGTTGATTATATTTGGGGTTTGGTACAGTAAGAATTAAACCCTTATTTTACAACCATGTCTGATTACTTTCCCCAATATGTTGTCTATACATTTTACTTATTTGCTCTCTTACCCCTCCCCCTGCCTCAATGAATGCTTACATTTTCCATATGTGCTACTACCATGCATCCATGTCTTCTTGGCTACTTGATTAACCCCTGTTTGAGGCTAAGTGTGTTAGAATAAGAGCTAAACTCTTGTTTGCAACCATTTCTGGTTACTTTCAATATGTTTCCTGTGCAAGTAGTTCACTTTGCTTATTTGTTCCCTTCCTCTTTGCCCTTATTTGTGTGATGCTCTGTTATTCTAAAACTGATCAGTCTAAATGATTTCAGAAAAACATTTCAAACTCCTTCAAATATTTTTTAACTGTCTCAAACTTCTCCAACTCTTTCAACTCTTTTCTTAAACTATCTCAACTTTTCAATTCTTTCAACTGCTGTCTCTCAACAGTTTTCAGCTCTCTCAATTCTAATCACAATCTCACCCTTAGAGCTTCAGGGTCTGCCCCTTTAGTGTAAGCACTGCCTTGGGAGCCTTGAGCACCCATGGAACTCTGATGCACAAGGCTGGCACTTCCATGCTTGCATTTGTCCAATTGAGATATTTTGGGTGCTTGGTATTGGCCAGGGGTTCAAACGAACCCTTAGGGAACTTTGCCGCACCCAAGCCTTGGTAATGGCTGTGAAACTCGAAAGAAGTGAGGTTGGAGATGCTTGGACCTGGCTGTAGGCTCCCTATAGACTAGCTTCTTCTTTTCTTTCACTATTGTATTTTTAAATTATTTGGTCTGTAATAACTTGTAATGAACAATGGGGATTATAGTGAAATTAGGGAGGGTTATGCATGATTATTAAGGGTATGGGTAGAAAACATGTTTATAGGATTTTACTTATCTATCTGCATAATAGAAACCATTTATATGACATGCATCTCACATATAGAAATCATGTTCTTAGGTCTTCTACTTTTAGCTTGTTATATTTATAATCACAATCAGTTAATAATCAAATTACTGCCTTGCATTCAGATACCATGTTTTAGGGCCTCTATATGCATTAGATATCATGTACTTAGGGTCTTTCTTTTTACAACTGTTGAATGCCTCACTACTTTTGTTAAATAGACGTAAGACTTATTAACAAACTCCTCGTTAGAACTAGAAACCATTGCGTGATCACCGTTTTTAATAACGCCTAGGCAAGCCTTAGGCCGGATAAAAAAATAAAATGGGCTAATCATTTTCTAGTCATGTTCAAATTAATTCGCCTCTATCTGAATTCGTTCGTTTCTGAAGCCCTCTCTAATATTTTTTTTTACAAACTTTTGCCACATTTTTAAACCATCTATGCAGAAGGTTTCCACTATATTTTCTTGTCCAGATTTGGACCACTATTTCAACTATCTAAGTACTAATTTTCAAAAGCTCAAAAAGCCTGTATGTTTGCTGTTTTTCTTTACGCTTCTGCAATCTCAAAATGCTTTCACGTTTGTTCTTTTACTCCTCCTGTCCAAACTGTTTTACTAGGCATTCCAAATGTTTCGAAATGACTTCTGCAGATCTCTAAAAATTTATACTGCCTCTTTTAAGTTCTGAGCATTTTTCTCTTACAAACTCTCCAACTTCTGTTTTAATTTATGCTCCAGCTTCCTTTTAAAAACTCTCTTTAGACCTTACATGCGTTTGAGACGTGCTAATTACGTGTTAGAGGGTTATTTGAGCCTTTTATATGTTATATATGATTCCTTTATATGCAAGTTCTATTTGTTTTTTGCATGTCGCCTAGTATTTTAACCTTTAAACTTAAGAGTTCCACCTAGTTCCTACCTTATAGGAATAATGATCATAAATTCCCTCTAGGATCTATAGGACAGGACGGGTAATAGCACGCAATAAGCATTTGTGACCGATTCACACGCTTAAATAACCTCTAAGGGGTGGGAAGGGTAGAATATCGAGATCTTGACGATGCGATGATACCATAAAGCGACCCCTCTCACCCTTCTCCGACCATAATCTCACCGGAATCCATGGCTTCTCCAGCCACGGACGGCCTCTACTCACCTCCATTCACCCCTAAATCCCGGGTGTCCGTGGGTTTTTGGCCTCTCTGGTCTTGCTCCGGCGTGTTCGAGCTTTAGGAGCCTATCTCTAGCCATCTCCGACTCGAGACCAAACTTTCTTCTAAGCCTTCTCATTTCTAGAGGTTTTCTGAAACCCTGAAGCTATTCGAGGTTGTTTTCTGGTTGTTTTGTTAGATCTATTCTATATCTGTGTTGTATTCAATGTTTTAAGCTTTTTCCCCAATTTTCCTTTTTAAAATCATTTGATTTTCAAACTAGGGTTTCTGAAAAACCTTTTGATTCTTTCTACTCTTTTCTTTATGTGTGCATGGCTGTGTTTGTTTCAAATATTTTCTTCTCTACTACGCATGTATTTGATCTCCTATTTTTCTTTCTATTAAGCATGATTTTTCTTCTTCTTTTCTTTGGGTGTATCTGCCTATGTTATGTTCTTATACCTACATTACTGTCCTTCACTCTTTCTTCTACTAACTTCTATACCATCCTTTCACATGTTCTTTTACCCCGTGTTCCTTTACTGAATTTTCTACTAAGCTTTAGCTCTTTACTCTCCTTCTTCTGGGCTTTGTTTAAGTCCTTTCTAGACATGCCATCTACTGTTTTCCTAAGCTTGTATCGCTTTTTATCTGCTGGACTTGTTTTAGTGACAAGCTTTGCTTAAAATGTGTTCCATGTGCTTCAAATTGGTTTCTACATTGCATTTGACTTGATCCTGCTATGCTATTTTTTGTTTTCTCATAAGTCTCTGAAAAGACTACTGATCCTATTCTAGTTATTGTCTTCTTGTCTATGCATCTGATTCGAGTCAGAAACCCTAGTATTTGGGGTTTTTGGCAGGCTTGATTCTATTTTTGGACTAGGGTTCTACTCAAAACATCTGACTCTCTCAGCCTCATTCTGAGTCTATGAACTAAACCCTCTTTGTTATGACTCTGATTTCTTTTTCTATGCTAGTTTTTCTGGTTAACATGACAACCCCCACGTGTCTCACATGTTTGTACGCTTTATATATGATAATTTCTCCCTTCAAAGGGTCTTTGCCAACTAATTAATTGATTTCGAATTTCTTTTAATGATTCCTAACTAATTGTTATCGATTTCTCTAATTGACCCCTACCTTCCCCTTTTCCTGACCTGGTTCATTCAAACAGAGCCTGTCACTTTGATTTTTATCGGCTATTGATTGATTGCCTTTTCTTATTTGTCCCAAACCATGTACTACTAGACTCTTTCCTTAAATAATGTCTCTATGTATTTACCCCTGTTATGTTACTCTGGAAAGGGGTTTTAGTTATTTTCTTTCATTAATTACCTCATGACCGTTTGAAATCAAATCCCTTGACTGAAAGGAAATCATTGAGACTGATTTTCAAAGTTATACCTCTTCCTACTTGTTTTATACACTATAAAAGGGAGCTATCCTTCTGCACTTGAACACACTTTTTCTACACTTGATACACACAATTATACTAAGACTCTGGAGTTGCATTCTTACACACGGCAGTATTAAGCACTCTATTTTCTACTTTTTTCTTCTTTATACTCTTTGCTTTCTGAAACATCTTTAAGTTCTCTTCTAGCCTTCAAGTGTTCTATTGAGAATCTGAGTTTGTTCCTACTGTTTGCTTGCTCTGTTATTCTGATTATTCTCACTTTGAACTGGTATGTTCTCCTTAGTTTAAATAATGGTCCTCCACTATGTGTTTACATCCTAAGTTCTGTTATGCTCTTCTTTGTTGTGTTCCAGCAACTTTGTTACTATTTCTCTTATGTGAACTCCCTTTTCCCTTTTCCCCTTTGTATGTGAGTATGGTTCAAGATATAGTAGCACTTTAACATTGATGTATATGACTCTGAACTGGGTTCTTTGAAACCCTAACTCAATCAATTCCCACTCCCCTTTCCCCTTTATGTGTTTGAGCGTTGGACTTGGGTCTGATGATATCCTAATCACTATCCAGACTTGGGTTTGACCTTCAAGGTCCTAACTTGTTTAACCAAACAATTGGTCAGGGGTGTGCCAGCCTACACTTGTGGCTAGGCATGACCACCATTTGTATGGCTCCATGATTCCCTTTTCACTTTGCACTTACTCTTAGCTATAAGTTATGCCCCTCTCGTGCAAGCCATGCTTTGGGACCCCTGAGCTCCCTCTGAACTTGGATGTCTGAGTGCTGGCTCTTCCACATTGCACTATTCCAATTCTAATGGTATCCTGGGTGTAAGCAATACCGGAAATCCCTGACATTTCTTGGAACTTTGAAACACTTTTGATAAAGAGAAGGCTTTGGAAATCTGGATCCCGGAATTGGTTAGTCACATATTGCTCGGCATTAAGGTTGAATTAGGTTTCTCGGATCTAGATGTTAGCTTTTGATGTCTTTTTATATACGTTTCTAGTTTTTAATAACTTGTATAAAAACTCGGGGAGTATAGTAAAAGGGTGTGGGAGGGGTTTTACTTTCTTGCATCAAAAGGGTAGAAATCATGATCTAGGACTTTACTTTTACTAGAAATCCTGCCTATAGGTCTGTTTAATATTTCTTATTCAATTACATAAAGACCATACCTATAGGTTTTAATGTTTAAATATACTGCAAATCACATAAAAAGCATGCCTATAGGGTTTAACGTTCATACTCTGTAGTTAACACATATAGAGATCATGCCCATAGGATATGCATATTCATTAGGCAAAACTTTATGGTTAATTAAACAATCATATTTTCATAAGTTCATTAACAAGCTCTGAAAATCAATAAAGTAGATATCATCCCTATATGATTTGCATCAAACTCGTTTGTCCATTTTTAAAACAGTAACAATTGGCTAATTAGTTCTTAAACACTTAATTCAGTAATGTTTTTTTCTGAAACTTCAACCTTTGATAAATATTTCTTAAAACGGTGTATATTTCGTTAAAAGTTGCATAACTTTTCTGAACGATTTTTTTCAAATGTTCTGCCTGAACGTATTTTTTTCAACTCAAAATTCCTGAACTCGTCTTTTTAATCAGTTCTGCAGCTTACACTTCCCTTAGATAATTTTTTCTTTTTCTCTAAAATTCTTTTACAACTACTTCTGTGTTTTATGACTTGATAGTCCGCTGATCCATTTTAGAAAATTCATCTCTAAACAGTTTACTATGTCTGCAGCATGTTCTTTCTTCCGGAAACTCTTCTGCATTAGCTTATCTTATAAAATCAGTGAACAACTCGCATATAAATGCCTTAATCTCTAACAATTGTATCTGAGTTGCCTAATGCAGACTTTCTATCTAAATATAGGTGTTGAGCCAGTACGCTAATTTAAGACCAAACCAGTATGTGCCAAGACATGCTAAACTAAGTGTTTGTCTGATTTAAGGGGTTATTTGAGCATTACTTATTCGTTTACTCTTTCCTTTATTTGCTATTTGTTTTGAATGTCGAAACTAGAATTTTATCCTTTTAAATCCATATAAGCCACATCCCTTTCTTCCCTTTTAAGATTAGAAGTCATGATACCCCAGGACTGGTAGGTTGGGACGGGTACTAGCATGCAATAAGTAATCGAGACTAAACGCGCTTTAATACCTTAATGGATTGGGAAGGGTAGAATATGGATATGATGATCGGTGCGCTAATATCACGTGTGACCCCTCTTCTGAGGAGTGATTGTTGGATATTGCATTGATGTGATCTATATTATGTTTAAACCTAGGATCCCCCCCCCCCCCCTTTTCTTTTTTCTACAATGTTTTTCTCTTTAAAATTTTGTTTCCCTTTTAATCCCTTTTCTAAAAAAATACCGGCTATTCCTTTCTTCTTTTAAAAGCTTTAAACTTATCTGTAATTACTATGTACAAAACTTATTTATTTCTTCCATCATTTAAAGTTACAGTTATAGCATTGCGGGGAACCGCACTAGTGGATCTTGAGGGGTGTCTAACGCCTTCCCCTCGAGATAATCTCTAAGCCCTAATCCAAACTCTGGTTTCTTCTTCTCAATTTCTTCATTCCTTTAAAAGTGTCCTAATCCACTATAATCATTAGGTGGAGACTCTCCAAAACCTAATTCTCGCAAGGGAATAAGAGTTGTCCTCCCATAATGTTGTATACCCGATTTCGGACTCCTGTCCACATGAAAGAGGGGGCATTGACAGTGATATCAATTTTTGTCTCTCATATTCAAGACTGCTTCAATCATTTCTCTCAAGTGACTGGCTTACAGGCAAATTTGAAAAAGAACTTAGTGTATTTTGGAGGGTACAGCAAAGGACTAAGATAGAAATTATTCAAAAGTTGGGCTACACAACAGGTGAGTAACCATTTAAATATCTTGGTATTCCTCTTGCTACCAAGGAACTGTCCCTGATACAGTGGCATCCTTTAATAGAAAAGATAGTCGCAAGCATTTCTTCATGGACTGCCAAAAGGCTCTCTTATGCTGGAAGAGTGGAGCTGGTCTAAAATGTCCTATTTGGTATTAAATCTTATTGGTCACAACAATTCAACTTACCAATGAAAGTTATGAAGATGGTAGAGGCTTATTGCAGAAGTTATATTTGGTTTGGGATCAACACCATTACAAAGAAATCCCTGGTGGCTTGGGATAGGATATGTACACCTAAATCAGGAGGGGGCTATGGTTTAATTAATCTACAAGTGTGGAACATGGCAGCTATAGCAAAACTGTGTTGGGATGTAGCAAGCAAACGAGATAGCTTATAGATAAGATGGATTCATGCGTACTACATCAAAGATAAGAGGATAGAAGACATGGCAATCCCACAACAGGCAAGCTGGATGGTGAGACAGATTTAAGTGCCAAAACAACCCTACAACAAATTCAACATAGGCAGCAGGTCAAAAAGAGCATGATCAGCCAGTTCTATTATCAGTTGCTGGGAAATAGTCCAAGAGTTGCTTGGAAGTCTATGACGTTCAAAACAAAGCTAGACCAAAAGTTATATTCACAATATGGCTACAGTTGTAAGGTAAACTTCTAACTGCAGATAGATTGATTAGATGGGAAGTCAATGTGGATCCAAATTGTTCCCTATGTCAGCTAAATGATGAAACTAGAGACCATCTGTTTGTGAACTGCTCTTTTACTAAAGCAGTGTGGAAAAAGGTACTATAATGGATGCAAAGGCAAGAAGTAATTGGATATAACTGGGGGCAACATCAAGAATGGATAACACAGAGAACTAAGGGCAGATCCTATGGAGCATAACTATACATAATGGTTTATGCAGAGGTAACCCATGGTGTCTGGATTGAAAGGAACAAGAGAATATTTCAATACAGAAGTAGAAGTGTTGATAGCATAGCTAGAGAAATAGCCTACATATGCAATGTGAGAGCTACAAAAGGAATCAGTAGTTTAGTTCAACATTTATGTTTCATTAGACATAGTATGTAGGATGAAATTGTTTTGAGTTTTTGATAGATATAGCTATTGAGTTATAAAGCAGGCGATGAAATGTAAAGATTATCGGTGATTAATAAAATGTTAATTACCTAAAAAAAAACTTAAAATATACTATAAAACACAAGTTTTGAAGTCAAAAATATTACAATTCTTTTTTTCAAAACTACAAAAGACATGTGTCCGACTCCTAAAGTAAACAGCTGAGTAGAAAATAAAAGTTCAGATAGCGAGTCAAACACCATTAATAAAACAATCTTGTAAAGGCTACTGAATAAATAGTTGAATATATCGTCCTGCGCTAACACTAAAATGATATGAGCAGGCGCTGCTTCTAAGATTTAATTGTCTAAATTCTAAAACTAACAAGGAATAGACAACCATCTGGTCTATAACATTAATTGCCATGAGGAAAGTGGTCTGTATAACTGTACAGATCTGCAATACATAGATCAGTGAAAATTTTCAATCTCAAATTGGGTAACATAGCATGTAAAACACACGCAACATAAAATTTCTTGATTTGAGCTTTCCTTTCCAAGTTTTCTCCTCAACTTCGAATGCTGGGTTTGCTGTTGCCATTATCTCAGCTCCATGTTATCAAGCACTCTCTTGTATCAACAATGCTTCAAGCTCTTCTCTTTGACGCTCCAAATCCTGGGGATTGTGATTATTAATATGATTCCAGGAATGGCAAAAAGGAAATAAACAACTGGGCCAATGTCACCGCTAGGGTAATCGGAGTAGATCAAGCAAGGAAGGAGCTAGAGTACTAGGTATAGGTTCGGACAAACAAATTAGCTTTTGCTTAGATCATGTATTTGTATAGGAAATCCATTAAATATGCACACATTGCCTATGATTAGGTGGCAAGTTCAGAACACATAAACTTCAAAACCTGGCTCCACCTCTGGTCAAGAAACATTATAGTTACTACTTACTCTAGTGATATCACACAGTAGGCAATGTTTAAAAAATTGGCTGGCTGCAAGTATACATTTTTCTTTTACTACAGAAAATCGCTGAACCGAATCCACTTTCATCCAGTTGTAAGCTTAATCTATATATGGCTACAACAACAAGGTTCGTAACTAATCTGGCTCTCTCCCTATCTTTTCTCTATTAATATTGTTTCTAAATGATAACTGTTATGTTGTACTAGAATCTGCATTGTAATTTGTTTTAACTAAAGTAGGTGATGCAGAGTGCGTGAACCTAGGGTTTTAAGGGCTGAATATTTTGGAAGGTCGGATTTAGACTCTTTGGAGAAAATTAAGATGAGTGACAGAAGCAAAAAAACAGAGAACCAGAGAAGACGAAAATAAGAACAAGTTTAGAGAGCAAGGCCCATGCAAGGCCTGGAGAAGGATCAGATATACGACTCACTCTGGTGTTCGGCTCAAGGTACGCTTCCAAACTGACAAGAGGGTTAAATACGTGACTTCATGGATTACCTGCAGATCCTTAATGGCTTGCTCCCTGGAGACTTCTTTCGCCTGGCGAGCACGTTTGATAAAGCCAAAGCACAATAGTCCCTAAAAGTAACATGAGTCAAGAAAAAACATAAGTCTAATGCATCATATGCTACCCCAAAAGGACTCAACAAGATGGACTCTAATAGAAGGTATGCACCAGAACATGCTTAGATATGATATAATTAAAGTTAAAATCGATGCTACAGAATGAAGATGCTCAAATAACAGGCTGTAATCTTTAACAGCACAATATATGTCATGGAGGCCAAGTAAACACACTTAAGATTTACTTGGACATGCAAATAAATGATGCTTAAGACCACTAGCTGAATATTAGTTAGCATAGCTTCCGAAAGCCTAACAGGTGCTCACTGCTTGCATTCTTGAAAGGAATTCTCCTGTCTGAAGCTAAAGACAATCTCCTAATGATATTGCCATTTATCCGCCTCTATGAGAGGTGAGTGGGAATCAAAGAAGCAAGGCTGGCACATCATACTCTTGAGGTATTGTGTCATTTCAATTATCAACTACAAGCTACAGCAGTATGGACCCTAGCAGACAAGTCATTGCCATGTAGCAGCCTGATGGTATTGTTAACTTACTGATATAATGTAAATGGCCCCACAGGTAAGAAGCAAGTAGCTAGCTATGTTCCGGACAAGAATGAGATCATTCCTATGCCCATAATCTTCAGGGTAAGCTCTGGTCATCACGGCAACACTAGAACAAACCCAGAAAGAGGAGAACGTGAGATCCGTGCCAAAAAACAACTATTCTGTTAAGTCTTATTTCAACAATGTCAGCAGGCCTAACGTCTTACTTACAAGATCTGTAGCATGCCCCTTCCAGCTGAAAACTCCAACACCTACACGAGGTCATTGAAAGTTTATATCAGTACTATCTGCCCTCTTATTTATTGCGAAAGGTATTGGGTCAAAATGTGCAAGCAACTAGAAAGCATATTATAATAACTCACTGTCTGTTCAATAAAATAACAAAGTCACTGCATACCAAATAGAAAGCATATAATGGAGCACCACATAGATGTTATCTATGCAGGAGGAGCCAGGAATCTATCAGTCATCTCTTCCTGCACTGTCCAGTAGCCATTGACATATGGAGTATGTTCTATCGTATTTTGGGTTAAATTGGGTCATGCCACAGAATTTGAGAGACACGTACTTGAGTTGGAGTCTTTGGCAAGTTGATAAGTCCATCAAAAAGATCTGGATTATGATCCGTGCAGTTATTTTTTGGTGTCTATGGAATGAGAGAAACAAAAGATGTTTTCATGGCATCTCAACTCCAAACCACCCTCTTAAAGCCAAATGCTTAACCGATCTTTTTAGCTGGATAAAGTTGTCCCCAGTACTGAACACTTTTTGGAGTTTATTAGCTCTCTTGTCCTAGATTGAGACATTGTATAGGGGCTAGCAACTCACTTTTGTTACTTTTATATATCTGCTTCTTGTAAGTAGCTCCTTGTACTCTTGCATCTTCTTGATGCCTTCTAATACAACAGTTTATTTCACCAAAAAAAGAAAGCATATAATTATTAGAATTTTGCACCTAAGAATATATGGAACCTTTCCAAGTTTGTTAAAATAATCAATTGATATCTGGATTTATTAAATTTAATGTAAGACTATAAAGATGCCATAATACAAGTGATTGCATGCTTAATTGTGATGGAATAAGGCAAAGAATGACTTTGAGCATTAAAAGGACAGAAATTGAAAGGGGGAAAGAACACCTCTTTTGCTACAGCAAGACAAACAATTGCATCTAAAGTAAATGCTAATTGCTGGTCAACCAAGGATATTTTGGTCATGGTTAGTACATCCTAGTACTGCTTATTTTCATGCCATGTTTCTCCTAAATATTAATACTGTTCAATCTATCTAGATCAACAACAGGATTGGATTTCCAACATTACAGCCGAAAAGGCCAAACTGCATTCATCTTTAAACTTCCCAATCTCAAAACAATGAGTGGGATTTACAATTCTTAGCTATCCTTTCTTGTGCTAGATAAACTACAACTCTCCAACTGACATTCTTGCTTAATAAATCCCAGTCAAATCATAAACTCAACTTACCCCAAAAAAGGATTATGAATCTATTCTTTTTATAATTATAGGTCATACTATCAATGTAATATTTGAGATCTCATATTGTCCTCTTGATCGTTTGACTTCATGGTTAGGTTGAATCAAGTGAAACAGATTTGTATTCCTAGTCACAAATTTAATTTCCAGAAAGGAAGCTCAATGATGCGGCAAGGAAGAGATAGTCTTATAATCTTATGTTTGCAGTTTACCAATGGGCTAACTATGTGTCACGATGGGAAATTGGGCCTCTGTATAACTCCGAGTCGAACGAGAATTAGATTATGGAAAATAGGATGATGCTTATGACCAGTTCAAGATCAAAACAAGAAAAACTTAATCCGGAAAAAGTTAATCTTTCTGATTACTTACAAAACAGTCCTAACAATAGAACATAATTAGCAGATTTCTCTCAACCTTTGGAGAAAAAGAGCAAACTGAAAGTACTTATGTTCATTGTATAAGTTTTTCTTTTTTCTTTTTCTCTTGCAAACTGAACATGGTACCATTGCTAGCCTGTGCCATCCTCATGGTTGGGCGGCTCCCTACTATTACTATATGATGATTTATTTTCACAATTATGACATAACTCTTTTGGTCATTCAGTTGTCTGTATTATTAGAAATGCAACCATTGATTTTAGCAAAGCTGCATTAATTACAGCTTCCTGCAGCATGTAGTATCATTTCTTGAATCATTACAGCTTTAATTTTGTGAATAAACATGAACAAATGCAAACACATACTAATAGCGGCATTGAAGTTGGAACAGTTCGAATTACAATGTCCGATACGCAAACATATATTCAATTGGTCACAATGCGAGCAAATATCATAAGAAAAACCAAGACATCACACAAACCTTCCAGAACTTGATGAAATATCCCCATTCGGTCTCAGCAACAACCACAATAATCGCAATCACCACCGCATAACAGCGAAAAATTCCATCAAATACCTAGTGCATTTTTCAAAATTATCACATCACATAAATATTCACACAATAAACAGATAAATTAGCACAAATACATGGCATGAAGGGCTTACATCATATCCATTCTTAAAAGATCTTACGGCAGAGTAAACATTAACAGCAATGCAGAGAATAGCGGCTAACGCAGTAACAAAGCTGAATAATCTACAAGTCACTAGGAATGGGTCTGCTCCGGGTCGGACTCTAATAGGTGAAATTGAACGACCGTCGCTAACCCTCTGCGTCGGTGCGCTCACTGTTCCTTCACCATCTCTCTCCATTTTTTTTTTCAATTTCTCCAACTTCAAACTGCAAGTATGTGGCTGTGTATGTAGAGCATATAGGCGAATGATTTCAGGTGGGTTTTGAATCTTCTGCTTTCGAGGTTCTTCACCTGCTCGTCAATATATTCGCTGGTAACTGACACGTGTGTGTCCTGCATAAGTGTGAGTTGTTTTATTTTGTTTTGTTTTGAGAAAGAATTAGTAGTACTTGTTTTAATTGCTTTTAGAATATAGAGCATGTTTAAGCCATTTTTAACCGTTGGAAATGTTTTTTTTTTTATTGTCGAAAATAAAAATTTGTATTCAACCTTTGTCAATGTACATCAATTGTTCTTTGTGACTATAGAACAATTCTCATAATTTGAACCCTTAGTTACGCTACATTCTACTAGTGTACAAGCATATCCTCACACACAACGGGTACTGGGATTAAACTCAAGGATTACATCGGGGGTAACAATTGAGGTTTCGCAAGGTTGGTTGCTATTTTGATTTCTTCAGTCCAGTAATATGCACTTGAATAGCTATTTGCCTTGCTCTACTGGTAGCTTCTTGTCTCGACTGTCGAAATCGTCTATCATTCCTTTCCATCCATATGTTGTACACAGTTGCCACGAACACTATTGCTAATATGGATTTTCTTGGGTGCGTGTTGTTTACTCTAGGTGAATGCCATTGTACCTCAAGCTCCCAGCTTTGTATCAGTCTGTTGAAGTTCAACCATTTCAGTAGTGCCTGCCATAGTCTCTGGGAGTAAGCACATTCAAAGAACAAGTGTTCATGTGTCTCTATTGCGTCTGTCTCACATAGCGAGCAGGCCTGTTCAATACGGATGCCCCATTTCGCTAGTCTGTCAGATGTGCCCAGTCGTTTATGCAACGCCATCCATAGTATAAATTTATGTTTTGGTAGCAAGCCTGGAATCAGTAGTAGTTTCTTCAATTGAACTTTATGGTATTGTGGAGTAGTATGGATATATGCTATCTTGATGCTATATTTTCCTTCCTGACAGCAATCTTGGATTGTAGTGTTTTCCTTTATCCACCATTCTCTTGCTGCAAAGATCTTCCTCACCAGCCAACTAGCTTGCTTTGGTGTTTCCATTTTTTCAATTTCCTTTTGCTTTATGTAGTGGCAGTGGACCCATTTAACTCAGAGTTTGTCTTTTTTCATCATGAGAGCCCATAACAGTTTTGATACAGCTGCTTTATTCCATCTCTCAAAACAGATAACATTTAATCCACCTGCTGCCACTGGTTTACAGATTGTTTCCCATGATATAGGATGTATGTGGCTTGTCTCAGGGGTGCCATTCCACAGGTAATTCCTACAAATCCCATTGACCAGGTCGATGATCTTCTTAGAAAGGAGGAAGACCTGGGCCCAATATGTTTGCATCTCAAATAGAACACTTTTGATCAGTTGTAATCTACCAGCATAGGATAGGAATTTAGATGTCCAACATCTTATTCTATCCACCATTCTATCCACAAGTGGCATGCATTGTGTGATTGTGATTTTCCTTGTGGACAGTGGAACTCCTAGGTATTTGAAAGGGAGAGTTCCTTCAGTTAGATGGAAGGTTGTCAGTAGCTTTTCCTTGTCATGCTGTGAGATACCTGCCATGTACAGAGAGCTTTTCTCCATGTTTGCTTGCAGGCCAGACATAGCCGAGAATGTATTAAATTCTTCCATTAACAGCTTCAGTGAGGTTTCATCTCCTCTGCAGCACATCAGCAGGTCATCTACAAAGCAGATATGAGTGAGTAATTTGGAGCATTTTGGATGGAAATTGAAGTCAGGGTTCCTGTGAAGTCTTTTCAGAGATCTGTTTAAGTACTCCATGACTAATACAAACAGATATGGGGACATTGGATCTCCCTGTCTCAATCCTTTCTTTGCTGGGAAGCTTTTGGTTAATCCTCCATTGATTAGTATGGAGTAGCTTGCCGTAGATATGCATTCCATGATTAGGGCCACCATTTTGTAGGGTAGGCCCAATTCCACCATTACTGCCCTCAGAAACTCCCATTCGACAGAGTCGTAGGCTTTTCTAATGTCCACTTTGATCATACACCTGGGTGAAATTTTATTTTTGTGTATAAGCCTTTATCAATTCATGTGCCATAACGACGTTGTCGAGGATGTTTCTCCCTTCTATGAAGGCTGATTGTGCAGGTCCCACTAGGTAATCCACCACCAGTTTTAGTCTGTTGGTAAGGATTTTTGCAATTATTTTGTATAGTGTTGTGCAGCATGCAATGGGCCTAAAATCCTTGACAGAGTTGGGGTGTTTCAGCTTGGGGATCAATGTAACAGTAGTACTGTTGATCTATTTCAACATTTTTCCATTCTGAAAAAATGCCTGCACTGCTGCTGTTGTTTCCTCTCCCACTATTAGCCAAAATGTTTTGAAGAATTCTGCAGGATATCCATCTATGCCAGGTGCTTTGTCATTTGGAAGTTGATTCACTGTCTGGAATATTTCTTCTTTTGTCACTGGCAGTAGCATTTGTTTCTGTTGTTGTACTGAAAAACAGGGGCCATCTCTAGCCATTGTTATATCAATTGATGGTATCTGCTCAGCTGCTGTCCCCAGTAGTTGATGGAAAAATTCATAGAATGCTTATTGTATCTGCTTAGGATCAGTGATTCTCTGCTGGGTGTTAGTGAGTATGCTGCTAATTCTGTTTCTGGATTGCCTAGACTTCATGTGTGCATGGAAATATTTGGAGTTATTGTCTCCTAGCTGTATCCAGCTCACTTTTGATGTTTGTCTCAGTATTTGTTCTTGAACTGCTTCCCACCTTTCAATTTTCTTCAACAGTAGCTGTTCTTCTTCAATCATTGATTGGTTGAAGTAATCCTCATTCAATTGATCTTGTATTACCCTCAGGTCATTTCTCATCTGTTGAATTTTCTTGTCCACTGATGAATGCTCCATGTGAATGTCTCATGTTTCTTGCTCCAGTCTTTTCAGTTTAGTCCAGACAGAGTACATAGCATATCCCTTAATTTCTATGCTCCAAATTGTCTGGACAACTGTTATGTATTCTGGTTGTTGCATGATTGAAGCAGTAATCTGTATGACTTTTTCAGTTTTGTTTTAGTTGTTTCAGTATCTATCAATATGGGTGTATGGTCTGAGCAGCCAGGCAGCAGGTAAACTGCTTCCACCCCTGTGTAAGAGGTGAACCAGTCAGCACTTCCAAAAGCCCATCAATATGGCTATAAACTCTAGCTTCAGCACACCTCCTGTTGTTGCATGAGTATCTACTTCCCCTTTTATTAATCTTCCCTACTCCAAGGTCTTCAATACAGTTCTGGAAATCAGCTGTCTCTAGGGGGTGCACTGGTTGGCCATTTAGTCTGTCATCCACCCCTAGTACACTGTTAAAGTCACCCAAAATTAGCCATGGTCCAGTATGTTGGAGGTTTCTCAAGTCTGTCCACAGTGGCATTCTTTGTTGAGTGGTGTGAAGTCCATATACAAAGGTGATGTGGCTGGAGAAATCTGAGTGCTTGTCTATCACCTTGCAATGGAACAGTTGATCAGTAACTTGTAGAATTGTCATCTGAAGATTGGTTGCTTTCCACATAATCCATATTCTTCCATTGGGAGCATAGGTGTAGTTGTTCTCTGTTGTCCAGTCTTCTCCCAGTTTCTTACAAAATGCCATGGATTTATGCTGTTTCACTCTAGTTTCAAGGGATACTACTAAGTCTACTCTATTGTTTCTTAGGAATTTAAGTAGCTCTCTTTGTTTATAGGACTTGTTGAGTCCTCTAATGTTCCATGAGACAATGATCATAACTAAAGGTTGGGTTTGGTGCCTCCTGGATCCCTAGGGGGCATCTGGGAATTGCATTTCTGTTGAGGTTCAACATGTAGCTCTGTGATGGATAAGGCTTCAAAGGAGTTGGTTCTGGATACTTCAGTGTAGCTGGGCTCACTAGGTTGCTCTCTATCTGCTGGCCATTTGATACTAGCAGTCTGTTTGCCCCTGTTGTTTAGTTGAAGTTCCACAATAGGCATTTCTGTTTGGGATTTATTCTGCTGCTCCTCTGCCTTGTCCTCATTAACAGCCTTAGGTCTCCACTGCTTTCTGATTGTCTTTTTGTCATCTTTCTTTGTCTCTGCACCATTTCATCCTGTTGCTCTTGCTTACAGTTTCCAGTAGTGTGCCCAAAGGAGTTACAGTCCAGACAGACAATTTGTTTCCACTCGTATTCCACTTCTTGTATCCAGCTTCTTGCATCAGGGATCTCTATGTGTATAGTCTCAGGCAAAGGTTGGGTGACATCTATTTCCACAAGCACTCTGGCATATGAGATCCTCTCGCATTCTGCTTTTAATCTATCAGTACACAAGGGTTTGCCAATTAAGCTTGCGATTCTGCCTAGGTTCCCTTCAGCCCAGCACTGGAGTGGCAGGCCTGGTAAGTTTATCCAGATTGGGACAATTCGCATTGATTCATTCCGATCTGAAAATTTGGGTCCCATTCCTTCAAGATTATAGGCCTACCATTAAAGATGTATGGTCCTTGTTGAAAAATTTGTTGTTTATATTCCATAGACTCAAAGTTAAAGATAAAGTACCCTTCATCATGCAGATGCACAGTGGGGGTCGCAACCTTGTTCCAGACTCCATATACAAATTTTAACATTTCTTTAAAGGATGGGTTACCTCCTAAGACATATCATCCTCCACTTCCCGTTCCGGCTTGGTATCTCCTTAGGGTTCAATGTGGCAATTTTCACACCGTCTTTTAGTATCGGGGATAGAATCGTAGTTGCATGCCCTGGGTTGGAGCCATGTTACTGTTGACGATTTCAGCCATTGTTTGCTTCTGGTCATCGGTTGAGAAAGTGAGCTTCCTAGCCATCGCTGCTACACCTGCTTCATCCCTGACCGGTGGAGCTTGTATGACTGTGGGAGCACTCCCCATACCGGGGAACCAGTGCAATAAGGGTGTGGGGGTGAGCTCTTGTGGGATTCGACTCTCTGGGATTATTGTTCTCGTCATTTTCGTTGAGAATTTTGGATTTAGAGAGGTAAAGTTGCTTAGGGTTTTGCCAGCGGCGGTGGCGTCTTGCCAGACCGGTCGCCAAAGTCTCTCTCTAAGTGAAGTCCACCATTGGAAATGTTTGGTAAAATATAAAATAGCTTTAAAAAGTTAAAAATGGCTTTAAAAAAAGGCTAAAAGCCAAAACTTGGCTAATTCTAACTTTTTCATTTTGGACTTAAAAGCCATCTTATGTTGACTAAGAAAATTACCTGTTTGTCCCTTATAACTTATGTTAATCTCAAAACTACCCTCATCAAATATCAAATGAATCTTAAAATGTTTATCTTCTTTCCTCTTCTTTCTGTACATCTTCTCGAAACTCCCATTTCTGTTTATCTTCTTTCCTCTTCTTCTCTTTCATCTTCAGTTGTTCTATATTTTCATTCAAGTTTTTAGTAGAAATCGATCCTTATTGTAAGTTTATTATTCTTTCCTTATGCTTTTTCTTTATATGCATTTTATTTTAGGTATGAGAATACCCAGATTATCTCATATTTTAAGAAGAATCGTGAGCTGTTACTAGAGAGTTTGGTGCTATTCTTTTATATATTTGGCATCCATTGGGAAACTTCTGTGATTGAAATAAATGAAAATTTGAGTTAACAAAGATTTTTAATTTGGTATCAAAAATATCCAATTCGTTTCTCTAGCAATGGAATATTACTAGAACTAGACATCACGTATAGGAATCAATTTAGCATTAAAAACTTGTAATAATAAGCTTATTTTTACTGTTATCAACTTTAAGGATAATTTAACAACGACAACCCAGTATAATCACATTTAGTGGAGTCTGGGGAGGATAGTGTGTACGTAGACCTTACCCCTACCATTGGGTAAAGAGGTTGTTTCCAAATAGACCCCCGGCATCCTTCCCTCCAAGAACTTCCCACCTTGCTCTTGGGGAGACTCGAACTCACAACCTCTCGGTTTAAGGATAATTTAGTCATTTTAAAATAAAAAGTGCTTACTAGCCCTGTTTTAGCAAATATTTAACAATGTTTTTTCAGTTTCAGTACTTTTATCCAAACACGTAACTGCTTATTTATAAAACAAAATCCAGCACTTAAACAATACTTTTAAACACTTGTGCTTAAAAGCCACTTTTTTTAAGCCAATCCAAACGGGCTTTTAGTCGTCGGCTGTATTTTTTTTTCCTTAAACAAAACACAGCTTTCCAATGTGCAAACAACAATTAGGATTGCTCTTTTGTTCAAATATTATTTCGTTTTTAGTAATAACTAATATATTTACCCGCGCGATCCGCAGATCGACTAAAAGAAAACAAAAAATTTGACAGAGATATTGGAAAGATATATAATTGCTTACTAATTTTATAGACCACATTAAAAAGAATTAAAGTAAAAACAAAAGGATGAATTTCATTGGATTAAAAAGAATTAACCCAAAAACAAAAAGATGGATTTCATTGGATTGTTTTGTCTAATTGTTTCGAGGGACCACCAATCTCAAAGAGTTCTTACAATATATTTGAATAATGTTACACAAGTACTTGGCTTTAAAAGGATTAGTCCACATGAAAATTCACAAATTTTTGTCTCAAGTACATTTATAAAAGATATCACATTTGGTTCAAATCTTTTTTCACCAAATGAAGCTTAATCTAGGCGCACTAACTCTGTTTTTATCGAATTTGGGAAACATCTTTACTTTTCTCTTGTCAAGAGAAAGAAATTCACATGCATTGCTAAATCATCATCGAATTCTGGAATTTTTTTTATCATGCTAACATACCTCGACCAACCACACGTGTTGGCTGCTCTTAATCAACGTATATGCCATCCTCTCGATATTTGCAGCAATGCCACTCATCATATCGATCAAAGAGTCCGCATTGCACCTCCTCTGTAAGGGCTGCTTTGAGCGTGACGATGAAGAATTATTGTCAAAGATGGCATTCAACTAATCAAAATTCTGAATATGTTCGCCCTCGTCTAGTTTAATCAAGATATGGTTGAGAAACTGAAAAATAGTTTAAAATTTAAATAGGTTGATGTAAATGACAACAATAAAATTTAAGAAAAACTTTCATTAGTAATGAGCATTTTCTCAAACACAAATTTGGGAAACATCTTTACTTTTCTCTTGTCGAGAGAAAGAAATTCACATGCATTGCTAAATCATCATCGAATTCTGGATTTTTTTTTAATCATGCTAACATACCTCGACCAACCACCACACGTGTTGGCTGCTCTTAATCAACCGCATATGCAATCCTCTCAATATTTGCATCAATACCACTCATCATATCGATCAAAGAGTCCTCATTGCACTTCCTCTTTAAGGGCTGCTTTGAGCGTGACGATTAAGAATTATTGTCAAAGATGGCATTCAACTAATCAAAGTTCTGAATATGTTCGCCCTCATCTAGTTTAATCAAGATATGGTTGAGAAACAGAAAAACAGTTTACAATTTAAATAGGTTGCTAATGTAAATGACAACAATAAAATTTAAGAAAAACTTTCATTAGTAATGAGCATTTTCTCAAACACAAATTTATACTCAAAAAATATAAGTCAGCAATTACTCTTTGATTTGCTGAAATAAATCACATTGAGCTCCTACATGCCAAACATCAAAGTGAATTGAATCATATACAATAATATATCTAATAGATATCAATTTATTGTAATTTAATTTCCGTAATATTATAAGGCAATCCGAAAAGGAAAAAGAGAGATGAATGACGGTAAGGTAATATGCAAGGATGGATATAGTTAAGAGTACATATTTTTCTGAAACGATGACTCACATAAGACGGCCACTCTAGGGCCATTGGATCGAGAAACAAAAGAAGAAGAAGTAATTGAGGCTTTCTACCGATCCATGACATGGGGTGGCATGTCCAAAGCAGTAGAGTATAACAAATAGAGAATGATGAGTCAATAAAAAATTAAATTAATATTGCATACTAAATTTAGCAATAAAATTCAAAAAAATTAAACCAAATACCAAATGATGAGTTTCCTTCTATTTTTATAATTATTGACAGGTTTACATTACATGGCTTTTGCTTGTATTCACCAGCTAAATTATTGCAAGAACTCTCGGCAATTGCATTTATTTTCTAGTTAAATTATTACACAAACTTTCGGTAATTTCATTCATTTTATATTGGTTTCCCTTTTTGTTGCATTACTTAGAAGTATTACAAAATTATAGGTCGGTGCTTTAATATGTTTGCGGTAGATAAGACAATTGTCATTCCTCTAGAAAACTCAAATGATACTTCTGCTTGTGATGTGGTTTGGAAACCTTTAAACAATATGAAATGCTTTATTTCATCATTAATTGTCTCAATTTTTGAAATTCATTCCTGAAAATACTAATTCTTATGTATTAAACATCTTACAGATTTTTGTATTTGGTTTCAGTGTTTATGCTCGAATACTTGTTGGCATGGTCCATACTGGTGCTTGCATAGCAAACTTGCTTGGTTAGGACCTATAAGTATCATTTGACTTGGAATTGGCTGAAGTATTTTAAAATGAGTTGCTTTCATTTGACTTCTGTCATTTATACTGAAGCCAATCACTACTTCAAATAAATTTTAAAATAATAATAGCTAATCTTGGTTCATATGAACTTTAATTTGCTATGTAAAAGGTCAAACCTATTCCAACCTTTGACAGATCCTGATAATTAATTATTATTCACTCGGAGACGAATGCTATATTTACGAATCAAAATAAATTTAAAATGGTTCAGCCAAATTTAACAAAAAATATACCTTAAATATGAGAATGATATTTGTATTCACTTCATTCAAAAGAATTGGCCGATAAGTAAGCATTCGAGGGTCGTGGAGCAGTTTACTTTTTATTATGATAGAAGGAGATTTTCGCATAAAAGATGTATAACTAAGAAATCTTATATATGGATTTAACTATAAGTTACCAATGGTCCTTTGTCAGATATCTCATAAGTCGTTGCCCAAAAAAATATTAATGTAAAGTATTTCACAAAATTACCATGGAGGTATGCTGGAGTTCAGAATTTCCATTTGGCGTGTGATGTCATGCCAGTGAGCAATTAAAATATGGGGCTAATTCATTGTTCATCAAATTACTGATGGCAACCATATGCGGATGGAACTTATTAACAAAGTTTCTCTTAAAGGCATAGAACTAAATCTTCTTTTGACCCGGTTATAACTTTCCCACAATTCCTATCACAATATTAAAGAGAATAATTCGTGAAAAATTAATTTTGATGGTTTTATAAAATGTTTGGTACACAAACCTTACAGTTTTTAATTAGCCAACCACTTGTATTGGCACCAAAACTCTTACTCCATGATTCAGTTATTATTTCTGAATACTTTTATGAGTAGCTTACAAAACAAAAATGTACATATTAATGTTTTACTATTTAGGTACTTTGGCTAATTAAGAAAAATGTACAAAATTCACTCTCACGATTATTATGGTGAACTCAACCGATAAATATGATAGTTTCACCAAAGATGGCAAAAAATATGGATGAATTAATTAAATACTCTTAATATATAACTCATTATGATACTGATAAAGTATGAAACATAATTGAATCGCATTGAATACAGAACAACACAAAATATTCAACAAATGTAGAAAGAAGGATATTACCAAAGAATGGGGACAAACCTACATAATATATGGACCATAATTTTGTGTATATTGTAGTTCCAAAATTTCTTTTTCCAATGGCAAAAGAGGATCGTGTTTTTGACGTGCCTATTGAGAGATATAATTTTTATAGTCACGGCGCCCAAAGTTTTGAAAAGCAGAATAAAAGAAATTCATAGTAAGTTAAAAAAAATACCTTTGTAGATATACAATAATGTGGACTTGATTTTTGTATATATTGTAGTTCTAAAAGTCATATTTTCAACGGCACAAGTGGATTGTGGTTTAGACATGTCAGTAGAGATATATGGTTCTTAAGTCAAGAAGCGCAAAATTATGAAAGCAGAATACCAAAAATTTGGAACTAAATTCAAAAGCATATCGCTATTAATCTACAAAGAATCTGGACCTTATTTTTGGATATATTGTATTTCCAGAAGTCCTCATTCTAACGGTAAAAGCGGATCGTGATTTGGTGTAACTGCGGAGAGATATAATATTTAGTCAGGATACACAAAGCTGTAAAAAGCAAAAAGACATAAAATTAGAATTAAGTTTAAAAGAATATCTGTATAAATCTATAAAGAATTTGAACTTGAATTTGTTAAATATTGTAGTTCTAGAAGTCGTATTTTCAACGGCACAAGCGGATCATACTTTCGACATGTCTGTAAATAAATATGATATTTTTTGTGAGAAAGTGCAAAGCTCCGAAAAGAAAAATAAATGAAATTCAAAACAAAATTCAAAAGCATATATGCATAAATCTATCGATAATCTGTATATTTGTGTTCTAGAAATCATCTTTCCAACGACACAAATGTATCGTGGTTTCTACGTATCTGCAAGGAGATACTATTTGTAGACAGAATGCATTATTTTCATGAAAGTTCATCATTTATGAGTTTATAGAGTGAATTATTTTTAGAAAAAAAAAGGATTAGAGAAAAAGAAATGTGCAAATAACATAGAATAGAATAGTGTGTACATATATTTTCTATGCCCTTTGGAAAGAGAAACATCATAGACAAATTTAGAAGTCCAAAAATCCGGTAATCCTTTGGATAACCACGAGAAATATATGTAATAAGTTAAATTTGATGATACTAATAAAATATATAACCACAAGTCGCAAAATAAAAATATAAATAAGTATTTTGGCGTAGCTAAAACCATCTC
This sequence comes from Nicotiana benthamiana, assembly GCA_034376525.1. Taxonomy (NCBI): domain Eukaryota; kingdom Viridiplantae; phylum Streptophyta; class Magnoliopsida; order Solanales; family Solanaceae; genus Nicotiana; species Nicotiana benthamiana. The sequence goes on along the minus strand of CM067323.1, from coordinate 15,556,142 downwards.
TGAAAGACCTTGTTCCTACATATGAAATAAATATTTAATTAGGAATTGAGGTAATATTACATATTCAAATGCAATAAAAATATAAAAAGAAAGTGCAGCACGCAGCTCCAACCAAGCTAGATGAACCTATCCTTGAACAATGAATATAAGTTTATATAACTTGATTATACTCACACACATAAACATGAGAAAAGTTATAAGCTTCATATGTTGAGTTAAGACTCCACTGAAAGCATAAAAAGGGCAGCTTGGTGCACTAAACTCACACTATGCATAGAGTTTGAGGTAGTGCAAAACCACAAGAATCTATTATATGTAGCCTTATCCTACATTTTAATTTGGCAGAATTCAAATTATGAGGACTTCATAAGAAGCTCTTGTTTTTTCCATTATTCCAATAAATAATTCCAAAATAAAGGCCTAAAAGTTTAAATGATTCCCAAAATATGATAACAATAGAAATAACAAAGATAGAGAAAAGGAAGATTAAAATAGAGCGCTTAAAAAATAAAAAATACGGTAGGAATAGCAATGTGGTTTTAGTTATAATGTATGATCTTTAAAGCTCCTCCATCAAAGTAAAAGGAGCCACCAGAATCGATCCTTAAAGCTTCCTCCAGTAAGATTAAATTCTACATGTGTACATATGCAACAATAGTTTTGTAATTGTATCTTACATACAATACAAAGCATATCTAAGTAGGAAATTTATAATTGAATTAAAAGTACATCTGCAAAAATCAGAATTGTAAAAATTTATCACTGAGTTGAAAAGAATATTTATATAAATGTACAAAAAATTTGACCTGATTTTTCATAGATATTGTAGCTCTAGAAGTCTTCTTTCTAACGGCATAAGCGGAGCGTGATTTTGGCATGTCTAAACAAAGATATAGGTTTTTTAGTAAGGACAGACAAAGCTGCCAAAAAAAGAGAAATCTGAAATTTAGAACTTAATTCAAATGCATATATATAAATCTACAAAGAAGCATGTATCTGAACGCCTTCAAAGAAATAACATTAAATACATACATATAGTTATTAAAAATGTAAAAAGAACATAGCTAATCCAGATTTGCCACTTAAAAGGCAAAGGAACAAAACAAATTACTAAGACTAAAAAACTAAATTTAAACACATGTTCATCTTGTAAAACCATTTAGTCGAGAAAGTATTGTTAAAAAATGTATGAAGAACAGAACAACATATCCAAATTCTAACTTAATTAACATAGAAGCAAAACGAATTAGTAAGAAAGAAAAATAATTTTGCACATTTTTAACTGTTTGTAGAACCAATTCAATCGAGAAAGTAGGGTTAAAAATATATAAAGAACATAGCAACCTATCCAGATTTGCAACTTAAAAAACAAAGAAGCAAAAGGAATTAGTAAGAGAAAAAAATAATTCTTAATACCTTTTTAGCTTGTAGAACCGATTTTATCGAGAAAGTAGTGTCAGAATTGTAACGATCTGGGACTTCTCACTGACGAACAACCCGAACTTTCAATTTCTATTGGATTTTCAAATTTGCAGAATCTCTATGTTTTGTTGAATTTTTTATATACGTAGAGTATCCATGGAGCAGTTTGAAGCAGTTCCCGATGGTTACTGATTCATGCGTAGGTTTAGATAGCGATAAAATCTAAAATTTAGAGAGGAATATAAATCTGGAAATTTTAAATAATAATGAACTAAAAAAACGTGTGTACACACGTTCACATGTATATATAGTTACTTGTTTAAAAAAATTAGTTCACAAAAGTATAATATTTGATTTTGTAGGAGTTTCTTTTTCAAACAGAGGCCTAATAGGATATTTCTTATGTTTTGCTACTTTACAAAGAAAACTAACTGACATTTCTATTAACAAAAGTAGTTTTGTATGAGATTTTCTCCCCGATAATATTTTTGTTCCTATTTTTTTGGAGTTTTGTCTTAAAGTGCCAAATGTCTTATTTTATGATACCACTTGTCAAAAAGGGGCTTCCGCCCCTCTCCTTTTATTAATAAATAGTTGTTCAACACGATACTTGTAGCACAAATTGCAAAACCACGAAAGGAAAAACATGAAGATTTGGATTGTCACGATCCCAATTCGCCCTCTGTGAACATGTCATGATGACACCTAGTCCCTACGACTAGGTAAGTCTAATAATGCGAAAGTTTAATAAATTGCAGAAGAAATTATTTAAACTGAACCAAATAAATAACTAAAAGATCAAGGTGCCACCTGGCACGTACAATATCAACTCTCTCATAACTAAACAAATTTCCCAAAATCCGGAATCTCACAAATCATAAGCCAAGGGATACATAAGAGGCCCTGACTCAAGAATGTCTATACAAAAGAGAAATACTGGAAGAACAATACTTATTACAGAAAGTTGGAAAGGTATTCCTCGGTGTGCGGACGTAGCAGATATGCCTCGAAGTCTCCACCGATACGCCTCCTTCCAAGGCCGACAAAACTGAATGGGAGTACTTGAATCTGCACAACAAAAAGTGTGCAGAGGAGTAGCATGAGCACACCACGACGGTGCCCAGTAAGTATCAAGACTAACCTCGATAGAATAGTGACGAGGAACAGTCGAGACACCTATCGGTCAATAAATAAAATAACAGAAATAATAAAGATGATATGTAAATATGTAAAAATTGCATGTATGAGTAAAAATGCTACAAATCACAATAAGGATAATTGACAATAAGAAACAATGAGAATACAATAAATGATAATATAAAAATAACGAAAAAAATTACAACCCAAATCCTGAAGTCACAACACAACCAGGACAAACAAGTCACTAAGTCATTATTCTACAATCAAGCTTACATAAGGTCTTTCCAACTCAATTCTACCACAAACTCTTAGACCAGCCACAACTCATGGAAACCTAGCATATGAAGTCTAACACTTGGTATCTTGTGCCCGGTCAATAACACGGTCATGCTGACAACTAACTAGTCAACTAGGGTCACTCTCACATATATAATGGGTAAGCGAGGGCATATCCCTACCCCTAGTCAAATCAGAAGGGATTCATCTCTAATAGGAGGGTCCAACTACGTGTATGCTTGTGCAAGTGTATCTAACAGGAATCCTACCAACTAGTAAGTATAAGAAATGGAATGACTCGCACCCGATTTTATTCACACCCGGATAGAATCAATGAAAATATCAGTTCGGAACACAATGAGTTTAGTGGGGATCTTCTGGGAATCGAACCCGTGATCCATCATACCAATAACAAAGGATCTCCCTGGAATTGAACCTGTAGTCCATCATACCAATATCTGAGGATCTCCAGGGAATTGAACTCGTAGTCCATCATACCAATAATAAACAAAAATAGGAAAAATATATCCACGGGCCTTCACAATTCATCACAATTAGCCCCTGACATATCCCATCTTATCTCGCTACGTGTGCAATCAGTAACAATGTAATAAGCACCTCCTTATTTCGCCACACGTGCTTCACGATATTCCCACCTTATTCTGCCGCATGCACAATCCACATATAAACATAAAATATATCCCATCTTATTACGCTGCATGTGCAAAAACATCAATAGTCACAATAACACGGCAAAGACCTCGTGCAACTCTCCAACAGCAACCGCACGGCAGAGACCTCGTGCATCTGTAACGACCCGACCGGTTGTTTTGAGCTCCGGTGCGTCATTCAGCAGTTTGAGACCATGAGCAGCTTCATCTTAGGTATATTGACTTGTGTGCATGGTCAGAATTAAAATTCAGGAAGTTTGGAGTCAAATCTAAATGGAAATTCTGATTTTGAAAGCTTAAAGTTGAAGAAATGAACTAGGATTGGAATTTTGAGTAAATGACCTTGGAATCAGGATCTGAAGGTTCCAGCAGGTTCGTATGATGATTTCGGACTTGGGCGTATAGCCGGATCAGGTTTTGGATAACCTGGAGCGTTTTGGCGACTATTGTGTAAGATAGCATTTTAGAAGAAAATGCATCAGTTTGGCTTAAAATGCATTTCACTATTATTAATGTCCGTTTGGGATTCTGAGTCCGGAAGTAGCTCCATATGGTGATTCTGGATTTGGGAGCGCGATCGGAAGTGAATTCGGAGGTTCGTAGGTCATTTTGAAGTCATTTGGCTAAATATAGAAATTAGAAGGTTTTTGAGAAAATTCGACCTGAAGTGAAAATTTTGATATCGGGATTGGAATATGATTCCGAAAGTTGGGGCAAGTGCATAATGTCGAATATGACTTGTGTACAAAATTTGAAGTCATTCCGGAATGATTTTGGTAAGTTTGAGACACTTAGTCTCTTTTAAGGAAGCTTAAGTTGGAAAAGTCAACCGGATATTGACTTATGTGTTAGAGGGCTCGAAATGCGAATTATATGGTTCGGATAGCTTTGTTAGGTGATTTAAAACTTAGGAGTGCGTCCGGAATATTTTTGTGATGACCGGTGTAGAATTTAGCTTGAATTGGCAAAGTTAGTATTTTTGCGAATTCCGATTGATAGGTGAGATTTTGATCCGAGGGTCAGAATGGAATTCCGAGAGTTGCTGTAGCTTCATTATATCATTGGACTTGTCTGCAAATTTTCAGGCCTCGAGTGTTATGTGAGGAGGCTTCCAGGCCTCGAGTGTTATGTGAGGAGGCTTTCAGGCCACGTGTGTGATGTGTGAAGGCTTTCAGGTCAACTGATATTGCGCTTGGGCTGTAGGAGCCTCTCCGGAGTCTGTACACACCCTCAGGGAGCGCAGGGTACCCAGGTGAGTTTGGAGTGGTCCCGAGAGGCCGATGTTTGTGTTTGGTAAGTTGGGAGTGAGCCCGAGGGGCTGATGCTGTGTGCTGGTGAGTTGGGAGTGAGCCCGTGGGGCTAATACAGTACTGAGAGTTTGATATTGAGCCTGAGGGGCAAGCTTCTGATTACTCCTTACTTGTTGAAGTTGTTGTTTTCACTGTTTTAAAAAGAGAATTACCTGATACTTTATGGTCCTATTGTATAATTGATTTTACTGCTTGAGATAGCGCTATATTGTGCCTTTATGAGATTTCATGCTTTCAGTCATTATTTATTTTTTATTACTCACTGAGTTGGAGTACTCACTTTACTCCCTGCACCTCGTGTGCAGATGCAGGTATTGATCACCCGGTAGCGGGGTATTAGCTGATTGAAAGTATTTCTATTGTAGCTGAGCAAAGTGATCGTCAGCGTTCGCAGCACCGTATCTCTTCCTTTGATTCTATATTTCCAATATGTATATTACTAGTTTTATAGTAGTGTTCAGATTCCTTAAATGCTCGTGACTTGTGACACCCCGGTCGGGATACGTTGGGCTATAAACGCTGGTTATTATTGTGTTAAGTTGTATTTATTTATTCATTTATGTTTAAAAATTGTTTAAGTGACAAATTGGGTTAGTTGGCTGGCCTTGTCTTCACGAGAGGCGTCATCACGACCGGGTTAGGGATTTTGGGTCATGACAGAATCACAGTACCAACAGCCGCACATAAAATGCTAATATATATATATACATATATATATATATATATATATATATATATATATATATATATATATATATATATATATATATATATATATATATATATATATATATATATATATATATATAAGGAGCAAAGCAAGGGAATAAACAATAAAAGCGATAATGTCCCGGCAAGGGAATCAACAACAGAACCAATAACGTCCCGGCAAAGGAATCAACAACAGAAACTATAATGTCCCGGCAAGGGAAATCAACAATACCTACTAAGGCCACGTAACACCAAGGAAAAGCAGAATAAGCTTAACAACAAATAAGACATAATAAGTGCATAACAACTACACGGATATCACAACAGTTGGACAGGTAATATAACTGCACGAAATTACAGATGAGCTTACAATCAAGGAGTAACCAACAATAACAAGTCAACATGAATCAAATAATTATAAATTTAAGGAAATAACAACAAATCATAAGATATTTGTCTTCTTTCCATTTAAGTCCAATTAATTACATGAGATATAATATTTATCATTTCCAGTTAAAGGCGAGTAGTTAGGACGGGTAATATGACTATAGAAGGGTAATTGTCTTTAGTTAAGCACGTAAAGGTCCATTAAACAGCAAGAACAAATCAAGAAGAGCAAACAAATATCAAGTAAGACATGTAGAGGTGAAACTAACAACAGGGAACTCAATCGTATCAATATCATCTTCATACTCGGTGATTTCAAGAGTCTAGTAGCCTAAAAGGGACAATTTACCACAAATAAATCCGAGCACGCACTCGTCACCTCGCGTACAAGGAATACAAGCAACAAGTGAGACTCAAATCCTAAGGGAAGTCCCCCACACAAGGTTAGACCAGATACTTACCTCAAAACCAGCTAAAATCAACTAGCAACCGCATTCTTGCCACGGGTACTCGACTCCAAATGGCCCAAATCTATTCAATTAAATCACGCATTGTAAATAATATCTCAAAAAATTGATTCTATAATTTAATTCAAAGTTAAAGCACGAAATTAGTTAAAATGACCAAAACGTCCCTCGGACCAAAGTTTCGGAACCAGAAGAATTTAACATTTTCAGAACCCTCGTACTCTCACGAGTCTAACCATATAAAATATCTCAAATCGAAGGTCAAACACTCCCTTGAAACCCAACAATTCGCTCTAAGAAGTTCTACCCATTTTTCATTCAAAAACTTAAATTAAAGGATGAAATTAAGAGGAGATTCATGGAAGTTGGTCTAAATCGAGTGAGAAACACTTACCCAAGTTGCCCAGGTGAAAATCCCTTCAAAAATCACGAAGAACCGAGCTCTAGAAGTCAAAATGTGAATAAATGGTGAAACCCTCAAATTTAGGAATTAAATCTGTCTGCCCAGTGATTTGTTCTATGCGATCGCAAGAGGAGGAACGCAATCGCATAGAGTAAAATTGGAAGCCAGGAAAAAAAGCCTATGCGATCGCAGGAAGGCTAATGCGATTGTAAAAGAGGGAGAAATATAACTATGTGATCGCGAACAAGGCTATGCGATCGCATAGAAGGAATTGGAGCCCTTCTGAAAAAACACTATGAGATCGCGGAGGTGATGATGCGATCGCATAGAAAAAATTGATGCGACCCAACACTTATGCTATGCGATCGCGGGAGAAACAATGCGATCGCATAGAAGGAATACCAGATAGCAGATCAGCAGTGCAAAAAAGAGGAAAAAGGACTCGTAGCCTATCCGAAACACACCCGAGGCCCCCGGGACCCCATCTAATCACACAGACAAGTCACATAACCTAACACGGACTCGCTTGAAGCTTCAAATCACTAAAACAACATCGAAACGACGAATCGAACCAAAAATCAAGCTTATGAACTTTCAAATCTTCAAATAATGAAACTCATGCTGAAACCTATCAATTCAACTTGGAATGACGCCAAATTTTGAAGACAAGTCCAAAATAACATAACGGAACTGCTCCAACTCTTATAATCGCGTTCCGACACCGATTTCACAAAAGTCAACTGTGAGTCAAACTTCTTTATTTTCCAACTTCAACTTTCGCCGAAATGCCTCAATTTACTCTAGGGACCTCCAAATCTGAATCCGGACGCGCACCTAAGTCCAAAATCACCATACGAAGCTAATGAGATCAACAACCCATTCCGGGGTCGTTTACACAAAAGCCAATTTCGATCAAATTTTCACTGTTCTAACTCCCAAAATAAGGTTTCTTCTCTAGAATTAATTCTATACCATCCGAACACCGAATTCTACCATGCACTCAAGTCGATACTCATGCTCCGAAGCTGTTCCAAACTTTATGCCGCTGAACATAGCTTAATTTCTCAAAAAGACCGGTCGGGTCGTTACATCCTCCCCATCTTAAAACCCATGTTCGTCCTCGAATGTGCTAAGATTCATCTCGAAGTCCTCAAGTCACTGAGTGGACACTTCCAACATACACCCGTGGGTGACCCCAAGTCACCCCAATCCATTTTGGCACGACGACACAATCTCAACTGAAATTTAACCCTTCTAGCAATACCATTAAGCCTTCAAACTAGGTTCCTCAACTTCCATCCGTTTCCAAAAGACCCGATTCCAAGTCCCTATCCGGTATCAGTCTCAACCAGCTAATTCAACACAAGCCAACACACACAGGGTACAGCCACACAACATGACACACCACACATAGTCCCACAATAATATTTCTGATAGCAATAAATGCCTAAGATCAAATCTGTACTAGCCATAAGCTTCATATTCAATAGGAACTCTTTTCAACCATCCATAACACTGGCGATAATACAACAACCACGAAAACCACACGACGAAACACCCGATTAACCCAATCTCAGCCAACACAAACGGGTACACACCCCACAAACAAAAACTCAAGGAGCATAGAATGAAAATGAATGAATATGGAAAAATGTAACACATAAGAGAACTAACAAACAAATTAAACTAGCACAAAAGTCTTCTAAAACACAAATCTACAAGACATCTAACAAGAAAGAATGAAAGCATATAATGAACTCACAAAGATCTTATACTGATATAACTCTCACCGCAGTACACAACCCGGTCTCAACATATCAAATCACCTGATATCACGAGGGTCTCGCCCTCAACACTGGATCAAAAGTAGGGTACACATCAACCCATCTAGAGACTCTCACTAGATCAATTTCGTCTACAATTTAAAATGTAGACTAGCTCCCACACCGGTGGAGCATAAATCACAGCTCGTAACCAAGAATGCTCGAAAATCACATCAAGCCTACCAGAACAGACAACAGGAAAATACCACTAGCCTCATAACTCCCGACAATAGCTAAAACAGACAACGAAATAATCAAATAGACAGAGTGCAAATCATGAAGCACTCCCATAAATGGAACAACAAACAAGGAACTCAACCTGATAAGTAGAATTATGATGAACTACAGATAATCCCTTTCTATAACAAACTAAATCCGTACCTGGGTGACATTAGCTGGCGCACCGGTCTCAAACCTACTATATGAAACACATCAACGAGCTGGGCCTCCCCCTCTTGGGTGCCCTCTCCCTGTGTGAATACCTTGCCGCGACACATCGGTTCGAAGTCTGGGATAATCTCTCACCATGTGGCTAATATCTCCACACTCAAATCACCCTCTCTGCTGACAAGGTGGTGGAAACTGTGCAGTACGGGTCCTCCGAGACCCATGAACACCTGAGTCACCATGCAAGGCCTGAAGCGCGAACTGAACTGGCTGACCAGCAAAACCTCTACCATGACGCACCCTGCCTCTAAAATAAGGAACAACATATCTCACCGGCCTACGAGGCCTACTCACCTCCTCAGGCTCTCTCTCCCAATCTCGTCTGCTCCCTCTATCAAGACCCTGCCTTCCTTCTCTCTCTCTCTCTAGCATGCATACCCGCTATCCTCCTAGCAATATTCACCACCTGCTGATACGAAATATACATCTCTAACTCACGGGCCATACAGAACCTGATGTTGGGAATAAGCCCCTCCATGAACCGGTGAACCTTCTCGCGAACAGTAGAAACCAAGGCTGAGGCATGTCTAGCCAAACTGGTGTAACGGACAGCATACTCTGAGACGGTCATAGCACCCTGGCGCAAATGCTCAAACTCCACGCGCCATGCATCCCTGATGCTCTGAGGAACAAACTCTCTCAGGAACATATCTGAAAAACTGGGTCCAAGTTAGTGAAGCTGCCTCCTCTGGGCTGTCTAACTCATAGGTGCGCCACCAATCATAGGCGGCCCCTCGAAGCTAGAAAGTAGTGAAAGAAACCCCGCTCGACTCAGAGATACCCATAGTACGGAGAATGCGGTAACACTCATCAAGAAATCCCAAGGCAACGTATGATGCTAATCCACTGAACACCGGAGGACCATACTTCTTGAACCTCTCTAGTCTCATCTGCTCCTGCTCGGAAGCCGCTGCCATGCCCTCTAGCTGAACTGGTGCTGCAAGCAGCGCAGGAATAACCTCGGGACCCTGCTCAACATGCGCTCGCTGCTCACGAGTGCGGGAAGAGGGAGTCTGTGCTCCTCCCCGACCTGGGGTGTGGCTGCAACAAGGGGAAGCAATCCGGCCTGAGCTAAAGTGGTGTACATACTCATGAACTGCGCCAAAGTCTCCTGAAGGGCTGGAGTAGCAGTAGCTGTAGGCGTGTTAGATGCCTAGACTCCGGCTAGATCTGCTGGTGGTACCTCGGCGGCCGCTCGCGCAGGTGCTCTCGCTGCACCTCGTGCGCGTCCTCGAACTCTACCTCGACCCCGACCTCCGACGGTAGCAGCAGAGGGCGCGGGTGCCTGATCACCTCGGGTAGTACGTCTCCTCACCATCTGTGAGAGAGTAGAAGACAGAGGCTAAGGATTGTAAATGTCAAAAATCTCGCACGACAGGGAAATCAAATCAGTGGAATTTTCCTAATGGTTACATAGCCTCTCGCAGATAAGTACAGACGTCTCCGTACCAATCCAAGGGAATCTAATAAACCGGCTTGTGATCTGTGACTCCTATGAACCTAGAGCTCTGATACCAACTTGTCACGACCCTACTTCACCCTCCGTGAACATGTTGTGATGGCACCTAGTCCCTATGACTAGGTAAGCCTAACAATGTGGAAGTTTAATCAATTGCGGAAGAAAACATTTAAACTGAATCAAATAAATAACTAAAAGATCAAGGTGCCACCTGGAACGTACAATATCAACTCTCTCATAACTAAACAAAATTCCCAAAATTCGGAATCTCACAAATCACAAGCTAACGGATACATAAGAGCCTCCGACTCAAGAATGTCTATACAAAAGAGAAATAATGGAAGAACTATACTTAATACAGAAAGTTGGAAAGGGACTCCTCGGTCTGCGTATGTAGTAGATATGCCTCGAAGTCTCCACCGATACGCCTCCTTCCAAGGCCGACAAAACTGAATGGGAGTACCTGAATCTGCACAACAAAAAGTGTGCAGAGGAGTAGCATGATCACACCACGACGGTGCCCAGTAATTATCAAGACTAACCTCGATGGAGTAGTGACGAGGAACAGTCGAGACACCTACCAGTCAATAAATAGAATAACAGAAATAATAGAGATTATATGTAAATATGTATGCACGGATGAGTAAAAATGCTATAAATCATAATAAGTCTAACGGACGAGAATACAATAATGATAATATAAAAATGATGGCAGAAATCACAATCCAAATCGTGAAGTCACAACACAACCAGGACAAACAAGTCACTAAGTCATTATTCTACAATGAAGCTTACATAAGGTCTTTCTAACTCTTCCCACAATTCTACCACAAACTCTCACACCAACCACAACTCATGGAAACCCGGCATCTGAAGTCTAACACTTGACATATTGTGCCTCGTCAATAACACGGTCATGCTGACAACTAACTAGTCAACTAGGGTCACTCTCACATATATAATGGGTAAACGAGGGCATATCCCTACCCCTAGTCAAATCAGAAGGGATTCATCTCTAATAGGAAGGTCCAACTATGTGTATACTTGCGCAAATGTATCTAACAGGAATCCTACCAACTAGTAAGTATAAGAAATGGAACGACTAGCACCCGATTTATTCACATCCGTATAGAATCAATGAAAATATTAGTTCAGAACACAATGAGTTTTAGTGGGGATCTTCCAGGAATCTAACCCGTGATCCATCATACGAATAACAGAGGATCTCCAGGGAATTGAACCCATAGTCCATCATACCAATATCAGAGGATCTCCCGGGAATTGAACTTGTAGTCCATCATACCAATAATAAACAAAAATAGGAAAATGCCTCCACGGGCCTTCACAATTCATCACAATCAGCCCCTGACATAGCCCACGTTATCTCGCCACGTGTGCAATCAATAATAATGTAATAAGCACCGCCTTATTTCGCCACACGTGCTTCACGATATTCCCACCTAATTCCGCCACATGCGCAATCCACATATAAGCATATAACATATCCCGCCTTATTACGCTGCATGTGCAATAACATGAATAGTCACAATAATCCCGCAAAGACCTCGTGCAACTCTCCAACAGTAACCGCACTGTACAGACCTCGTGCATCACAGTACCAACAGCCGCACATTAAATGCCTATATATATATATATATATATATATATATATATATACAGGAGCAAATCAAGGGAATCAACAATGGAAGCGATAACGTCCCAGCAAGGGAATCAACAACAGAAACAATAACGTCCCAGCAAGGAAAATCAACACTACCTACTAAGGCCACGGAGTACCAAGTAAAAGCACAATAACCTTAATGACAAACAAGACATAATAAGTGCATAATAACTACACCGATACCACAACAGTTGGACAGGTAATATAACTGCACGTAGTTACAGATGAGCTTACAATCAAGGAGTAACCAACAGTAAGAAGTCAACATGAATCAGATAATTACAAATTTAAGGAAATAACAACTGATCATAAGATATTTGTCTTCTTTCCATTTAAGTCCAATTAATACATGAGATATAATATTTATGATTTCCACTTAAATGCGAGTAGTTAGGACGGGGAATATGACTATAGAAGGGTAATTGTCTTCAGTTAAGCACGTAAAGGTCCATTAAACAGCAATAATAAATCAAGAAGGTAAAACAAATATCAAGTAAGACATGTAGAGGTGAAACTAATAACAGGGGACTCAATCATATCAATATCATCTTCATACTCGGTGATTTCAAGAGTCTAGTAGCCTAAAAGGGACAATTTATCACAAATAAATCCGAGCACGCACTCATCACCTCGCGTACAAGGAATATAGGCAACATGTAAGACTCAAATCCTAAGGGGAAGTCCCCCACACAAGGTTAGGCCAAATACTTACCTCAAATTCGGCTAAAATCAACTAGCAACCGCATTCTTGCCACGAGTACTCGACTCCAAATTGTCCAAATCTATTCAATTAAATCACATACTATAAATAATATCTCAAGCAACTGATTCTATAATTTAATTCAAAGCTAAAGCATGAAATTAGATAAAATGACTAAAATGCCCCTCGGTCCAACGTCTCGGAACCAGATGAATTTAACATTTTCAGAACCCTCGTACTCTCACGAGTCTAACATATAAAAATATATCAAATCGGAGGTCAAACACTCCCTCGAAACTCAACAATTCGGCCTAAGTAGTTCTACCCATTTTTCATTCAAAAACTGAAATTAAGAGGAGATTAATGGAAGTTGGTCTAAATCGAGTGAGAAACACTTACCCAAGTTTCCCAGGTAAAAATCCTTCAAACATCGCCAAGAACCAAGCTCTAGAAGTTAAAATGTGAATAAATGGTGAAACCCTCGATTTTGGGAATCAAATATGTCTGCCCAATTATTTTTTCTATGCGATCGCAAGAGGAGGAACGCGATCGCATAGAGTAAAATTGGAAGCCAGGAAAAGAAGCCTATGAGATCACAAGAAGGCTAATGCGATCGCAGAAGAGGGAGAAATATAACTATGCGATCGCGAACAAGGCTATGCGATCTCATAGAAGGAATTGGAGCCCTTCTGGAAAAACATTATGCGATTGCGGAGGTGATGATGCAATCACATAGAAGAAATTGATGTTGCCCAACATTTGTGCTATGCCATCGCGGGAGAAGCAATGCGATTACATAGAAGGAAATACCAGATAGCAGATCAGTAGTGCAAAAAGGAGGAAAAAGGACCCATAGCCCATCCGAAACACACCCGAGGCCCCCTGGACCCCGTCTAATCACACATACAAGTCACATAACCTAACACAGACTCGCTAGAAGCTTCAAATCACCTAAAACAACATCGAAACGACGAATCGAACCAAAAATCAAGCTTGTGAACTTTCAAATCTTCAAATAACGAATCTCATGCCGAAACCTATCAATTCAACTCGGAATGACGCCAAATTTTGCAGACAAGTCTAAAATGACATAACGGAGCTGCTTTAACTCTCAAAATTACATTCCGACCTCGATTGCCCAAAAGTCAACGGTGAGTCAAACTTCTTCATTTTCCAACTTCAACTTTCACAGAAATGCCTCAATTTGCTCTACGGACCTCCAAATCTGAATCCGGACGCGTGCCTAAGTCCAAAATCACCATATGAAGATGTTGAGATCATCCACGACCCATTCCGGGGTCGTTTACACAAAAGTCCAATTCCGATCAAATTTTCACCTTTCTAACTCCCAAAATAAGGTTTCTTCTCTAGAATTTATTCTAAACCATCCAAACACCGAATTCACCATGCAGTCAAGTCGATACTCATGCTTCGAAGCTGCTCCAGACCTTATGCCGCTGAACGAAGCTTAATTTCTCAAAACGACCGGTCCGGTTTGGTCGTTACATAGATTCATTTTGTACATGTGATTATTATAAAAGCAATACAATGAACGTTGCCGGATATAACTTAACCCACAATTCATAAATTAGATACTATTTCGTTTCAATTTATGTGAATTTGTTTGACTGGACACAGAGTTTAACAAAAAATAATATTTTTAAAATTTACGGTCTTAAACAAGTCAAAAATAGGCCAGAGTATTTATGTAGTTATAACATCTTCTCATTACAGATAAAATTATAAGTTTAAGCTAAATTATTTTTAAATTTAAAAATAATCATTCTTTTTTGATCGAACCATAAAGGAAATAGGTTCACATAAACTGCGGATGGAGTAATAATTAATCAAGGTGTTAGGCGTCTATCCATTATCAAGAACCTTGTTAGGCGTCGGTTTTTTTTTTTCTATTATGATTATTCTTATGATTTTATTATTTCTTTAATTTGATGTCTCTATGAATGTCTTAATTTAGCAAGTTAGGATTTCAACCTAAACTAAATAGATATATTTAATGAAATTCATGTTATACCCAAAGCCGTAATCTTTTTAAAATGGACTTCATGTATTAAAATCTTATAGCTGTAAGTTAGCATGAGTCAAAAAAATTCAAAAGAGTCATTTTTTAACTGATTTCGAGATTTCTAAATAAATTGGGTTATGTAACTTAAAAAATATCATTTGTTATAAATACACTTCTATTTAAGGTGAATGTCTTTAATTAGAGAGATTCTAGAGTTCTATTATTGGTAGCTAAATCATCCTCCTCCCTATAAATAGAGGTGCCCTCTACCATTGTAAATCACTCCTAACATTCTCTAAGTATCAATAAGAAGAACTCTCTCTACTCTTCTCTCTATTTGCTCTTGTTCTTAAGTTATTGTTCTTGTTCTTATATTATTTCATAACACGTTATCAGCACGAGACTCTACCGTCTTAAGAACCATTCTCGAAAAATCTAAGGTATTTCCCTCTTCCTAATTTAAATTTCGATTATGTCTGACATTACGAAAAGAAAGTTCGTTGCCCTTGAAATTTCGGGCAAGAACTATATGACATGAGTGTTGGATGCTGAAATCCACTTAGATGCTATGGGTCTCGGAGACACCATCAAAGATAGAGAAAAAGCATCCACCCAAGAATGTGCGAAGGCCTTGATTTTCTTGCGCCATCACCTTGATGAAGGTTTGAAAATTGAATATCTCACCGTCAAGGATCCACTCATCTTGTGGAACGGCTTAAAGGAGAGATATGACAACCTGAAGTTGGTCACTCTGCCACAAGCACGATATGATTGGGCTCATCTGAGGCTCCAGGACTTTAAGTCCGTTTCTGAATATAATTCTGCAATGTTCAGAATTACTTCTAAATTGAAGCTATGCGGGGATAATATCTCCGATTATGATATGCTTGAGAAAACGTTTACAACGTTTCATGCCTCCAATATAGTACTGCAACAACAGTACAGAGAGCAAGGCTTTACAAAGTACTCTGAACTGATTTCTCTTCTACTAGTGGCTGAGCGAAATAATGACCTGCTCATGAGAAATCATGAAAATCGACCCACTGGGTCTACACCACTGTCTGAAGCAGATAAGGTGCACTCTCATTATGCCAAACATGAAAAGGACCATGGTCATGGTCGTAAACGGGTCATAGCCAGGGACGTAGACAAGGAAGAAATTCCAATGAAGTCCGTCAACCCCCAAGGAGAGATAACCGCCGAAAGCAGAAACGGGGTCATGAAGATCCTAAGGCAAATGGTTCAGAAACTATATGTTATTGTTGCGGTGGGAAAGGGCACTGGTCAAAGACTTGCCGTATACCAAGACACGTGGTTGACCTTTATCAAGCATCTCGAAAGAGAAAAGGCCCTGAAACAAATTTTGTCTATGACGACGATGAGGACATCACCCACCTGGATGTGGCAGACTTCTTTGAGCAACCCGAGGGGAAAATAGACCACCTAATCGGCGATGGGTCCGTGATGAAAGAAGATGGAGTTATTTGATTTTATTCTACTTATTTGTATTAGTTAGTGAATAAACTAATAGTCATTAGTATTAGCTCGTATTAGTTAGTTCATGATGCAATGTTAGCAGTAGTTCTTTAGAATATCTTCAATATGCTCAAATATCAATAAAATTTTTATTTTCCAGTAGGGGTAATCGACTAGCCTGAAAAACTAGTCGATTATCTACTATTTTCGCATTAAAGCTGAAAAATAATTGATCAACAATCGATTGTCTTTGTCTAACAATCGATTGTCGTTGAGACAGTGTAATCTGGAATTTTTCAAAAATCATCCACAATCGATTGTCTTTGTCTAACAATCGATTGTCGTTAAGACAGTGTAATCTGGAATTTTTCAAAAATCAACCACAATCGATTGTCTATGCATAACAATCGATTGTCTTAAAACAGTGTGTTCTGGAATTTTTCAAAATAGCCAACAATCGATTGTCTATACTTAACAATCGATTGTCTTAAAACAGTGTGTTCTGGAATTTTTTCATAGCCAACAATCGATTGTCTATACTTAACAATCGATTGTCTTAAAACAGTGTGTTCTGGAATTTTTCAAAATAGCCAACAATCGATTGTCTATGCATAACAATCGATTGTCTTAAGACAGTATGATCTGAAGTTTTTCAAAATAGCAAATAATCGATTGTGTGTGTTTAACAATCGATTGTCAATGTTTAACAATCGATTGTTTGTGTTTAACAATCGATTGTTTGAAGAAAATGTTCAAACTGAAATTTTCAAACTGCAAAGTAATCAATTATGGATAACATATCTGATTTTGTTAGTCAACTGTTAGCAGCAGATTTTGAAAATATTATGTGACACAAACGAATTGAACTTGTTTATTCTTATGTTCGTGTATCTCTTTTTGTATGTCAAACTATGGGATAGCAAATATGGATATCTCACAAAGCGAACTTGGATCAACGTCCAACTGTAAAAGTATTTGCCTAGTTGATTCATGTACTACACATACAATACTCAAAGAAAGGAAATATTTCTCTCAACTAAATATGTGTAAGGCAAACGTTACTACAATCTCTGGAAGTAGTAAATTGATTGAAGGCTCCGGAAGAGCAATTGTAACTCTGCCCAAAGGCACGATGTTAATCATAGAGAATGCAATGTTCTCCTCCAAGTCTAAGAGAAACTTGTTGAGTTTTAAAGATGTACGCCGGAATGGCTATCATATTGAGACAATGGATGAAGATAATCTTGAATATCTCGTCATCACAAAGAATGTCTCCGGCCAAAAGAGGGTTATTGAGAAATTCCCGTCTTTATCTTGTGGCCTGTATTGGACAAGAATTAGTGCAATTGAGGCACATTCAACAGTAAACCAAAGGGTTACTGATTCCAATACCTTTGTACTTTGGCATGATCGATTGGGACACCCAGGATCGGTCATGATGAGACGGATTATAGAAAGCTCATATGGGCATCCGTTAAAGAATTTCAAAATTCTTTCGAATAATGAATATCCTTGCACTTCGTGTTATCAAGGCAAGTTGATTATCAGGCCATCACCAACAAAGGTTGGGACTGAGTCACCCACGTTTCTGGAACGTATACAAGGGGACATTTGTGGACCTATTCACCCACCTAGTGGGTCGTTTAGGTATTTCATGGTCTTGATAGACGCATCCTGTAGATGGTCTCATGTGTGCCTGTTGTCATCACGCAACCTGGCGTTTGCGAAATTAATGGCACAAATAATTCGACTACGAGCACAATTTCCAGATAATCCAATCAAGTCCATTAGACTGGATAATGCTGCTGAGTTTACATCCCAAGCATTTAATTGTTGGAAACACGTTTCAAATGCAATATACTAAACGTGTGTTCTTTTGTAGGTTTTGATGAATGTCAAACAAAGCAATAAGCGATATATAGCAGTGCTCAAGGACAAGCACAAAATGGATGCATTACAAGAAGCTCAAGACAAAGTTTAGAAATGTTATAATTGAGTCAATATTAATTGTGATCTTGATTCCTCAATCTTGGCTCATAACATGGCTTCTCTACTAAAATTATTTTTCCAAAATCATGCATATCTAACTTAAGTGTCAAATGATTTTAAACTATGCATATTTATATTTGTTAAAATGTTTTTCAAACATGCCTCAAAAATCTGGGCTAAGATAATCGATTATGTACTTATGATAATCGAGTATCTCTAAGCCAAGACTGCATGACAATCGATTGTGAGTAAGTCAGTTAACATCAGGTTTTTGCAAACTGCATAACAATCGATTGTGTACTTTTGATAATCGATTGTTAACTGAGGCAAAGTTTTCAAAACTCAGAAAAATCGATTATGAACTAATGGTAATCGATTAGAATGAGAAAAATGTCTCCCAGTGTTTTTAAATAAATTAATAATCGATTGTGGCTTTTGATAATCGATTATATATGAGACAGAAAGTTTTGAAATTAATTAATAACCGATTATGGCTTTTGATAATCGATTATATATGAGACAGTAAGTTTTGAAATTAATTTATAATCGATTGTTCTATTTGATAATCGATTGTTGGAACTAACCGTTGTCATACATTTTCAAATTACCTTCAGGTAATCGATTGTTGATATTTAACAATCGATGTTTTGCGTAAAATCTGGAAAAGATTTTCTGAACGTTGTTAAAATAATCGATTGTTGATTTCCTGATAATCGATGTTTTATGCCAAAAATTGGAAAGGATTTTTTAACGTTATAAATAATCGATTATTGATTTGAAGTAATCGATTGTTGACGTAAAATCTGGGATTGAATTTTTGATCTGATAGGCAAACAATCGATTGTTTAGTCTTGACAATCGATTGTCACTGAGTAATTTCAGCAATCCTTAATTGGCAATTAGACAACGGTAAGACTGAGTTTTTCACCTATAAATACAGGCTTAACTCAGTGTTTTCACAACAACAACATATACAATTTAAGTATTTTCATTGCTAAAAGCTTTCTTACATTGATCATCATTTTCATTCATCCATAAAGCTTTTTGAAGAGCCATTCTATTGAGCTAAGTTGTTGTGATCTTGAGCGTACTATTTCTACTCATATCTACTCATTGAGGAGTACTTTGTAAAGTGAGTTTGTTTTGTGTTTGTAAGAGAATTGCGATTCTCGTTTGTTGAGGAACTTGTGATTCCTCAGTTGAAGTCTTTGGGATTGTTATCCCCGAGCAGTTGAAGTCTTTGGGATTGTTATCCCCGAGCAGTTGAAGTCTTTGGGATTGTTATCCCCGAGCAATTGAAGTCTTTGGGATTGTTATCCCCGAGCAATTGAAGTCTTTGGGATTGGTATCCCCGAGCAATTGAAGTCTTTGGGATTGTGATCCCCGAGCACCTAGGTGAGGCTTGTGTCCTCAGCTGTAACGGTTTGTTAAGCACCCGTAAGCTTGACAAGTTTAGTGGAAATCTCGAGAGAGTCTCTCGGGGACTGGACTAACCACGTTTGTGGCCAACCAGGATACATCATTGTGTAAGTTTATTTTACTGCACTTGTTTTAATTTCTGCAAAGTTTTTAAATTCCGCACTAAAACGCTTAATATTTTTAAAACGCTATTCACCCCCCCTCTAGCGTAAAGCGTTATTTCCAACAATTGGTATCAGAGCCATACTCTCTGAAAAACCTAACCGTTTGAGAGAACCATCCATGGCTTCTACTCTAAATTTCTTTGCAGGAATAGGTGAAGGAGAATGCAGCATGTCACCTCCAATATTAGACGAAAACGACTACTCAGTCTGGAAATATCGGATGCAAGTTTTTACAATGGCAAACGATTTGTATCTATGGCAAGCTATTAAACACAGTGATCAACTGACGACAAAAGTCGGGAAAGATAAGGTAAGTGAATACAACACTAAAGCTATGAATATATTTCATAACGCCTTGAATCAGGAACTTTGGCGAAAAATCTCCCACTATAAAACTGCTAAGGAAATGTGGGACAAACTTGAGGAATTGCACGAAAACACGCCTCAAAAAGCGGTCAGCACAAACGATGAATCAACTGGTCAGTGCCTCATGGCAGACGAAAAAGACGAGGTAAGTACATCTAACGATATACAAATTGCTTATAACAAACTGCATGATGAGTTGGTAAATGCTTCTAAGACTATTAAAGATTTACAAAGGACTCTTTCTCTACAAGGAGAGGATTTTCAAAAACAACTCTTTTTAAAAGACAAGGACTTCGAAGAACGTCTTTCTTTAGCTCAAAAAGGGGTTGAAAATCTGTCTCGTGATAACGAGAATCTTGCAAATGAAAATCAATTTTTGTTAAATGATAGTATAGAACTTAGACAAGTCATCAAGACCATGCATGAAGCCTCTTGTGTTGATAATTGTTTTACTTGTACTACTTGTGAGTCCTTAAAACTAGAAAACACAGAACTTAGGAAAACTTTAGAAACTCGTAGTAAAGAAGTTCTTAAAGTTGGTGAAAAAGAATCGCCTAAGAAAAATCAACGGCATAAAAACAAAAACTCCACTACACCACCTAGACATTATGCTAGAATGTATGAAAATAAGGGTAGAACTAATATCTTTAGACAACCTAGATCCAAATCTAGGATTCTTGCAAACAAGCCTACAAATAGTAATTTTCGGCAACCAAGAAATAACTCTAGGAACGAGCTTAGACCACCTAGACATGACACTAGGTCCTTCAACAAGTCTAGCACTAATGACTTTAGACCATCTAGATATTATACTAGAAATGGGAACAATATATCTAGTGTTAATCATTTTCATTCGCCTAGAACTTTGTTGGCTCAACCTAGGCATCAACACAACCCGAACGTAGTATGTCATTACTGCAATCGTATAGGTCATATTGCACCTATGTGTTTTACAAAGCATAGAGATTCTTCATATTATTATGGTCGTTATTTGCCTAACCCCCAAGGACCCAAAATGGTATGGGTACCTAAAGAATATTAATTTGCCTTGTAGGTGTGCTTGAAGGGATCAAGTGTACTATGGTACCTTGACAGTGGATGCTCCAGACACATGATAGGAGACGAATCCAAATTCCTTCAACTAGAGCACAAAGAAGGAGGAAGCGTTGTATTCGGTGACAACAATAAAGGACAAATTATTGGTATCGGATCGGTCGGTAAGAATGAAAAATCCTCTATAAAGCATATATTACTTGTCAAAGGATTAAAGCATAATCTCTTGAGCATAAGTCAATTATGTGACAAGGGAAATCTTGCGTTGTTTGATTCAGATGAGTGTCTAGTGTTTAGACGTAGTGATTTCAAGATGATTCTACGTGGTTTTAGAGTTGACAATATTTACATGGTTGATCTTGAAAACTCCTCATCCGAGTATGTTGATTGTTTGTTGAGCAAAGATGATAATGTGTGGTTGTGGCATCGTAGAGTAGCTCATATGAACATGCATCTTTTAAATAAATTAATTTCTCAAAATCTAGTGATTGGTCTTCCTAACTTAAAATTTGAAAGTGATACTATTTGTGACTCATGTCAGAAGGGGAAGCAAACAAGAGCATCTTTTAAATCCAAAAATGTTGTTTCAACCTCTAGACCTTTACAACTATTGCATATGGATTTATTCGGACCATCCCGCATCGAAAGTCTAGGAAGAAATAGATATGCTTTTGTAATTGTTGATGACTTCTCTAGATTTACATGGACATTATTTCTTGCACATAAAAGTGATGCATTTCTTAGCTTCAAGCTTTTTCTTAAAAGAGTTCAAAATGAAAAGGAATCAACTGTCACTTCCATTAGAAGTGATCATGGGGGAGAGTTTGATCACAATCTCTTTGCGGATTTTTGTGATGAACTCGGAATCGAGCATACCTTTTCCGCTCCACGTACACCACAACAAAACGGGGTGGTGGAAAGGAAAAATAGGAGTCTCGAAGAGATGGCTAGAACCATGCTCGACGAAGCTAAGATTCCCAAACACTTTTGGGCAGACGCCGTGAGTACCGCATGCTATGTTTTGAATAGAGTAGCAATTCGGCCGATACTCTTAAAAACCCCATATGAACTCTACAAAGGTAGAAAACCTGACATTTCACATTTACGTGTTTTTGGTTGTAAATGTTTTGTGCATAACAATGGAAAGGACCAACTAGGAAAATTTGATGCAAAGTCGGATGAAGGTATCTTCATTGGCTATTCTTCTCGTAGTAAAGCTTATAGGGTTTTTAATAAAAGAACCCAAGTTGTAGAGGAATCTCCTCATATTGTATTTTCCGAAGATAATACTCGCTTGGCGAGAAAGGATTGTGGTCTTGATCTTTCAGGTATTCTGGAAAGCCTAAAGGACAAAATTCAAGAAGAACCACCAAGGAAAGAAATTGACAAAACGGTGGAACAACAAATTGAAGAAGCTCCTCAATCGGAAAATGAACCAAAAGAGCAAACAGAATGGAGGACAGTCAAAGACCATCCTCTCGATCAGGTAATAGGCGACGTTGGAGGAAAGGTAAGTACCCGGAGCTCCCTTAGAAATACCTTAGATCTTACTGCGTTTGTTTCTCAAATTGAACCCAAAACCATCTCTGAAGCAATTGGGGATGAATTTTGGACCTTGGCAATGCAAGAGGAGCTTAACCAATTCAAACGTAACAACGTTTGGGATTTGGTGCCAAGACCCGAAGGTCATACCATAATTGGTACGAAATGGGTTTTTCGAAATAAATTAGATGAAAATGGCATAATCACTAGAAACAAAACTAGGCTTGTGGCTCAAGGCTATAATCAAGAAGAAGGGATTGATTATGATGAGACATATGCTCCGGTAGCTAGATTAGAGGCCATCCGTTTGTTGCTTGCTTTTGCATCTTCTATGAATTTCATTTTATATCAAATGGATGTGAAAAGTGCCTTTTTAAATGGTTTTATCCAAGAAGAAGTTTTTGTAAAGCAACCCCCCGGTTTTGAAGACTTTAATTTTCCCAATCATGTTTTCAAACTCAAAAAGGCCCTTTATGGTTTAAAACAAGCTCCTCGAGCTTGGTATGAAAGGTTGAGTAAATTTCTTTTAGAAAATAATTTTATTCGTGGAAAAGTTGACACAACTTTATTTGTCAAGCATGAAAACAATGATATCTTGCTAGTTCAAATATATGTAGATGATATCATTTTTGGTGCTACTAACAATGCTCTATGCAAGGAATTTTCAAACTTAATGACTAGCGAATTTGAGATGTCCATGATGGGTGAGTTACAATTCTTTTTGGGATTACAAGTAAAACAAATGAAGGAAGGTACATTCATTTGTCAAAGCAAGTATTGCAAAGAACTGCTTAAACGTTTTGACTTGAACAATGCAAAGGAAATAGCAACTCCCATGAGCACATCCGATCATCTCGACAAAGATGAAAAAGGTAAGGAAGTCGACATCAAAAAGTACCGAGGTATGATTGGCTCTCTTCTTTATCTTACTGCTAGTCGTCCGGACATCATGTTTAGCGTGTGCGTCTGTGCCCGTTATCAATCATGTCCAAAAGAGTCTCACCTTACTGCGGTAAAGCGGATTCTAAGGTATCTTGTCGGTACTACCAATGTGGGTCTATGGTACCCCAAAGGTTCTTCATGCCAACTTATTGGCTATTCCGACTCCGATTTTGCTGGATGCAAATTGGATCGCAAGAGCACTAGCGGCACTTGCCACTTGCTCGGTAGCGCTTTAGTTTCTTGGTTTAGTAAGAAGCAAGTTAGTGTTGCGTTGTCCACAACCGAGGCTGAATATGTAGCCGCGGGGAGTTGTTGCGCTCAAATCCTATGGATGAAACAACAACTCTTGGACTATGGCCTACGTCTTGATCACATTCCTCTTAGATGTGACAACACTAGTGCCATATGCTTGACGAAGAATCCCATTCTTCACTCGCGAACAAAACACATTGAAATTAGACATCATTTTATTAGAGATCACGTTCTAAAAGGCGATGTCGAAATTGAATTTGTTGAAACAAAAAGCCAATTGGCAGACATCTTTACAAAGCCCTTAGATAAAGAGTCCTTCTTCCGAATTCGTAGTGAACTCGGAATCCTTGACTCCACGTTGATCTAAGTCATGCATTGCATTTTATTTCTTACATAATTTCTAACTTGAACGTCGGAGGCGTCTAACATTTTTTTTGCAGGTATCGCAAAATACTCAAGTATTCTACAGGAAAATCGCCGTCAAACAATCGATTACTGTATCAATAATCGATTACTTCCTCTATCTTAATTTTCCAATAAATAAACTTGTGTTTATTTCACATTTTTTTCATATTCTTCCCTTGTGTAAATTTTTGCTAATGGCAAAAGGGGGAAGAAACGGGATATCAAGAAGTATGCTATATCACTCTCAACTTCATTCATGCTTAAAGTGAGGGGGAACATGAATTGAGGGGGAACATCAAATTGCATACTTTACTCTTGTCTTGGATTATCAAAATAATTATTGCATATATCCCGCTTATGTTTGCCATTATCAAAAAGGGGGAAATTGTTGGAAACACGTTTCAAATGCAATATACTAAACGTGTGTTCTTTTGTAGGTTTTGATGAATGTCAAACAAAGCAATAAGCGATATATAGCAGTGCTCAAGGACAAGCACAAAATGGATGCATTACAAGAAGCTCAAGACAAAGTTTAGAAATGTTATAATTGAGTCAATATTAATTGTGATCTTGATTCCTCAATCTTGGCTCATAACATGGCTTCTCTACTAAAATTATTTTTCCAAAATCATGCATATCTAACTTAAGTGTCAAATGATTTTAAACTATGCATATTTATATTTGTTAAAATGTTTTTCAAACATGCCTCAAAAATCTGGGCTAAGATAATCGATTATGTACTTATGATAATCGAGTATCTCTAAGCCAAGACTGCATGACAATCGATTGTGAGTAAGTCAGTTAACATCAGGTTTTTGCAAACTGCATAACAATCGATTGTGTACTTTTGATAATCGATTGTTAACTGAGGCAAAGTTTTCAAAACTCAGAAAAATCGATTATGAACTAATGGTAATCGATTAGAATGAGAAAAATGTCTCCCAGTGTTTTTAAATAAATTAATAATCGATTGTGGCTTTTGATAATCGATTATATATGAGACAGAAAGTTTTGAAATTAATTAATAACCGATTATGGCTTTTGATAATCGATTATATATGAGACAGTAAGTTTTGAAATTAATTTATAATCGATTGTTCTATTTGATAATCGATTGTTGGAACTAACCGTTGTCATACATTTTCAAATTACCTTCAGGTAATCGATTGTTGATATTTAACAATCGATGTTTTGCGTAAAATCTGGAAAAGATTTTCTGAACGTTGTTAAAATAATCGATTGTTGATTTCCTGATAATCGATGTTTTATGCCAAAAATTGGAAAGGATTTTTTAACGTTATAAATAATCGATTATTGATTTGAAGTAATCGATTGTTGACGTAAAATCTGGGATTGAATTTTTGATCTGATAGGCAAACAATCGATTGTTTAGTCTTGACAATCGATTGTCACTGAGTAATTTCAGCAATCCTTAATTGGCAATTAGACAACGGTAAGACTGAGTTTTTCACCTATAAATACAGGCTTAACTCAGTGTTTTCACAACAACAACATATACAATTTAAGTATTTTCATTGCTAAAAGCTTTCTTACATTGATCATCATTTTCATTCATCCATAAAGCTTTTTGAAGAGCCATTCTATTGAGCTAAGTTGTTGTGATCTTGAGCGTACTATTTCTACTCATATCTACTCATTGAGGAGTACTTTGTAAAGTGAGTTTGTTTTGTGTTTGTAAGAGAATTGCGATTCTCGTTTGTTGAGGAACTTGTGATTCCTCAGTTGAAGTCTTTGGGATTGTTATCCCCGAGCAGTTGAAGTCTTTGGGATTGTTATCCCCGAGCAGTTGAAGTCTTTGGGATTGTTATCCCCGAGCAATTGAAGTCTTTGGGATTGTTATCCCCGAGCAATTGAAGTCTTTGGGATTGGTATCCCCGAGCAATTGAAGTCTTTGGGATTGTGATCCCCGAGCACCTAGGTGAGGCTTGTGTCCTCAGCTGTAACGGTTTGTTAAGCACCCGTAAGCTTGACAAGTTTAGTGGAAATCTCGAGAGAGTCTCTCGGGGACTGGACTAACCACGTTTGTGGCCAACCAGGATACATCATTGTGTAAGTTTATTTTACTGCACTTGTTTTAATTTCTGCAAAGTTTTTAAATTCCGCACTAAAACGCTTAATATTTTTAAAACGCTATTCACCCCCCCCTCTAGCGTAAAGCGTTATTTCCAACATTAATGATTATTGCTTATCAATCGGGATAAAAGTTGAACATTCTGTAGCTCATGTTCACACTCAAAACGGTCTTGCAGAATCGTTAATTAAACGCCTGCAGTTGATTGCAAGGCCATTACTTATGAGAACGAGGCTGCCCACTTCGGTATGGGGTCACGCCATCTTACATGCAGCAATGCTAATTCGTCTCAGACCGACGAATTACCACAAGTATTCCCCGTTGCAATTGGTTTTGGGTCATGAACCCAATATATCCCATTTAAGAATTTTTGGATGCGCAGTATATGTGCCTATAGCACCGTCGTCCCGCACCAAAATGGGTCCGCAAAGAAGGTTAGGAATATATGTTGGGTTTGAATCGCCCTCCATCATTCGCTACCTCGAAACATTGACAGACGACTTGTTTACTGCACGATTTGCAGACTGTCGATTTGATGAGACACTTTTCCCAAAATTAGGGGAAGAAGTTGGTGAAACCAAACGGGAAATTTTGTGGAAAAATGCATCATTATCTCATCTTGATCCACATACCTCTATTTGTGAAAGAGAGGTACAAAAGATTATCCATTTGCAAAGAATAGCAAATCAAATGCCTGACGCATTTACGGACTTGAAAAGGATAACGAAATCCCACATTCCCGCGGAAAATGTTCCAATCCGTATTGATGTCCCTGTTGGACAATCATCTAGTGTCATATGCAATGAGTCGAATGCACGCCTGAAGCGTGGCAGACCATTAGGTTCCAAAGATCGAAATCCTAGAAAGAGGAAAAAGAACGATCAAAATGACACCACGAAAGAATCTCATGATTTAACAAATTCTGAGATTCATGAAGAATCCATTGAGCCCGAGACTCTGGAAAATACGGAACTATCCCTAAATCCAATTAATATTGAGGCAAATATTAATCGAGTGGATATTGTGGTGGATAATGCCTTTGCTTATAATGTAGCATCTAGCATTATGCAAGAATGTGAGGATCTCGAACCTCAATCTATTGAAGAATGTCGAAAAAGACAAGATTGGCCAAAGTGGCAAGAAGCAGTTCAATCAGAA
Organism: Nicotiana benthamiana; assembly: GCA_034376525.1. Lineage (NCBI taxonomy): Eukaryota > Viridiplantae > Streptophyta > Magnoliopsida > Solanales > Solanaceae > Nicotiana > Nicotiana benthamiana. Next base: position 15,528,364 of record CM067323.1, on the reverse strand, counting down.
TTGAATTCGCTGGCAAAACGTGAAGTTTTTGGCCCTATAGTTGAAACACCTAATGGTGTTAAGCCTGTCGGCTACAAATGGGTCTTTGTACGCAAAAGAAATGAGAAAAACGAGGTACAAAGATATAAGGCACGCCTTGTTGCACAAGGTTTTTCTCAAAGGCCTGGTGTCGATTATGAAGAGACATATTCGCCGGTAATGGATGCGATAACCTTTCGTTATCTCATAAGTTTTGCTGTCCATGAAAAGCTTGCCATGCACTTAATGGATGTGGTTACTGCCTATCTTTATGGCTCACTTGATAATGAGATATACATGAAAATTCCCGATGGACTCAAGATGCCAAACGCGCATAATTCGAAATCTCGGGAAATGTTCTCAATTAAATTGCAAAGATCCTTGTATGGTCTAAAGCAATCTGGACGAATGTGGTATAATCGTCTTAGTGAGTACTTGTTAAAAGAAGGTTATATAAATGACGCCATTTGCCCGTGTGTTTTTATAAAGAAAACAACATCGGAATTTGTTGTACTTGCCGTATATGTTGATGACATAAACCTTATTGGAACCCCTATAGAACTCCAAAAGGCAATTGATTATCTAAAGGATGAATTCGAGATGAAAGATCTCGGAAAGACTAAACTATGTCTTGGTTTGCAAATTGAATATTTGGCAAACAGAATTTTTGTTCATCAATCTACCTATACAGAAAAGGTACTGAAACGGTTTTACATGGATGAAGCACATCCTTTAAGTACACCGATGGTTGTTCGATCACTTGATGTGAACAAAGATCCATTCCGACCACAAGAAAGGAATGAAGAGCTACTTGGTCCTGAAGTACCATATCTTAGCGCAATTGGCGCACTAATGTATCTTGCAAATACTACGAGACCTGACATATCCTTTTCAGTTAATGTCTTAGCAAGATTTAGCTCGGCTCCTACGATGAGACATTGGAATGGGATCAAACACATATTGCGGTACCTAAAGGGAACTACCGATATGGGCTTATTTTATGGCAAGAATTGCAGCCCGGATCTTGTTGGTTATGCTGATACTGGATATTTGTCCGACCCACACAAGGCTCGATCTCAAACGGGTTATGTGTTTACCTGTGGAGAAACCGTCATATCTGGGCAATCGACTAAGCAATCAATTGTGGCTACTTCATCTAATCATGCCGAGATAATTGCTATTCATGAAGCAAGTCGGGAGTGTGTGTGGTTAAGGTCGATAATACATCATATCCAAGACAAATGTGGTTTGAAGTGTGATAAACTACCCACAACTTTGTATGAAGACAATGCAGCATGTATAGCTCAATTGAAGGGAGGATTCATAAAAGGAGATAGAAGGAAGCATATTTCACCAAAGTTATTCTTCACACATGATCTTCAAAAGAATGGTGATATCAATGTTCAACAGATTCGTTCAAGCGACAATATGGCTGATTTGTTCACAAAATCTCTACCAAAGTCAACCTTCAAGAAGCTAGTTCACAAGATCGGGATGCGAAGACTTAAGGACATAAATTGATGTTCTTATCAGGGGGAGTTAATGCGCGTTGCACTCTTTTTCCCTTACAAGGTTTTGTCCCACCGGGTTTTCCTTGCAAGGTTTTTAACGAGGCAACCAATAGGCGCATATTCAAACATGTGTACTCTTTTTCCTTACTTTAATTTTTCCCATTGAGTTTTGGTTTTAAGGTTTTAACGAGGCACATCATTGAATAGACATTCAAGGGGGAGTGTTATAAATACACTTCTATTTAAGGTGAATGTCTTTAATTAGAGAGATTCTAGAGTCCTATTATTGGTAGCTAAATCATCCTCCTCCCTATAAATAGAGGTGCCCTCTACCATTGTAAATCACTCCTAACATTCTCTAAGTATCAATAAGAAGAACTCTCTCTACTCTTCTCTCTATTTGCTCTTGTTCTTAAGTTATTGTTCTTGTTCTTATATTATTTCATAACATCATTATCATTTTAAAATGAATCAAATATGTCATGTTTATGCCCCATTACATTAAGCGTTCAAGTATTGAAGGAAGTAGCATATTATTTACAAGTACAAGTGTATACAACATCTTCAACGCGTACTATAAATATATAAGTAAAAGTTATTGAAATTAAAAAAAATATTAAAGTTTGAATACCAAATTTCACAAGATGTATTAAGTGTAATTGTAAAAACCTAAAGTTAAACCGATAAAATTTGAAATTTAAATCCCCTATATCTTGGAGCAAAAATAACGACTAGTCAACCATAACACCTAATCACTCATAAATAACTAAAGCAAGTTTAACCTATTACATAAATGATAAATGACGTTTAACTTGGTACTAATATGGAAGGAATACTTTTGGAGTGACCAGTATAGTTTTTGGTAGTTGGTAGCAACATCTAGGTTATTGATTTTCATGATTTCATTACCCTATTTAGGCTTCTTGATGGAAAAAAGCCAATTAGGTTGATATACATCTATTTTGTTTGTTAACAAACATAGGTTAAAGACGGCTACATTAGGTTTCAAACTATAATTAAGTTAATCTTATTAAAGTAAAATTTTCATCATACTTGTTCTAGTTGTCTTGAATTATGATGGCAGATCGAAGAAAGAACATATGGTTTGAACAAATGATATATTAAAAAATTTTGCGAAGAGTATTGCTTTCCAGATGGATTAGTCTAACAAATTATATATATTGACCTCATCTTTAAGTGCTTCTTGTGTTCTATTTAAATTCCAATTACCACTAATCAATCTTAGAAATGCAGTTCCAAAAATTATAATGATACCAACAAATGGAATTTATAACTTACAACTTTGTAATCATTAAGTGGAAATGACCCATTATTTTATTTTTTGGTAATAACTATGAATTATTAACATTAACAAACCAAATAATTCTTTACAATCTGTTGGAGCGATCAATATTATAACTACCTCCTAAAAAGGGTGTTACAATCTTTGAATCTCCGATAAAACAACCAAACACTAGTTACAAATCCTTTCTATTAAACTCTGCCATCTCCTATATCTCTTTATATTTAGGAAACTTACAGAAATGTCCAATATAAGTTTCAACTTACCAACCTCTAGCCAATATTTTAAAAATCGAAACAAACAAGGAATTTTTTAATGAGTATAGTCGAAATTCATTGAACATATAGATAAGTCAATATACAAAATTTGAGGAAGATTGGATGTGATTTGGACTAGTTTTGTATCAAATTCATAATTAAATCGATGTCGAAAAATTCTTCTATGACACATGTATCAAACCTGTATCACGCATGTATCTCACACACAGATATACATGTGATACACAATCGATACAAATATGATACATATGTGATACACGTATCATTTTTTTCATATTCAGTTTTGACTTTGAATTTTCAATTCAAACCACCTCAAAACTTCACCAAATCATCCCAAATCTGATATTCAAGCTCCTTAAGATATACACAATCTATTTTAATAGCACTCACTCAAAAGAAAGTAAAATTTTGATATTTTTTGCTACAAATAGCTAATTGGCCATTTTGGCTAATATTATTAATATTTTATCAATTGGCCAATTTTTGTAATGAGCTACTTCTAAATGGACATAGCTGATAATTTACCTATATATTCCTTATCCATTCTATCATTTCCCCCATCTCTTTTTATATTTGCCCTATTATAAAATTTGTATTTACATCTATGTTTCTAAATTTTTTTCCAGTTTTTTGTTTTTCAAGTATAGTATATGGTTGCTCCCATAATTGCGGCAGCTACCTCCTTTTTGAATTGCTTCCATCTCCTCCTCTTAATCCATCTTATGCTAGTTGCTGGATCTATCTGTGCTAGTTGAATCCCCACCCAATTAGTTATAACATTTCTCACCAATATGATGTAACCACATATGGTAAACAAGTGGAGTTGTGTTTTCCTAGTATCAGCGGTACATAGGCTATATTTGTCATCATCAATAGGCACTTGTAGTCTCTATAATCTTTCCTTAGTTTGCAACCTTTCTTGATATGCCAACCATAGAATTACTCTTTGTTTAGGCACCATGATAGCACTTCACACACTCATTTTTGTAGGATTCCCTAGAAGTTAAATAACATCTATTCACCTTTAGTGGTAAGGAAATACTTTCCATTCCGATACCAATACTTCATCATATCTTTAAGGGAATTAATTTTTTTCCAGTACTAGCTACAATTCTGTGGTGGAGTGTGATTCCAGACATCTCCATTTGTCTTCAGATATACGTCATTTACCCATTTTATCCATAATACATCTTCCTTCTCTGCCACTTGCCAAAAATAATTTGCCCACGAATACTATATTCAATTCCCTGCACCTTTTAGTATTAATAAACCCCCCCCCCCCCCCCCCCCCCATATTTCTTAGGCAACACACTTTGTCCCTAGAAACTAATGTCATTTTCCTTCTCTCCTGGACTCCCATAGGTAATCTCTGCATTTTCTATCAACCTCTTTCAATACCCTTTGAGTCAAGATGAAAATTGCACCCCATAAATTGTATATTGGTAATAATATTGCATTGATCACGTGTAATCTACCTAAGCTGCTCGGACACGGCTGCAGGTGTCCGACACGGGTGCGGATCTAGAGGTTAGATTCTTCGAGATGTAAATTCTAAGATTCGGGAATACAGATCCTAGTATGGAAACGGGTGCGGGAATCCGGCAATAATTAATTCAAAAAAATATATATATGTAAAAATATCTCTAAATATGTAAGAAATTTAGTGAAATACTTATGTATAGCTTGTAAAGTGTGGATTTCTTTTTTATTCTCAAGTTGTAAATAAGTAAAGGATTGATGTCGTAGATAATGTATGTTATTTTCTTCAAATTATATGTTATTTTCTTCAAATTTATCCTAGTTTTGGTTCTGATTTCGGGAATCAAATTGTATTTTGTATTGAATTTTTCCGTCCGTTATGGTCAAAGTACCCAAAAGTGTTTGACCAAATCCGGTACGGATTCCATACCCACACCCATGCTAGTGTCGTGTCGACACGGGTGCGGCACGTAAACTGAAGTGTCGGAGCAACTTAGTAATCTACCAGCAAGAGATGTTCTTTGCATAGACTTGATTTATTCTTGTTGTTATCTTTTCACCAATTGAAAACACTCTAGTTTATTCGACTTCTTAAATGAAAGGGGCAATCCCAAGTACCTGACAGGCAATATACTTTTTGAGAATCCTATATACTACAAGATCCTAGTATGTTCATCCTCTTCCATATCAGCTAGAAAGATGTCCGACTTCTCTAAGTTTACCACCAAGCCTGTCACACCACTAAAGTGGTTTAGTGTTTTCATCACTCTGGTTGTATATGCTATATTTCCTTTGCAAAAGACCACCAAGTCGTCTGCAAAAATCAGGTGTATCAGCTTGGTAACCTTGCACATATGGTGATATCTGAAGTCCGGCTAATCACTCATTCTCTTCATCGCTCTAGTAGGATATTCCATGACCAGTACAAATAAAAGTGGTGATAGAGGATCATTTTGCCTCAAGCCCTTCTCTCTTCAAAGAAGCCAAATCCTTCCCCATTAACCTTAACTGTGAATTTTATATGAGTTACACAAGTCATGATCAACTAAGTAAATGATCTAGGGAACCCAAATCCATTCAAATCTTATTCAATGAAATCTCAGCTCACCATATCATATGCTTTCCTCAAGTCAATCTTCAAAAGACAGCTGGGTGATGTCTTTATGTTGTAGTGTCATAAGAGGTCATGGCATATAAGCACATTGTGAATTGAGTTATCTAACCCCAACATATGTTACCTAATTCTTGTCCACAATCAGTGGAAGTATGTCCGTAGGTCTTGCACAGATCATTTTGGATATGCATTTGTAAAGGATATTGCAACAGGATATGAGTCTAAATTGGCTGGCATTTATCTCCACCTTAGGTATTAGGGTGATTACTGTTGAGTTGATATGTTTTAGCAATTTCCATTTTCATAAAATTCCATTATAGCTCATAGTACCTCCTCTCCTGCCACACTCCAAGCATCCTCGAAGAATTCACTTCTATATCCATCTGGCCCATACTGTTATTTCTATCGGTACCAAATATTGCCTCCTTTACATCCTTTGTTGTATAAGGTCTTACTAATTTCAACTAGACAAGAGGGGTTGCTCTGAGGGAAGGACGCCGGGGGTCTATTTGGAAACAACCTCTCTACCCCAGGGTAGAGATAAGGTCTGCGTACATACTCTCTACCCCAGGGTAGAGATAAGGTCTGCGTACATACTACTCTCCCCAGGCCCCACTTAGTGGGATTATACTGGGTTGTTGTTGTTGTTGTCGTCGTCGTCTTACTAATTTCAACTGATCTTCAACAGATAAACACATATCCATTCTTTAGAAAACTCCCAAATGCATTAGTTCTTACCTTTTTTCCAAAGTAGGTCTTCGTAAAAGTCCACTAGAATCTGAGCAACAACCTCCTAGTCTGACTGCAACCTGTCATATTTGTCCTTTAACTAGATAATATCGTATTGCAGCTTCCCATGTTTAATTATAAAGAATACATACCTTGTACTATCATCTCTTAATTTTATCTATGTGGCATTACTCCTTTGTTGCAGGAAAGAGCCCAGCCAAATATGAGGATCTTCTGAATTCTAATATGCCTCTTTTTCTTCCTGTTGTAGTTGTTGGTTATGTGGATCCCTCTATAGTGTCTACTGAACTTGCATCAAATCTTGTTTATCATCCTCCACTTCAGCGAGTATGTTTCTGAAATGTTGACCATTCATTTTTCTTAAATCACTCTTCAACATTTTTCATTTTCCTCACTGCCTTCATCATTTGACATCCTTCTATGCTCAAGTTCCATCCAGCTTTCACCCTTTCCAGAAATAAAGGGTGACTATACCACACATTACAATAATTGAATGCTTTTTTTTTTCTTTTCTTTGGGGAGTTCAACAAAGATATCATCATTGGGCTATGATCATTAATTCCCTCAGTCAAGAAAGTAGTGTTGAAGTCAGGCATACTATCCAACCATTCTAACTTCACAAATACCAATCAATTTTTGAGAAAATTCTGCTTCCACCGTATTTATCATTCCATGTGTACCTGCTCCCCTGATTAGGCAATTCGAGGAGTCCACAGTTCCCCACACATTCATGAAATTCCTTAACCTCATCCATACTAACTGGATTGCCCCTAGTTCTATCATTCATGCACATTACATCATTAAATCTCTCATTATTATCCATAGTTGACTAACATTTACACTTACTGCTTCTAAATAGTTCCATAAAGGTCTTATTTCCTCTTTGGTGTTGAAAGCTTACACCACTATTAGCATCATTGTTTTTCTAATGATAGAAACACCACTTACATGTAATTGCATGTACAGTATCACTTACCATTCTTATCTGAAAGTAGTTTGTCCTCCATCCTAACTACATTCTTCCATTTGGATGGTAGTCTAAGTTAGTCATAGACCCTCATGCTCTAAACAATTTGTTAGCTACTTTCTCAATCTTGTTTCCTTTTATTTTGGTCTCCATTAGACCTGCCAAACCAATTTCTTTTTTACTACAAAGGAGTTTTACCTCATTTTGCTTGCTAGGCCCTAACATTCCAGCATAAAACTTTATCCATGTCCTGGGAGAGGTAAGTCAGTACCTCCCCCTTTCTTAGGTGGGCTTCTAGGCAGCAATGTGCTAGGCTCTGGCTTATCTAATATCTAGAATGAGTTCTGTTTACTTCCTTCATGCTCATGTTGTTTTGTTGGATGTTTGAAAGTGTTCCAAAGTGTCATCCATGTTATTTTCCCTATGTTCTGGTGGTTCTTTACATTGCATCCAGCTCCTCTTGTACCCCCTGTCCTCTTCTGTGTATAGCCTTTTTCCTCTTACTTATTTTCATCTAATGTCCTCTACTTAGCTTTAGTTGTTGGGGTTACATCTTCTTATATCTAATCTTTTCCTTTTTTATGCTTTAGGGAAGTTAGCTGATCATTTTTCCTTTTCCTGCATTCCTCCTCTAAGTGTCCATATTTGTGACAACAAGCACGCAAGGTAGGTTTCCAATCATACTGCACCTTCTGCTCAATCAAGTTCCCTTTCTCATTTCTCAAAATTACTTTATGCGGTAAATTTAAATCTACTTCCGCTTCAATCAACAATCTTGTGAATTTAACACGTATCTTTTTCTCTATATCATGGTCCACCATTGTAGGTTTTCCTCTTTTACAATAAGACTCCTTATTTTACTCAGACCTTTAGGACTTCCAATATTTGAAGTCTAATCCTGACAATTTCACCCGAATAGGGACTGTGTATAGTGCTTCCCTTGTGAACTTCATATTTGGCTCCCAAGCTTTTACAATCGATGGCTTGTTGTCAAAATAATATATTCCTCATGGATCACATCATTTTCTCCAATCGCAGTATCAAACCGAACCGGTACTATAGCATTCTTTAACATAAAGACCTTATTTATTCCATGTTTCCCCAAATCCCCCTAATATAGCCATTTAATACAGAAAATGGTAGGTAAGCTCCTAACACGTAGCATACTATGGCATTTTTTCCAGTATGCTATTTTTTGTACTTATGTCATCTAGTTCAATTTCACAAATGGATGACTGACCATATTTGTCAAGTGATACGAATTCCAATCTGAAACCAGCATTCGACACTTTTGTTATATCAATGTTGTTCCAAATCGATGCCTTCGTCTCCAAATCTACCGATGCTTCCACCTCGTCTGCCCATGACAACTTACTTTGACTTCCCGATGCTTGTGAGCCCTTCCTCCACTCTGATTGCTCAATTGTATACCCAAATTCAATAGTTTCTCCTAGCTTCGTTTCATTAGTTTTTCCCGCACATCCTCTCGATTAACTTTAATTGGTGGTATGCCTTTTAAGTTTTGCTGCCCAGCTCCACTTACAGTAGATTCCTGAGCTTCCATTGCCTTCTGCGAAGGGATTCTCGTTCTCTTCCCCATGGACGCGCCCGTAAGTTATCATGTTAATGATAAATAGTAATTTATTGCATGTGTCATCCCAAATAGTTTATAACATATTCAATGATGTATTTTATATGTTCAATGATATATTTTATGATATATTTTCTTCACTTTTTATACTTATATAAAGGCTTTGTAATAGATAGAAGAATACACACAATTGAAAAGAAAATATCTTACTTCTCTCGATCTATATTTCTTGTTCATATTTCACTAAGTTGCTTATATTTCTTGTTCATATTTTACTAAATTGCTTTTATTTTATAACACGTTATCAGCACGAATCTCCAACCATCACGGTAGGTTATCTTCTTTTAAAGTTCCCGGCTCTGATTTAAAATTATTAGGTACAACATGTTTATCTCTTTTGTAAGAATAATGATATATTTTGTTGGATACTTAGTTTTTCTCAATTATATTTAAAAACAAAAAATAGAAAGAGAAATATACTCATACTTCACCATGATCTCTTTATTTATAAATAAAGATGTAATAATTTTAATGAACTGCTTCTTAATTGATTTGAATTATTAAAATATAAATAGAAGTAATCAACAATAGACTTAGATAACAATAATATTTTCTTGACAGTAATACGTATTCAAAATATGGATATAAATAGTGTTTGCATCATTAAAATATTACATCCTACTTTGACTATATTCAAGAAGTATTTATTGATTATTCATCTTCTTCTGTGTAGAAATAAAACATGTTAGTAATAATGAGGTTACTTGAAATATTTTTTGTTTTCAAGTCTATTTTCTTATTGAATTCAAGTATATCTAGTTACATGCTTAAGTACTTGGGTACACCTAACATAATGTGTGATTATATATTATTGTGCAGTATAACATGATATACTACACTAGCTATATTTAACTATTTATTTTGACAAGCCTACATACGGAATATTAGTACGACACTGGCTTATAAATATGCAGATATGTCATTGTACAATATATGTAGTTGTTGCTACATTAATTTATAATATATACTATACCTACAGATTTACATATGTAATATATGATTGTTTCAACATACATCATATAATTATAAATATATTACGTGTATAGCAGTATGATTACATTTCTAGTATTATATAACTCCCATGACTTTACATTTTGTTAGCGACATTAAGTAGATATTATACATATAATCAAGTTGTTCAATCAAAGATTGTGTCTTATGGAAATTTTTTTTTCTTTATCTCTGAAAATACTAATATTTGTATATTTCTTTTGTATGTCAAACCATGGGAAGCAAATATGGATATCTCACAAAACAAACTTGAATAAATGTTTAATTGTAAAAATATTTGTTTTAATTGATTCATGTACGACACATACAATATTCAAAGAGAAGAAATATTTCTCTCATTTAAGTATGTGTAAGGAAGATGTTACTACAATTTCTGGTAGTAGTAAATTAATTGAAGGCTCTAGAAGAGCTACTATAACTCTGCCTAAAGGAACAATATTTATCATAGAGAATGCAATGTTCTCCTCCAAGTCCAAAAGGAATAATATTTTCTTGACAGTAATACGTATTCAAAATATGGATATAAATAGTGTTTGCATCATTAAAATATTACATCCTACTTTGACTATATTCAAGAAGTATTTATTGATTATTCATCTTCTTCTGTGTAGAAATAAAACATGTTAGTAATAATGAGGTTACTTGAAATATTTTTTGTTTTCAAGTCTATTTTCTTATTGAATTCAAGTATATCTAGTTACATGCTTAAGTACTTGGGTACACCTAACATAATGTGTGATTATATATTATTGTGCAGTATAACATGATATACTACACTAGCTATATTTAACTATTTATTTTGACAAGCCTACATACGGAATATTAGTACGACACTGGCTTATAAATATGCAGATATGTCATTGTACAATATATGTAGTTGTTGCTACATTAATTTATAATATATACTATACCTACAGATTTACATATGTAATATATGATTGTTTCAACATACATCATATAATTATAAATATATTACGTGTATAGCAGTATGATTACATTTCTAGTATTATATAACTCCCATGACTTTACATTTTGTTAGCGACATTAAGTAGATATTATACATATAATCAAGTTGTTCAATCAAAGATTGTGTCTTATGGAAATTTTTTTTTCTTTATCTCTGAAAATACTAATATTTGTATATTTCTTTTGTATGTCAAACCATGGGAAGCAAATATGGATATCTCACAAAACAAACTTGAATAAATGTTTAATTGTAAAAATATTTGTTTTAATTGATTCATGTACGACACATACAATATTCAAAGAGAAGAAATATTTCTCTCATTTAAGTATGTGTAAGGAAGATGTTACTACAATTTCTGGTAGTAGTAAATTAATTGAAGGCTCTAGAAGAGCTACTATAACTCTGCCTAAAGGAACAATATTTATCATAGAGAATGCAATGTTCTCCTCCAAGTCCAAAAGGAACTTGTTGAGCTTTAAAGATATCCGTCAAAATGGATATCATATTGAGACAATAGATGAGAATAATCTTGAATATCTCATCATTACAAAGAATGTCTCTGGCCAAAAGATGGTTATTGAGAAGTTTCCATCTTTATCTTGTGGCCTGTATTGGACAAGAATTAGTGTAATTGAGGCACATTCTACCGTAAACCAAAAGGTTACTGATTCCAATACTTTCGTACTTTGGCATGATCGATTGGGACATCCTGGATCAATAATAATGAGACGGATTATAGAAAACTCAAATGGGCATCCATTAAAGAATTTAAAGATTCTTTTAAATAATGAATTTTCTTGCACTTGTTGTTATCAAGGCAAGCTAATTATTAGACCATCACAACAACAGTTGGAATTGAGTCACTTGCATTTTTGGAACGTATACAAGGGGACCTTTGTGGACCTATTCACCCACCTAATGGGTCGTTTAGATATTTCTGGTCTTAATAGACACATCTTCTAGATGGTCTCATGTGTGCATATTGTCATCTCGCAACCTTGCGTTTGCAAAATTAATGGCACAAATAATTTGATTACGGGCATAATTTCCCGATAATCCAATTAAGTCTATTAGACTAGATAATGCTGCTGAGTTTTCATCCCAAGCATTTAATGATTATTGCTTATTGGGATAAAAGTGGAACATCATGTAGCTCATGTTCACACTCAAAATGGTCTTGCAGAGTCTTTAATTAACGTCTTTAGTTGATAGCAAGGCCGTTACTCATGAAAACGAGGCTGCCCACTTCGGTTTGGGGTCACGCCATTTCGCATGCAGCAATGCTATTTCGTCTCAGACCGGCAAATTATCACAAATATTCCCCATTTCAATTAGTTTTGGGTCATGAACCTAATATATCCCATTTAAAATTTTTTGGATGCGCAGTATATGTGCCTGTAACACCGCCATATCGCACCAAAATCGGTCCGTAAAGAAGGTTAGGAATATATGTTGGGTTTGAATCGCCCTCCATTATTCGCTACCTCGAAACATTGACAAGGGATTTGTTCACTGCATGATTTGCAGACTGTCGATTCGATGAGATACTTTTCCCAAAAATTAGGGGGAGAAGTTGGTGAAACCAAACGGGAAATTTTGTGAAAAAATCCATCATTATCTCATCTTGATCCACGTGCCTCTATTTGTAAAAAAGAGGTGCAAAAGATTATCCATTTGCAAAGAATAGCAAATCAAATGCCATACGCATTTACGGACTTGAAAAGGATAACAAAATCACATATCCCCGCAGAGAATGTTCCAATCCGTATTGATGTCCCTATTAGACAATCTTCTAGTGTCATAGTTAATGAGTCGAAAGCACGCCTAAAACGTGGCAGACCATTAGGTCCAAAGATCGAAATCCTAGAAAAAGGAAAACAAATGATCAAAATGACACTACGAAAGAATCTCATGAGTAAATTCACGATTTAATAAATTTTGAGATTCATGAAGAATCCATTGAGCCCGAGACTCAAGAAAATAAGGAACTATCAATAAATCCAATCGATATTGAGACAAATTTTAATCGAGTGGATATAGTGGTGGATTATGTCTTTGCATATAATGTTGCATCTAGCATTATGCAAGAAAGTGAGGATCTTGAACCTCAATCTGTTGGAGAATGTCGACAAAGACTTGATTGGCCAATATGGCAAGAAGCAATCCAATTAGAATTGAATTCACTTGCAAAACATGAAGTTTTTGGGCCTATAGTTCAAACACCTAATGGTGTTAAGCCTGTTAGCTATAAATGTGCCTTTGTACGCAAGAGAAATGAGAAAAACGAGGTACAAAGATATAAGGCACGCCTTGTTGCACAAGGATTTTCACAAAGGCCTGGTGTCGATTATGAAAAGACATATTCACCCGTTATGGATGCTATAACTTTCCGTTATCTCATTAGTTTTGTTGTCCCTGAAAAGCTTGACATGTATTTAATGGATGTGGTTACCGCCTACCTTTATGGCTCACTTGATAATGAGATATACATGAAAATTTTCGATGGATTCAAAATGCCAAACACACATAATTCAAAGTCCCGGAAAATGTTTTCAATTAAATTACAAAGATTTTTGTATGGTCTAAAGCAATCAGGACGAATGTGGTATAATCGTCTTAGTGAGTATTTATTAAAGGAAGGCTATATAAATGATGCTACTTGTCCATGTGTTTTTATAAAGAAAACAACATCGGAATCTGTTGTACTTGCCGTATATGTTGATGACACAAACCGTATTGGAACTCCCATAGAACTCCAAATGGCAATTGATTATTTAAAGGAGGAATTCGAGATGAAAGATTTCGAAAAGACAAAATTATGTCTTGGTTTGAAAAATTGAACATTTGGCGAACGGAATTTTTGTTCATCAATCTGCCTATATAGAAAATGTATTGAAACAGTTTTACATGGATGGAGCATATCCTTTAAGTACTCTGATGGTTGTTCGACCACTTGATGTGAATAAGGATCCATTCCGACCTCAAGAAAAGAATGAAGAGCTACTTGGTCCTGAAGTACCATATCTTAGTGCAATTGACGCACTAATGTATCTTGCAAATACTACAAGGCCATAACTTTTCCAGTTAATGTCTTAGCAAGATATAGCTCTGCCCCTACAAGGAGACATTGGAATGGAATCAAACATATATTGCGATATCTAAAAGGGACTACCGATATGGGCTTATTTTATAGCAATAATTGCAGTCCTGATCTTGTTGGTTATGCTGATACTGGATATTTATCTGACCCACACAAGGCTCGATCTCAAACAGGTTTTGTGTTTATCTGTGGAGGCACTGCCATATCTTGGCGATCGACTAAGCAATTAATTGTGGTTACTTCATCTAATCATGCTGAGATAATTGCTATTCATGAAGCAAGTCGAGAGTGTGTGTGTTATAGGTCTATAATACATAATATTCGAGACAAATGTGGTTTGAAATGAAATAAACTACCCACGATTTTGTATGAAGACAATGCAGCATGCATAGCTCAATTGAATGGAGGATTCATAAAAGGAAATATGACAAAGCATATTTCACCAAAGTTATTTTTCACACATGATCTCTAAAAGAATGGTGATATCAATGTGCAACGAATTCGTTCAAGTGATAATATGGTTATTTTGTTCACAAAATCTCTACCGACGTCAACCTTCAAGAAGCTAGTGCACAAGATTGGATGCGAAGGCTCAAGGAGGTGAATTGATGCTCTCTTCAGGGGGAGTTAATGCGCGTTGCACTATTTTTTCCTTACAAGTTTTTGTCCCATTGGGTTTTCCTTGCAAAGTTTTTAGAAGCAACAAAAAAGCATATTTCTACACATGTGTACTCTTTTTCCTTCACTAGATTTTTTTCCCATAGAGTTTTTTCCTAGTAAGGTTTTAATGAGGCACATTATCTATGGACATCCAAGGGAGAGTGTTATAATAAATAGTAATTTATGGTACATGCCTACTCTTCTTCCATGATCTTCATCCCAAATGGTTTATGACATATTCAATGACATATTTTGTATGTTCAATGACATATTCCATGATATATTTTCTTCACTTTTTATGCCTATATAAAGGCTTTGTAATAGATAGGAGAATACACATAATTGAAGAAGAAAATCTCTTCCTTCTCTCCATCTATATTTCTTGTTCATGTTTCACTAAGTTGCTTATATTTCTTTTCATATTTTATTAAATTGCTTTCACTTTATACCACTTCAAGCATTAAATGGCCCATTATTCTCAAATACAAAATACATGGGAAGAAAAAATCATCTTTTCCTTTTTCGAGAGTGATAGGAAAGAGGGAAGTGCTAAATGAGTTTATATTTATACATTAATTATGTAAATAATGTTTTTATTAAATGCTTAAGTTGATTTATAATAATATATTGTAGTTAGTTAAATTACAGTAACATTAAGAAAAGCTATATACTAAATATATATAACTTAATCTCGAAATATAAATCTTATACACCACTTAGGGTGTGTTTGGTATAACGGAAAATGTTTTCCGTGGAAAATATTTTCCAAAAAAATATTTTCTTCGAAAATAAGTAGTAATCTTATTTATTTTCCGGTGTTTGATACACAAGTTAGAGAAAATGACTTCTCAAGAGTATTTATTAATAATTTAGATATAATAAATATGAAGTCATCAACTTTCAAACCAACAACCTTCGGGACCCACAAAGTTCATAAATTTTCGAACCGCTAAACTTTCAAAAGTGCAAAATTTCGAACCCGTAAACTTTATAATTTTTAAACCCGTAACCTTCAAAACACATAAACATCCGAACTCATAATTTTAGAATTTGTAAAATTTTGAGCATTTAAACCGATAAATAATAAAATTAAAACTGAAAAATATATTCAAAATTTTATTGGGAGGGGCTTAGGGTGGGGGCGGGGGCTAGGGGAGGGCGGGGTTGGGGTGGCAGTAAAAAAAATAAAAATTTAAATTACAAAAAAAATAACTTTTTTTTTGCGGGGGAGGGGGGTTAGGGTGGTGGGTGGTGGGTGGTGCAAAAAAATAAAAAAGCAGAAATTTAAAATTGCAAAAAGAGAAAAAATTTTAAGGTAAGTTTTTTTGTGGGGGTGAGGGTGGGGGGATGGGGGGTCGTAGGGTGGGTTGTAACGGAAAAACTAAAATTTGAAAAAAATAATAATTTTGGAGGGGGTGTGATGGGTTGTTGAGGATGAGAAAGGTTGAGAAGGAGTTTTGGAAAATATTTTTCATTCTTTTGATAAGGAAAATATTTCCGGAGGAAAATGAATCGATAAGAAAAATATTTTCCAAAACATTTAATCTAACCAAACTGGTGGCGGATGGTGAAGAAAAATAAAAAGTAGAAATTTGAAATTGCAAAAAGAGAAAAAATTTAAGGTAATTTTTTTTTGCGGGGGGTGGGGGGATGGAGGTGTCGTAGGGTGGGTGGTAAAGGAAAAAAAGTAAAATTTGAAAAAAAAAACTTTTTTTGGAGGTGGTGAAGTGGTTGGTGAGGGTGAGAAAGGTTGAAAGGAGCTTTGGAAAATATTTTATATTCTTTTAATAAGGAAAATATTTCCCTCCAATTAGAGAAAAATGAATTGATAAGGAAAATTTTTTTCAAAACATTTAAGCTAACCAAACTTGGAAAAATTGGAAAATATTTTCAATTCAAGCGTAGACAAGAATTTGACACATGTAAAAAGGAGTGATTTTATTTTGTGTCTCACACAACTTACATTAGTTGTGTGAGACCTCTTTTTATGTCACATATTTGTGAACCCATCTCTATATCTGGGTCCATAAAATTATGGAACCTATACAGTTGTGAAATAAAAAAAAAGGTCACATAATTAATATTTGTGTAAGACACAAAATAAAATTTTTCTGTAAAAAGGTTCACTATTTAGATTTTAGACATCTAAAAACAGCCGGCATATATAATATACTGCTCTTTACTAACATAAGGAAATTGTATTAAATAAAAAGATTTAAAACAAATAAAAATCCGAATCCATGGTAAAAAGGGAGTGTGGGGTGTGGGTGACAGTCGTGGTGTGTAGTCTTGCTATTGGCTTTTGTCCAACGTCAGAAAATCGACATCCTTATCCCCATGTTTTTTATTCCTCAAATGTTTTCCATTGCGATTTCTTGTTTTTCCGTCTTCTTCTTAAAATAGCAATCCATTTTTGAGTACTCTTCTGGATGATCAGAAATTCAGAAAAATTAAGAAACAACGTTGTTATTCTCATAATATCTTGCCTTTGTCATGGCGTCGATTGCTCCGCCGCCGACATTCGATGTAAACCCTCACAAATTCAACTTCTCAAACCCTAAGTTCACCTCCCGATTGAAGCGTTCATCTTCATCATTCACTTCACAGGCTTTTTCCACCGCTCATTCCGTCTCTAGGGTTTCCGGTTCAGCTTTCTGCTGCCGTTGCCGGAACGGCACTGGCGATGGTGAGACAGCTGAGCCGTCTCCATCAGCTTCTTCTCAGAACAGCTCTTCATCTTCTTCTTGGAGATGGGACTTGGCGTTTCAGGATGCTGTTAGGAATGCGATGAAGAAGTTCGATGATTACGTGAATTGGTCCAAAGGAGCCGAGCTTGCTGAGAGGAGTAGTGCGGAAAAGGAAGTCTGTGTTGATGGCGAAGAATGGGATTGGGAGCGGTGGAAAAAGCATTTCACTGAGGTTGAGGAGGAGGAACGGTTGGTTTCTGTTTTAAAGGTACCATCTTTATTTCAGTACTTGCATGCTACTCCGTTCCCCTATGAAAATTAACATTGATTACCTTAGGAATGAAATAGTTTTACCTTGGAAATCATTTTATGGTGTTCCATTAAATCTAAAAGTAGGTGACATATGGTATTGGTATTAGTATTGGTGTAGTACCAGTCTTTGTACTAGGTAACTTTTACCCGATACATGTGTTGGTCGGAGCCGGAGGTAGCAAGTATTCGGTGGAAATACAAGTTGGTTTGAACACCATCATCCTAAAAAATTAAAAAATAAAATAAAATAATATATAAGTAGGGGTGGCAAATGGGCGGGTTGAAATGGGTAATATAAAAAACGGATAAATTATCCAGTCCGATCCATATTTTAATACGAATAAAAAATGGGTTAACCGGCAGATAATATGGAATTATGGATATTCATATTATATATGGCTTATTGAATACGAACAATTTTGGGAGAATTCCTAGTCTCCCAAACCTGTGGAACCCCAGCGTGATGTTTTACTTATGTAAAAATTAAATCCATTTGTTATCTATTTCCTAAGTGGATAATATGGTTCTTATCCATATTTGATCCGATTTTAAAAAAGTTCATTATCTAGCTCATTTTTTAACGGATAATATGGGTGGATAACTGTTTTCTTTTAACCACTTTGCCACTACTATATATAAGGCTATAAGCAATGACAGTTGATATTAAGTTCCGTGTTTTGCCAGGAGTTTGGTTAGAGACATATATTTTCCAGGTCCCAGGTGTTTGGTTAGATTTATAGAGCCCTTATTTTGCTTAAGAAACAAATTATCTTAGTATTGAAATGACATGAGTCCTAGTAAAGCGGAATGGATATAGAGGATTCATAAACCCAACCCAACTGAGTGTAAAATTTCTGGATTGGCTGATCGATTACTTGTGGGGAATAGTTGAAAGGGTCAAGGAAAGTCTTTTGCGAATCTAAAATGGTTCCCGAGGTGAATACCAACTCAAATTAAAGGGTCCTTATTATCAATTCTGGTGGGAGTGACCCCTATGGCTTTAGCGCGCCCTTCCTCTTCTAAGGACAAATACCCATACTATTGAACTATAGCTCTCGTCTACGAGATGAACTCAACAGAGAAGACGGGAGGACTAGACTTGCTAGCTACTTCTATAAGACCAGGGATTTGTCCAAGTCTAAGTTGCTCCGACACTTCAGTGCACGCACCCCTGTCGACACGACACTAGTATGGGTGTGGATATGGAATCCGTACCGGATTTGGTCAAACACTTTTGGGTACTTTGACCACAACGGACGGAAAAATTCGATATAGATACAATTTGATTCCCGAAATCATAACCAAAATTAGGATAAATTTGAAGAAAATAACATACATTATCTACGACATCAATCCTTTACTTATTTACAACTTGAGAATAAAAAAGAAATCCACACTTTACAAGCTATACATAAGTATTTCACTAAATTTCTTACATATTTAGAGATATTTTTACATATATATATATATATTTTTTTTTGAATTAATTTTAGCCGGATCGCCGCATCCGTATCGATACTAGGATCCGTATTCCTGAATCTTAGAATTTACATCTCGAAGGATCTGACCTCTAGATCCGCACCCGTGTCGGACACCCGCACCCGTGTCCGAGCAGCTTAGGTCCAAGTCTTCTTCCTAATAAGGAATTTTTCAAACCTATTATGTGAAGACCTCGTAGGCGAATACCTGTTTTTTTTAATAAAGTAAAGGAATTTCATTAAATGGCACCAAGAAGATGCATAGCAAAAAATTACGACAAAGCGGAAGTGACTGCTCATATAAAAAACTTACTGGACAACTAAAGAGCCGTCGAAATTCTGGAAAAATTCAACACTAGTTACGTGAGCCTGATTGAATCAACTAAATAAGTTAATCAAACAAACAACTTTAAGATAATTATTAGGAGTTGAGGTCCCATCGAACATCTGCGAATCCTTTCATTCCAAATGCACCAAAAGATTAAAGGGTTCTTGGTAATTTACTGTACTCTTTTGTCAGTTTTTTTAGCTTGTAATATCTTGCCATATCATCTTGTTCTTGGCTTGTTTGGACGTGCAAGAGGCCTATATTAGATTACAAATATAAACATTTATGCTCAATCACAGTATACTTTTATTGTTACTATTTTAATGGAGCTGTTATTTCACCAGTCACAGTTGGCTCATGCTATTAGTAGAGAAGATTATGAAGATGCTGCTAAACTCAAGGTGGGCATTGCAGCTGCAGCTACTAAAGACATTGTTGGAAGAGTGATGTCCCGTCTAAATGTGAGTTTTGTAGTTTTGTACTGCTATTCTGATTGTATCGATGATATCATCTTCCTTTGTGTTACCTATCAAAATATATATGCACACATATATAATATCTGTGTGTGCATTCCTTTGCCTTTTAACTTGTTAAGTTAGAGGTATTAATTAACTTGATTCAGCCTTAAAATTGTGTTGATCACGTGACTGGATGATAGATGCTTTGGTGACTTAAAAGGAAGATCATCCATTGTGTCAAGCCTCCGATGATACGAACTGTGGTCTCTTTTTTTCAAACTTAACGTATCTATGTAACTTTCTTTATCTTGCAATGAAATTTATTACAGTACTATTTTTTTATGTAGTAAGGGTACAATGGAATTTATTACTTTATAAAAAAAATTGACTTTCTTTATCTTGACCTTTGAACAATGAACATCACTTGTAAATTCTAATGAAGCATGGCACTCAAGGTATAGCTAATGATAGACATTTGACATTTAGGAATCTTCAGAGTTGAATTTCATTTAAACATAAAGAAAGGAAATAGGACTTCTTACTAATGATGAGAATGTAGAATTAATAATTGAAAGTTGAGTCACTCTTTGTTCATTACACAAACGTTAGTCTCTGGTTTGAGTCTTCGGTTTTTATTGACAGCTCTTCTTATGTGCCTCCATGACTTCTTGTTTATCTTACAATATTTTATTCCATTGCTTTGTCAAAAAAATAAAAAATTCACTGTTTGTTGATGCTCACTTTCTGGAGTCAAAATGCAGAAAGCTGTTGAAGAAGAGCAGTACAAGGATGCAATATTTATGCGTGATTGTGCTGGTACAGGATTGGTGAGTTTAGTTGCAGGATTCTGAATTTATGGTATCTTGTACTTGCAATTGCTTCCTCTCAACATTTTCTTGTGGGTATGGTAATATGTAGCTGTCTTGTTTGCTACAAAAAAATTTGTTTTTGGTCTGTTTCTTCAATGTTTTATGTGCTCTACGCATTTGGATTATTCATTCATATAATTTTCCATCCCAACTGGATAGGACGAGGACATCTCTACATACTTTGATATTTTCAACAAGCAGTCTCTTCAAAGTCTGAGACTATTTGCTACTCCAGCTTTCCTTGAGCTATGATGTTGAGTTTGCTAGCAAATTTTCTTGAGAGCATGTCATTAATTTCATATTTGTTGTGGCACATTGGTATTTCTAGTTTGTAACATGTTTTGTTATGTTTATGTAGGTTGGATGGTGGGCTGGAACTTCAGAAGACGTTAATGATCCATATGGCCGCATTATTCGTATAAGTGCTGAGCATGGAAGATATGTGGCGAAAAGTTACAGTCCGCGGTATATCTAGGTTTCTGCTGGGTTTTGTTTGAGTTCGATAAATTGAATTTTTACAGTTTTCTTTCTTAGAAAATATAGAAGAAAGGGGTCTGTGCACCAGTATACACTTCATCTCTCTGCTCTTTTTCCCATGAGATTAACAAAGGATATCATCTATAGAAAATGGGGAAGACCTGTGGAAATTTTTCATAGTTCATTTTTCCGATTTTTTTTTTTTTTTTGGGGGGGGGGGGGGGGGGGGGGTGGTTAAAGTAAATAAGAAGGTCTATATAAAATAAACGGGGTAAAGATTATCTACAAGTACAAAAGAAAGAAAATAAAATAAATGAAACAAATAAAAAATGAAAGTAGGATCTCCTTCCATCAACTCTTTCTTACACCAGTGAAAGAGAGGCTCTAATGCAACTATTTTCACTGTTTGAAAAGCTTCTGATTCATCCTCAACACCTTTCATTTCTCTTCCCAAATTGACCAAAATCACGACTTGAAATCGTTCTCTGACCCTTACATTAAAACTTCTGTTTATCCTTATGCCTTGGCATAAGATAAGAAGTGGATGGATTGATTCCATTACATATCGCTGTATTCCGGAAATCCTAACATGCACCGAATATTCTCCCCCACTGTACAACGTACTGAAAGATGATCTAGCGAATCTGTCGTATCCCCTTTCTTCCAGATTGTATGTATAATCTCTGTGCCATCTCAAAGAAAAAGTATTATCTCTGCAGTTTATATACCAGTTGGTGCTGTTTTGATGTTGAAGTTAGATAAATTTCTAGCCTAAGTGTTGAGCCTTTCCGAACTGAGTCTTGCAAAGTGTGGTTGCCTTTTCTGATGTGCTTTATGTCCTAGTTAGTAACAATATTGGTTTTACCTTATTAAGTAAAAGTGAACAAGAAACTTTGCCTTTGGAATATGTGGTTTACTGGGTTCATGTATTCTACTGACAGCCAGCTCGCTTCGGCTGTTGAAGGTGCCCCTCTTTTTGAAATATTTCTTACCGTGGATGATAAAGGCGGATACAGGCAACAGGTATCTTTCTAGCTCACATACTTTCTTTTGACTTGTTGAAATCTTCCATAGAAATAAATTAATAGTCAATTTGTGATGAATTCGGAATAGTGAATGCTTGGTGAAACCCAAATTGTGCATAATGGACACTAAGGATTCATATAGCTCGTCTCAACCACTTTAACAGGATATTGAGGCGTGGTTCTTGTTTCATTTTTTGTTAACAGCATGTTGCAATTTATGGATGAAACTTGATGTAAGAATAGTAACAGACATGAATGTCACCATAGAATATCATTGCTCAGACGTGATGATGTTGGTGTGGCCCATGGGAAGACAAGATTGTTCAGGTTATGAACCATTCCCTATATGTAGGGCTGCCTTTGCAAAGGTCATGGATGGTCTGGCAGCTCTATGAGTTTTTTTCCCATTGAAGATGTTGCACTCGATAAAAAGAACTGAAAAAATTGTACACCTCCTTATTAAAATAAAATAAAAGTGTGCATCCGTTCTGTTTTTTTGAACCAGAATCTCCTCCTCATCTCCTCATCTATGCACCTTTTTTAAGCATACTAAAATATGAAGTCATGTCTAATTAAAGACGGTTTTGGTCCTCGCTTTATAATAGAAGTCCTTTTCCTTCCAATAATATTTGAAAATCTTCGTGATCCACGTTATTCCAGGCTGTTTACTTGAAGAGAAAACCAGTTCAGCAAGATTTACCTATTCCTTCTTCAAAGCTACCTGGCGCTATCAGTAACTTGGACACTCTTAGTCCCACTGAAAACAAAAGCGATATGTTTGATAAAATCTCAGATGCTGAGGAAGATGGTGAAGATAGGGATGACGAGTTTGGCTTTCAGAATGCACTGAGAGACATGATTCCAGGGGTTCAGGTCAAGGTTTTAAAAGTGACAGCTCCAGGGAAGGTAGATAGAGATCTAATATCAAAGGTCATTGAGCAAATAATGGATGAGGAAGATGAAGATGAAGAAAAGGACTTTGATTTAGAAAGTGTGGACGATGAAGATGAAATTAAGGTGGAAAAAGATGGAGAGCAGAATGTGATTGAATTGGATACAGACAATGGGGTTAGTGATGGTGAAGAGCAGAGCCAAATTGCGGTTAGGGTGGTTGTTGGTGGTCTTATGCAAAATACTTCAAGTGGTATACAACATAAAGACCTGCTTCGAGTACCGGCAAGGCTAGAGAAGAAGGGTCACCTGTCATTTACTTTCAGCATAGAGGAAGATGAGAACATACGCAATTCCTCTGGCAGTGGACAATTTCCCCCAGATAAAAAGACTAGGCTCCAAGGTCAACGTAGCTTGGATCATGTGATGCAAGATCTTGCAAAGTTCATCGGCAAGGGAAAGATACCTATGAAGGTCAGAACTCTTTTATATTGTCATTCAAATTGCTAAGCTTATGATCTTCTCTTAATAGTTTTCCTGATACATGCAGGTCCTTAAAGATATGGGGGAGTTGATCAGCCTCACTCTTACTCAGGCACGAAATCGTCAACCACTGTCGAAGTCAACCACCTTTAACCGCATTGAGATTTCAGCATCTACGGACCCACTGAATGGTGATCAATCTTCAATCTGTTCCTCTCCTTTAGTTCTCTTGCTGTTTAGATTGTTGATTTTCCATTTTCTAGTTAACATATGGTTGTTTAACTAGTGCAGCATCATTGTTTTTCTACTCACTCTCATTCTTAAGTCGGTCAATCATTTACAATTTTTATCAGGATTATATATTGGTGCTCATGGTCTGTACACTTCGGAAGTCATCCACCTTAGGCGAAGATTTGGTCAGTGGAAAGAAGAAGGTAGCCCTAAGGAGTCTTCACGTTTAGAGTTTTACGAGTATGTTGAAGCTGTAAAATTAACTGGAGATTCTTATGTGCCAGCTGGTGAGGTAACTTCACTTGAGTCTAAAAGTTGTGCATATAATCTATCCTACAGATTTGTTGGAGGTAGACTCGCACTTTTTTCTTTTAAAATAAGTTAGGATGGCTGTGATCGTTCATTCTGGCTGGAGTGTAGACATCTCTGTATCTGATTGGTAGAGACTAGGGAAAGAATGATAAGCTGGAAAGGAAAAAAAAAGCAGCCCTGATTTCTATGCCTAAGTCGAATAGGTATTTTGCTAATCCGTTGAGCAATGAAAGTGAAGATCTACAGTGTCTCGTATCCTGCATTTGTGCATTTTAGTACGTGTACTTGTAGAAACTTTTCTTGCCTTGCTTTTGAAAATAGAGAGGGGGGAGAGTGTGATGGAGTGATGTGCGACCATTAATGCCTTTCTTTCTAATTTGCAGATAGCATTCCGCGCAAGAATTGGAAAAAAATATCAACTTCCACATAAAGGGATTATTCCAGAAGAATTTGGTGTGGTAAGTGGTTTTAGCGAGTATAGATTGTGCACTATTTCTTGCCATTATTTGTTTTCCTTATCTTTCTTTTTGGTTGCTTAACTTAGTATCCATAGCTCTGGATTTTATGATGTGTCGGTCTATTTCTCACATTTTAGGCCTATGTTATCCCTATTGCCAATGCAGATTGCTCGATACAGGGGACAAGGAAGGCTGGCAGAGCCTGGTTTTCGAAAACCCAGATGGGTTGATGGTGAACTGGTTATCCTAGATGGAAAGGTTTGCAGCTATCTATATAATGGCGCCCTTTGACAGTTATTTTGTTGTCACTTTATACCCTTAACATTTTTCTTAACTTACTCCTGTTGAATTATGTAGTACATTAAAGGAGGGCCTGTTGTGGGTTTTGTCTACTGGGACCCTGAATATCATTTCTTAGTGTTCTTCCATCGGCTTAGGCTGCAGGAGTGAACATCTCTGTACATACAGTTTGTGGCTGTTTATTCCTGGTTCAGTTCTTTGTAGGTATGCTCTTTGGCACTTCTACTTACCAAATTGGCTCTTTTTTACCGGGAGGAGAAGGGCTGATGAATTACAAGGGTGTTTTTTGAAGATCTGTACGATTAATCCGACCTCACTTTGATCTCTAATCTGATAAGGTGATTGCTTCTTTCTCTGTTCTTTTGCAGTCAACATGATATCTATTACCACGAAGCGTTGTCAGTTTGAGCTGAAGAGAAGATTCAAAAATTCGTTTGTGGTCAGAATTAAGCATTTAAATTGTATGGAACTAACCAACAGTTTTTGAGTTGATGACCCTAATATATCCCTGATATACCAAATATTCAGGCCTACCGGTGATTTCTTGGGCACTTTAGCTTGTACATATGCTCTTTATGTTATTATTCTTTCTTGCGCTCTTTATGTATTACATCCCCCCCCCCCCCAAACAACCCAACCCCTTCCCAGGTGGGCGTGGTTGTACTGTTTTGTTGCTAGCACCTCTGGCTACTCAAATTTTATTCTATCTAGTAGAATCCGAAGATAGATGGTATATTGGCAAATGTCTTATTATTCTGATTTCATGATCCATGGCACTTGAATTATCTGTTGAGCTGCTGCTTCTCGAATGTTCTTGCAACAGCTGCATACTTTTGGTTTTGGAGCGTGTATCACAAAGACATGGGCAAGTATGGTTCATAAACACGCACAGGTAGATAATGACACCATTTGGTTACGAAGCAGGGGGGCTGGGCGCGGTCCTGCGGGTAGGGCCGGAGGCAAGGGTGGGAAGAGGGTAGCGGATGCTCATAGATTAAGGATCGGGTCGTGGAATGTAGGCACTCTGACGGGTAAGTCCATTGAGCTGGCGAAGGTTCTCCAGAAGAGGAGGGTTAACATAGCCTGTGTTCAGGAGACTAGGTGGAAAGGGTCTAAGTCGAGGAATGTAGACGGGTTTAAGCTGTGGTATTCTGGGGTCGTGAAAGGTAAGAATGGAGTGGGCAATTTGGTAGATAGGGATCTAAGGGAGTCCGTGGTCAAGGTCAGGCGAGTGAATGATAAGTTAATGTCAATTAAGTTGGTTATTGGGGGTTGCGTCCTCAACGTTATCAGCGCTTACGCGCCGCAAGCAGGCTTAGACGAGGAGGTTAAGAGGCGCTTTTGGGAGGACTTGGATGATATGGTGAGTAGTATTCCCCGATCTGAGAAGTTAGTTATTGGAGGGGACTTTAATGGCCATATTGGGGTTGGTGCTGGTGGTTATGGTGAGGTGCACGGTGGCTTCGGCTTTGGGGTTAGGAACGGAGGAGGCACATCACTGCTTGATTTTTCCAGGGCTTCCGAGCTTTTGATTGCGAGCTCGACATTTCAGAAGAGGGAGGAGCATTTGGTCACCTTCAAGAGTTCGGCGGCGAGGACTCAGATTGATTACCTCCTCCTCAGAAGGAGCGATAGGGGTTTGTGCAAGGACTGCAAGGTTATTCCGGGAGAGTTCCTTTCGACTCTTCATAGACTCCTAGTGATGGATGTCAGTCTCTGGGTGAAGAGGAAGAGGAGGGGTGCCCGGGGACAACCGCGGATTAGATGGGGTGTTTTGACTAAGGAGAAAGCACAGGAGTTGGAGAGGAGGTTAGCAGAGGGTGGAGCTTGGAGGAGTTCTTGGGAAGCGGATGATATGTGGTCAAAGACGGCGAACTTGGTGAGGCAGGTAGCACGAGATGTGCTCGGGGTAGCCAAAGGCTATTCAGGCAGACATAAGGGTGATTGGTGGTGGAACGATGTAGTCCAAGGAAAAGTGGAGGCGAAGAAGGCGGCGTTTGCTAAGATGGCAGGGAGCACAAGCGAGGAAGAACGGGGAGCGAACAGGGAGATCTACAAGGCGGCGAGGAAAGAAGCAAAGATGGTGGTTACGGAAGCAAAAGACGCGGCGTTTGGTCGCATGTACGAGGAATTAGGGGAGAAAGGCGGGGACAGGAAGTTATTCCGGTTAGCTAAAGAAAGGGAAAGGAAGGCGCGTGATCTTGACCAAGTTAGGTGCATCAAGGGCGAGGATGGTAGAGTTCTGGGGGAGTCTCAAGTCAAGCAGAGGTAGCAGGCGTACTTTCGAGACTTACTTAACGATGAGGGGGATCGTAACATAGAGCTAAGGGAGTTGGTGCATTCAGAGCAGCATAAAGACCTTGGGTACTGCAAGCGCATTAGGGCGGAGGAGGTCATGAGGGCTTTGCGTAGGATGAGTAGGGGTCGAGCGACCCGGCCTGACGAGATCCCGGTAGAGTTCTGGAAATGCATGGGTAGGTCAGGAGTGGAGTGACTCTCCAGGTTGTTCAATGCGATCTTCAGGACCAAAAAGATGCCGGAGGAGTGGAGGTGGAGTACAGTGGTGCCTTTGTACAAGAACAAAGGTGACATCCAGTGCTGCAACAATTATAGGGGTATCAAATTAGTAAGTCACACCATGAAGGTCTGGGAGCGGGTGATCGAGGTGAGGGTGAGGGAGATGACATCTATATCTATGAACCAGTTCGGTTTCATGCTGGGTCGCTCCACTACAGAAGCTATCCACCTTGTCAGGAGGCTGGTGGAGCAGTTCAGGGATAATAAGAAGGACATGCACATGGTGCTTATCGACTTGGAGAAGGCGTATGACAAGGTCCGAAGGGAGGTGCTATGGAGGTGTTTGGAGGCGAAGAGCGTGCCAGAAGCCTACATCAGAGTAATTAAGGACATGTACGATGGAGCTAAGACTAGGGTTAGGACGGTGGGTGGCGACTCAGACCATTTTCCAGTGGTTATGGGGCTCCATCAAGGATCGGCGCTTAGCCCTCTTTTGTTTGCCTTGGTGATGGATGCTCTTACCCGACATATTCAAGGGAATGTGCCTTGGTGTATGCTATTTGCTGATGACATAGTCTTGATAGACGAGACGAAGGCCGGTGTTAATGAGAGGTTAGAGGTATGGAGACAGACTCTCGAGTCTAAGGGTTTCAAAATAAGTAGATCTAAGACAGAATACCTGGAGTGCAAGTTTAGCGCCGAGCCGAGCGAAGTAGGCAGGGACGTGATGATTGGATCACAGGTCATCGCCAAGAGGGACAGTGTCAGATATCTTGGGTCAGTGATTCAGAGGGACGGAGAGACTGACGGGGACGTCACTCATCGCATAGGAGCGGGATGGTCAAAGTGGAGGCTTGCATCAGGAGTCCTGTGTGACAAGAAAGTTCCACAAAAACTCAAGGGGAAATTTTATAGAGCTGTGGTTAGGCCCGCCATGTTGTATGGGGCGGAGTGCTGGCCAGTGAAGAACTCTCATGTTCAGAGGATGAAGGTTACGGAGATGAGGATGCTTAGGTGGATGTGCGGGCTCACCAGGTTAGATAAGATTAAGAATGAAGTTATTCGAGAGAAGGTGGGGGTGGCCCCGGTGGATGAGAAGATGCGAGAAGCGAGGCTGAGGTGGTTCGGGCATGTGCGGAGGAGAAGTCCTGACGCTCCGGTGAGGAGTTGTGAGCGGCTGGCGATGGTCGGCGTACGGCGAGGCAGAGGGAGGCCTAAGAGGTATTAGGGAGAGGTGATTAGGCACGACATGGCTAGGATGCGGGTTTCTGAGGACATGACCCTGGATAGGAGAGTATGGAGGTCTAGTATCAAGGTTGTGGGATATGGGCCCCTAGAGTTTTTCATACTCCACACCCGGGGTTGGGTGAGGCATGGCAGTCTTATTCATAGATGATTTGTGTATTGGATTTTGTCTTATGCTAGTTACTGTTCGATATTTTTGCATGATATTTTATTTATAGTTTTTATGTTTTTTATTTTTAGGTTTTTATGTTTAGATAATTATTTACGTTATTTGTGTTGAAGTTACTAATGCTCTTTTGTTGTTTTGTTGTTTTTGCTGTTTTTGTTTTTGTTGTTCCTTTCCTTCACTGAACCGAGGGTCGATTAGAAACAGCCTCTCTGCCCTTTCGGGTAGGGGTAAGGCTCGTCTACATATTACCCTTCACAGACCCCACTCTGTGGGACTATACTGGGTAGTAATTATTGTTGTTGTTGTTGGTTACGAACATGTTCACTAGAATCTAGATACCACCAGATGCTAGCAATAGTCTGAGATATGAACAATAAAATCAACAAATTTTTGGCAATGTTGTATGGTTAAAACTACATACAATATATCAAAGCCTTCACTATTCCATTAAAGCAATGCAATGGACACAACATACATATCATTTTACATGCATGATTATACTCCAGTACCAGTAAAACTTGGGGTGTTGATCTAGTGGATAGAGCACATCCAAACTTATTATTTTCATATATTATATATATGTACATGTACATGTAGATCATATTGTAGCATTATTGTAATCATAGGGACTGCTGACGCACACAACCATCAGCATCTGCTGCATATTTCCTGAAAATACGGAACCCTTTCAATATTACAAGTGACCAACAAAAGATTGCAATATATCATGGTTTCTTCAAGCTGTTGAAGGAGACTTCTCTAGCTATTTTAGCACCCCTTTCCTTCGCCATATAAAGTCCTACGTGATGCATCAGCTCCTGCACGCCCAACACAATTAATTGAGACACTGAGTAATTTAATCAAGATCATAACAACAAATTATTGATCAGTAGATTACGGGTTCGAGCCGTGGAAATAGCCTCTTGCAGAAATGCAGGATAAGGCTGCGTACAATCCGATTATTTTCCGGACCCCGCGCATAGCGGGAGCTTAGCTCACTGCTTTGCCCTTTTTTTGTAATTGCAAATTCTTGACTTGTTATAAGTCACCTGAGGATGTGGTGAAATATCTTTAGTGTTTCTTGCCACGGAGGCAGGAAAATCAAAAGTGGCACATCCCTGAGAGTAAACTACTACTTCCTCCAAAGGGCCGAGGAAACCGCGGTTCTTAGCTGATAATGTAGAGCAAACGAAATCCAGCACACAAATGTCTGTACATGCCCCTACAACCAACAACTTAATTCAAATAAACAATCAGTCAATAATGTTCAACCATATGAACATGAATATGTTAATGACTATCCAATAGGAAGAAGTTTTAGAGAAGCAAAGAGGGACCATACAGTTTGAATTTTGTTGTTTTTCACCCAATCAACAAATACATTAGAGCCATCCTCCTGAAATGAACCAATATAGCCATCATAGCAGTCTTTACGCCTGATTGTTACGTTTTGTTCCTTCTCCAACCATCTTAGTGCTGCAGAGGTAGGTAAATCATCCAACAATCAGTACAAATAAGACAATAACTTTACTTCAAATAATGTAATATCGTCAGATGAATATTGCTGCAACTTCATACGTTGTATCTGTAACTTTTTGTATAGTTCTAAATCTCAAAACATTATTCGAATTTAACTTGTATACACTGATGATGGTGTGATGTTCTAGTTACTACTTCTTACTTCTTTATGGAGGTTACCTTAAGTTAGTTGTCGTTTAGATATCTGATACTGTGAATATTACTCCCTCTGTTTCAAAAAAATTGTCATAGCTTGACTTGGCACAAACTTTAATAAAAAAATAGTAAGTAATACTTTTGAGATATGTGGTCTTGAATAAGTCATAGTATTTGCATAGCTGTAAACTTTTGAAACTTGTGGTATGAAACATGTTATATTACTGGTTATAAATGCTTCTTATTAAGAAAAATATTGAAATGTGCCAATCTTTTTTAAAACGGACTAATAAAGAAATATTGTCAATCTTTTCGATGAGAAGTACTTTACATTGTCGGCTATGTTGCTCGGACTCTCCGAAAATGCCTCTGGTGCGTGTCGAATCCTTCAACTGTGGTGTATATTCGGAGGACCCGACACGAGTACGGCAATATTTTGGAGAGTCAATGCAACATAGACTGTTCTGTGTATAGAAACTGAACTTGAACTAAGCTATAGTTCGTAGCTAGTAAGCAGATAATACCAGGAACCAAATTGGATTCATCTGTGCCAGTGATACAGTGAGGAGGATAAGGGTGTTCAAGTTTGTCAGGGTGGTGTGAATCAAGGAAGGCAAGAATAGGCCATTTGTTGTCACAGAACAATCTAGCCAGCCTTGTTGATTCATCAATCATTTCAGAGATCTGCCTGTTTGGCTCTCTTGGTGCCTATAATAATAATTAACAAGAAAGTTCAATTAAATCAATTGGGCAAGTAGCTATAGCTAAAACAAATTAAAGAGACATGGAGCTAAAATAATGAACAAATTTATGAACCAGATTTCCAGCCCCAACAGTGCAAAAGCCATTGATGATGTCCACAAGAACAAGACCAGGCTTAACATCTTCAGTGATAATCACTGATTCCTCCTCTATGGGAATTTCATTCTTCAAAGTATCTATTGTTTTTAGTACCATTTTTGTTCTTTCCAACTTAATAATTTTCTTATGTTATAGAGTGATATTTATTAGAATACTGAATGATTATCTAAGGTTAGTCCAATTACGTTGTCCCACCACTATATGCTGATATTTATCTAAAGTAGCTGACTTTTCCACTATAAGCCAACTTAATTTTACTAGGATGCGTGCTGCATTTTGCATTTATGGGGATATTTTACAATGACATTTTGAACTTAAAAAATATTTACGCGTTGTTTGGATGATTGTTTCCGATAGTATTGTATTGTTATTCCAAATACAATATTTGTTTTGATTGTTAATATAAAACTGATTGTATTGTATTGTTACATCTATTGTTCTAGAACAATGAAAATTCCCATTTTGTGAAACAACCAAATCGGTGTGGTGGGATTGTTCCGTATTTTCCTTTCCAATTATACTCACACTTATTATTTTATATTTCAATTTTATCCTTTATCCTATTATTTATATTACATTCACCAAACTAATTAGTACTCATCACAAGAATCTGGTGAGATTGGTTGGATTCTGCGATGAAGGACCAGAAAAGAAGCTTTTGGTCTATGAGTTTATGAGCCATGGCTCCTTGGCAGACTTCCTTTTCGGTCAGTCAAGGCAAGAATGGAACAAAAGAATCATAATTGCAATGGGGTTGCAAGAGGAATCTTACACATATTTTTGTATATTCATATATTTGTTTTTTATATGTATATTTTGTTTAAAATAATTAAGGATATTTTAGTAAACTTATAGTACAGTACATTATAATACAGTCAAATCAAACAATAAAAATGTTATTTAACAACAACAAATAATACAGTCTATCCAAATGATGTATCCATCAAAACAATACAATACAATACGATATATTATTAAACGATCAACAATAATCCAAACATAGTGTCAGTGACACGTTGTCATGCCAAAAAAATTTAGTATTATAATGATTTGAATTTGAATTAAAAATGAATATACATGATTCATATAACCGATCCAATTAGTTTGGAATTAAGGCTTACTTGATTGTTGTATACGCTTTCAAGTCTCATATAGAAGAAAGGGTCATTTTAACTCTCATTTTTCGACCAAAAAAAAACTCTCATTTCAATTCTAAATAAAGAATCCAACTTTAATTAAATTCATATGCATATATTCAAAAAATATAATAGTCGTTAATTCTGCCACAGGGACTAGCACTCCTGTATAAGTATCTTTTTTTTTACCCTCTTTTGATCAACGTTTGTCAATCCTTTTCTCCTTTTGTTTGTAAAATTAATTAGTATTTCTCACTATAATCACCGCATACTAGGTGTAGAAGGGGACATTTTCAAATTATCTCCTAGCTAGTGGATCCAACCTACTTTATTTAGATTTGTGGGATATTTGAAGAAGCTAGGTCTTCCACCCTATACCTATACAAGGGGCTGGTCTCGATCTCGCTTGGTGGTACCTCTCTCGATGATTGTTGACCCCCCTTCCTTATTGACTAAGGCTAAGGTGGTGTCAACCAAAGGGGCAAGAAGTTCTCACATGA
Organism: Nicotiana benthamiana; assembly: GCA_034376525.1. Classification (NCBI taxonomy): domain Eukaryota; kingdom Viridiplantae; phylum Streptophyta; class Magnoliopsida; order Solanales; family Solanaceae; genus Nicotiana; species Nicotiana benthamiana. The sequence continues at coordinate 15,495,144 of CM067323.1, read as the reverse complement.
ATAGACATTTGAATATTCGCTCAGTACTTGAACCTTCGATCACTCGGATTCGTCGTTCACCTTCTCAAACTGACGAACATTAGAGCTCCCGTACTTAGTGACGAGTTCGAGCCTTAGAATCATGCGAAGGAATAAGGTCTGGAATAAGTCTTGTGTGAGTCCATTAATCGAGTCCCTCTTCTGCCCAGACACCTTCGAGATTCCCACCGATCGATTACAGAGGTTTCTACCACTGAACTTGCTTATGCTCCCCTTTGATCGAGCTCGGCTTCTATCTCAGATGTCCATTCAAGCGTGTTTTATGTCACACAAAAACAACCCGCGCGGTAGCCAAGAGTTGCTTTGACTTCACCCTGCTCCAACACTTAGCCAAATTTCTGCAACTTTGGACTTTGAATAATTTTAGGCAGCTTTCAACATAGTAAGTTTAGGACTAATTTAGGCAACGAAAATACGATGAATGAACAGAAAATAAACATGAACACAAAGGAATAATATACAGGAAACTCTTATCCCAACTTTGTATTTAACTCGAGAATACAAAGAAAACTCAAACTCCGAAGTACACCCACGTACAAAAATGACCACTCTTGACCCTCACAATACTACTCTTAGCCTTAGGTTGTTTTCACTCTTGAAAACCAGACTTCAGGACTCTTCCTACCCCACAACATGTACTCTTACACGTTTTTACTCTCTATCTCGCTAAAGGGAAGGGTGCTGCCCTTTTACAATACATGAAAAAGCCCCCTTACACAATAGTTGCCTAGATATTAGGCTTGGCACTTGTTCACTCAACCCGCTACTTTAGTTTAGTGTAGTTGACACCCCCAACTACTAGGATCATACAAATTATGCTAAAGATAGTGAGATCATGGCCTCCAAAAACGTTGCTAACTCCTGCCAGCATTTTAGACAAACACAATTGCTGCCCATGTGCACAGCATGTGCCCGTAACCGCTATTGACTTGGTCAATCCAAGATTTGCTGCCCAATTTCGTGCCATGGCTTGGACCACGCGCCAATGCTGTTGTATCCAGCTACATTGTGCCCCAATTTGCCTTGTCATTGCCCACAAATTTGGCCCGTTTGCCGCAACTCGATGCCATGCCAAATCTGCCCGCGCACTGTCTTCCCGTTGCACATTTGCCTGTCTTTGCCCATCCATTTTTGCCTTGCCTTGGAATCAATCCTCATGACTTGATGCCACAATCATAATCAAGTTCCACCCTTAGCCCACAGCTCATTGTCAAGCCCTTGCCAAGATTCTTCGTCTCCATTCAAAGCCTTAGCCATCGCTTGCCCGTTTCCCTTTTTGACTTTGGTGATACTCGTGCACTAGTTTTACAACACTCTTTACTGCCTCATGAAAACACTCTTGTTGTCAAGTCTAGCTCAATTAGCAGAGGTCTAACAAACCAGCCACACCCTTTGAAACTCGACATCCTCGTCGAGGTCAACTCAATTTATGAGTCCCAATGGGATGACAAGCAACGCCCCTTGACCCCCTCTCTCTTCAACTACAATTGCATTGACACCAACAATTTGTTGTCACTAATTGGTGCCTCCAATGCAGCCCTCTTATCTGCAGAAGTCATTGGATTCAACACCTCCTTGTTTGGACAGTCCCTCGCTCGATGTGGTCCATCACAAAGTAAACAACCACTAAATTTTCTGCCATTCTCCTTGCTCTTTAATAATCCATCTTCGTGCTTTCCCTTCCCCTTATCTTCATAGCATTGCCACTTTCACATTTCTTCCACTCCTTTGACTTGTCCTATTTTCCTTCGTTGGACTTTGAAGGAGAAGTCTAATCACTCAAGTGAAAATCATCCAATTCATCCGCTGCAGCCACAACACTTGCGAGGTTTTGAATATTCTGCCGCCGCGACTCAAGTTGTGCCCATTGTTGCAGCTCGCTAATGAAGTTGTGCAACTTGTCTTCTTCCTACATGTTGCTGATGCTCAACATCAAAGAAGTGAACTTTTTCACATAATCTCTAACTAATCTAGTGTGTTTCAACTTTTTCAGTTTATCCCTAGCAATCCAAGATGTATTACTAGGAAGGAACTGATCCTTCAATTCCTTTTTAAGCCGCTCCCACGAATCAATATTTCGTCTACCCAAACTTTCATCTTCAGCCACACGAGTGCGCCACCATAACTTAGCATCATCACTCAAATACATGCTAGTCAAGGTTACTTTCTCCGTCTCGTCTTGTACACGAATAGCATGAAAGTACCGCTCCATATCCCAAAGAAAATTCTCCAATTCACGTGCAATTCTTGCACCTCAGAATACCTTAGGTATAGGAATTCTCACCTTGAGATGTTCAGCACCACGTTGAGGAGCATCCTCGCCCACAACACGTCGTAATATCACTGTCTCGGTCTTTAAATCTGCATTTTCTCGACTAAGCCTTGCCAATTGTACCTCAAGAAATGCAAGTCCTATCAAAAGAGACTGAAGTTCTTCACCTTCGGGAACATTTCCCGCCAATGCTTCCAGTTTCATAAGCCTTTCCCATAGTTCATTGTTACCACCAGCCATGTTCTTAAACAAGACCATGAAATCTGCCACTGCCCTGTCGTGTCTTTTTCACGAACCCGATCTGCTATGATATTAGGTGTCACATGTATGTTTTATGTCACATAAATATAGCCCGTGCAGCAGCAAAGACTCACCTTGACTTCAGCCTACTCCAACACTTAGCCAAAATTCTGCAACTTTGGACTTTGAATAATTTTAGGCAGCTTTCAACATAATAAGTTTAAGACTAATTTAGGCAACGAAAATATGATGAAGGAAAAGAAAATAAACATGAACACAAAGGCACAATATACATAAAATTCTTTTCCCAACTTTGTATTTAACTCGAGAAAACAAAGAAAACTCAAACTCCGAAGTACACCTGCGTACAAAAAGGATCACTCTTGACCCTCACAAGACTACTCTTAGCCTTAGGTTATTTTCACTCTTGAAAATCAGACTTTAGGACTCTTCCTAACTCACAACATGTACTCTTAAACGTATTCACTCTCTATCTCGCAAAAGGGAAGGGTGCTGCCCATTTATAATATATGAAAACAGCCCTCTTACACAATAGTTGCCTAGTTTTTAGGCTTGGCACTTGCCCACTCATCCCACTACTTTAGCTTAGTGTAGTTGACACCCCCAACTACTAGGATCATGTAAATCATGATAAAGATAGTGAGATCATGGCCTCCAAAAACGTTTCTAACTCCTGCCAGCATTTTAGACAAACACAACTGCTGTCAATGTGCACAACATGTGCCGATAACCGCCATTGACTTGGTCAATCCAAGATTTGCTGCCCAATTTCGTGCCATGGCTTGGACCAGGCACCAATGCCATTGTATCTAGCTGCATTATGCCCCAATTTTCCTTGTTATTGCTCATGAACTTGGCCCGTTTGCCGAAACTCGATGCCATGCCAAATTTGCCTGCGTACTGTCTTCCCATTGCACATTTTCCTGCCTTTGCCCATCCTTGTTTGCCTTGACTTGGCATCATTGCCTCATGCCTTGATGCCACAATTATAATCAAGTGACACACTTAGCCCGTAACTCATTGTCAAGCCCTTGCCAAGCTGCATCGTCTCCGTTTAAAGCCTTAGCCATCGCTTGCCCGTTTCCCTTTTTGACTTTGGTGCTCTCATGCACCAGCTTTGCAACACTCTTTACTGCTTCATGACAACACTTTATTGTCAAGTCGAGCTCAATTTGCGGAGGTCTAACACTAGGGGTGCATATATACTCTGGAAAATATGAATCCTAACCATGTAATTTCAGTATGGGAAGAGTATAAGGCAAGTAAAAGGTAGTCAAGGCTAGAGTGAAAAGCTCCATCATCTCTCTAAAACAAAAAACCACTATTTTCCATAAAACCTCCTACTTCCTTCATTCACAACGACACCATGCACACAAATACCAATAAAATCCCGATTCCTCCCAAACCACGGGACTTAAATGCAATTGACTCATTAATGGAGACAGACCCCACTCCCTCTTCCTTCGAGGAAAAGCTAATAGCTAATCGTTCCCCTAATCCATGCCAGATCAATTCCCCATGGACACAAATAGAACTCTGTAAAACGAAGACATTCAAACCCCAAATCTACAACACAATTCTTACACTATTCAAATTAGTAAGGAAGACAAAAAAAGAATTTATCACCCATAGATATTCTCCCTTATAATCAAACTACAAGGGAAAAGAATCCTTCACGATATTTTAGAAAAAGAAAGGTAATCGACTTATGGAGACCATTAGAGGCCTTTCCACTCATTGATCTAGGGTAAGACTACTTCATTGCCCGTTTTAATAAAGAGGAAAACATGATAAAACCTCTGAGAAATGGACCTTGGTTCATATTTGGTCACTTTCTCTCAATGCAACACTGGGAACCAAATTTCGTGGCCACAAAGGCAAGACAATCTCTCACGGCTATTTGGATCAGATTTCCTCAACGACCAACTGAGTTTTACGATGGTGAAATATTGAAAAAAGTGGGCAGTACAATAGGCAGACTCCTCAAGGTGGATGTGTGCCCTCTGCAGCTCTAAGAGACCGATACACCAGATTATGTGTGGAAATGCCACTCGACAAACCAGCGAAACCATTTGTGTTCATAGGCTCACACAAATAACAAATATTATATGAAGGAAATGATCTATTATGCAAAACTGTGTACACCTAGGACAACCCTCAAGATAATGCAATCTTTGAAAAGCAATCCCAGCCAAGGAAAACCTTCGATAAGCACCAAATCATAAACAAACATAGAGCAGAAGGAGGAAAACAACGGATGAAAGACAATCTCCTTTGTCAAAGGAAAGAAAAAATAAATTAAGACATTTATCCACGACCCTATTATAGGTATTAACGTGAACATTTTTTATGCAGGTACTGGAAAATATATGGCCTCCCAAAAATTCACTTACATCAATGCATCAAACACCCCTTCTAATCTGACAACACCAACGAAAAATTACAATGGAAACATGAAGACAAAAACCACTTTACCCTGTTACAAGAAGCAAACACAATTTTTGGGAAAATAGCCTACAATACCAATTATTTGCATAATAAAAAAATTAGTCATCAATTTCTAATAATTATTAAATTTTAATAAAAACAACAGGAAGAGGGACCTACCTACTCACACAAACCACCCAGACTCCCCCACATGAGCACGCCTACCCAACCAACCAATCACCTTGCATGAACCCTACTAATGATAACCCTTTACCCAAGAATCTTGATAAGGCGAAATCCATGCCAGATCACAACAACCAAAACACTTAGGCAACAAAACAAATCAACTATCAACAAATGGATAATAACAATATACACGTCTCCCACAACCAATTACCTTCAACCTCTATTAAAACATCTACTCTAAACCATTCTAACTGCATGCAATCTGAAGTAATCATTGAAAGCCAAGAAACTACTCTACAAAATCCTAAGAACAATTCTCCTTTTTCTATAAAACAACTTCAATTCAACAACAATGCCAAGAATCCCCATATAGTGAGAAGGAGATACCGCTTGATACAACTACAAAGAATAACTCATCCACACAACGTGGAGAACCCTCCACCACCCTAAAAGTAAAATCTACCACGTAGAATCCTGATCCAGCCACCACTTGCACAGAACCACCAATGGGGGACTCCGCTTGACCGTTGGCGGCGGGGTGGTATGGCGTGGACAATATCCTTTTGATGCGCCATTTTTCGAAGAACTTGGTCATTTTCTGACCGATGAACTGGCGTCCATTATCGCAGCTGATTTTTTTGGGGATGCCAAAACGGCATATGATGTTCCTCCAAATGAAGTTGATGACTTCTTGCTCACGTATTTGTGCGTACCACCTGCTTCCACCCACTTAGAGAAATAGTCAGTTAAAACAAGTAAAAATCGTACCTTTCCTCGTCCTGGGGATAGCGGGCCGATTATATCCATCCCCCACTTCATGAATGGCCGGGGGGATGTGACGGAATGGAGGGGTTCTCCTGGTTGGTGTATCATTGGGGCAAACGGCACTGCTCGCATCGGCGGACATACTCCGTTGCCTCTTTCCTCATGGTTGGCCAATAATAGCCGGCGCGTATGATGCACCTAACGAGGGCGCGGTTGCCAGTGTGGGCGCCGCAATGGCCTTCATGTACTTCTTCGAGTATAGGTCTTGCTTGTTGCGCTCCTAAGCACTTGGCTAATGGGCCACCGAACGTCCTTTTATTAAGGTCATCGTTGATCATGCAGTATCGGGCGGCCTGTACGCGGAGCTTTTTTGCCTCTTTTTTATCAAGGAGGAGTATTTCGTCCTGCAAGTAAGATATGAACTGGTTGCGCCAATCCCAAGTCAGGTTTAAGGAAAGTACCTCAGTGTGATCAATAGCTGAGTGGAGGAGTGTGATCACACTTTCTTTGTTGATTTTGGTGGCGGCAGCCAACTTCGCCAGGCCGCCTGCTTCGATATTCCGTGTTCTAGGGATTTGTTCGAGGCGGCATTCGTCGAATGTAGCCATCAGCCAGTGGATTTCTGACTGGTACTTTTGCAATCTCTGTTCCTTGATTTGATAAGTCTCAGTGATCATGTTTACCATAAGCTGGGAGTCGCAGTGGAGGAGAATTCGGCGAGCTCCATACTTGGTGGCCAGCTTCATACCTGCAATAACGGCCTCGTGCCCGGCCTTGTTGTTAGTCATTTTCGGGCATCGTATGGACTGGCGAATCGTTTCGCCCGTGGGGAGTTCAAGAACGAGTCCCAGTCCCGATCCTGATGCATTGGTGGTGCCATCCGTATAAAGGACCCATAGGTCATTTTCGGAGGATGCGCGTTGTGCCTCGAGTTCCGCCTTTGGTAGGACTTCCGCGCTGAAGTCGGCGATAAAGTCAGCTAAGACTTGTGACTTGATGGCGGTTCTTGGGAGGTATGTAATATCATGCTCGCTTAGCTCGACGGCCCATCTGGCGAGTCGCCCTGAGAGTTCGGTTTTGTGCTGGATGCTCGGTAGAGGGAAGGTTGTCACCACCCGTATGGGATGTCACTGGAGATACGGTCGTAGCTTCCGTGAAGCTACTACGAGAGCTAAGGCTAATATCTCAAGGTGGGGATACCGAGTTTCGACTTCCACTAAAGTTTTGCTGAAATAATAAATAGGGGATTGCGTACCTTTATTTTCGCGCACTAGGATGGCGCTGACTGCGACCTCTAATACGGCCAAATATATCAGCAATGGTTCACCGGGGTTGGATTTTACCAGTAGGGGCGGTGATGGTAAGTATGCTTTTAAGTTCCTCGGGGCTTCTACGCATTCTCCATTCCACTGCAGTGCCTGGTCTTTCTTCAGTACACCAAAGAACTTGAGGCACCTGTTGGAGGAGCGTGAGATGAACCTGGAGAGGGCGGCTATTCGGCCCGTTAATTTCTGCACCTGCTTCTTGCTGCTTAGTGTTTCAAGGATGGCCTCTATGGCTTTGATCTGGTCGGGGTTGACTTAGATGCCCCTTTGTGATACCAAAAATCCCAGGAACTTTCCCGATGCTACTCCAAAAGCACACTTCTCGGGGTTCAGTTTCATGTCGTACTTCCTTAGTATTTCGAAGGCTTCCTTCAGGTTGGCGAGATGGTCCTCCTTTTTTGATGATTTGACCAACATGTCGTCGATGTAGACCTCCATTGTTTTGCCGAGCTGTTCTTTGAACATTGTCGTCACCAGCCTCTGGTAAGTGGCCCCTGCGTTCTTGATCCCGAAGGGAAATACTTTATAGAAATATGTCCCCTGGTGGGTGATGAAAGTTGTCTTTTCCTGATCTTCTTCGGCCATCATGATTTGATTGTAGCCGAAATACGTATCAAAGAAGCTTAGCAGCTCATGCCCTGCTGTTGCGTCTATCAGCTGGTCGATGTGGGGTAGCGGGAAAGAGTCTTTCGGGCATGCTTTATTTAGATCAGTGAAATCTACGCACATCCGGCATTTCCCGTTCTTCTTTTTTACCATTACGACGTCTGCGACCCATTCCGGGTACTTGGATTCCCTGATGGAGCCATTAGCTAGCAGCATGTCCACCTCCTCGCTTACTGCTTCGTTAATGGCAGCGTTGAATTTTCTTCTTATCTACCACACGGGCGGGTGCAATGGGTCAACGTTGAGTTTGTGGGAGGCAATTTCTCGTGGAGTTCCCGGCATATCTGCATGAAAAAAAGCGAACAGGTCCGCATGGTTAGATAAAAATTCACGGTACTGACCTGGGTTTTACTATGTATGCTTTCTTTGCGGGGTCGCTGCTGTTTAGCTGAACGCGGTCGAGGTCTTCGACCGTAGCCTTTCTAGCTTCGACCTCCTCGGGATCTTTAATGGCGTTCTCTGTCGGATGGACCTTAGTCCTCGACAGGGCTGATTGCTATGCTTCTGCACTTGCTCCTTGGAGCTGCTTGGTATGCGTGTAATCCTGGGCTATCTTATAGCATTCTTGGGCGGTGCGGGTAAGGCTGCAAAATTCACGGTTCCGAACCGAAACCAGACTGGAACCGTGGTTCTGGCGGTTCTGCCGGTTCCGGCGGCCCGGTTCCGGCGGTTCCGATTCCGGCGGTTCCCCAGAACCGTGACGGGGCGGTTCTACCCGTTAGAACCGCGGAATCGGAACCGCCAGAACCGGAACCAGACCGGTTCAAGCGGTTCCAACGGTTCCAGTAACGGGCAGATTTCTAATTTTTTTTTAAATAATTTCCAGACGGCTCTTTTTCAAAATTAGCCGTTTGGAATTTTAAAAATAGCCATTTGGCCCCCAAACTTTATATAATTACACAATTTCCCATTTCTCAACTATAAATACCCCCTCATTCTTTCATTTTTATTCACCAATTCATCAATATCTCTCAATCTCTCTCAAGCTCTCTTTCAATCTTTCTAGTGCAAGTGCTTAATTTATTGTTGCAAATTCGTGAAACATTGTGAAGTGGTTGAATTGAAGTTTTCAAGTGTTCAATTTCAATGATTTTCAATTTTCAAGAAGTTGTTCGTCAATCCGGTACTCGTTTCAACTCTTACGTGCTAAGAATATTTTTGTGTGTTGTTATTTTTGCTTAATTATAATTATTATGGCATTTTCGTTGAAAAATATGTTCGATAAAGGAAAATCTAAAACCGGTGAAAGTAGTCGCCAAAATACTACCCCTCCCCCGGCTCCCCGACCTAGAAAAGATAAGCAAGTTCAAAGTAGTAGCCAACCTATAAATCCAAATGAACCCTTAGGAATCCTTGATAGTGATCACCCTTGTTTTCAATTTAGCGATATTTATTTTCTACATGATGTAGCAGTTGGTGATAGAATAGACGATGATATTATGAATGCTCTTTATCCTAATGCACCTATCTTAGAGGGAAATGAGGATGATGATGATGATGATGAAACCCAAGCTCCAGTAGATTTAGATGATACACCTACTAGTCCTGCTCATAACTTAGGTGATGAAACGGCACACCCACCCGTACAAACTCCCACTTTTAGTAGACAACCTCCTAAACGTACAGAAACATCATTAGTTTGGCAATTTTTTATTCAACTAAGAGAACAAAATAAGGCTAAGTGCAAATCTTGTGGGAAATTACTTTTTCATAGGTATACTGGAGATCGTAGCGGCACAGGTAGTTTAGTTAAGCATATAAGATTACACCCTAGCAATAAGGCTAGATTTTTGCAATTGAAAGTGCAACAAGAGGGGAGGACAAGTCCTGATACTTCAGTTAACCCAAGTACTGGTTTAAATCTAGTTCAACCAGGAATAAACACAGTCACCGGAGGTATATTACGTTACGATCCAAATAAGGATCGTGAAGAATTAGCTAAAATGATTACTGTTATGTGTTTGCCTTATTCTTTTTCTTCTAATGCTGCATGGATTCATTATATTAGAAGAGTATTTAATCCTATGTATAAAGGTTGGCCTCGCGCCACAGTTAAGGCCGATATTTATAAATACAAGCATGAATATGAACAAAACTTGCGCTATTTATTTACCCATATAACTAATCGTATGTCTATTACAACTGATATTGGTAGAAGTAATAATGATTGTGATTATCTAACCGTAACCAGTCATTGGATAGACGAAGACTGGACTATGCAAAAATGCATTATTGCATATAGGATAATTAATTCACGGCACACGGGTAGGTTTATTGCTAACACTGTTTCAGATGTATGCAGATATTTTTGTTTTAGTGATAAAATAATGTCAATTTCCATGGATAACGCTTCTAGCAACACTAGTGCAATAGGTATGCTAACTAGAACACTTAATCCTGCTTTTACTAATATTTTCCATATTAGATGTATTTGTCACATTTATCATTTAATTGTTGGTGATGGTATGAGAATATTAAACATAGAAATTGAAAAGGTTAAAATGGCTCTTAATTGGCTTTTTTATTCAAACCGTAGAAGTAGACTTAGAGAATATTTTAAAAGGTGTGACGAATATGGCCTTAGAGAAAGAACGGTTCCTAAACCTTGCCCGACTAGGTGGAACTACATGTACGAAAGTTAGTAGTAGCGTACGAATATAGGAACCCAATTACCGCTACGTATAATTCTCGGGATTGTGGGGAGGAAGATAATGACATGCTAACTACAGTAGATTGGACTAACGTTAAAATTCTTTTAGATTTTTTAGAACATTTTCATGTGGCTACAAATTCTTTATCTGGCCAATATTATCCAACTATTTCTAACTGTTTAGTTTATATTGCCGCACTTGCTAATTTGTTTGTTGATTTTAACGAGGGAGGGTAAATTTATGTAATTGCAATAACTGAAATGAAAAAGAAGTTTAAAAAATATTTTTTCCAATCCCTCCTATATTTGATGTGTCTGCTATGCTAAATCCTACTATGAAATTAGGAGGTCCTCACTTTTGGTATTCTACTATTTATCAAGCTTTAGATCTTTCAGAAGAAGAAATGGCTACACTATCTGATGTGAAAGCATCAATTAATGTGAATGCTCAAACTGTTTATAATGCTTATAAACAGGCGTTAGAGCATGCTAGGCCTAATATTCCAACCCCTACTTCGTCTACATCACAGTCGTCTAAAAGAGCTGCTGGCTTAACAGCTCTTAAATCGTGGACGGAGTTCAGGGGTACTCAAGCGGAAAATTTAGATGAAATTTCCCATCTAAATATCTTCAAGTTTATTTGTCGTAGGGACTAGAGAATGAGAATCCAGACGGCTCTTTCGACCTTTTGGATTGGTAAGACAAGGGAAAAGCATTTTCCTGTTCTTGCAAGGATGGCTCGGGATGTTCTGTCGATTCAAGCGTCAACTGTTGCATCGAAGAGCGCCTTTAGTCAAGCAAGACTACAAATAGGTGATCACAGAGCGTCGATGCGGGACAACTTGGAAAAATCAGTGCTTTTTCGAGATTGGATCCGCGCGGAAAGAAGGAACATTGGGCTAGCTGAATCACAACCAGAAATAGATGAGTGCTTTGAAGAAATGCTAGCAGAACTTGCTCAGGAAACATCTTCACCCGGAAGTGGTGATGAACAAGCTTCATTTCCACCACCGCCAACACAACCACCTCCAAACCTTGAAGGTTTTATGAGATTTGTTAGAAATAATACATAAATTATGATGTAACTTGTACATTGGCATGTCTTCTTTTAGTTTTTTTTCCTTTTAATGGTGGTATTAGTACCATGTTGTGCTCATTCCATTGGGGGAAGGAAGACTAAGAAAGATATGCCATTTTGGTCAATAAATATGCTATTTATCATATCCTTGAATATCTTTTGTCTCAATATTTCTTTATCAATATATACTACTTATATACAATTTATACTAATTACTAACTACAACACAATATACACTACTTATATACAATATATACTACTTACATACAATATATACTACTTATATGCAAAATATACACTACTTATACACAATATATATTAATTACCAAACACAATATATACTATACTAATAACATAGTACACCATATAAAATATATTCTACAATATACTAGTGACTACTATACAAGATATTGGTTTTAAAAATAAAAAAAAAATTCAGAACCGCCGGGGACCGCCGGAACTGCCAGAACCGCCAGAACCGGAACCGTATGGTAGCGGTTCCGGCTCCGGAACCGCCAGAACCACCAGAACCGGAACCGCCAGAACTGAAACCGCAGACCCAAATAGACCCAGAACCGGAACCGGATACAGCCTTAGGTGCGGGGCTCTCCCGGTATGCTGTGCACTCCCCATGGCGTTGGGGATTCGATCACTTGGTAGAAGCTGGAGGGGATGACTCTCATGGCATGTATCCACCAGCGTCCGGTAATGGCATTGTATGTCATTTATTGGTTCATCACGTGGAAGGTGGTTTCCCTCGTGACTCCACCTGCAAGAATGGGCAGTGTCACCTCGCCTGAGGTTCTTTCCACTGCATTATTAAAACCTGTTAGTGTTACGCAGCATGGGATTATTTTATCCTCGAGTCCCATGAGTGCAAGGATTCTTGGATGAATGATACATGCGCCACTTCCATCGTCGACCACGATCCTTTTAACATCAGTATCTACTATGCGTAGAGTAATAACTAAGGCATCATAATGAGGAAAACACAAACCGTCGACATCAGACTTATCAAAGGTGATATTATTTTTGAAGTCATCATACCGTTCGTGAGCGATAGTTCGCTTTAGCTTGTGGGTGGTGGTGAATTTGACGTGATTGATCGCTGAATCATTGCCATCTCCAATGATCATGTTGATGGTGCGTGTTGGTGAGGGCAGCCTTGGTGGGCCATGGTGTGGTTCGTGCCCTCGTGCGAAGTTGAGTTTTCCTTTGTTGCTGAGCAACTCTTTCAAGAACCCTTGGTTCAGCATTCGGACTACCTCCTGACGGAGACCTATGCAGTCCTCTGTTCTGTGCCCCCGTACTTGGTGGAACTCGCACAGGGCGTTTGACTTTTTGGTGGCGGGGTCGGACTTCATCTTTGATGGCCATTGTACCTTTTTGCCCAGCTTCTCTAGTGCGTACACTACCTCTGAAGGAGATACACAAAAGTTATGTGCATATAATGAAGGGGGCATACCTCTGTCGTTCCTTAGTGGAGCGACATATCGTTGAAAGGCGTCTGCATGCCTCGGCGATGGCGGATGCAAGGACATGATGTGTGGTTGGTGTCTTTCCCTATTGAGGCGTGGGATTTGTTCCCGCCTTCCCTAGTTGCGCCGGTCCCTTCGGATTTCCGGGTGCACCGTTGTCAACCTTCGGGTTGGGCTGTTGAGGTCCTCATCATCCCCACGTACCTTGGCGCAATAGGCGTCGTGTATTTCTTCCCAGGTGGTAGGGGATATTTCAGGAGACGACTGAGTAGCTTCATGGTCGCCTTCGAACCATCTCTGCTGAGCCCGTTTTGAAAGGCCGCAACCGCCATGCCTTCAGATACGTTTGGCAGGCTCATTCTGACCCTGTTGAATCTGGCTAGGAACTCCCCGAGTTCTTCTCCTGGGGTCTGACGCACGGCAAAAATGTCGTTGACCCGTACTTCCGCCTTCCTCGCCCCTGCATGGGCGGTAGCGAATTTATCCGCCATCTCTTTAAAGGTTGAGATGCTTTCGGCCAGTAACTGTGAGTACCACGTCAGGGCCCCTCTTGTCAGCGTCTCACCGAACATCTTCATAAGTACGGATGATACCTGTTCTTTCGATAAGTCATTGCCTTTGACGGCTGTGACATAGTGGATCGGGTGGTCATCAGGATCGGTTGTCCCGTCATATGCTTTCAAGTAGGGGGAATTTCGAAGGTTTTTGGGATGGGGTATGGCGTGACTCCTTCTGTGTAGGGTTGTTCGACGAACCTCCCCATGTCTCACTTTAGCAGTAACTTAGGCGCGCCCGGGATCTAATCCACCCTTTCTTGGTGTTCCTTCATCTGGTCGCGGAGCGACCTGTTCTCGTTTTCCATTTCTTTCATCTATTTGAGGATGACTGTGAGTGTTCCTTCGTTAACTTGGATATCGACGGGCACGTTGTTTGTTCTTGTGACCTCGAGCTCATCCTCGGTCGCGATATGATCTGTTGCTGGGGTGCATCTATCATTTTGAGGTGGCTTCTTAGCTAGACTGCTCAGAGTGCTTGTCAGCCACTCTTCTAGTAACTTTTTTTTATCTCCGGGGGTGCTTCCTTAGTGGTAGATGTTGAAGCTTCTCTTTCACGTGGTACCACCAGGTCTTCTGATGAGGAGGGTAAGGCGTCCACGCCTATCAAAGTACTGGGGATTGTGTGTAGGGCATCTCCTTCGGCAACCGCGTTGAGAGTGCCCGTGAGGTCCGTTCTAACCTCCAAGATAGCCTTCATTATTGCATTGTTCTTAGCCATTTTAGGTTGTAGAGAGCGGCTTTTCGAAAGATCTCTAGAAATAAACTACAGCTTTGATTCTCGAAATCCCCACAGATGACGCCAAATTGTTTGGCTAAAAAGTTATTCGAATACTTAAATAGCTTTAAAACAATAAAAAAAATGATATGGGTTAATCGAAATCAAGGGTAATGTGATCTAGAGAATGTTGAATGATTGAGATTAGTGACTATAATGTAAAAATCGAGATATAAGAGCAGTAAGATATATACTAGGCTTTTTGCACAAGAGAGAGATAGAGTTGTATATTTTTTCAGTAATGAAATACACATGAGTCTTTACAAAGGGGAGGTCCCCTTTATATACTAAGGGACCTTCCTCGAAATAATACAAAGAAAGTACAAGAGTTGGTGGCCTCGATATACGAGTGTATGAGCTTGATGTGACGTTGTAACGAGTCACGTCACTCGGTCCGTTTATTGATTGGGGCGGCCTTACTTAAGTCGACCATGATAAGGCCGCTTTCCTTGGTGAGACCGTATGCGGACAGTACATGGACGTGGGGAACCAAATTTGCCTAATACAATAGTGGTAGTATCCCCGCAAAGGAAATGGTGACGGATTTTCCATATAATATCGTCCAACATGGGCATTGTTTGAATGCAAATGACGCTATTCATTGGTTAGGACATGATAAAGGTGGACCGGTTTTGAGTATTGTAATTGTGTTTGATATGGTTGAGGAAAAATTTAGACAGATAGCAACACCATTTAATCAAGAAAAACCTATTAGACATTACCATCGAAAGCTTGCACTACTCAAGGAAAGTACACTTGCCATTTTTGGTTCTTCAGTTTCTTCCACAGGTTATCTGTCATTTCATATTTGGGCTCTAAAAAACTATCGAGGTGTTTCAGAATCTTGGGCTAACCAAGATTCACATTTGAACCCACCTCTCTACTATGTTATGACCTGCAGCCAAAGGGTTTTTGGCTTAATGGTGAAGTGATTATCTATAGAAGGGAAGAAACGCCACCAAAAATGGGATTGTACGATATTCACACCAAACAAGTTAAAGATTTTCCTGTCGATATTGATTGTGATTACTTATTGTACTACTCGTCAATCATCCATTACAAGGAGAGCCTTGTTCCACTTCCCCAGATGAAGAAGAAGAATAAGATGACAAACGATGTCTGTTGTAATCATTGCCCTTTTCAAAATGATCAGTTCAACATCAACTGATCATCATGCTTTAACTACTTTTTTTTGCTAAATGTGATTTCTTTTTTTATTTGTCAAAATTGTATTTCTTTGTTTTTGCTCATGTTTTCATTTCAGTAGAAGTAATTTTTGAGAACCAAATAACTTTTTCTCTAAAAGTATTTTTTGAAAAATATATTTAGTGTTATGAAATAATATAAGAATAAGAGCAATAATACAAGAACAAGAACAATATAGAGAAAAGTAGAGAGAGGAGTATTCTTATTGATACTTTGGGATGGTTTACAATGGAATAGAACCCCTTTATTTATAGGGAGGTGGTGACTTAGCCACCAAGAAGTAAACCCTAGAATCTCTCTAAATATGGACATTCTCCTTAAATAGAATATTTTATAACACTCCCCCTTGAATGTCTAATAATGTGCCTCGTTAAAACCTTAACTAAAACAAAACCCAATGGGAAAAAATTATAGAAAAGGAAAAAGAGTACACATGTTTGAATATGCGCCTATTGGTTGTCTCGTTAAAAATCTTGCAAGGAAAACCGAGTGGGACAAAACCTTGTAAGGAAAAAAGAGTGCAACGCGCATTAACTCTCCCTGAAAAGAGCATCAATTCACATCCTTGAGCATTTGCATTCCAATCTTGTGCACCATCTTCAAAACGATCTTTGGTAGAGATTTGATAAATAAATCAGCCATATTGATTTGAATAAATATTCCGCACCTTGAAATTATCATTCTTGATAGATATGAACATCTTCATATAATGTCGTGGAATGACTCTTCAATATCTCCATAGAGGTATTCTCGATGCCATCATGCTTATAGTTATAGCAAGATATATATGTACACAAGTTGCACTTAGGATGTGGTACTTCAGGACCAAGAATTGTATATGCTTCAAGCAAATTCAATCTTTCATGGATTGACATATAAGTTAAGTCATATAAGCCATATAATAGACTTTAGATGCATATCAAGTTTTCATGTCATGCTAAACAAATAAGATATCGAAAACTGATTACGCATACCATTGACTTTATACTTTCAAGTATTTGAACTACATGTCCAAAACTACATGTCTTTCATATGGAATCAATTCTGCTTGAATTGTCTCTTCCATTTAGCCAATATTTTTGTTTGTATTCGACAAACATAAGATCCTCATCGATATTTAGCGCTATCATAGATGTCGTCGACGAACATTTTATATCGATTCCAGTAAATTTTCATAAAGATATAACATGGAGATCTCTTTATTCACATATTCAGGTACCTGAATCTCTCATGAGATTTTATGAAGTGTTATGTCATGTGATATTCTAGATCACTTGCCTCCCCATTATGATCACTTTGATCATTTGCTCATCTTCTTTATTAAGAAGTTATTTTGAAACCGATTTGTCTATACGCTATAAGAGTATCAAAGACTTTGTCCTTCTGGGACTTAATATGAGCATTTGCGGTGGGAATATAGTTACTTTCTTTGGGTCAGCAAATGCGTATAGCATGCTTTGCAATATGTAGCAATTGAATTATCCTTTTATGAACTTCAGGTTCATATTATGATATTCGAGGATCTATATATACAAATGATAATTCATCCCATGTAATCTTTTCTCAAGTGTTTATCATGTCTCCCCCTCATGTTAGAAAAGCTAACTTGTTTCCTCAACTTTGAGAGTCCATATTTGTGCATTATGGTGTTAATGAAAATATACACCGCACATCAATAATAATAAGATGAAATTATTTGGTTCCTGACCCTGAACCACTTGTGAGGGGAGAATATAATATACTCTCGTATACAACGTATATCAAACTGATATATATAACTTTGTTCTCATAAGAAACAGTTTAGCTATTAAGTGGAGGCACTCAATAATTATCTTGCTAAACCAACTATGATATCTACCAACTTATCAAGATGAACTATCTTGAATAGAAAATCTGGAAATTATGCACGAAGTTATATTACTGAGCAATTTACCTCGCAAGCACCGGCCAGGCTGCGGGTTAATAACAATCGCACAGTAACCATATCATAGATGCATCATATGTGGTATACATGGCAGGTGAATGGGCCCATATTCACCTTTGATATTTCCAGAATTTATGGGATTCAACCCGAACTCTTTAGTTAGTCAATTAATTAATGAGAACAAGTAATACAAGAGAATTCGTAAAGAACTTTCTAGTTCTTTAATATTTACCCATGTGAATTCTCTATTACTACACATCATACTTAAAATGATATGGCTAACCCGAATGCCAACTGAATAAATTATCAATATTGATAAACTTCAAATTTACACCATGACATGTGCAATTATCAATAAACTTCAAGTTTATTATGATATGGATTTTTATATCAATAAACGTCCACTTTATTGTGGTATTCTTGTGTAGTACAAACTGGAGAATAAAGCGGGTAGTTTTTCACATACAGATTATCCCGCTACAAGTTGTAGTAATAGAAGCTATCAAATCTTTCCTTTATTTATAGTCTCAATATAATCAATCGCTTTCGCATATACTTTGGAAACTGAATTTGAGACTTACTACAACACAATACCTTATTGGTAATCAATTGTGTTTCTCCAACATAGTAATAATTGGCTCTTCTAGAGCTCTCAATTAATTTTGTACTACCACAAATTCATAAACATCCATGTGGTGAATATCTCTTTTAAAGAGAAAGTTATACCATTATGGTCATGTCAAAATTATATGCAAGATATGTTTCTTGCATTATTATTGTCCTTTGATAATCACATTGACAAATTATTTTGGCGTACAATAGGTACGTGACCAATGACTATTCATGCCATAACAATGACATTATTTTCATATATCATCTCAAACCTCCTTCTAGGGGTGAGTGTGGTATATTCAATACCAATTTCTGTTGGAAACTACGCTTAACGCTAGAGGGGGGGTGAATAGCGTTTTAATGAACTTTAGCGTTTTCTTGCGGAATTTAAATTTTGCAGGAAGTAATAAGTGCAATAAAAATAATTTACACAAGGATGTATCCTGGTTGGCCACAACAGTGGTTAGTCCAGTCCCCGAGAGACTCTCTCGAGATTTTCTACTAACTCGTCAAGCTTGCGGGTGCTTAACAAACCTTTACAGTTGCTCGGGGAAACAATCCCAAAGACTTCACTTGCTCGGGGAAACAATCCCAAAGACTTCACTTGCTCGGGGATACAATCCCAAAGACTTCACTTGCTCGGGGATACAATCCCAAAGACTTCACTTGCTCGGGGATACAATCCCAAAGACTTCAACAGAGGAAGCACAAGTTCCTCAACACAAGAGAATCAAAATTCTCTTACAAGTATTTGAAATACTTAGACACTCACTTTAGCAAATACTCTCTTAATAGAGTGGATAATGAGCAAATAAAATAAGCTCAAGAACACAACAATAAATTCAAGACCTTGGCTTTCAAAAGATGATAGAAATATGATCAATATAAATTGATATTGGAAATATGAAAGCTTATGAATGTATGTAAGATGTTGTGTCTGAAATGAGAGAGTTTTAGGTGTATTTATAGCCCCAAAAGCTCTCCCAACCGTTGCTTAAAAATTAAATGCAGATTCTGAAAATCTGTCACATATTCGAATATTGAAACCCATATTCGAATATTTGGGCAACAGCTATCTTCATATTTGAATATGTAAAATCCATATTCGAATATGGAGGCAACGGTCACCAAAATATTCGAATATCAAAATCCCATATTCGAATATTGACCCTGGCGGAAATGGTATATTTTTAAAACAATTAACTTATTAAAATAAGTTGTAAAATGTTTTTTTTTAAAGCTTTGTTTAAGTATTGTAAATATCTTAAACATGAAAAACAATTGTAATAACCATTCCGCATTACTAAAAACATTTAAACTCATTTTGATTTAAATGTATTGAAAATATTTATTATATGACACTTAAAAACAAATATGTTTTAAATGCCATAAAAATATTTATGATATGCAATAAAATATTTATGCATATATTGTAGTACCAAATATGACAAGCATAAATTGTAAGACAATTTATGATATGCATAAAATCATTTAAGATATGCATATATTGTAAAATCATTTGTGATATGCATATATTGTAAAATTATTTATGATATGCATATATTGTAAAATCATTTGTGATATGCATATATTGTAAAATTATTTTATGAGAGAAGCCAAGACTCAAACTTAAAGTTGGATCAAGATCACAATAAAGACAAAATAAATAAGACTCAACAAAAGGTCTTCATTTATTTTCATTGCTTCTCTTGATCTTGTCTTGAGCTTCTTGGACTCCAATTCTTGTCCGCTCAAATAGTGTCGCATATCCTTTTCTTCCTCAATGCGCATTGTAAATTCGCATACCTTCCTTCTCGTATGCTTTTGCATATCTACAAAATAAATACACTTTAGTTAAATGTAAATCAAAGTGAATTTCAATAATAACTCACATATATTTAGGCATATATTATTTTCCATCTAAATTGGTTTGTCAATTATCAAAACATATAAATGTGAACATACATATATGTTCCAACAATTTCCCCCTTTTTTATAATGGCAAACTTATATGGGAATATGCATATAACCTTATAAAAGCTATGCCAAATATAAGACAAGTTATTATTGAGTTCCCCCTCAATTTATGCAATATGTGTTTAAAAAATAAAATTGCATATAGAAGGTATATAATCAAATAAGTATGCATATATTCTTATCTTTCCCAAAACATAGAAAAAATAAATATACCTTTTATCTTCTAATGTATGAACAAGATAAATATGCATATACCCTTAATCTTCCCCCTTTTGACATTAACAAAAAGACAATCTCATTAATGAAGAAGGAAAATTACAATAAGAGTAATTGGAAAGTTATATTTCCACTAAACATAATTCAAATAATGAAAATACATTTAAAATATTAAAGATACAAATCAAGAGCTTCCATCGTCGTTGAGATCATCTTCATCAGTAGAAGTACTTGCGGAGTAGACGTGAGAATACGGATATTGGACATGGTCAAAATATCCATGGATTTCATCACTAAGTCTAGACACATTCCTATCAATTCGATTTACCGAAGTTGATAGAGAAGCAAGATGGTCCAAGATAGCTTGAGACACATCCGGTTGAATACGAGAACGACGAGCTTGATTTGGAGGAGGAGGATTTTGAATTTGATCATGAGGTTGGTCAAAGCCATGAAAAGAGGTCTCTTGAATCTCCCAATATTTGGTACGAGTTTTAGTGATGCCAATATTGGTGTTAACTTGAGACGCTTCAAGAATATGCATTATAAGTAATGCATAAGGAAGAGGTTTGTCATCACCTCTTGAATCAAACATGTGTGTAAGAATGAATTTACACCAATTTATGCGAGCTTTAGAAATGATAGCATGCATAATTTTAGCATCTTCACGGCTAATGGAAGTATGATTACTCTTTCTCGGTTTAAGAATCCGAGTGACAACATAGAGAATTAAGCGAAATTCCGGAAAAATTCCTCTAATGGGAGCTCTACCTGGCCCTTGATTGAAATCAAAATGACCAATTCCAATAAGATTAAGAAGGACATTTTCATCATAAAGAACTCCTTCGATACCGGTATATTGATCGATATCGTCTCCATCACGAGGAAGATTTGTGATGGCTTGAATGTTTTCTTCACTAAGAAGAATAGAAATACCATTGACATTTGTAAAAATAACTCCATTTTCATCTTTCTTAAGATTCGAGTAAAAAGCTTGAATCAAAAGAGGATGAACAAAGTCATACTTCAAATAGACAAAGTCAAGAATAGAACTTTCAAGAAGTATATTGGAATAAGAACAATCCGCAAGATATCTAGCGGTTGTGAATCGAGGAGGAAGAATGACCCGATTCTCAAATTTTTGGACAAATCTTTGACGTTCGTTTTCATATTCGAACCAAAGAACCGAACTATTATCATAGTTGAAGATTGATGGAGGGATAGAAGAAGAGGCAATGTTCTTTCCGGCACGAGAGCGCTTAGAACTTCTATGAGCCATATGAAACTTGAAAGCAAGACTTTTGAGAGCAAGAATTATTTTGAGAATCTAGCTTGAAGACTTTTGAAGAAAGAATTCTTGAAGATGAAGGATTTTGGTGTGAAATGAAGAGCACACACTATTCCTATTTATAGAGTTCAAGAAAATATGACATTGAATGCAAAAACTCAGATTTTTGGAGTGTATGAAATGGCTAGAGAACGGTCACATTTTTGAAATTTGACCGTATATATTCGAATATTTCATATGATATTCGAACATATGGGAGCCATATTCGAATATCATATGTGATATTCGAATATCTGGAGGAAGATATACTCGAATACTTTTCTGATTATTCGAATATCTGGAAAAATAGCTTGATTTTCTGAATAATCAAGTTA
Organism: Nicotiana benthamiana; assembly: GCA_034376525.1. NCBI lineage: Eukaryota > Viridiplantae > Streptophyta > Magnoliopsida > Solanales > Solanaceae > Nicotiana > Nicotiana benthamiana. Next base: position 15,473,068 of record CM067323.1, on the reverse strand, counting down.
TTCGAATAACTTCTAGTTAGACGATTAACTTCGACGACTTTGAAAAATCGTTTTTAACAGAAAATATTGGAAAATAATGTTTATCTTATGAAACTTATTTGAAAACATAAGAATAAGCCATATATTTGATAACATTTATTTTTATGAAAATAATTTATCAAAAATGCATATGCTATTTCCAAAAACAAAAATTCATACTCCAAAGTAAATATTGGCTTGAATTTAAAAGAAATACTTCCTGTTGGTTCCCCCTGTCTCATAGAGCGATACCTGCAAAAGTGAATACGCGTCTCCGACGCTCAAGCAAATGTTCAAAATATAAATGCAACCTAAAATGTATGCATTTAGATCAGCGTTTAACCGCATTAGGAAGTGACTCCTTTGAACATGGTTTATATTTAGCATTTCAACAAACATTATATTAGTATTGCTAGCAATAAGGTAAGGTGAGGAACGATCATACCTTTGAAATTCTTGGTATTGCTTTCCTTACCTTTCACATTTCTGTCAAGATGGTCGTGTGAATTCATTGTGGTGGCCATTGCTTTGGTATTGCTTATTTCGAAGAGATTTAGCAACTCATTGCAATATTGAGTTTAACAAATGAAAATTCCATCTTTCATTTGTTTTATTTGAACTCGTCCATCATGATATTTCAAACTTTTGCTAGTCATGAGTTTTAGAAACTTCTTGCATAGAACTTTGTTAGTTGCTCCAAGCATAATATCACCAATAAGAATTATTAGACAAAAAAGTATCATCAATAAAGATTATGCAAAAAAAAATTCCCCTTCACTAGAACCATGTCACTTCCTCTTTTTCGACATTTTCAACATAGGATGGGAAGGACAACGAGGAATATGCAGCTAGAAATTTATCAAAACATACCAACAAGAGCATAAGTCTACCCATTGTTATGAAACAATGATAAATCCATTTGTTTGAACACATAACAAATGTATCAAATGTTATTTTATTAACAGTGATAGTCATTGTTGTTTAACAACATTTCAGCATATGAATCAACAGTCGATTACTTAGTAACGTTCAAAAACTTTTTCAGATTTTAAGCAAAAACATCGATTATAGCAAATCAATAATCGATTACCTCAATAACTTTCTAAAAATCATTTCCGGATTTTGAGCAAAGCATCGATTATAGAAAATCAATAATCGATTACTTTGAGGTATTTGAAAATCATTTGACAACGGTCAGCTTCAACAATCGATTGTCCCTTGCAACAATCGATTACTTGTCATTTTCTAAAAAAACTCAAATCACACTGTTTCAAGCCAAAGTTTTTGCGACTAAGTATAAACTTTGACAATCGATTGTTTTACATAGACAATCGATTGTTAAACCCAGTTAACTCATCATAATCGATTACCATTAGTTAATAATCGATTACTTAAGTAATTTTAAAATCACTGGGAGACATCAACTCAACATAATCGATTACCATTTGTTCATAATCGATTATTCTGAGTATTGGAAAACTTTACCTCATCAATAATCGATTGTCATTAGTTCACAATCGATTATCTTGCAGATTTGAAAAACCTGATGTTAACTGTCTTACTCACAATCGATTATCATTAGTTCATAATCGATTGTCATGCAGTCTTGGCTTATAAACAATCGATTATCATAAGTACATAATCGATTATTCTTAGCCCAGATTTCTGAGGTATGTTTAGAAAACATTTTGTCTAATGTAAATATGCATGATTTAAAATCATTTGATACTGAATTAAATATGCATGATTTTGGAAAATAGTTTTATGAAAGAAGTCATGATACCATATTAGTAGTTAACACGGATATCTCAATTGTTAACACAAGTCAACTATATATCGGTTGTTGGCACATATAAATAATTCGGTTTTTATCAAAAAGGATAACTAACCGAAATTTCCCTTTGAATACAATGAGGTGTCATGCTTGATTTTGCATTTACTACAATATTGTATCCTTCAAGCACACCTGCAAAAGAATTTAAACAAGGGTTTTTGGTACCCAAACACTTTTGGGTCCTTGATGGTTAGGCAAATAATGATTATAACCAAATGATAAATCCCTATGTTTCGCAAAGCATACAGGTGCTATGTGACCTACCCGGTTGCAGTAGTGACACACCACATTCGGGTTGTGCCTATACCTAGGTTGCGCCAAATACGTTCTAGGTGATCTAAATTCATCATTCCTAGGGGCGTTGAAATTCCTAGAGTTATTTCTAGGCGGTCTAGAGTTATTAATTCTAGACTTATTATACAACCTAGTATCGTTTCTAGGTGGTCTAGTCTCATTCCTAGAAAGTTGCCAAAGATTATTATTTCTAGGCTCATTTGTATAATTCCTAGAATCGTTTCTAGGAGGCCTAACATTATGATTTCTAGCATGGTCTTTATTCTTTTTACGCCTTCTATTTTTCTTAAGCTTTTTCTTCTTAATCTCTTCAATGGCTTTAGGAGCATCTACACTATGTTTTTCTAGTTTGTTCCTAAGTTCTATGTTTCCTAGTTTCAAAGAATCACAAGATAAACAAGTAGAACTTTTATCAATTGAAGAAGATTCATTCATCGCTTTAATCTTATTTCTAAGATCAAAATTGTCATTTTTCAAAAAATTGTTTTCTTTTTCTAAAACATCAATTTTATTATTAAGAGCACCATTTTCATTAGTCAATTTTTCAAAATCTATTTCTTTCAAAGAAGAGGATTTTTCAAAATCTTTTTCTTGTAAAGAAAGTGTTTTTTGAAAATCTGTTTCTTGCAAAGAAAGTGTTTTCTTCAAATCTTTTATCAATTTGGAAGCATCAACAAATTCACCATACAATTCATCATATGCACTTTGTAATTCTTCAAAAGAGTGAGAGTTAGATGTACTTACCTCTTCTCCTTCGTCGGCCATGAGGCATTTGGCAGTTGGTTCATCACATGAACTGTCTGCTCCTTGAGGCGCATCTTCATAAGTGTCCTCAAGCTTATCCCACATCTCTTTAGCAGTTTTGTAGTGGGAGACTTTCCGATAGTCCTCATGTTTCAAAGAACTATACAACATATTGATAGCAATGGTATTATATTCACTTACCATAGCTTTTCCAATTTGTTTTGTCATTTGCTCACCATACTTGATGATTTGCCATAGATGAAGGTTGTTTGATTTGATGAAGATTGTCATCCGATCTTTCCAATATGTATAGTCTATTCCGTCAAATAGTGGAGGATAATGTGGAGAGTGTCCTTCACCTATTCCTGCAAAAATACTACTAGTAGAAGCCATAGAACGATCCTCTCAAACTGTTAAGTCTTTGAAGAGAGTTAGGCTCTGATACCAATTGTTGGAAACTACGCTTAACGCTAGAGGGGGGGTGAATAGCGTTTTAATGAACTTTAGCGTTTTCTTGCGGAATTTAAATTTTGCAGGAAGTAATAAGTGCAATAAAAATAATTTACACAAGGATGTATCCTGGTTGGCCACAACAGTGGTTAGTCCAGTCCCCGAGAGACTCTCTCGAGATTTTCTACTAACTCGTCAAGCTTGCGGGTGCTTAACAAACCTTTACAGTTGCTCGGGGAAACAATCCCAAAGACTTCACTTGCTCGGGGAAACAATCCCAAAGACTTCACTTGCTCGGGGATACAATCCCAAAGACTTCACTTGCTCGGGGATACAATCCCAAAGACTTCACTTGCTCGGGGATACAATCCCAAAGACTTCAACAGAGGAAGCACAAGTTCCTCAACACAAGAGAATCAAAATTCTCTTACAAGTATTTGAAATACTTAGACACTCACTTTAGCAAATACTCTCTTAATAGAGTGGATAATGAGTAAATAAAATAAGCTCAAGAACACAACAATAAATTCAAGACCTTGGCTTTCAAAAGATGATAGAAATATGATCAATATAAATTGATATTGGAAATATGAAAGCTTATGAATGTATGTAAGATGTTGTGTCTGAAATGAGAGAGTTTTAGGTGTATTTATAGCCCCAAAAGCTCTCCCAACCGTTGCTTAAAAATTAAATGCAGATTCTGAAAATCTGTCACATATTCGAATATTGAAACCCATATTCGAATATTTGGGCAACGGCTATCTTCATATTTGAATATGTAAAATCCATATTCGAATATGGAGGCAACGGTCACCAAAATATTCGAATATCAAAATCCCATATTCGAATATTGACCCTGGCAGAAATGGTATATTTTTAAAACAATTAACTTATTAAAAATAAGTTGTAAAATGTTTTTTTTTAAAGCTTTGTTTAAGTATTGTAAATATCTTAAACATGAAAAACAATTGTAATGACCATTCCGCATTACTAAAAACATTTAAACTCATTTTGATTTAAATGTATTGAAAATATTTATTATATGACACTTAAAAACAAATATGTTTTAAATGCCATAAAAATATTTATGATATGCAATAAAATATTTATGCATATATTGTAGTACCAAATATGACAAGCATAAATTGTAAGACAATTTATGATATGCATAAAATCATTTAAGATATGCATATATTGTAAAATCATTTGTGATATGCATATATTGTAAAATCATTTATGATATGCATATATTGTAAAATCATTTGTGATATGCATATATTGTAAAATTATTTTATGAGAGAAGCCAAGACTCAAACTTAAAGTTGGATCAAGATCACAATAAAGACAAAATAAATAAGACTCAACAAAAGGTCTTCATTTATTTTCATTGCTTCTCTTGATCTTGTCTTGAGCTTCTTGGACTCCAATTCTTGTCCGCTCAAATAGTGTCGCATATCCTTTTCTTCCTCAATGCGCATTGTAAATTCGCATACCTTCCTTCTCGTATGCTTTTGCATATCTACAAAATAAATACACTTTAGTTAAATGTAAATCAAAGTGAATTTCAATAATAACTCACATATATTTAGGCATATATTATTTTCCATCTAAATTGGTTTGTCAATTATCAAAACATATAAATGTGAACATACATATATGTTCCAACAATTTCATGTTCATATTCCTCCAATAATGAATATGTATTCGTGAATCAGATGTTGTCACATTCACTGCGGGGATATGTGATTTTGTTATCCTTTTCAAATCTGTAAATGCGTCTGGCATTCGATTTGCTACTCTTTGCAAATGGATAATATTTTGCACCTCTTTTTCACAAATAGAGGTATGTGGATCAAGATGAGATAATGATGCATTTTTCCACAAAATTTCCCGTTTGGTTTCACCAACTTCTCCCCCTAATTTTGGAAAAAGTGTCTCATCGAATTGACAGTCTGCAAATCGTGCAGTGAACAAATTCCCTGTCAATGTTTCGAGGTAGCGAATAATGGAGGGCGATTCAAACTCAACATATATTCCTAACCTTCTTTGCAGACCCATTTTGGTGCAATATGGCGGTGCTACAGGCACATATACTGTACATCCAAAAATTCTTAAGTGGGATATATTAGGTTCATGACCCAAAACTCATTGCAACGGGGAATATTTGTGATAATTCGTCGTTCTGAGACGAACTAGCATTGTTGCATGCAAAATGGCGTGACCCCAAACCGAAGTGGGCAGCCTCGTTTTCATGAGTAAATGAGGAATTCAAGATTATTCTCATCTATTGTCTCAATATGGTATCCATTTTGATATCTTTAAAACTCAACAAGTTCCTTTTAGACTTGGAGGAGAACATTGCATTCTCTAAAATGTTGTTCCTTTAGGCAGAGTTATAGTTGCTCTTCCGGAGCCTTTAATCAATTTACTACTACCAGGAATTGTAGTAACATTTGCCTTACACATACTTAAATGAGAGTAATATTTCTTCTCTTTGAATATCGTATGTGTGGTACATGAATCAATTAATCAAAAGAGATATATGAACATGAGAATAAACAAATTTAATCCGTTGCTTCATAATTAAATAATATTTTCAAAATCTGCTGAGGTTAGTCGATTAACTTAGTTAATAGTCGACTAACTTGGGAAGCAGTCATTAGGTTAGTCGACTAACTAAATCAGATAGTCGACTATCTTGCCTTGCGGAAAAGTCCAGTTTTAATGCGAAATATTAGTTAGTCGACTAACTAGGTTGATAGTCGACTAACTTAGTAAACAGTCATCAGGTTAGTCGACTATCTAAATCAGATAGTCGACTAACTTAGCTTGCGGAAAAATCCAGTTTTAATGCGAAATATTAGATAATCGACTAACTGTTAGATTAGTCGATTAACTCTACTGGAAAATAAATATATCTTTGAAATTTAAGCATATTGAAACATTATAAAGAACTAATACTAACATTATATCATAAGCTAACTAATACGAGCTGATACTAATGACTATTAGTTTATTCACTAACTAATACAAATATGTAAAATAAAATCAAACAATTCCATCTTCCTTCATCACAGATCCATCACCAATTAAGTGGTCTATTTTCCCCTCAGGGTGCTCAAAGAAGTCTGCCACATCCAAGTGGGTGATGTCAAAATTGTCGTCAGAGACAAAATTGGTTTCAGGGCCTTTACTCTTTAGAGATGCTTGATAAAGCTCAACCAAATGTCTTGGTACACGGCAAATTTTCGCCCAGTGCCCTTTTCCACCGCAGCGATAACATATAGTTTATGAACTATTTGCTTTTGGATTCTCATCATATCGTGCTTGTGGCAGAGTGACCAACTTCAGGTTGTCATATCTCTCCTTTAAGCCATTCCACAAGATAGGTGGATCTTTGACTATGATATATTCAATTTTCAAACCTTCATCAAGGTGATGGCGCAAGAAAATCAAAGCCTTAGCACAGTTTCAAACCTTCATCAAGGTGATGGCGCAAGAAAATCAAGGCCTTAGCACAGTTTCAAACCTTCATCAAGGTGGTGGCGCAAGAAAATCAAGACATTAGCATAGTCTTGGGTGGATGCATTATTTCTGTCTTTAGTGGCGTCTCCAGGACCCATTGCATCCAAATGGATTTCAGCATCCAACACCTATGTCATATAGTTCTTGCCCGAAATTTCAAGGGCAACGAACTTTCTTTTCATAATGTCAGACATAAGACAAAATTACATCAAGAGCGTGTTCATACTTACGGGCTTTATTACAATTATCACATTCACTTCAGGGAATGGATCGTAATCATCTGTATGTGCTATATATAATCTCATGTCAAATATTACTTTCATAAAGTGAAAGATTATTTTGAGAATCTTTATTATTCTCATTATCACAATGATGACGATTATAATTCCGTCTATTGCCACGTCCACATCCATTGATACCTTCACGGTAATAATTTTGTCTTCTTTCAGACTTATCACATACTGCTATCACATTCTCTAAAGGGAATGAGAATGAAGCAAATTCAATGGGACGGATTTTCAATTCTTTGCCCACAATCATACATGAATTTAATCATGGCAAGACATAGAACTTTTACCACTTCACGTGGTTATAATTCCTTACAAACTCCGTTAGAGTTATAATCAAACTTTGTTGTCTATGTTTGTATATGAAATCAAATCGTAGAATTTCAAGAATTTGAAAGGGAAAAGTAAATTACTTACCTTTAAGGTATACCAATCAATGTTGTGATATCAAATATACCTCTTGAGTTTCCATCCCGTTGCATTATTTTATGATGATACCATCTCTGCTGTTTTTCCGTATAAAAATTCTCATATGGAGCAGTAGCAATCGTTATTACACTATTTTGCTTGGAAATTCACCTTCAAAAAGAAAACAAAAGTAAACAACAAGAAAGAAAAAAAATTGAAGAATTTCAGAAACCAAATATCACAAATCTCGTTTTACTCAAATAGAAAAATCCAAACGACGGAACACGAATTAGAGTGGATGAATCTGATTGCAACTCGAGATTCCGAGAGCGATAATTGCTGAATATTAAATTCAATTGGTTAGAGACTCGTGCTGATAACGTGTTATGAAATAATATAAGAACAAGAACAATAATACAAGAACAAGAACAATATAGAGAAAAGTAGAGAGAGGAGTATTCTTACTGATACTTTGGGATGGTTTACAATGGAATAGAACCCCTTTATTTATAGGGAGGTGGTGACTTAGCCACCAAGAAGTAAACCCTAGAATCTCTCTAAATATGGACATTCACCTTAAATAGAATATTTTATAATATTTAGAAATACTTTTGAAAAGTTTGATAAAAAATTAATTGTTGATCAAAAGTAATTTTTAAATTAATTAGCCAAATACAACATGTTTTTTAACAAAAGTACTCTTTTAAAAAAATTTTAAAATAAACTAATTTTAATAACTTGTCAAAAACATGCTATTAATCTCGATTTATAATTACGACGTACTACTTTATTTCATTGTTACACCTTTGGTCATGGTTTCTATGACATCATTTCAAGCACTTCGTTAGTGGCAAGGAAACAAGGCCATATTTATTTAGGTGTGTGAATTAGTTAAAGATCATATTTTAGGTAACCGCTTATGTAATAAAATATGTAACTGCTTATATATTTGTCATAAGTATTTACAGAAGATCTGTAATACATGCTCGATTGAGCGGAATTTGATCTCCGATAAATAAAGAACACAAGAAGGAAAACAACGAAAAATCAAATCCAATTTTTAGGGAAGAAAAAAGGAAAAAGAAGCGCGGATAAATGATGAAAAATAAAAAAAGAAAAAGGTACCAAGAATACCAAAAGTTGGTCAAATAGTCATATGAATGAGCTGCCACATAGCAGCGAGATAGAGATGCTATCATCAACCATTTCTTCCCTAAATTTGCCACCAAGAATCCAACTTTCATCCTCAAACCCTCCATTTTTTCCTCAAAGACACAATCTTGCACCTTTCCACAATATGACATCTTCTCCATTTTCTTGTGGGTTAATTAACTTGAGGGTAAATTCACCAACTGCAATTGGCAGTAAAAGTGATTCTGTAAATAGCGGGTTTTATACACTGATGGAATACATGGGCAAAGAAGGAGCGGCTGATGACTTGGTGTTGTTGTTTGGTCACTTAGAATATGCCTCCAAGAAAATTGCAGCACTTGTTGCTTCCCCTTTCAATTCCAGCCTCAGCAAGAATATTGTTGCCACTGAGACTTCTTCTTCTGATAGAGATAAGCCTAAGCCTCTTGATTTAGTCTCGGTATGCCTATGCTCTGTCAGCTTTTCTTCATTTCCTTTATTTTATTATCAGCATATTTTGTTTTCATGTGCAATGGGATTTTTTGTGTGTGTCATGTTAATGCAATGGTCTAGTTTTAGAGTACCTGATTTTGCCTTAAAACATAAGCTATTTAGTATTGGAATGAAATGGACTCCATAGAGTGGAATGGATAGAGTATTTCATATAGCTTGACTCTGACTAGTTTGAGATTGAGGAATAGTTGATTGGTTAAGGTTATTTCACTTATTTGCAATAGGTTGTATCATATATGCAATTCACATTTTCCCGATTTTCTTTTTTGAGTTTTGTTCTCTGTTTGTGCAATCTTCTTTTAATGAATTAGGAAGTAGACATTCTAATGCACTAAGAGCTGCAAAATTTCTGTTTTAGCTGTCAATGCCACGTATTTTCCCTTCCTAACCTTTTCAATTTTTGCACGACCGTTCTCAATTCACAATTTCGTTTGAGACCTCTGATCGATGTGTATTCTCTGGTGTTTCATATATTATGCAATCAGGAAACATCTCATGTTCTAAAGCCTTTTTTCTGTGTGTTTGTTCAGAATGAGATTATATTGTCGTCTCTTAGAAATTCGGGAAAAGTTGCTGTAATGGCCTCAGAAGAAGACGAGGGTCCTGTGTGGATAACTGATGGTGGACCCTTTGTGGTTGTCATGGATCCTTTAGATGGTTCCCGAAATATTGATGCCTCAATACCCACAGGGACGATATTTGGGATTTACAAACGCCTCGTGGAAATTGACCATCTGCCAGTGGAGGAAAAGGCCTCGCTGAACTGCCTTCAGAGTGGAGCAAAGCTTATTGCTGCAGCTTATGTTCTCTATTCATCAGCCACAATACTCTGCGCCAGTTTTGGTTCTGGAACGCATGCATTCACATTAGATCATACAACCGGAGATTTCCTCTTGACACATCCTAACATCAGCATTCCACCTCGAGGTATTGCTTTTTCTTTATTTCCTTCCTCCATATCCATTTTATATTACATATTCTGAACTGATAATTATGTTGTTACCATTTTATGGCAGGGCAAATTTATTCAGTTAATGATGCTCGATATTTTGACTGGCCTGAAGGTTTAAGACAGTATATTGACACCATAAGACAAGGGAAGGGAAAACATCCTAAGAAGTACTCAGCCAGATATATATGTTCTCTAGTGGCAGATTTTCATCGGACTCTTTTATATGGGGGAGTGGCAATGAATCCAAGGGACCACCTTCGTCTTGTTTATGAAGCAAATCCCCTGAGTTTCTTAGCAGAAAAGGCTGGGGGTAGAGGTTCAGATGGTAAAAACAGAATTTTATCTATTCAGCCTGTCAAGCTACACCAAAGACTTCCTCTATTTTTGGGTAGTTCAGATGATATAGAAGAATTACAGAGTTATGGAGATGTTCAGCAGAAAGTCAACCCTGGTTACGACGTGTAATACCTTGGTCATCTTTCAAGCATTTCGGACTTTGTTCTTGTTCAGCTCATCTCTCTTTCACGTTTAAATTTTTGCCTGAGGTAGTTCTTAGCTAGCAGATATGCTCTTCACTGGAATAAACATGTGATTTCTTTACTTAGTCTTGAATATTTTCACATGTTGAACTTCATGTATCTTTAAAGCACCTTAAACTTTTAAAGAAATTTACTGTAAATTTTGATTGGGTTTATGTTCGTGGACTGCATTTGGAAGTGTATCATATGCTAAACAAGGAACTTTGAGTTTAGTGTCACGGCTAACAGTTACTCGTCAGGTAGGTATTAGTGCATTCTCCAGATCCTTTCTCCATTGCCATGATTAAGAGCTTCTTTCTTGTATATCCTTTTAGCTTCTTGCTTTCTTTATCTTTTTTGCATCTCAATGGGAAAACATGGGATTATGAAATGTGACTGGTTGACCAACTTCTCTCAATCTGTTTCCGTAACAGATCATGATCTAAGTTGGACTCAATGTTGGTGGTGATTGTTTTTCTTTTAAAGCTAGCATTGCTCTATATCTTTCTTCCACTCTTTGTTTCATATGAGAAGCTTCTTAGCAATCATCTAGAGGCAGTCCTACCTTTGCTTTATTTATCTCCTTTGTTCTACCAAATTATTTGGCATTTGGCATATCTCTGTTCATACTAGCTTATATAGAACTTCCTTTAACAACATGATGCTGTTGTGAATTCTGGTTTTTTTCAGTTATTCGGAATGTATAAAGTTTGGTTGTACTCCCTACCCTGCTATGTTACTTGTATTGCTTATCCATTAGTTCTATTGAACTCATTACGTCATCAGATTGTCGCACCATGTGCTATGCTTAAAATTTTGTCTCCTATTTTGTAGTGGGAATTAAGGGTTTCATGAATGGTTTTTGTATTTGTCATCTGCTGTTGCTGAAATTTTCACGTTAAATTAACCTTCAATCTTTTGTCATTCTCCTCTTATGTTGTTATGCCGAATTTTATTCACAACGGCTACCTTCTGATCACTGAAGCAACCATCTCACTTTAGAAATCAGGTAACCTATTGTTTTAAGACAATAATTTTGCATTTCATCCTTGGCCAATATCCAGTTACGCTTTATGATGGAACTTTAATGAGCTGAGTAAGTCTCATCCATAGGCTGGAGAACAAGAATATCAGGCCGGTCAGCGGGTTTGAGACTAATAGTACAGTATCCGAAGTGATAGTGACACCGTGCATATTTGAGGCAGGATCAAAAGACGAAGAAACTGATGAAATACATCTGCAACGGCGCCCTTTTGTGTATCTTTTGGTCCTTATGGCAAGGAAGGAATCGAGCTGCTTTGAAAACAAGTCTTGAGCAGTGTATGCTTTAAAAAGTAGGATCCTGCAAATGTTATGTTCTTGGTGTAATATGCAGTTCCTTTTGGATGTAGATTTTTTTTTTTTTGGTTGGACTTCTTGGACTCCCTGCTCATTTGAGGTGACAGAAATCTTTTTGCTGTACATATTGGCACCTTCTTGGTGCAACTAATGCAAAGTCAAATTACTTTTCCAAATTAAATAATGAAAGCCCCCGTAGACAATAGGTTTTGTGATTCGTTTATTCTGGCTTCCCCATGTATTCTATAACGACCCGACCGGTCCTTTTGAGCACCAGCGCTCCGCTCGGCAGTCGGAGGCCGTGAACATCTTCATTTTGGGTATTGTGACTTGTTCGCATGGTCGGAATTTAAATTCAGGGAGATCAGAGTTAAATTTAAATGAAAATTCTCATTTGAAAGCTTAAAGTTGAAGAGTGAACTAGGATTAAAATTTTGAGTAAACGACCTCGGAATCAGGATCTGAAGGTTCCAGCTGGCTCGTATGATGATTTCGGAATTGGGTGTATACCTGGTGCAGGTTTTGTATAACCCGGGGGCGTTTTGGCACCTATTGTAGAAGTTAGCATTTTAGAAGTAATTTTTTAAGTTTGGCTTGAAGTGCATTTCAGCGTTATCGATGTACGTTTGGAATTCTGAGACTGGGAATAGCTCTGTATGGTGATTCTGGAGTTGGGAGCGCGATCGGAAGTGAAGAGGTCCGTAGGTCATTTTGAAGCCATTTGGCTAAAGATAGAAATTTGAAGATTTTTGAGAAGTTTGACCGGAAGTGAACTTTTTGATATTGGGGTCGGAATCCGATTCCGAAAGTTGGAATAGGTCCGTAATGTCGAATATGACTTGCATGCAAAATGTGAGGTCAATCGGACGTGGTTTGATAGGTTTAAACATCGGAAGTAGAAGTTGGAAAGTTCAAAATTCATAAAGTTTGGATTGAAGGTCGTTCAATAATTTTGTGGTTTGATGTGATTTGAGGCCTCGAGCAGGTCCGTAATGTGTTTGGGGACTGGTTGGTATGATTGGTTAGGGTCCCGGGGGCCTCGGGTGAATTCCGGGTGGCTAGCGGATCGAATTCGAGTTTGAAGAAGGGCTAGGCTGCTGGTATCTGCCTATCTTGTATTTCCGCTTCTGCAGAAATGGGACCGCAAAAGCGGCCCTCGCAGAGGCGATAATTGGACCGCAGAAGCGGTTTTCGCCATCATTGAAGAGGACCGCAGATGCGGTCGAGTAGCCGCATAAGCGGAAGGGGCAACCTAGGAAGGTTACCGCAGAAGCGGATTTTTGTCCGCATAAGCGGGACTGCAGAAACGGTCCCTGGACCGCAAAAGCGGAAAGAACTATGGGCAGATTGTTGTTTTCAAAATCGTATTTTGGCTCATTTCTCTCATATTTTCATCACTTGGGCGATTTTTGGGGAGCTTCAAGAGAGGGTTTTCACCTTCAACACTAACGTGTGTTTTTCCCACCCGTTATGAGCTAAATACATTGATTATGTATGGGTTAGGGCATGAAAATTAGTGTAAAAATTGGGGTTTTGGTTGGAAACCTAGAAAATTATAATCTTGGATTTTAGCCACGATTGCGAGTATGGAATTAGGAGAAAATCATATATTTGAGTTCCTAAGGTCATGGGTAACCTTTATCTTCGAGAAATTTCGGATTCTCGGGCACGTGGGCCCGAGGGCATTTTGGTGATTTCACAAAACGGAGTTGGGAAATTGTATAATTTGAATTGTTAGCAAGTATTGGAGTATATTCTCATTTGTTTGCCGTTATTTGGCTAGTTTTGGAGCTTTGTGCGCTAGTTCGAGCTTTTGGAAAGATGCAAAGCGTCGGTTACGAGTCTTCGGAGCGAGGTGACTCTCCTTTCTAGTCCTGTGAGGGGGAATTACCCCATAGGTGAGTTAAATTGAATGTGCTCCTATTTGTGGGGGCTACGTACGCACGAGGTGACGAGAGTCCGTGCGTAGCTACTATTATGCTATTGTCCGGGTAGTCTAGGACCCAAAAGCATGTTATACTTAGATCATTTGTAAATCATTGATGGCTTGAAATGCTTTAATCATATTAAATTAATAAGCGGATTTCTAAAAAGACTAAAGTTATGTTTTCCTCAAATTATTATAAGGAATGGACCTTACTTGGATATTTGCTCCACGCTGATGTTTGACTGATTATCTCTTTGCGCGTGTTTATATCATTGTTGGAATGGGCCAATCGCCTCGGTGAAATGGATGCATCTATGGTACGGCCGCTCGACCCCCGGCAGTGCACACTTTACATTTCTGTTGGAGCGGGCCGTCAACCTCGACATGATTTGCGCATGATTGTGCTGTTGTCTTGAAATCTTTTGAGTTGTTTTTACGTCACATTATGGCTCGAGATCATTTTATTAATAATAATAAGAAATCTAAAGAAATTTTCTATGAAAGAATTATATGACTACTTGTTTTTCCTATATGTGGATTAGAATCATGCTTATAAAATAATTCCCTGCTTGAATATATTGATTATGGATAAATAGTCATTGGACTGCTAGTGAGTATTAAAGTTGACCATCTCGTCTCTACCCCTTCGGGATTAGGCGGGACATTCATTGAGTACACGTTGTTTTTGTACTCATACTGCACTTGCTGTGCATTTTGTTGCACAGGTATATGTGATTTCAGTGGTCTATAGGACGTAGCAGTACGGGCGATTCTGGGACTAGGTGAGCTGTATCATTCGAGACGACCGCAGCTAGGGTAGTCCCTTTCCAGCTCTGTATTTACTTTTCGTCCACTGTATTCCGGACGGATGTTTGTATTTTTTTATTCCTCTTATCAGTAGATGCTCATGCACTTGTGACTCCGAGTTCTGGGATGGTTTGAAATATTGTATTAATTGTTTAGCTCTTAAATGTGATTTGAAACTATATTTTTCAAAAATTCCTAAAGATGGAAGAAAAATCATGTATTTTCAAAAGTGTTAAAACGAGATTTGATTAAGTATTATGGTTGGCTTGCCTGACACCAGTGTCCGGCGCCATCACGATCCTTAGTGGATTTTGGGTCGTGTCATATTCATGGAAGCATAGCTCTAAAAGCTCAAGTCCTAAAGCCAACTCATGGAGCCCCCAAATACCAAACAGAGAATATTGTCCAGCATATGGAAGTTGAATTGGTTTCTTGGTGAGTCCTAGGAGAAGGTACATGTCAACTGGCTTCTGAAAGAGCTCCTAGAAAGGAGTCAGGTTTGCTTCAAAACCTCTTAAGCTTCTCATTTGATATGAAGTTGCAACCGTTATATCGTCGTTCGCATGCCCAGACAGGTCAAATATTTCTGGTGGTCATGTCAGTCGTTATGGGACTAGAAGCTGGTTCCCTTTTTTTCATTTTAGTAAATGCTTAACGTGTGAATATGAATAGCATATCTATGTGCAGGACTCACAAATTCAGAAAATGAAGGTTCTATCTCACTTTTGCTTCTTAGTTTTTGAGAACTCAAGAAATGGTAACTGGTGTTGAATGTTACCTTGTATTAATCATCAGATAATGGATTTGGCATCCAAAGTACTGTTCTAATTTTTAAAGGTAAAACTAAGCTGCTAATAATTGTATCACCTTTGAAGGGGAGCTTTGGAGCGACGGTAAAGTTGTCTCCGTGTGACCTTGTCACGCGTTCGAGCCGTGGAAGCAACCACTAATGCTTGCATTGGGGTAGGCTATCTACTTCACACCTTTTGGGGTGCGGCCCTTCCCCTGGCCCTGGGTGAATGCTGGATGTTTTGTGCACTGGGCTGCTCCTAATAGTTGTATCACCCATTCAGTATCTAAGTACCTCTGATGTGGAATGATGTTTCATTTGCACTTATACTGAAAGAATGTAGTTTGTTGCCAGTAATTCTAATGTTTACAGTAGGTATATCAGCCTATGAACTTGTTATTCCAGAAAATTAGAAATGAGGTAAAGCTACATTATGTGCACATGAAATAAACAGGACTAAGCATCAAGTGATTTTCATCCTCAGCTTTGCTTGTCACAATGTTATGTGCAATCATTCTGTTCTTTACTGATAATGCCGAACATGCACAATAGTACCTTGGATCTTTTGCTTAAATAAAAACTCAACATTACTTTTCATTACCCTTCTGAAACTCTATCCTTTTGATGTGCTGAATGAACTGGTCTATGCAACTATCATGGATCCTGTGGTCACTAAAAATCTTCTGAACTTGAGCTGTTCTTAACCTCAGTTTTTTTCCCTCTTCAGTACTCATCACCAATCTTATTGAGTTGGCTACAATGTCCTTGCAGAAGGAACCATCTTCATTCCTTGGAACTTCGTGGCCTATCTCCTTTTCCACTAACAGCTTTGCGTTGAGTCCTTGATCAGCAACCATTGGAATGAGAATCAGGCAGTGCCCAAAGCTAAGAGCTTCAATAATGGTACCCCAACCAGAATGGAAAAGGCATCCTCCAATGGAAGGATGAGCTAGTATATCCTGTTGAGGCACCCAACCAAGACTAACGATACCCTGATTTGATGTTCGAGAGAGAAAACCTGTAGGTAATACTTCTTGATACTCTACGCCTTCTGGTTTTCTCAGAATCCATAGGAAGGGTTGCTCTGAAAGCTCAAGAGCACAAGCCAATTCATGGATTTGCTTAATAGGCATCTTATACTCACTTCCGAAACCAACAAATACCACAGACTTGGACTTCTGTTTATCCAGCCATCTGAAAATATGAGACCATCCTGAATCTGTTTGTGGATGAGTCCCTTTTTCGGGTGCTGGTGGAAGTATGCCAATAGGTAAAACTGGCCTCTGATAGAGTTCCTCAATTAGATTTATATATATCTCTTCGAACTCATTGCAACTTCTCGCTACAACAAATTTACATCCCTCCACAATTTTGGCTATACGTTGGCCACTGGATACACCAGATGCATCAGGACAGTGAGTGTTACGCATCATTGTTGGTGCATAATCAGGCCTGTGGGCTACCAGAGAGTGGAAGTTGAACCAATGCGGAGGATGTACAAAATGTTGAGGGCGGGTACGTAGGGTGCCATTTTTAAGTTCAGCAGGTGGTCCCAGGTAAGCTAATGTTGAGGCAGTGTACACACTAAAGAAGGCAGTGGACACACCATATTTAGCTGCAATTTCTGGAATCCAGAATGGAGCAAAGTCGATCAATATCAAGTCTGGCAAATTCTCAAGCAGCATCTCTTCAAATGGTAGGGCTAATTTGTCATATGCCTTTTTCAGGTACTGTATTTCCTCTGGTTGAAGATCAACGGTGGCCTCACAATTCACTGGCAGGCCATCTACCGATGGCAATGGGATCTCCAGCATCTTTATTTTATCTCCTAAACTTGAATGAACCGGGGGCAATCTCTGCAGGTTTTTCGGGGTGGAAACAAAGGAAACGTGTATCCCTTTTGCTGCCAATTTCTTTGATAGTTCAAGGAAGGGTAGCATATGGCCAAAGGCTAACCATGGAAACACCATCACATGGTAGTTCTTAGTGGCCATAGATATACTTTTCAAAAACAAACTAGCTGTTAAATGTGGAAAGCTACCAATGTGATTAATTTTCGGGACCTGAATCGGATAATGTCCGTCGTTTACCTTTAAATACAAAGGAAGTAGACGAATAACATACTTCACATGACATGCATGATAATCTCTTTGCTCTGGACTACTAAGTTATAAAGAGTGCAGTTTACATACAGAATTTTAAGTTTTTGAATTCACAATCTTTAAGTGTTCCGCTATTTCAGCAGGTTAGTTTCTGGAAGTTGATGTGATTAGCAGTGCTTTACGCATATTTTATCTTTGCTTCAGATTGCTTATTTTTGTTTCTCATCAGATCAGAAGCTTAGACAAGAGGGGATTGCTCTGATGGTAAGCAACCCCCACTTCCAACCGAGAGGTTGTGAGTTCGAGTTTCCCCAAGAGTAAGGTGGGAAGTTCTTGGAGGGAAGGATGTCGGGGGTCTATTTGGAAACAGCCTCTCTATCCAAGGGTAGGGGTAAGGTCTGCGTACGCACTACCCTCCCCAGACTCCACTAAATTGGAGTATACTGGGTTGTTGTTGTTGTTGTTGTTAATGACTATATTTGATGAACTATTTCAAGGTGTTTTCTCTTTGATTGCTCTCACAAGTATACTTAGAGAAAAGATGTTTGGTTATCCGGAAAATATTTTTTATAAAAAGAGAGAAACGACTACCATCACTTGTGAGCATCAAAAACATTTTCCTTTACAAATATTTCACCTCTTATTACATACTTCTTGCTCCGATTTATTCGCATTATCTATCTTCTATAATTAGAAGGAGTAGAAAAGCATTCTCATTATGCCAAGTGGCAGCATCACAATATACCATTTGGCACTTTAGGACAACCCTCCAAACATATAAAAAAAATAAAAACTCCTTCACAAATTTGAAATTTCTTTACTTTTTTAAAATAAGTATTTCTTTATTATAAATAAATTAACTGATTTTAGATATACATTTTTAATCTTTAACTTTTAAAAAAAATCTGATTTAGATTATTATTTAAATTAAAAAATAAAAACGGCACATTTTAAAAATACTCCTAAACCATAAAGACAGGACATTTTTTTTATTAAAGAGCTTTATTTAATTCAAAATTTCATATTTATTTATTTTTAAAAGATAATATGATTTTTAAACATACATTATAAGAAATTAACTAATTCAAAATTATTTGGAAATAAAAACTCCTTCAAAAACCGATCATCTACTTTTGAACCATGAAGACCATTAATTTTTATGCATCTTACTCTTTAACTTTAAAAAAAAATTGATTTAAAAAACTGCACATTTAAAATCCACTTTCCCCAAATCCAAACCCAACCTAAGGATAATGGACAATCGCTCAACCACGCACAACTCACGAAACATACGCAGATTGAAATTCACAAAACATACTTCTCCAAACTGGCGGCAAATTTCCATTTCTCTGGTGTTATTAAATTCAAATCTCACTCAAAAATTCAAGGAAACATACGATTTATGTAAAATATTAATCAAGGATATAAAAAAAGCAGTCTGTGGGAAGTACCAAATCGTTAGAATTCTGATGCTACATTCTCGATTGAATCGGTTCTACCAGAAGAAAAGGTATTAAAAAAATGTTATTGTCTTATAGGAGTAATTTGTTTTGGTTACTCTATTTTTTTAATTTACATGTGTGTGTATTCATG
The DNA here is from genome assembly GCA_034376525.1 of Nicotiana benthamiana. NCBI lineage: Eukaryota > Viridiplantae > Streptophyta > Magnoliopsida > Solanales > Solanaceae > Nicotiana > Nicotiana benthamiana. Next base: position 15,453,837 of record CM067323.1, on the reverse strand, counting down.
GGATAATCAGTAGCAAAACCCGATTGAAGTATTAGTGCACCAAACATATATATCCTTAAATATCTTTCTATATACAGATACATGTATCACATTTTGCTTCTCTATTTTTTTATTTGCGGAATTTGGCTTTTCTGATTTGCTATTCGTATATTTTTTTTAATTTCTATGTGAATAGTCATGGGATAATTAGTAGCAAAATCCTGTATTTAAGTTGCAGATTTCCATTAAATTGCATATTTTAGGTCCTTTTTTTTAACTCAAGTATTTCCTTATACTATTTGTTTGGATCCTAACTACAATAATATTCAAGGCATATATGAAGAGAAGGAAAGCAAGGTAAGTACATCGATCACTTTTAATTTGTCCTTTAAAATGATATTTATTTTATTTATACATGTGGATATCAAAATTAAATTTTTAGATCTGGTCAAACTTGAATTCTTCGAAAGATACACGAAAAACTTAGATTATTAGAATTCAAAGGTTTCAGTAGTAAGTAGGCCTATATGCTGTATTAAAATTTTTGATAAACTTCACTAATATTTGTATCACAAGATTGTGTTTTGTGATAAACTGTTGTTATCTTTGTAAGGAGGATAAGTTGGTCAATTATCCTACCTGTTTCTTCATTCTGAGATGCCACTGTCAGATTTGGAATATATTTCTTTTGTATAAGATGCATTGGGTAATGGCTAATTGTGGCAAGGCTTACTTATTAGGTATAATTTTGTACTAACATTTATAACTAGATACTAAAAGCGTGGGGCAATCCTATTTTTATCCCTGGTTGGAGCCCCCGAAAAATGAATTAACATAGATCTCCAATGAGCAGCTTTGAGAAAACTTTCTTCTGAGTGAAGTTTTTTGGGTTGGATTGCTTAGTTTTGTATTGATGAATGATACAACAACACCAACAACCCAGTATAATCCTACTTAATGGGGTCTGGGGAGGGTAGTATGTACGCAGACCTTACCCCTACCCTTGGGTAGAGAGGCTGTTTCCAAATAGACCCCCGGCATACTTCCCTCCAGAACATCCCACCTTGCTCTTGGGAGACTCGAACTCACAACCTCTCGATTGTAAGTGGGGGTTACTTACCATCGGAGCAACCCCTCTTGTCAAGATGAATGATACCAGTCACCCTATTAAAAATTCAAAAAATTTCAAAATTTAAAGTTTGTGGCCTGTGTGATAGCAGCCCAGTGCACGGAATGTAATTTAGTTCTGCCTTTTCTGAACATATAGAATTTCAGTTAAAACTATAGGGATGTTATCAATCAAAGTTCCTTTAATTTCCAGATCGAACACCTTTAAATTCTTTTTCATTCTCCAGATATGCTGAAGTTTCCAGTGCAAAAGAAGGGCCATGCCAAATCAGGTGAGCATGAACATCAATCCCTATATATCAGATGTTCCAAGATGCAAAATTAAAGCCATTGGAGAAGACTCTTGAGGCCCCGCAATTGAGCTAGCTTGCTTACTTGATATAAATTGGCAAATCTTTGTTTAGTAAGCTCTCTTTCTTTTCTTTTTGGTCTCATGGCTACTGATGAAAATTAATCTTTCATGTTCTTAGGAGTTTTCCTTCCTTTTTAAATCAAATGACTCCAAGAGACCTAGGGAGTTTTTCTTTCAATTAGGCAAAAGAAAACGAGTGAATTTCTCATGTAAGATAAGAGGGGTTGCTCTGATGGTAAGCAACCCTCACTTCCAACCGAGAGGTTGTGAGTTCGAGTCTCCCCAAGAGCAATGTGGGAAGTTCTTGGAGGGAAGAATGTCGGGGGTCTATTTGGAAACAGCCTCTCTACCCAAGAGTAGGGGTAAGTTCTGCGTACACACTAACCTCCCCAGACCCCACTAAGTGGGATTATACTGGGTTGTTGTTGTTATTGAATTTCTCATGTAATTTTTTAGAACACATTAGGGTACTTTTAGTTTTATGCAAGTCAAGAATAGTTGTCAACGATTCTTTTAATACTAAATATCAGTTAAGTTTGTCAATAATGATATTTATTAGTCTCCATACAAATCTTCAAAGTACAGTTCATGATAATAAGTATGATGAATTCCTTAACTGGAGCTGCTTCTGTTGGTTACTATTCTACAATTATAGATGGAACTTCAATTGTGCAAGTGCATGCATGCGCTGCTGCAATATTTGTAATTATATCTGTGAAAGGGGAACTTTCCGACCAATGACCCATTACTGCTCTTAGGGCCTTGAAAGTACCTTTTGACATAACAACTTTCAATTCTTTTCCAATAAAATTTTAAATTTTTAAATAAATTGTTAATGTAACAATGATTTACCAAGTTGCAAGACAAAAAAGAATATTTAAAAGCAAACGAAATCCGATTCTTTAGAATAGTTATCAGCATATACATATAGTTCTTTAATGCAATCCTAACTTGTTTGAGTACCAAATCAGTTTTCAAAAGTACTTCTTATTTGGACATTTTTTATTTGCTTGTTTGATAAAAAGGATTCAATTGCTTAATTTGTTAGCAATATAGTTAATGTAAAAAATATAGAAGTTTTACATTTGAAAAAGGATATTGTTTTGCTCAAAAGATACACACTTTATAAGCTTAAAACAATTAAAAAGATATAAGAGTAAATTGTAATCAAGTATAATAAGTCATAGAAGAGATTATTTTACTAAGAACGTGGTGGATCTGAAAGTATAAAAGATAATAGGGAGCTTCGGTATCAGAAAGAGATAGAGAGATGTAGAGATATTTGCTTGATAACAATAGAGAGAGAGAGAGAGAGAGTAGAGAGATGGTATATTCAGAAAAATTCATCTACTTATTACAGGGTGAAGGTCTCATTTATATATTAGGGGACCATTTCTCGAAATACACAAAAAAAAGTACAAAAGCTGGTAGCTTCTTCGTACGGAAGAAGCCAAGCCTAAAACGATGTCGTTCCTCTGCTTAGTTGATCAGTACGTCCTTGGTCAGGCCGTCCTTACCTAGTTGACGAGGCTTCGAGGGCGGCCTTGTTATAGGGAACGTGCTTACTTAAGCAGTGGCGGGGTAAACCGAATTTTACCTCATACAGTTAGTCCCTTCGTCCGTTAGAGGCATCATCGGGGGGCGTCTTCAATAGGCGGACATGTTCTCTTATGTGACAGTATGGAGTCGTTGGCACTCGACTTCTTTTTAGGATGGCGTCATTGATCACGTGCATCGTAATTATTTTTTACTCCTGAGGTGGTTCAGATCCTGACGTGACTTTTGGGTTTCTCGCGCCAGCTTTTGAATGATGTCGCTTCGATCTTCGTGTATCTCACTCCTATAAACAATGGAGTAATTCAAACCGGTTCATCGTTTGAATCTTTGAAGGACATTTCTCTCTTTTTTTCGTTCTATTTTCCGGCGATCATTGCTTTTCTTAAGAGCTGTTGTTTTTACACGTCGAGCTTTGCATCTACTTGAAATATTCTTTTTTTGGTAAGCTTTAACCATGGTGAAATGATCTCAAGGTAGCAAGAAGTCCAGAAATAATGCTCCTCCTAGGGTTTCACCCCCTTCCGACGGTGAGGCGGAGGTGGTTGAAGAGGTTCTCGTTCCTCTGTTGGTGGAGAATGTTCTTCCGAAAAACATGAGCAAAAGAAATGATTTTAGTAATAAGGGTTCATCTCCACCCCGGGAACGTAGCGAATTGACGCTTTCCCACTTGGATGCTCTTAGGATGGCATATGGGTTTCCAGACCACGTTGATATAGCGCCCGCCGGAGAAAATTATGCCAACATGTACATGCCGGGGTTCTGCACATTCTATGAGTATGTATTCCGGATCGGCAACAGTTTCCTGCTCAACCCTCTGGTGGAGGAACTTTGTCATTTATTCAGGGCGTGCCCTGCTCAACTTACTCCTTATATGCTGAAAGTGTGCAGAATACTTACCACCCACGCGGCGAAAGCCGGGTGCGCGGTCACAATATACCACCTTCTGTAGATGTTCAATGCGAGTTACCTGCGGGGTTTGATGGTGCACCTGACGTGTCGTGGAAAAGTAAAGCTTCATGGTGCAGTCTGATGACAAGGCCAACCATGGCTATTGGAAGAAGTTTTTCTCCTTCCGGACGGAACATCTGGTGGCTAACCCCGAAGGGTTCCCGGAGGTGTGGAACCAGGAGTGTAAGTATTCCCTTGGGTCTTATTCGGCGCTTTTTGTTGCGACGGCTTAACTCCTCACGGTTATTTTATCCTCTATTTGCAGTGGTGGCTCGTATGCCTAAGGATTCCTCGTCTCTTTCCTGTGGGGACGACATTAGGTCGTGGGTGGAGAGGATGATTCCGCATGTGGAGGAGTGTCGTACATGGGCTCAATTTTGAAGCATGTACGGACCGACTGGTAACGGTCTTTTCCTTATTCTTTTCCTCTTCCTTGTCCTGATTCGGGAGTCCTTTAGTTTGACGTACCTTTTCCTTGGCAGGTCGGGGTGTTTCCAAAAGGGCCAAGAGGAGGAGAACTGATTCTGGTTCGTCTAGGGCGGAGCCGGGCTCTAACGAGGAGGACGTGCCCGTGGAGGGTTCGCCTAAAAGTAGTGCGCTCTTGGCCCCTCAGCAGGAAGTTACGCCGGGGGCGGCATATGGTACGGCGGCCGAGACAGCGGCAAAAGAGGAGGTTCTTGTGGTTCCTAAGGTCGTGCCCGCGAGGGGGGCCGAAGTTGCGTCCGGCAATGAAGCTCTACCTTCGGATTCATCTTTGCAGCCAATGGAGGCGTCTCCCGAAGATGAGGAGTCCCTTGCAAGTAGGAGGCACCGACTGATCACCGGCAAAGGAGTGGATGTCGAAGAGGAGAGGGTGCAATTGCCTCGTCGCGATTCGGGGAAGTCATTTATGGCCAACGCAATCCGCTCGTGGAGGGCCGCTCCTCGGGGGAGGGCTTATGTTGAGGCCGGTCTGCCTCTTGCTATGAAGGATGGATCGTCGGCGGCATCAGCGGGGGCAAGTGCGCATTTGGAGAGGATGGATGGAGGAAGGGACTCTCCAGCTTGTGTTGATAACGCCCGGTAGGTCTACACGCCGTATTGTGATCCCCAGCGACTATAACCTCCTCGAGAACTGCAAGGAGGCGGCCGCAGACATGACCCTTCTCTGTACCGGCGCCGAGGGTGAAGCATTGGCGAAAGTCAGTGACAGGGGCCTGTCAAGAAGGGTAGCGGGCACGACCTTGTAGGTAATTTTGGCCCTCCTTCCCTTTGATGTTGTAGGGGCGGTTCGCCTATATACTAACTCACCCTTTGATATCTTTCAGGTTCTTGTCTTGGAGGTGGAGAGGGGGCGACGCCTTGCAAAGGGGACGGATGACCATAAAAAATTATTGCAGAGGTAAAAGCGGTCGGCGATGCGCATCAAACGTTGGCCAACATTTACAAGTAGGAACTTGAGTTTAGGCTGCTCGGTGAGGGTCTTACCCAGTCGGAGGAGCAACTGAAAAAGCGGTTGGCTAAGTTGGAGAGGGCGGACGAGTAGCTTCTGGCCGTGGTCGCCCGGAACACTGAATTTGAGGCTCTCCTTCGAGCGAAGGATGATGAGTTTGAGCTTGGTCGTGCCGTAGCGGCGGAGGCTGCTGAACTTCGGGCTCGGGTTGTGGCCTTAACCACTGAGCTCAAAGCTAAGGAGGATGAGATTGAGTCCTGGCTCGGCCGCTCCACAGGAAGCTGAGCGTCGGGATGCTCATGACATGTAGGTGTACCATGATGCCTGGCTAGTCGTGTTTAAAAAGCTCTTTGCTGCCGATCGAGTTTTCGAGGAGGACGTGGATAGGCAGCGAAGTTTGACCCGGGTTTCTCGTGAGGCGGCCGATTACCTCTTTGATTCGCCCGCTAGGGAAGGGTACAACTTGGAAGACATTAATCGTTTGGCGTCTGCTTCTTTGATTTCTAGGGACTACCCGCCGGGAGGTGGCGACGACCCGAGTGGTGATTGTGCCAGCCAGGGTGACGGGGGTTCCTAGGGTTTGCTTTTGTACCCTTTTGTTGTAATTGGGGCCTTTTTCTGAGGTCGGCCATGTACATACGTTTTAGGACATAATAGTACATACCTTTTTCCGTTGTTATTCTTTCTTTGTTCCTTGGAACTTTTGTCGTGTTTGCAACTCGTAGTTTGAGCTTAACTCGACCTTCGTCAGGTCTTCTGTTTTGCCATAGTCGATGTTGGGTCGACTGTTAACGGTGATGGCCTTAGCCATATTGGACTGAATGGCCTTAGCCATGTAGTTGATTTTGACAGTCACCGAGTCTCTCGTTCTGCTGTAGTCGACATTGGGTCGACTATTAGCGGCCATAGACTTAGTCATCTTAAATCGATGGCCTTAGCCATGTCGAATTGAATGGCCTTAGCCATGTGGTTCACTTCGACTATCGTCGAGTCTTTTGTTTTGTCGTAGTCGACATTAGGTCGACTGTTAGCGGCGATGGCCTTAGCCCTTTTTAATCGATGGCCTAAGCCATATAATTTAATTCGAATGTCATCGAGTCTTTGATTTTGCTGTAGTCGACATGGGGTTGACTGTTAGCGGCGATGGCCTTAGCCATTTTAAATCGATGGCCTTAGCCATGTAGAATTGAGTAGCCTTAGCCATGTGGTTGACTTCGACTATCATCGAGTCTTTCATTTTGCCGTAGTCAACATTGGGTCGACTGTTAGCGGCGATGGCCTTAGCCATTTTAAATTGATTGCCTTAGCCATGTAGAATTGAATGGCCTTAGCCATGTAATTGACTTCGACTGTCGTCGAGTCTTTCATTTTGCCGTAGTCGACATCGGGTTGACTGTTGGTGACGATGGCCTTAGCCATTTTAAATCGATGGCTTTAGCCATGTAGAATTAAATGGCCTTAGCCATGTAATTGACTTCGACTGTCGTCGAGTCTTTCATTTTTCCGTAGTCGACATTGGGTTGAATGTTAGTGACGATGGCCTTAGCCATTTTAAATCGATGGCTTTAGCCATGTAGAATTAAATGGCCTTAGCCATGTAATTGACTTCGACTGTCGTCGAGTCTTTCATTTTGTTGGAGCAGACATTGGGTCGACTGTTAGCGGCGATGGCCTTAGCCATTTTAAATCGATGGCCTTAGCCATGTAGAATTGGATGGCTTTATCCATATAATTTACTTCGACTGTCATCGAGTTTCTCGTTTACTGGAGATGGTCGTAGCCTTATACGCATTGGAGATAGCCGTAGCCTTTTTACACATTGGAGATGGTCGTAGCCCTTTTACACATTGGAGATGGCCGTAGCCTTTTTACACATTGGAGATGGCCATAGCCTTTTTACACATTGGAGATAGCCATAACCTTTTTACACATTGGAGATGGTCGTAGCCTTTTTACACGTTGGAGATGGCCGTAGCCTTTTCACACGTTGGAGATGTCGATGGTCCAGTCCCTATATCAGGTCGGGCTGGAGAGTGTATGGAGAGGAGGACGTGATACACTTGTTCCAAAAACATCTCCAGGTGTCCCCTTCGTTGCCTCGTTAAAAACCTCCCCGAGAAACCCAATTGGGACAAAACTCGGGTGAGGGAAAAAGAGTGTGACTTGGGGGACGCCTTTTAGAAATGGAAATATTTGAGATGGGCGACATTCTAGTTGTTCTGGAGTGTTTTTCCTTCCATTGTTTCCAGCTGAAATGCCCCCTTGTTTGCTATTTCTGTGATTTTGTAGGATCCGTCCCAGTTTGTGGCCAATTTTCTTTCACTTGGGTATTTGGAGGTCAATGTCTTGTCTTTGAGGACGTAGTCTCCTACTTTGAGTGGTCTTATTTTTGTCCTTTTGTTGTAGTACCTTTCGACTTGCTGCTTTTGGGGCACCATTCTTATGTGGGCCATTTCTCTTCTTTCATCTGCTTCATCAAGGTCTTGGAGCCCATTTGCATCGTTTTTCGTTCCGCTGGTGTATGAATACCTCAGGCTTGGTTCGCCTACTTTGACAGGTATGACCGTTTCGATTCTGTAGACTAACTAGTACGGGGTTTCCCCTGTGCTGGACTTGGGTGTGGTCCTGTGTGCCCATAACACTTCGGGTAACAGTTCAGGTCACGGCCCTTTGGCATCTTCAACTTTTTCTTCAGTATGAGCATGGTTTTGTTGGAGGATTCTTCTTGACTATTGGTGGGGGGTGGTATGGCGTGGAGAGGATTCTCTTGATGTGCCATTTCTCGAAGAATTCAATCGTTTTTTGACCGACGAACTGTCGTCCGCTTCCGCAACTGATTTCTTTTAGGATGCCGAAGCGGCATAAAATGTTCTTCCATATGAAGGCGATGACCTCCTGTTCGCGCATCTGTGCGTACGCACCTTCTTCCACCCACTTGGAAAAATAGTCGGTCAAAACAAGCAAAAATCATACCTTTCCCGGTCCTACGGGTAGGGGGCCGACTATGTCCATTCCCCATTTGATGAAGGGCCATGGAGAGGTGACTGAGTGTAGGGGTTACCTTGGCTGGTGGATCATTAGGGCATATTTTTGGCATTGTTGGCATCGGCGGACATATTCTGCTGCTTATTTTTTCATGGCGGGCCAGTAGTAGCGGGCGCGGAAGATGCACCGTATGAGGGCGCGGTTGCCTGTATAGGCGCCGTAGTGACCCTCGTGTACCTCTTTGAGTACTGGACTTGTTTGGTGCGGATCCAGGCACTTGGACAAGGGTCCGCCAAATGTTCTCTTGTAGAGATTGCTGTCGATCAGGCAGTACCGGGCGGCTTGCACGCAGGAGTTTCTTTGCCTCTTTCTTATCGCGCGGTAGCATTCCGTCATTCAGATATGACATGAACTGGTTGCTCCAGTCCTAGGTTAGATTTAATGAAAATACCTTGGTGTAGTCGATGGCTGAATGGAGGAGGGTGACCACACTTTCCTTGTTTGAAGCGGCACTCGTCGAGCTCAACCATTAGCCTACGAATTTCTGTCTGGTATTTTTGTAGCCTCTGTTCTTTCACCTGGTAAGTCCTAGCGATCTTGTTTACCACGAGTTGTGAATCGCAGTGAAGAAGGATCCGCTAGGCTCCGTATTTGATGGATAATTTCATACATGCAATAAGGACCTCATACTCGGCCTCATTGTTAGTCATTTCGGGGTATCGTATGGACTGGAAAATTGTTTCACTCGTGGGGACCTCGAGGACGAGCCCCAGTCCCGATCCCGCAGCATTGGAGGCGCCATCAGTGTGGAGGACCCATAGGTAGTTGGTGGGGGAGCCATGTCGGACCTCGAGCTCTGCCTTCGGCAGGATTTCCGCATTAAAGTCGGCTATGATTTGAGACTTGATGGCGTTTCTTGGAAGATACGAGATATCGTGCTCACTGATCTCAATGGCCCATTTTACGAGTTGGCATGATAGCTCAGTCTTATGTAAGACACTCCTCAGTGGGAAGGTCTTTACCACTCTTATGGGATGACATTGAAAATAAGGTCGTAGCTTTCGTGAGGCTATGACTAGTGCCAATGCCAGCTTTTCAAGGTGCAAGTACAGAGTTTCGGCGTCCACTACTGTTTTGCTAATGTAATAGATGGGAGATTGCGTACCTTTGTTCTCGCGTACCAGGACAGCGCTGACGGCGACCTCAGACACAGCTAGATACACTAGAAGTGGCTCACTTGGGCTTGCTTTGGATAGTAGGGGCAGCGAAGATAGATATGCCTTCAGATTTTTTAAGGCTTCGATGCATTCTTCATTCCACTGAAGCCCCTGATCTTTCTTCAACACACTGAAAAACTTATGGCACCTGTCGGAGGATCCCGAGATAAACCTTGAAAGGGCGGCTATCCGACTTGTCATCCTCTACACCTGTTTTTTGCCGCTTAGCACTTCTAGGATTGCGTCTATTGCTTTGATCAGATCTGGATTGACTTCGATACCCCTCCGAGATACGAGGAATCCCAAGAACTTTCATGAGGCCACTCCGAAGGCGCATTTTTAGGGATTCAGTTTCATCCCGTATCTTCTCAATATTTCGAAGGCCTCCTTCAGATGGTCGAGGTGATCCTCCTTTCTGGACGACTTTACCAGCGTGTCATAAATGTAGACTTCCATTGTTTTGCCAAGTTGTTCCTTGGCAATCGATGTAGACTTCCACGGTTTCATCCCGTAAGTTCTCAACATCTCGATCACTAATCTTTGGTACGTGGCTCCTGCGTTTTTTAGTCTGAAGGGCATCACTTTGTAGCAGTACGTCCCTCGGTGGGTGATGAAGGTCGTCTTCTCCTGATCTTCTTCGACCATCATGATTTGATGGTAGCCGGAATATGCATCTAGGAAGCGTAAGAGTTTGTGTCTGGCTGTCACGTCTATTAGCTGGTCGATGTGGGGGAGTGGGAACGAATCTTTCGGGAATGCTCTGTTCAAGTCGGTGAAATCCACGCACATTCGCCACTTTCCATTTTTCTTCTTGACCATGACAACGTTGGCGACCCACTCAGGGTATTTGGATTCTCTGATGGAACCATTTGTTAATAGTTTGTCTACTTCTTCACTCAGAGCTTCGTTGATGGCGGCATTGAATTTTCTCCTTATTTGCCTTACGGGCAGGTGTAGTGGATCAGCGTTCAATTTGTGGGTAGCGATGTCCCATTGTATCCCTGGCATGTCTAAATGGGAAAAAACGAACAAGTCTACATGGTTAGATAAAAATTCACGATACTTACTTGGATTCGAAAGGCCGTGCCCGATGTAGGCCTTTTTTGTTAGGTCGTTGTCGGCTAACTGTACGGGATCGAGGTCCTCGACCGTAGCTTTTCTGGCTTGTATTATATACAGATCTTTGATGACGTCCTCTGTCAGAAGAACCTTAGTCCCTGACATAGCTGATTGCTATGCTTCCGCACTCGCCCCTTGGAGTTGTTTGGTGTGGGTATAATCTTGAGCTATTTTGTATCATTCTTGGGCAGTGTAGGGTTCACCCCATATGGTGGATACCCCCCATGATTTAGGGAATTTGATCACCTAATAGAAGCTGGAGGGGACTGCTCTCCTGGCATGTATCCATGGTCGTCCAATGATGGCGTTGTATGTTGTTTCCTGGTTCATCACGTGGACGGTGGTTTCTAGTGTGACTCCTCCCGCCAAGACGGTAGCGTTATTTTGTCAGGAGGTTCTTTCTACAGCATTGTTAAAACCAGTCAGCGTTATATAACATGGTATTATCTTATCCTCGAGTCCCATAAGAGAAAGGACCCTTGTGTGGATAGTACAAGTGCCGCTACCATCGTCAATCATAATTCTCCTAACGTCTATATCCACAATGCGTAAAGTAATAGCTAAAGCGTTGTAATGAGGAAAAGATAAACCATCAGTATCAGACTTATCAAAGTTGATACTATCTTCGAAGTCGTCATACCATTCGTGGGCGATAGTCCGCTTCAACTTGTGGGTGGTGGTGAATTTGACGTGATTGATTGTCGACTCATTGCCATGCCCGATAATCATATTGATCGTGTGTGTTGGAAAAGGCGGCCTTGGTATCCCATTGGGTTGATATCGCCCTCGTGAAAAGTTTATTTTCCCTTTATCGCTTAGCAGTTCCCTCAGGAACCCTTGGTTCATCATTCTGACCACTTCTTGTCGTAGGCCTATGTAGTCCTCGGTCTTATGCCCTTGCTCCTAGTGGAACTCGCACAGGGAGTTCAATTTTCGGGTAGAAGGGTCTGACTTCATCTTTGCTGGACATTATACCTTGTTGCCCAGTTTTCTAGTGCGTACACTACCTCTTAAGGAGATATACAAAAGTTATGTGCAGATAGTAAATGAGGCATACCTCGTTCATTTCGCCGGGGCGACGTGTCGTTGTAGTGCGTCTGAGTGCCTTGGCAGTGGCGGATGAGATGATCTAATGTATGGTTGATGCCTTTCCCTGTTGGGATGCGAGATTTACTCTCGTCACCCCTCATTGTGCCGGTCCCTCCTGATCTCTGGAAGTATTGTTGTTAGTCGCCGGGTAGGGCCGTTAAGGTCGTCCTCATCTGCATGTACCTCGGCACAGTAAGCGTTGTGGATTTCTTCCCATGTGGTAGGGGGTACTTCATGAGGCAACTTAGCAGCTTCTTGGTTGCCCTCGAGCCGTCCCTGTTTAGCCCGTTCTGGAAGGCGGCAACTGCCATGCCTCCAATATGTTTGGCAGGCTCATTCTCACCCTGTTGAATCTGGCTAGGAAGTCCTTGAGCCCTTCTATTATGGTTTGCCGAATGTCGAAGATGTCGTTGACCCTTGCCTCCGCTTCCTTTGCTCCCGCATGTTCTGTGACGAATTTGTACGCCATTTCCTCGAATGTGGAGATACCCTTAGCTAGTAGCTGGGAGTACCATATCAGCGCCCCACCTGTCAGCGTCTCACCGAACTTCTCTAGAAGTATCGATGGTACCTGTTCCTTTGCCAAGTCGTTACCTTTTACGGCCATGACGTAGTGGATTAGATGGTCCACGAGATCAGTAGTCCCATCATATACTCTCAGATAGAGAGGCGTTTTTAAGGTCTTTGGGATGGAGTATGGTGCGGCCTCCTCTGTATAGGATTGTTCCCCGAACTTGCCTACGTCGTGCTTTGGTAGTAGTTTAGGAGCGCCCGAGATCTTGTCCACTGTTTCTTGATGTTCCTTCATCTTGTCACGGAGCGACTTGTTTTCGTGCTCCATTTCTTCCATCTTTCTGAGGATGGATGCTAGGGCATCGTTGTTGGTTTGAGTGTCAGTGAGCACGTTGTTTGCTCGCACGACCTCGGGTTCATCTTTTGTCACGGTGAGATCCATTACTGGTGTTCGTCTTACGCAACGTTGTAGTGTCTTTTTAACCAAGTCGTTTAGAGTGTTTGTGACCCATTCTTTCAGTAGCTCCTTGACTTCTAGGAGTGCTTCCTTAGATGTAGATGTAGAAGTTCCTCTTTCTCGTGGTTCCGTCGGGTCTCTGGGTGGAGGAGGTGGGGTTCCTCCACTCATCGTGGCGCTGGGGGTTGTGTTCAAGAGATTATCTTCACCTGCCTCGCTGAGCGAATCCATGAGGTTGACCCCAATCCCATCTATTGCTTCCATTTTCGCACAGTTGTCATCCATACTTTTTTGCGTGATGTAGGGGATGGTTGTTAGTAGTTTTCTAGGCACAAACTATAATTTTGATTCTCGAAACCCCACAGACGGCGCCAAATTATTTTGCTCAAAAGATACACACACTTTATAAGCTTAAAAACAATAAAAAGTTATAAGGGTAAATCGTAATAAAGTATAATAAGTCCTAGAAGAAATTGTTTTACTAAAAACGTGGCGGATCTGAAAGTATAAAAAATAATAGGGAGCTTCGGTAATAGAAAAACGTAGAGAGATGTAGAGATATTTGCTTGATAACAATAGAGAGAGAGAGATGGTATATTCAGAAAAATTCATCTGCATTATTATAGGGTGAATGTCTCCTTTGTATATTAGGAGACACTTTCTCGAAATACACAAAAAGAAAAGTACGAAAGTAGGTGGCTTCTTCCGTACCTAAAACAATGTCGTTCCTCTGCTTAGTTGATCAGGACGTCCTTGGTCGGGCCGTCCTTACCTAATTGACGAGGCTTCGAGGGCGGCCTCGTTATAGGAGATGTGCTTACTTAAGCAGTGGCAGGGTAAATCGAATATTACCTCATTCAGATATAACAATTGTCGAATTTATAAGTCCATTACTGATTCACCAAAGTAAGACACAATTTTAGTTGAATTTTTAAAATTAGATAAATTTAAATATTATAATGGGAAAAGGGTCAGAACTGCCCCTAACGTATTGACGCCAGCTTAAAAATGCCCTCCGTTAACCTATTTTGAAAAAAATGCCCCTACCGTTAAAATTCTGGCATATTTGTGCCCCTAACGTATTGACTCCGGTTTAAAAATACCCCTACCGTTAACCTATTTTGAAAAAAATCTGGCATATTTGTGCCCCCATCGTTTTAAATATAAGTACAGTCAGTTGTTAGACTTAGCGGCACAAATATGCCACATTTTTAACGGTAGGGGCATTTTCTTCAAAATAGGTTAACGGATGGCATTTTTAACCTGGAGTCAATACGTTAGGGGCAGTTTTGACCCTTTTCCGTATTATAATTTTATCCGACATTGAATAACAATTGATCAATATTTTGAGAGTAGTTTTGTAAATAACTTTTTTAGTCTATATAAATTTAATAATAGATGACACTGCATATTCTAGTAGACAATGAAATGTATGTTTGTATAGCACTCATATTTCTTTTTCGAATCAAGGGAATGCCAAATTCTTCTATCGTCTTGCTGTGCGTACGATATTAAGATTAATGATGATGAGAATATATATTTGGCCCCCAGAAACTTGTCTGATCTGTTTTATTTTGTTGAAATAAAACTTACATATTCTCTCAACAATTTGCTAAGTGCAAGTTGAAACACAGTTTTTATTCTCTCGGAAAAACCGCAAATCAATAAAATTGTTGAAGACAGATATGTTAATTCAAAATTGTTTCGTTGAAATCTAGATTTTTCACCTAAGTTTAGCCTTCAACTTTTCATATACTTTGGTTATAAATGATTTTATAAATATGTTCGATATCTTATGACTACACATTTAGTATTTTCAGTTTTCATTTTCAAGCGTATCTTTTATAATAGAAACCATATGTTTTCAATCAGCAAAAGCTATTTTGCAATGAAATACAACATGTCCAGATAAGTAGTAGTAATAAATTAATTTATTTTTTATTTTGGTTCAAAATATAAATGATATTTCGGGCTGACGATTACTATTTCACTACTTTCTGGACTGTATATTGTTATTGGAACGGTGGTAACTATTGGTACCGTATATTCTCATGGAAACAGTGGTAACTATTGGCACTGTATGATATTGCGCTTGGGCTGTAGGAGACCCTCCAGAGTCTGAACCCCCACAGTGAACGCGGATAGCCAAATGAATCGGGATGCACCTTCCGCAGTGTTCATGCATTGCATTACATCTCATGCATATATTCACTGTTTCTTTATCTGTATATCTCTGAGACTTGTACTGTATAGAACTGTTAGATAGCTTCATTTTGTGTTATTTCATGTTCTCTTATCTTCGGGTTTTTATACATGCTTATTACTCGCTGAATTGGTAGACTCACCCCATACTTCCTGCACCTTGTGTGCAGATCCAGGTGTTCCAGAGACCTAGTGCTGCTGTTGTTGATTACCCGAGCTATTCAGAGTATTGAGGTAGCTGCCCAGCATCCGCAGGACCACTTACTCTGTCTTTATCAGTTTGTTCTTTTTGCTATTTTGTCAGACTTTGGTATCATTTCCATTCAGACTTGTATCCTGTTTTGTTAGAGGCTCTGTACTCATGACTCCTCGATTTTGGGAGGATTATTGTTCTTGCTGAGCTGTATTTTCATTGGTATTGTTTATCCATGGCTTGGAGTTTGATATTAAATTCGTTATGTTATCTTAAATTGTTTCTTTTGGGTTGGAATGTCGTTCTTGGATTGTGGTTTGGACGGGCTTGCCCATCATCGCGACCGGGCACCATCACGACCGGGTTTGGGGTCGTGACAAGTTGGTATCAGAACCTAGGTTGCTAGGCCTCATGAGTTATGAGCCGGTTTAGTAGACTCTCGCGGATCGGTACGTAGACGTCTGTATCTATCCTCGGGCTGCAGAACCTTGAGGAAACACTTCATGTTCTTGAACTCTTTTCGGGCGGTTTTGTTGTTCCGAGAAATAAACTTCTATATTCTATTCTCATGGTGATGGCGAGAACTCATCCTACCGGACAAGGTGGACGACCACCATTGCCACCAGCTAGAGGTCGTGGACGCGGTCGAGGCCGTGGTCGTGGTAGAGTAGCAAGGGCAGTACCAGTTGACCCACCTGTTGCCCCTATTCAGGATCAGCCCCAGTTGTTGAGGCTCCAGCAACACCCGTTAAGGCACTAGCAATGCCCATTGTGATACCTGGTCTCCAGGAGACATTGGCTCAGATCTTATCCGTCTGCACCAGGTTAGCTCAGGTGGTATCAGCTACCACTACAGCGGCTACATCTCAGACTGGGGGTGGTCATCAGACCCCCGCAGCTTGCACCCCAGAGCAGGTTGTACAGGGACTTCAGACACCAGAGTTAGCCCCAGCAGGCAGTTGCACCGGCTGTTCCAGTTGCGCCAGCTCCAGGGAATGTTGTTCCGGTCATGCCTGACAACGAGCAGCGTTGGTTAGAGAGGTTTGGTATACTTCAGCCTCCCACATTTAGCGGTACTGAGGGCAAGGACGCCCATAGATTTTTGGATACGTGTCAGAGGATGCTTCGCACGGCAGGGATTCTAGAGTCCAGCGGGGTTTCTTTTACTACTTTTTCAGTTCTCGGGGCCAGCATTCACATAGTGGGAGGTGTTCGAGCGGCGTAGGCCTGGAGGAGCAGCTCCCCTTACCTGGCAGCAATTTTCCACTCTCTTTTTTAAGAAGAAGTATATGTCGTAGTCCCGCAGAGAGGAGTTGCACCGCCAATTTGAGTGGCTAGTTCAGCGGGAGATGTCAGTGACACAGTACGAGTTGAGGTTTACTCAGTATGCCATACATGCTATTTGGATGATCTCGACAGATCGGGAGAGGATCAGGAGGTTCATTGATGGCCTAAACTATTCTATTTGTATCTTGATAACAAGGGAGAGAGTAGTAGCAGCATCCTTCGAGGAGGTAGTGAACATGGCTCGCCAGATTGAGACGGATCGTCGCCGAGAGCGAGAGGAGAGGTAGGCTAAGAGGCCTCAATATTCGAGCAGTTATGGTGGTGCTCCATCTAGGGGCCAGTTTCATCAGGGCAGAGGTTGTTATTTTAGAGCTCCTCAGTCAGGCCGCCCATAGCACATCGGAGTTTCTTCTGGTCGTGGCCGTCATGGTCACCAGTAGGGCCAGTCTTCACTCAGCGCCCTCCCAGCTTAGAGTTCTGCACGTGCTTCATCATCCCAGGATTCATCTGCGGCGAGGGGTTCCCTTCAGCCCCCTTCTCTAGCTTCAGGTAGTTGTTTCGAGTGTGGGGAGTTTGGTCATTTGAAGAGACATTGTCCTCGACTTCGTGGTGGTAGGCATCAGCAGAGGGATCGGCCCTCCTTTTCCTCTCCATCTTCTTCAGCACCATCCTAGTCCAGTTGGGGTGGGGGAAAGTCATTTTTTTGGTCTCCCCAGGAGTGTTGAGCAGTCGAGCGGTGGTCAGGCTCGTTTCTACGCACTTCCAGATATGAGAGATGTTGTTGCTTCAGACGCAGTGATTACATGTATTATCTCAGCATGCCACAGGGATGCCTCAGTTTTATTTGATCCCGGATCCACATATTCTTATGTATCTGCTTACTTCGCTCATCATTTGGGGACTACCTGAGGGTGTCTAGCATTACTTGTGCATGTATCTACCTGGTGGATGATACTATTATTGTGGACCACATGTATCGGTCCTATCTTGTTACTATTTAGGGTCTGCAGACCCGAGCTAACTTGCTTCTATTAAGCATGGTAGATTTTGATGTTATTCTAGGCATGGATTGGTTATCACCACGCCATGCTATTCTAGACTGTCACGCCAAGAGAGTCACGTTGGCTATGCCGGGTATCCTGATGATTGTGTGGCGTGGTTCGACGGATTATGTACCCAACAGGGTAATCTCCTTCTTGAAGGCCCAGCTGATCGTTGGGAAGGGATGCTTATCATATCTGGCATTTGTGAGGGATATTGGGGATGAGGCTCCTAGTCTTGATTCAGTTAACGTGGTGAGGGAGTTTCCTAATGTATTTCCAGCAGACCTGTTGGGCATGCCATCGGATAGGCATATTGACTTCGGTATTGATTTGGTGCCGGGCACTCAGCCCATTTCTATTCCTCCCTATCGTATGGCACCAACAGATCTAAAGGAGTTGAAGGAGAAGCTGCAGGAACTCCTAGATAATGGGTTCATTCGCCCGAGGGTGTCACTGTGGGGCGCACCGGGGTTATTTGTTAAGAAGAAGGATGGCCCAATAAGAATGTACATTGATTACAGACAGTTGAACAAAGTGACAGTAAAGAACAAGTATTCACTGCCCCGTATTGAGGATTTGTTTGACCAGCTTCAGGGAGCAAATGTATTCTCCAAGATTGATCTCCGTTCAGGCTATCACCAGCTGAAGATTAGGGATTCTGACATCATGAAGACAATTTTCAGGACGAGATATGGGCATTATGAGTTTCTACGTGTGTCATTTTGGCTGACCAATGCCCCAGCAGTATTCATGCACCTGATGAACATCATATTTCGGCCGTATCTGGATTCTTTCGTGATTGTGTTTATTGATGATATTCTTGTTTACTCGCGTAGCCAGGAGAAGCACGTGCAGCACTTGAGGGTGGTATTGCAAAGGTTGGGAGAGGAGAAGTTGTATGCAAAGTTCTCCAAGTGTGGGTTCTAGATCGGTTCCATGGCTTTTCTTGGACACGTGGTGTCCAGTGATGGTATTCAGGTTGACCCAAAGAAGATAGAGGTAGTGCAAAGTTGGCCCAGACCTTATTCAGCTTTTGAGATTCGGAGTTTCCTCGGTTTGGCGTGTTATTACCGCATGCTCGTTCAGGGTTTTTCATCTATTGCTTCGCCCTTGACAATGTTGACGCAGAAGAATGCACCATTTGTGTAGTCTGATGAGTGCGAAGAGAGCTTCCAAAAGCTCAAGTCATTGTTGACTACGGCTTCCAGCAGCTTCAGGTTCTTATACGGTATATTGCAATGCTTCGAGGATTGGTATTGGATGTGTTCTTATGCAGGAGGGTAGAGTGATTGCATATGCTTTCTCGATAGTTGAAGACCCTTGAAAAAACTACCCTGTTGATGACTTGGAGTTGGCTGATATAGTTCGCGCTTTGAAGATTTGGAGGCACTATCTATATGCCGTATCTTGCGAGGTGTATACGGATCATCGCAACCTTCAGCATTTGTTCAAGCAGAAAGATCTGAATTTGAGGCAGCGAAGATGGCTTGAGTTACTCAAGGATTATGATATTACCATATTGTATCATCCGGGGAAGGCCAATGTAGTGGTTGATGCTTTGAGACGGAAGGCGGTGAGTATGAGTAGCTTGGCAAACATTCCAGTTGGGGAGAGGCCCCTTGTAGTTGATGATCAGGCCTTGGCCAATCGGATGGTGAGGTTAGATATCTCAGAGCCCAGTCGGGTGTTGACTTGTGTGGTTTCTCGATCTTCTTTGTATGAGCGCATCAGGGAGCGCCAGTATGATGACCCGCATTTGCTTGTCCTGAAGGACAGGGTCCAGCATGATGATTCCAGAGATGTGACTATTGGTAGTGATTGTGTGTTGCGGATGCAGGGCCGGATTTGCATGCCGAATGTAGCTGGGCTCTAAGAGATGATATTAGAGGAGGCCCATAGCTCGCGGTATTTTATTCATCCGGGTGTTGCGAAGATGTACCAGGACTTTAGGCAGCATTATTGGTGGAGGAGAATGAAAAATGACATTGTGAGTTATGTGGCTAGGTGTCTCAATAGTCAGCAGGTCAAATATGAGCATCAGACACCCGGGGGTGTGCTTCAGCAGATGGATATTCCGGAGTGGAAATGGAGAAGATTACCATAGACTTTGTGAGTGGTCTCCCTCGTACCTCGAGGAACTTTGATTCTATTTGGGTGATTGTGGATAGACTGACCAAGTCTGCGCATTTCATCCCAGTGTGTACCACCTATTCTTCAGAGCGGTTGGCAGATATTTTCATTCGTGAGACTGTGTGGTTGCATGGGGTTCCAGTTTCTATTGTCTCAGACAGGGGTACTCAGTTTTCTTCCCAGTTCTGGAAGACTTCTCATCGGGAGTTGGCCACTAAGATACAGATGAGCACAACTTTTCATCCTCAGACGGACGTACAGTCTGAGTGTACTATTCAGATATTGGAGGACATGTTGCGTGCTTGTGCTATTGATTTTGGAGTTTCTTGGACTGAGTTCTTGCCGCTTGCGGAGTTCGCTTATAACAATAGTTATTAGTCCAGCATTCAGATGGAGGCGTATGAGCTTTATATGGGAGAAGGTATAGATCTCCAGTTGGTTGGTTTGAGCCCCGCGAGGCTATACTATTGGGGACAGAGTTAGTTCAGGATGCCTTGGAGAAAGTGAAAGTTATCCATGAGAGACTTCGTACAGCTCAGCCGCGTCAGAAGAGCTTTGCAGACCGGAAGGTTCGGGATGTATCTTATAGGGTGGGCGAGAATGTTTTGTTGAAGGTCCCGCTTATGAAAGGCGTGATGAGGTTTGGAAAGAAATGGAAGCTGAGTCCGCGACTAATTCGACCTTTTGAAATACTCAGGAGGATTGGAGAGGTGGCCTACATGCTTGCTTTGCCACCCAGTTTGTCGGGGGTTCACCCGGTGTTCCATGTTTCCATGCTTAGGAAGTATGTTGGGGACCCGTCTCTTGTATTTGACTTCAGCACGATCCAGTTGGATGAGGACTTGACCTATGATGTGGAGCCAGTGGCTATTTTGGGTCGACATGTTTGAAAGTTGAGTTCGAAAGACATAGCTTCGGTGAAGGTGCAATGGAGAGATCGCCCCATGGAAGAGGCCACTTGGGAGACCGAGCAGGAGGTGCGGAGCAGATATCCTCGTTTGTTTGAGGCTCCAGGTATGTTTCTTGACCCGTTCGAGAATGAGCGTTTCTTTTAGTTAGGGAGGATGTGACGACCCGACCCATCGTCTTCTGTATTTTAGCCCTGTTATCCCAATTTGTGCTCCCCCGTGTGTTGATATATGTGTTTGGTGAGTTTGAAGTGTGTTGGGTTGAATTTGGTTAGAAATGAAACTAATAGTCTCTTTAAGGAAAGCTTAAGTTGAAAAAGTCAACCGGACATTGACTTGTGAGTTAGAGAGCTCGGAACGGATTTTCGGTGATTCGACTAGTTTCGGATGGTAATTTATGACTTGGGAGCGAAATCGGAATTTAATTCGAAGGCCCGTTATAGAATTAGGCTAGAATTGGCTAAGTTCGAATTTTGGCAATTTTCGGTTGATAGGTGAGAATTTGATCGGGGGTCGGAATTGAATTCCAAGAGTTGCAGTAGCGTCGTTAGGTGATTTTGGATATATTTGCAAATATTCAGGTCTTTCAGACGCCGTTTGGTTGGGTTTTGATCGAATGTTGGTAAAGTTATAGTTGGAATTTAGGCTTGAATCCGTCATGGTTTGATGATTTTTGTGCTTAGGGACATGTTTTTCTGATTGGAACAAGTTCGTATGATGATTTGGGTATGTTGGTGTTTTTGGTTGAGGAACCGAGAGGCTTTGGGGTGATTTCGGATGGTTTCCGGGAATGTTTGGACTCAATAAATGCTGCAGAAAAAGCAGCAGCAGTGCAGCAGAAGTTTGTTGATCGCGATCGCGTGGGTTGGTTCACGATCGCATAGGCCTGTGGCATTGGTCTTCGCGTTCGCAGGTTCTAGGTCGCGTTCGCGGAGTGGTAGATTTTGGTCATCCGCGTTCGCGTGTGGATGTCCGCGTTCGCGAAGAAGGACTTTTGGACCATTGGAGTTTCTAATACGCGATCGCGTGATGGCAGGTCGCGATCGCATGGAGTCAATCTGTAGGGCATCGCGTGGATCATGCCGCGTTCCCGTAGGGAAATTGTGGAATTCTAAAATATTGGTCATCGCGGTCGCGTGGGTTGAGTCGCTATCGCGATGAAGAAATGACAGGGCGGACAGAAGGGTTTTATAACATTTCCTCCGCGAGCTTATATCATTTTCCACCATTGTTGAACACATTTTGGAGCTATTGAACGAGGGAATAAGAGGAATTCACCTAGGTTTCGACTTGAGGAAAGTTTTATGAGCTAATTACGTGATTTTATGTGAGAATCATCATCTAAATCTCTGAAAATGGGGTGAAAATTGGAGAATTTAGGGCTTGATTTTTAGTATTAATAATTTGGAATTTGAAGGGGCTACTAGACTCCGATTTTGATGAAATTTATATGTATGGACTCGTGATGAGACACGGATTCCGAAAATGTGAATTTCATAATTTTTCGAGAAGTGGGACGGGGGCTCGGGTTTTGCCAACTTCGTGTTTTTGGGTGTATTTCGAGTTTTTTTCGATTGGGTTATGTTCCATTGGCTCATTGTGACGTATTCCTAATTGTTTTGATCAGATTTGGCATCCGCGGAGGTTGATTCTTGAGGGAAAGGCATTGCGAGCTAATTTGCGGCCAGCTTAAGGTGAGTAATGGGTGTAGATGATGACCTGAGGGTTTGAGACCTCGGTATATCACATTGTGACGCTATTATGAGGTTTGACACGCACTCTATGGTTAGTGCGGGGTCGTATATATTGGAAATTGTGACTCGGTCCAATCCGAGGGATAAATTGTGATATGTTGGCGATTGCTCCGCATAGTATATTAATGATATCTGGGCTTGATGCCATGTTTGGGGCCTTGTGCCGACTTGTAGAATCCTTCGGGATCGTTATTTCGGGATTATCATGATTTGCATATTATTTGAATTCAGTCCAGGGTTTTAGACAATATTTTTGCAAACTCAGCCACAGTTATACGTTTTGAAAACTCGAATGATTTTTAAATAATATTTCGGGCTAACGATTACAATTTCACTACTTTCTTGACTGTATATTGTTATTGGAACAATGGTAACTATTGGCCACGTATATTCTCATGGAAACAGTGGTAACCATTGGCACTATATGATATTGCGCTTGGGCTGTAGGATCCCTCCGGAGTCTAGAACCCCCACAGTGAGCACGGGTACCAAAATGGATCGGGCTGCACGTTCCGCAGTGTTCATGCATTGCATTGCATCTCATGCATATATTCACTGTTGCTTTATCTATATATATCTGAGACTTGTACTGTATAGAACTTCTAGATAGCTTCATTTTATATTATTTCGTGTTCTCTTATCTTAGGGTTTTTATATATGCTTATTACTCGCTGAGTTGGTAGACTCACCCCATACTCCCTACATCTTGTGTGCAGATCCAGGTGCTCCAGAGACCTAGTGCTGCTGCTATTAATTACCCGAGCTATTCAGAGTATTGAGGTAGCTTCCCAGCGTCCGCATGATCACTTACTCTGTCTTTATCGGTCTGTTCTTTTTGCTATTTTGTCAGACTTTGGTATCATTTCCATTGAGACTTGTATACTATTTTATTAGAGACTCTGTACTCGTGACTCCTCGGTTTTGGGAGGATTATTGTTCTTGCTCAGATTTTTTTCATTGGTGTTGTCTATCCCTGGTTGGGAGTTTGATATTAAATTCACTGTGTTATCTTAAATTGTTTCTTTTGGGCTTGAATGCCGTTCTTGGATTGTGGTTTGGTCGGGCTTGCCCAGCCTCGCGGCCGGGCGCCATCACGATCGGGTTTGGGGTCGTGACACCTCGCCCAACAAGAATACAAAATGCAGGGCCCTTAATAAAGGTTTAAAAATACTTAGAAAATCGGAAAGGGTCGTTTAGCGAATTTCACGGCCCTCCCCAAAAGATAATAACGCGCTAGACTCTTTTAGACGCGATTCTAATAAAATTACATTCCTAAATACGGGTGAGCATTTTATGCGGCCCAAATCCAAATCCTAAAACGTTGAATAGAGTTTGCCTAGGATTGCGGGTTCATTTCATGCGGCGTAATCCGAAATACACTTTAGACGACGTTCACTTTATTAAATAAATATTATATTAAATAAAAGCGGTTAAGCATAAAATTGGCACTTAAGCTCTTCATGTATTAAATCATTCTGACCATTCATAGAAATTTAAGTGACCGTGCTAGAACTACGGGATCCGAGGGTGCCTAATTCCTTCCCTCGGGTCAACAGAATTCCTTATTCAGAATTTTTGATTCGCAGACTCCAATCGGAAGTCGGCGTTTTCATCTGTTCTGGATTCATGATTAATTGGTGATTTGGGACACCAAAAGGCAACCATATCCCAAGTGGCGACTCTGAATAAATAACCCCGATCCGAATAATGTCACTTTAAGTGGAAAAAGTCCCTTATATTTTTATCCTTCGGGGTAGGTGTGTAAAAAGGAGGTGGGACACTGTATTTCATGTATTTCATTATAATTATTATCTCGCTATATTCCATGAATGTATTCATATAATTTTTTAATTAATATAATTTATGTATTTAGATTTATAATTGAGTTTGTTGAGTTATATTATGAGTCCATTATATTAATCGATTAACTTTCCATTTAAAAATAGTTGAATAGACCACGAGTTGCGCTATTTACGTTACTGTATTCACAAACACATATCGTGACTTCAATCGAATAAAATAATATGTCTAGCTATAATTCCTTGTTTCATGCCGAGAAATGCTATTGTATTCATGAATACAGTAGCTTAATACATCAAATACACTTTAAAAAATATAAAAATATAGCTATAAAAAATAATATAATAAATGGTAGCTACAACTAACTAATAACCACCAAATAATAGTAATTTATAAAAAATTTCCCTTCTTTAAATGGTCATATTGTACTGTTTCCTCTTTTCTTTTCTTATTATTTGGACATTATGTCTTGGCCATAATCATGCAATATGTGTAAATACACGTGGACCTCTACACAATCACATAATATTGAACAGAGTTACTTAGTACTAGAGAAAAGTGTGGTAAGAAAAAAAAAAATATCTCAATAAAAATATTTACAGTCATGTCTAGGTTCATTATATTAATATAATATTAATGAGTCTTAATACAAATGTAACTGATGAAATATTTTTAAGTTAAAATTTGAAAACAATAAAATTGATTATTGAAGTTAATTACTATGATTATATCATTTTGGCGTTTATGGCTTTAACGTTATATATTTATACTTTATTTAGCTTTATGGTTGAATTTTTCTGATGGTTTATTTTCATTGAATAGCCACTAATATAGAACAAAGAGTCTAGTTATATATATATATATATATATATATATATATATATATTTCTTCGTCTTCATAACAGAGAGAGTGAACATAACAAAGCTAAAAAAAAATTCTTCCCTTTTCTTTGTGCTGACTTTTTCTTTTCGTTAAACTTTGTTGTTGCTGCTCCTAGTTATACTAGAAGAGCTTGTTGAATCCTGAGGGATATGCCTAATATTATTCATCTCAGTATGGGCGGAATATCCTTAAGGACAGTGCCCTTGACACGCCTCAAGCTAAACCTTGTTATTCCTCATAATCATCCAATTTTTCCAACATTCTTAAGGATATTTTACGTTGTTATTATGGAGAATAACGCTGCTAATGTTGCTGTTGATGCTACTACACCTACTGCTCCGGCTATTTCTGTTGTTGTTCCATCACCAATTACCTATGCCAAGCTTTTTCCTGATGCTTCGAAAATTGAGGTTTTTGGTGGAGTTAATTTTAAGCGTTGGCAGGAACAGGTGCATTCTATTTTGGATATGCATGGAGTTGCTTTTGCTCTTACTGATCCAAAGTCAAGTGAAGTAACTTCCATTCAGATGGATCAATGAGTTCATGATAATAAGGTATGTAGACATATTATAATTTCTACTCTTTCTAACGAATTGTTCGATATCAATGTTTCCTACAAGGATGCAAAAGAAATCTGGGAGTCAATGATAACAAAGTACACTGCTGAAAATGCTACTAAACAAAAGATTGTAATTGGAAACTACTACAAATGGAAGATGACGGAGGACAAAGACATGACTGCACAAATCAATGAATATCATAAGTTGATTGAAGATCTCAAATTTGAAGATATTTCTTTGTCCGAACAGTTTATTGCTGGTATGCTTATAGAAAAACTTCTCAAATCTTGAAATGACTACAAACAACAATTGAAACACAAACACAAGCAATTATCGCTGACGGACTTGGTCAAGCATATTATAATTGAAAATAAAAATCGCAAGCAAGCTGTTGTTGACAAAGGAAAGGAGATTGCTACAAGAGCCAATCTGGTGGAGAACAAAAAGCGGCAGAACACATCAAATAACACGTCTGATAAAGGAAATGGTTATAAACCCAAAACCATCAATCAAACCTTCAAGAAAAAATGTAACTGCTTTGTGTGTGGCAAACTTGGCCATCATGCTGCTCAATGCCGGAAGAGGGTTGGGAATGAAAATCCCGCCAAGGCTAAAGCAAATTTAACTGAAGCCAAATCGGATGACATAATCATTGCAGTTGTTTCCCAAGTGAACCTTGTGTCCAATGTGAAAGACTGGATGTTAGATTCTGGTTCCACTAGGCATATATGTGCTAACAAAAAAAAACTTTGTGTCTTACACCCAAGTTGAGGAAGGAGAAGAAGTTGAATATCTTGGTGACTCAAGAACTGCTCCAGTTCTTGGAAAAGGTAAAGTTTTTCTTAAATCTGACAAAATTTTGGCATTGAATGACGTGTTACATGTTCCTAATATCCGGGCCAATTTGGTATCTGTCGGACTGTTAGGAAAAGTGGGGGTGAAGGTTGCTTTTGAATTTGATAAGGTCGTGTTGATCAAGAATAATAATTTTGTTGACAAGGATTATTATAATAGTGGCTTGTTTGTACTCAATGTGATCAATGAAAATGCTAGTACTTCTGCTTACTTGATTGATTCTTTTAATTTATGACATGCTAGATTAGACATGTAACTTTATCTTATATTAAAAATATATATTTTGAAAGTCTTATTTCAAATATTAATTTTTTAAATATTGATAAGTGTGAAGTTTGTGCAGAAGCTAAACAAACAAAGAAATCATGTGTTTCAGTATTTAGAGAATCTGAATTGTTAACTTTAATACATACTGATTTTGGATACTTGAAACAAACTATGACTAGAGGATGAGAAAAATATTATATGATTTTTATAGATGATTTCTCTAGATATACAGAAGTTTATTTATTGAGAAATAAAGATGAAGCTTTTGATAAGTTTTTAATTTATAAATCTGAAGTAGAAAATCAATTGGATAAGAAAATCAAAAGAGTTAGATCTGATATAGGTGGTGAATTTTTTTTAAATGATTATTGTGAGGAAGAAGGCATAATTCACGAGATTACTACGCCATATTCTCCACAATTAAATGGTGTATCGGAAAGAAAAGATATGACCTTAATCATTGGGATGAAGCCATTTTATCTGCTTGTCATTTACAAAATAGAATTCCTTATAGGAAAACGGATAGAACTCCTTATGAGTTGTGGAAAGGGTATCAGCCTAATTTAAAATATTGAAAGTGTGGGAGTGCCTTGTTAAAGGTATGTTGCCCGATCCTAAGAAAAGAAAAATAGGATCTAATGTTAGAAATAACGCTCTACGCTAGAGGGGGGGGGGGTGAATAGCGTTTTAATGAAATTTAGCGTTTTCTTGCGGAATTTAAATTTTACATGAAGTAAATAAGTGCAATAAAAATAACTTACACAAGGATATATCCTGGTTGGCCACAACAGTGGTTAGTCCAGTCCCCGAGAGACTCTCTCGAGATTTTCTACTAACTTGTTAAGCTTACGGGTGCTTAACAAACCTTTACAGTTGCTCGGAGATACAATCTCAAAGACTTCACTTGCTCGGAGGTTCCTCACCTCAAAGACTTCACTTGCTCGGGGATACAATCCCAAAGACTTCACTTGCTCGGAGGTTCCTCACCTCAAAGACTTCACTTGCTCGGGGATACAATCCCAAAGACTTCACTTGCTCGGGGATACAATCCCAAAGACTTCACTTGCTCGGGGATACAATCCCAAAGACTTCAACAGAGGAAGCACAAGTTCCTCAACACAAGAGAATCAAAATTCTCTTACAAGTATTTGAAATACTTGAACACTCACTTAACAAAGGTACTCCTTGATGAGTAGATATGAGTAAAATAATACGCTCAAGATCACAACAACTTTTAACAATAATATGGCTCTCAAAAGCTTTATGAAATGAGTAGAAAATGATGAACAATTGAATGAAAGCTTAAAGCAATGTAATGATCAGTTAGTGTATGTTGTTGTGTGTAAAACACTGAGTTGAAGCTGTATTTATAGGTGCAAAACTTGGTCTTACCGTTGTCTAATTGCCAATTAAGAATTGCTGAATTTACTCAGTGATAATCGATTGTCAAGACCGAACAATCGATTATCTGCCAGTCAGATCAAAAATCAATCCCAGATTTTACGCTTAATAATCGATTACTTACAATCCATAATCGATTACTGGCAAAATTCAAAAACAGATAATCGATTACACCAAATCCATAATCGATTATATTGGCAACGTTCTAAAAATCATTTCCGGATTTTAAGCAAAACATCGATTATATAAAATCTATAATCGATTACCTCAGCAACGTTCTAAAAATCATTTCCAGATTTTAAGCAAAACATCGATTATATGAAAACCAATAATCGATTACTTTGAGGTATTTGAAAATCATTTGACAACGGTCAGCTTCAACAATCGATTGTCCTTTGCAACAATCGATTACTTGTTATTTTCTGAAAATCATGAAACTTACTGTATATATATATATATATATATATATATATATATATATATATATATATATATATATATATATATATATATATATATATATATATATATATATATATATATATATATACTTCTTCGTCTTCATAACAGAGAGAGAGTGAACATAACAATGCTAAAAAAAAATTCCATTTTCTTTGTGTTGGGTTTTTTTCTCTTTAAACTTTGTTGTCTCTGCTCCTAGTTATACTAGAAGAGCTTGTTGAATCCTGAGGGATACGCCTAATATTATTCATCTCCGTATGGACAAAATATCCTTAAGGACAGTATTCTTGACATGCCTCAAACTAAACCTTGTTATTTTTCATAATCATTAAATTTTTCCAATAAAGTGATAAATATTTCGTGAAATTAGTTGAACACGCACAAATTAACCCGTACACTATGGTTATAAAAAACGCGCTGGTAGTATAGGAGATGAAATGGAAGGCCGGGTGTTCGATAAGTAACAAATGTGAACTCTTGTGTTTTGTCCCCCCTCCCCTTCTTTTTTGGCATAATAGAAGATTGAGCCATAAACGGAAGCAAAGACGATATTAAGATTAATTATGAGATTTGAACTCTGCTTAGGTATAAGCTACAACAATCACAATGCAGTAATAACTTAATGTTAATGTTTGACTCAAAAGTTACTAAATACTTTGTAAGTGAAAACAATCAAAATAAATCAAGGGAAAATTATAGAAAATCATAATAAATCAATGGACCGAAGGATGAAGATAAAATATGAGAATCTAAGGTTATTGGATTGCATGTTCAATGCTTTATTGATCATAATAATCGGGTCTGCCTTCTCTTGAAGAGGTGCAGATCCTTACAATAATATTGTTGATAGAACGTAACATGTAATGTGTTTGGCTTGTTCTATTATCTACAGTTTTCTCGAAGAAGAGCCCCTTTGTAAGGTCCTTTTTCTTGGTATTTAAAGATGTGAACCGCATAAGTTGGCAATGGATTGTCGTGGCCACGTCAAGGAGACGCTTTCTTGGCGCGGGAGGGCCGTAGCCCCAGTGGTTGTTATGGAGATGGTAACAATTACTCGGAGTCGAATGTTTTGCTCGGCGGTCATAACCAATTGGGACGGAGCCGGTTTTGTGATCATCAGATGGTCGGGCTTTTTACCAATACAGTTAGTCCCTCCGTCCTTCGGGGTCGTGCCCTGTCGGCCTCGACTGACAGATTTGGTGGAGCGTGATTGAGAAGAGTTTTAGGTTCATTTTTGAGGTGGCACGTCAGAAGGCTCGTGAGGCCCATGCCGATTGTGGTTATGATATGGCGACGCCCGAGGCTGATGATGGTGCGAATGGCGGTAAGGGAAGGGTCGAGTGAAAAGAATTTGTTGCTATTTTTTTGTGTCTATTCGCCGGCTGGCGTTCGGGGTACTTCTTGTTATTTTTCTTTATTCTTCTTTTTCTCGTGTTGACCGGTCGTGGCCAGATGTAAGCGGGGAGGATCCGCACTCTTAACTTTGTAAATAAATTCACTCTTTTCCATTGTTTGTCGTGTTTATTTCGCATCTTCACTTTCTCTTTTTCTTTATGAATGCAAGGAGATGACTCGCCTTTGAGTTCGACTTAGGTCGGTCGTGAAATATAAGTTTTTGTCCTTTGAATTGACATGGACGGGGTGGAGCTATCATTTTATGGCGGCGGCGCTTAGCTCCTATTGGCTCCAGTCCCAATTCGAACGCGATCGGACTACTGACTGTGATAGTGGAAATATAGCTTTATATTCGAGCGGGCTCGAACTCTGACTTGGAGGCAGAGTCATGTAGCCTGAGCCCTAGTTTGATTGAAGTTGAACTTAATAACATTGATGGCGAAGGCACTTAGCTTGAGTCCCAGTCCGATTGAGGTCGAACTTAATGATGTTGATGGCAAAGGCACTTAACCTGAGTCCCAGTTCGACCGAGGTCGAACTTAATGGCATTGATGGCGAAGACACTTAGCCTGATGATTTCGATGGGGAAGGCACTTAGCCTGTGTCCGAGTTCTACTGAGGTCGAACTTAATAACGTTGATGGCGAATGCACTTAGCCTGAGTCCCAGTTCGAGTGAAGTCGAACTTAAAGACTTTGATGGCAAAGGCACTTAGCCTGATAACTTCGATAGCGAAGGCACTTAGCCTGAGTCCTAGTTCGTTTGAAGTCGAACTTAATAACATTGATGGCGAAGTCACTTATCCCGAGTCCGTTCCTCGATCTAGATCATGCTCGTATAGATTGATCCCTGGTTTATGACATCTTTATACCGGCTTTCGGCTGGAAACGGTATCAGGGGTGAATGGGATGCTTTGTATCGGCTTCCTCTTGTTCTGCGCTCTCTTCTTCTTGTTTGCACTGTTCGAGATTAATAGAACAACGGATTTTGGCTTTCGCTGAGGCCTTCGATTTCTCTTCGCTCGATGTACTGCTTTTGGCTCGTTTGAGCTGGATTGTTTCCTTTTTTGGGCACTTTTTCGCTCTGGTCTAGGGAGGAACAATGCGATATTGCTATGAAATTCCCACAGCGGTGCCAAATTGCTTGACTCAAAAGTTACTAAATACTTTGTAAGTGAAAACAATCAAAATAAATCAAGAAAAAATCATAGCAAACTATAATAAATCAATGGATTGAAGGATGAAGCTAAAATATGAGAATCTAAGGTTATTGGATCTCAGGTTCAATGCTTTATTGATCATAATAACCGGGTATGCCTCCTCTTGAAGAGGTTCAGATCCTTACAATAATATTGTTGTTAGAACGTTACATGTAATGTGTTTGGCTTGTTCTATTATCTAAAGTGTTCTCGAAGAAGAGCCCTTTCTAAGGTCCTATTTCTTGGTATTTGTAGCTATGCACCGCACGAGCTGGCAATGTATTTTCGTGGCCATGTCGAGGAGACGCCTTCTTGGGGCGGGAGGGCCGTAGCCCCAGTGGTTGTTGTGGAGATGGTAACAATTACTCGGAGTCGAATGTTTTGCTCGATGGTCGTAACCAATTGGGACGGAGCCAGTTTCCTGACCATCAAATGGTCGGGTTTTTTTACCAATACAGTTAATAGATTCAACAACAACAACAACAACCCAGTATAATTCCACGGTTAGGGTCTGGGGAGGGTAAAATGTACGTAGACCTTACCACTACCCCGAGGGCCAGAGAGGTTGTTTCTAAGAGACCCTCAGCTCAATAAAGCACCAAGTGACGATATATTAGTACTATGGATATACTCATAATAAAATATTATAAAATACACAGCATAACATGAAATAACCTAAAATAAAAAAATATAGAAAATATGAGAAAGATGGGAGGTAAACTAATACCCAGCATATAAAGCCTTGCATCAGTAGCTGATCAATAGCATCCTAAGTCTACCACCTAACCAGCTTGTCTCACTCTAGTGCGTAGTAAAAATATTCACAACTTCCCCTAGCCTACAACCTTAATGTTCGACCTCTACAATTCCCTATCTAAGGCCATGTCCTCAGTAATCCTAAGTCGCATCATGTCCTTCCTGATCACCTCTCCCCAATACTTCTTAGGTCTCCCTCTACCTCTCCTCGTGCCGACCACTGCCAATCGCTCACACCTCTCACAGGTGCATCAGTTTACTCCTCTGAATGTGCCCGAACCAGTAGTCTTGCTTCCCGCATCTTGTCCTCTATGGGGGCCACACTCAACCTCTGTCGAATCTCTACATTCCTAATCTTATCCATCCTTGTATACCCGCACATCCACCTCAACATTCTCATCTCTGCTACTTGCATCTTTTGGATGTGTAAGTTCTTATCCGGCCAACACTCGGTACCGTACAATATGGTGTGCCTAACTATTGCTTTATAAAACTTACCTTTAAGTAACGGTGGCACTTTCTTGTCACACAGGGCTCGCGTCGCTAACCTCCACTTCATCCATTCCACCCCTATATGATGTGTGAAATCTTCGTCGATCTCCCCGATCCCCTAAATAACTGACCCAAGGTACTTATAACTACCCCTCTTAGGGATGGCTTGAGTGTCAAGCCTCACTTCCACTTCAGCGTTCGTCGGCTCGGCCCCAAATTTGCATCCGAGGTATTCTGTCTTCGTGCTGCTCAACCTGAAACCTTTAGACTCAAGGGACTGTTTCTAAACCTCTAACCTATCATTGACTTCGCTTCGAGTCTCGTCAATTAGGATTATGTCATCAACAAATAGCATGCACCATGACACCTCCCCTTGAATATCATGCGTAATGGCATCCATCACCGGGGCAAATAGGAAAGGGTTGAACGCCGACCCTTGGTGCAACCCCATAACAACCTGAAAATGCTTGGAGTCGCCTCCTACTGTCCTAACCCGAGTCTTAGCTCTATCATACATGTCTTTAATCACCCTAATGTATGCAACCTGGATCCCTTTAGCCTTTAAGAATCTCCATAATACCTCCCTAGGTACCTTGTCATATGTTTTTTCTAGATGGATAAACACCATGTGGAGATCCTTCTTCTTATCCCTGTATTGTTCCACCATCCTCCTAATAAAGTGGATAGCTTCTGTGGTAGATCGCCCCGGCATGAACCCGAATTGGTTGTCTGAAATAGACATCGTCCTCCGCACTCTCATTTCTATCACTCTCTCCCAGACTTTCATGGTATGACTCAGTAATTTGATACCCATGTAGTTGTTACAGCTCTGGATATCGCCTTTGTTGTATTCTTATACAATGGAACCATTTTACTCCACCTCCACCTCTTCAGGCATCTTATTAGTCTTGAATATAACATTAAACAACCCAGTAAGCTATTCCAATCCTGCTCTACTCACATAATACAATATCTTGATCCCCTACGCCAGTTAGAAGTTTATGAAACTAGGTCTGTCATCTCCTCTTAATCTGATCATCCCCCGTCAAAACTTTGCCGTCATCATCTTTTATGCACCCCACTTGGTCCAGATCTCGATCCATCCTTTCTCTCACCTTAGCGAGTCAGAATAACTTCTTTTCCCCGCCTTTGTTCCCTAGTTCCTTATACAGACGAGCAAAAGCTGCCGTCTTAGCCTCCGTTACTGCCATCTTCGCCTCCTTCCTAGCAACCTTATAACTCTCTATGTTCGCTCTCTTCTCCTCCTCGTCAATGCTCCCTACTAACCGCAGGTAAGCCGCCTTCTTCGCTTTCACTTTACTTTGAACAATTGCATTCCACCACCAGTCTCCTTCATGGCCACCGCTGCATCCCGAAGATATCCTAATGCTTCTCTTGCCGCCCTCCTTATACAGCCTGCAAATTTGTTAAAAAGGCTTGAGGTTAAACTGCTTGTAAACAAGTCACTCAACCGGGAACTGATGTTGTAGTCACCAATTGAATAAATTATTTATTCACAATTATGCATATGTCACATTTATTCTATAGATTAAGATATTTCGGTAAGATTTGAGTTACTTTTACTGTAAAATGCTCTCCAATTATGTAGTTTATTATTTGTGAAAGTTGAAAATATGTTAGTATTTCACTTGTAACACTTCTAAAATCATTTTTTACTATTTCACCAACACTTTAATACTAAATTTTAATTCTTATTTTACTATTTAACTAATAATTTTATAATATAAAATTCAATATATACAAACATAAATAACCAAAACAAAGTAATCATAAATACTGATTGAAAGTTAGTATTCCCTCTGTCTTATATTACGTATCGTATTTCTCTTTTACACGAACCTTAAAAATATTAATTAGGAAAGGGACTGGACTACCCTTATTTATGTCATAAAATATAATCTATCTTTATTGAATATTTATTCTGTTTATGTGTTATCTTTATCTTCAAGAACAATTATTATTAAGAGTAAAAAAATTAATTAATTTTATTTTGAACTTCTAAAATGATAAATAATTTGAGATAATTATTTTTAGTAATTATGACCGTTAATATGAAAGGGAGGGAGTATTAGTATACAAATTATTTCTTTAGATAGAAATTATGCCGGACCTCTGTTTTGGGGTAGAAATTGCACGGGGCGTCTTATTTGATCGCCTCCATTTTACATATACTCATTTTTAAAAACTTTTAACTTGTACCAACTTTTTAAAAAAACGTCAACTCTCTTTCTCCCTTGTAGCTCCATTTTAGCTTCTGCTTCTTTTGCTTTCCCTGTCTCTTCTGCTATCGTTTTTCTCTTCCTTTGTCCTTGTTGCTGCTTTCTCCGCTCCGTTGCTTACCTCTTCCTTTGTCCTTGCTGCTGCTTTCTCCACTGCGTTGCTTACTTTCTCCTTCACAGAATACATCTTCTTCTTTCTTCTTTGTCTTGCGTAGAATACTACAGTTGTTGATAATGTAGTAAATTGAAGGTTGTGTAGTTTGTAAGAAAATAATTAGTAGTAATTAAATAGAAATATAGTTGAAGTTATGTGAAAAGAGTGTTATTTGGGGTAGTAAACATACAATGAACTAAATAACTTCAGATCTATAACTTAAGTTTTTCGGTTACAAAGACAAAAACTTCAGATCCAATTACAAAACAAAAACTACACCTCTAGAGTTGAAGTTTGCCAGCTATAAAATAAAAACATCAGCTTCAGGCCCCGCTACTAAAATAATGAAGTTTTGCGTGGTTGTTTTTGCTATTTCAGCCTCGTATGCTGAAGTTATGTTAAAAAACAGATATATTTATAATTTTTTAATAAAGCGGGCACAAATTAAAATGTGACAAAAAAATCAGATATTTTGGGCATAAGGATTCGGGTTTATTTGGATATGGTTCAAGTTTATGGAGCCTATATTTGTTGGTCAGTGCTCGCTGGGTAATATTGTACTATAGTAGTATTTTTGTTTTAGAAAAAAACAAATAAAAGGACGTCAGAAATGGCAGAATCAAATCGCAGAGCTAACATGTTCGGACGGGAGACAATTAACGCTGCACTTCACCACCAGCAAACTCAGATCGACGACGACGACGATGACGACGTTGCTGCTGTAACTGAAGGCGGCGGCGGCGGCGGCGGTGGTTGTGGTGGAGGAAGAGAGTCTATGGATAACAAACCTAGCATTCGCTATGACCATCACCATCAGTCTCATAGTCATTCTCACGCGCTTCACAACGGCGGGGAGTCCATGGAGATGAATGGTGTGGAAGGTGTTTCACATAACGCATTGTATTGTCCCCCTAATACCGAAATAGTTCCAGCTGGTGTTGCTACTGGTAGTGGAGCTTCCGATCAGCTTACACTGTCGTTTCAAGGCGAATTTTATGTTTTCGATGCTGTTTCTCCAGAAAAGGTCCTTCTTTTAATTTCTTGTTCTTATTATAAAGGTTTGCCCTTTATTTGTGTAGTGTGTTCTTTATGAGTTTAGCTGAATGAGTGCTTCTTTAACTTTGATATTATCTTCTTCTTTTTGAAATTGTTTGTGCATTACTTGGATCTTGCTTGTCTTAGTGTAGTGTGTTGTCTACATGTTGTTTGCTTTTGGGTAGATTGAGTAAATTAGGGAAATGTTTCCAATTTTTGAATTGAGGGTAATTGTGTATTTGGCAGAAAGTTCTTGCCTCGCTTTCACTTGACTTTTGACTTTTGGAGTTGAGGTGATTCAAGACTCGGGAATTGGTCGTTTTTGAGATTAGGTGGTGTGTGAATGGTGAATTGGTTTGATATTGATTAGGTTTTACGTGTATGGTGAATTGGTTGATATTGGTCAGCTTTTGAAGCAAAGAACCCATGCTGGTCTTTTTGTTCTTCTAGGAGTAGGAGTGATTCTCATCGGTTAGTATATGCATGTGGTAGTGCAGTTTAATTCCTCTTTTAGTGGTTTAAGTCGATAATTACAATCATTTTAATTGGGGCAAATTTGTTTTTTTGTGTTTATTGAGTTTCAGGTTCAGGCGGTGCTATTGTTGTTGGGTGGATATGAAGTCCCCGCAGGAATCCCTACTGTTAGTGTGGCAGCCCAAAGTCAGAGGGTATTCATCTTTATCCCCAGCATACATTCTTTTACCACTCTGCTGGGTTTTAATCAATTACTGCTCTTCCGCCCCAATATCCACAGGCTTCAACGAACTTTCCTGGAAGATTGAATCAACCACAAAGAGCTGCTTCTTTGAATCGTTTTAGGGAAAAGAGGAAAGAACGGTGTTTCGATAAAAAGATCCGTTATACTGTACGGAAGGAAGTTGCGATGAGGTAATAGAACTTCAATTTTTCATGCATGATCAAATTGGAAGTGTGTCGCGATTAATGTACCATTTGTAATCACCAATCCTCTGTGCTAACCATTATATGACTAATTGACGTTGATATTCTAACTCTTTTTGGCAATGAGTGAGAAAAACATTTGTTGAGTGTTGTACATTCGTTGCTTCTGGCTTTAGATGCCAGCATAGTGGATATTGGATGCCAAAGACATTCTTATTTGGAATTGAGCTACATGGGCCTAATCACAACATGGTCATATATGCATATCAAGTTTTCAAATAGTGATAGCTTTCTCCTTGCTAAGGCACACTTGTTTATACCGTCTTCATCTCTTCTTTGTGAGCTCTTGCTTATTTTACCTAATCATTGTAAGTTTTTTTAATTGCTTGTTGGTAGTGCTGTGATATAAATGCATTCCCTCTTGAAATTGTTGCTACTTGTTTTTCAGTTCTTTTGTGTGATATGGACTTCCCATATGCAAAAACTACATGAATCCTAATAGGACCTTGTGGATATCCAGCTGGTTGATAACCATAATATATGCACTAAAATGTGAGAAAATGCTATCTAGTAGAAGAGTAAAACTACGAGAACATGCAATGTACTGCTACTTGACATGGTCAATGTGCTTGTCTCGGAAAGTGCAGAGTGAAGTATCATAATCCTCCATTTGTTTCTGCAGTACTCGATGAAAAGATCTATCAGAGTAAACTCCTCATTGCAAATTGTCCATTGAATAATATCTCTCTTGTTCCTCTCCAATACAACCTAAGTTGCTCGGGCGCAGGTGCGGATCTAGAAGTCGGATCCTTCGAGATGTAAATTCTAAGATTTGGGGATACGAATCCTAGTAGAGATAGGGTTGCGGGAGATCCGACTAAAAATAATTCAAGAAAATTAAAATACAAAAATATCTCTAAATTATGAGAAATTTTGTAGAATACTTGTGTATAGCTTGTAACATGTGGATTTCTTTTTTATTCTTCAAATTTATCCTAGTTTAGGTTCTGATTTCGGGAATCAAATTGTATCTCGTCTCGAATTTTTTTTCGTCCATCTTGGTCAAAATACCTAAAATTATTTGACAAAATCCGGTAAGGATCCCATACCCACACCCATACTAGTATCGTGTCGACACGGATGCGGCAGCTAAACTGCCATGTCGGAGCAACTTAGAATACGACAGACCGCATCTTCTGTATAAATTTCTGCAGCTTCTACCATTTCCCAGTCACATAAATTCCTTCTGAAATGAAAGTTCCGACCATCTTCCTTAAAGTAATCACCATTAGTAATATCAGGCACCAGTACCAGTGTAAAAAGGTTTGGGACAAATCATCCCCTCCTCAAGCCAAACATCTGCCCATAGTTTATTCTTCTGTCCATTCCCCACTTTCAATTTGGTAACATTTCTAACCCCACATCTGTTTCATGATATTCGATGGCCTTGGAAGATGATATGGAAATCTATGGTTCCTACCACAGTAGTTCAGCAGATGCTTTCTATGTAAGGAGGAGCTGAAGCAGTGGAGCATATTTTTCTATGTTGCTATTTCGCAAGGCAGATTTGGTCGTTGTTTCTTAATATATTTAAATATGGTGGATGCTGCCTCAGAACTCAAAACTTTATTCTGCTATTGGGGATCTCTGGATGCTGACAAGAGAAGAAAGAAAATTTGGATGACTATCCCTTTATGCATTGTTGACTGTTTTGCTGGAAAGGAGTAGGAGGCGTTTTGAAGACCAAAAAAAAAGCATTTGTCCTTAGTCAAGTTCAAATGTATTCCAAACTTGTTCTGTTGGCAGAAAGGAAACATTGAATTCAACTGGGCTGACCTGCTGGACTTACTGAATCTACGAGTCTGTAATGGAAAGCAAGTCCAACATTTTGTAATTTTCTATAGTACTACCTTAGTAATGTCCATCAATAAAATCTTACTTTTTATTTTGGAACCCCAGGAAAACGCGCAACCGCTACACCTCTGCCCTTTTTGGAGCACTCTGTGGTGAGCATTTTGTGCGTACTGGGTAAACCCTCCACTGTGTAATAGCCTGCAAATCACACAGGAGATGTAAACCGTACTAGGCAAGCCCCGTGAGACAGACTTAGACCCAGAAGGCATTGAGGGGAGTTCGAAACCCCGTCTCCCGTGTGGAAAACTCCCTCCAAACCCACTGGGCCAGCCCTTCGGGACTATAAAATCTTACTTTATAAAATTAAAAAAAGTAGAGTGAGTGTGTCATGACGGAAAATGTTAATAAAACTATGGGCAGGCTCACTTGTTAAATGGAAAAAGTAGATCTTTATGGTAGAGTGCACCTGAGATGCACACACTTCTTTCATACCTAAGGCTTTGTTTGAATGTGAATATGAAATTTTGTAGTACTGGGATTGCCGGGAACAGTTTCTATGGGACGGAATCCTCACTTACTCTTTCACATAGGTTTGTGCAGAAGAAAAGGTTAGCTACAACATTTAAGCAAAATTGTAGTGCGATTAGAAGTATAAATGGGATAATTGTGGTGAAACTTTGTCTTATAAGTGGGGAGGGTGGTGTAATAGTCTTAAAATGATGAAATCTAACCTCCTATGAAGCAAGACTTATATTCCATCGATGCAAATCTCCACAATCTTGCTGACTTTGGAGCATGTGGTACAACTTGCACTATAGTAGTGGGCTTCACAAGCCGAGTTTCGAGCTGTGCACCATTGGTCCCTCGGGGTTTCTCAATTATCAAGCATTAACCCGTTGGCATAATATATCAAATTTGGCATGAATAATGAAGATCACATTATGTAATAGAGCACCAAGATGTGTTTTTAGTGGCCTTATTGTTCTCTGCAACTAGGAACGAGCCTGATGGCATCTTAATATTTCTTAGGCAGTGCTTTATGTTTCGTGACTGTTCTCCACTTACTGTCTGAAGTGTTGGTTTATTGAGCTAGATCTTATAAAATGTAGGGTATCGAATTAAATGGATATTCTTTTTATTTTATTTTAAATTACGGTGGCTTCCACGCCAATTTGTGTACATCTTAACTATACTACCGGGTACCTGCTATCTCCCACCTATCTCCCACCTGTATAGATAGGAGGTTATTCTGCCTCCCAAATTTAAGGAGATGTGAAGAAATTACCTAGTGTTTTTTGGCATCTGCTGGGTTTTGAATCTATGACCTCAAGTTTCTCAACTAGGCTGGTGGAAGAATGGATATTCTACTAGCTCTTCTTGCATGTGATCATGCATCAATCTTCAACTGGGGCATGTTTTAATTTTAGAAAACTGCTTCCCACCCATTCAAGGGAAATGACTATTGCTAAAGGATGTCTCTAGTAACATCTGACTGTGCAAGTTGTGCAGGTATCCTTAGATGTTATGTTGGTTGTTTCTAGTCAATATCATTTATTTTGTGTTTTCTCTTCTTGCTCCATACTTCTAGGAGGGGGGGATATGGGGTCCTGTTATGTTTTTTCTAAGTTGTAAATTTCGGTCCTTGTCTATATTTTGATCAGGCTTGTTAGTTGAAGTTCCTACAAAATGATTATGGTTTAAGTCGGTCTTTTTCTTGGTTCATGTTCAATTTTCTCATCTGATGTGTTATATTTTCAGGATGCAGCGCAAGAAGGGTCAGTTTACATCTTCAAAGTCAATTTCTGATGAAGCAGGTTCTTCATCTGCAGATTGGAATGAAGGTTCTGGTCAAGAAGAGCAGGAAACATCGTGAGTGTCCAACTTCTGTAGTAGTTGCTTTTCCTTTTTCAACTTATAATATGTTTCCCGTCCCCACAAATTCCCCCTACCTTGGAGCAAACTGTGGCATTTCCCACTTTTGTTCCCTTAGTGACTGTAACACACTGACTTCATGGTTGGAGGCAGTATTTTAAAAGGGGGGGGGGGGGTAAGACGAGATGGTTTGCATATGCATCAGCGGGGCGTAACCCCGAGGTGCGGGGCATAAGCCCCTTGGGTATTTAATTTTTAATATTTAATAAAATAATATAATTATAAAAATATTATTAAATAGGTAAAATTGCATAAATTTTTTTAAAAAAAACTTCAAATAAGTAATATTTATATATATATATATATCTAATGAAATTATACAGAAGTTCCAAATAAAGTGAAATTACATATAAATGTCAAATAATTATATATATAAGTGAAATCCCATATTATCTAATGAAATTATAAATCCCAAATAAATAAGTGAAATTATGTATAAAGCCAATCAATACATATAAAAGCACGCATACATATAATCCCATATTATATTTTGAAAGAGAGCAAGAGAAGCACGGAACATAAAAAACTAACTACATACATATTTACAAACTAACAACAACAACAACAACAACTACCCAGTATAGTCCCACAAAGTGGGGTTTGGGGAGGGTAATATGTAGACGAGCCTTACCCCTACCCGAAAGGGCAGAGAGGCTGTTTCCAATCGACCCTCGGCTTAATGAAGGAAGGAAAAACAAAACAAACAAAAGAACGTTAGTAACTCCAGTAGAAATAGCGTAAATAATTATCTAAACATAAGAACCATAAAATAAAATAGCATGCAATAATATCATACAGTAACTATCATAAGGGAGACACAGTCCAAAACACAGCTCATCTATGGATAGCCCTGTCAAGCCTCACCCAAACCCGGGTGAGGAGTATGAAAAACTCTAGGAGCCCCTATCCTACAACCCTGATACTAGACCTCCAGACTTTCCTATCAAGGGTCATGTCCTCGGAAACCCGCATTCTAGCCATGTCATGCCTAATCACCTCTCCCCAATACCTCTTAGGCCTCCCTCTGCCTCGCCGAACGCCGACAATCGCCAACCGCTCACAACTCCTCACCGGGGCATCAGGACTTCTCCTCCGCACATGCCCGAACCACCTCAGCCTCGCTTCTCGCATCTTCTCATCCACCAGGGTCACCCCTACCTTCTCTCGAATAACTTCATTCTTAATCTTATCTAACTTGGTGAGCCCGCACATCCACCTGAGCATCCTCATCTCCGCAACCTTCATTCTCTGAACATGAGAATTCTTCACTGGCCAGCACTCCGCCCCATACAACATTGCAGGTCTAACCACAGCTCTATAAAATTTCCCTTTGAGTTTTTGTGGAACATTCTTGTCACACATGACTTCTGATGCAAGCCTCCACTTTGACCACCCCGCTCCTATACGATGAGTGACGTCCTCGTCAATCTCCCCCCCCCCCCCCCCCCGAATCACCGACCCCAGATATCTGACACTGCCCCTCTTGGCGATGACCTGGGATCCAATCATCACGTCCCTGCCTACTTCGCTCGGCTCGGCGCTAAACTTGTACTCCAGGTATTCTAACAGCGAAATATAAAAAGAGAGGAAAGTAATGAGTTCAAAATAATAAAGTTTTTATAGGGAGGAAGGAACAAAGCTGTTGAATTTGACATACGGAGAAGAATGAAGTTTTCTGTTGCAAAAAAAGTGATAGATCGTTGCTCTTGGTAGAGGAAGACTAGCGGAAACAATTGGAAAAGACTTCTAATTTAGGGTTTTTAGCAATATTGAAAAGTTTACTTTTAAATTTAATAATTTTAATTCCTTTTTAAAAAGATGTCTTTTGGGCTTACGCCTAAACCAAAAAACTCGCCCGGGCGTACGCCTTACGGGACTTTCGCCCCTCACCATCGCCCCATGGCGTTTTTGGTACGCCTCGCCCCAGGAACGCCTTTTAAAACACTGGTTGGAGGTGGAGGGCCTTACCACTAGGCTATACCTCCCTTGTCTGTAGTTATTTTTTGTTTGGTCATTGAATTTGATGTAAATTCCTCTGGTTCATTTTACATAAGAGGATTGAACTTTAGATAGTGTCAGAGTTCAGAAGTTACTGATCACATTATATACAGTTGACGTCATTCTAAGATGTTTCTCTTTCCATACTCAACAGATGTAGGCATTGTGGTATTAGTTCGAAATCCACTCCTATGATGCGTCGTGGACCAGCTGGGCCAAGGTCTCTTTGTAATGCATGTGGACTCAAGTGGGCCAATAAGGTTAGTATTGAGTTGAAAATTGTGCCCATTTCCATGGTTTTTATTTGGATATTAGTAGACATAAATGCCTATTGATGTTCCTTTTTAAAAGATATGCCTCTTAATGTTTTGCTCCATGATCAAATATATGGTTCTGCACAAAGAGCATCCATTGGTGACTAGGATATCATGTGTGCTTCTATGGTTAAGGGAAAAAAGATTCTGCTTAAGTGTTTTGAAAAATGCTTTTTATCTCTTTCAATTGAAACGAAATTATTTTTGCTCAACGGTGTCCACACGAGAGCCAACAGAGTCACATCCCCTGGTCCATTTTTTAGCTTTCCCTCCCACAACTTTCACACTAATAGCATGTTCTTATCTAGCCCTGCAACACCTGCTGAAGTGCGTATATTTCTCAGTAAACAGTTAACACCGTACATTTATGTTTCCTAGTAACTTTGTAAAAAAGAAACAATAACCTTTCTATCTTGTTGTGCATACAGTTTTTCTTTCATGTTGGCAATTGAATATGATTCTTGTCCCAGAGCTGTACTTTGCTTCTCCTGTCCGTCGTGTGCAGGATAAAAAAGAAACCTATTGCCTTTTTTGTCATCAAGATCCCGTTACGGCTGTTGTTTTGGATGATTAACTTCATAATTAACATGATACGTTCCTGGCCAGTTATACATCATTATCAGCTTTTACTTTCAATGAAATAAATATTTCTTAGTCAATGTTAGAAAATAGAGCGCCGGTACACTCTAACATAAGATAATAACACAAACCTTAATGTTAACCCTTTAAAAAGATTGAAATAAGTAAGCAAATTCCTTACTATTTGTAAAAAAGAGCTCAAATATGTTTTACTTACCTTGTTAAATTAAAAAAAAAGGAGCTTAAATGTGACCTTTACTTTTGTGTTAGAAGGTGTAAATTGAGTTATATTACAAATCAAGCTCCAGGAGATTATTTTCATCTGAGTTAATGAGTGATATTAATTATTATTTTACAGGTATTCTGGAATTATTGCTCTACCATATTCATTTTTGTTTGAACTTCTACTTACAGTAGTTGATTAATGGACGTCTATCTGAGCAGTGAAATTTTATCCAACTCTTATCTTCTTTTATTCTTCTATTGCCATTTGAAACGTAAGCACTACTACCTTTTGGGTATTTCTTCAATATTACCCTCTGTCAGCTTGCCATTTGGTCTTCTGGTATTGATTATCCTGATATGGGATGAATTAGTAGCAGCAGCATATCTTTTCTACATTGATATCTGATAGAGTTGAAGAAACACAGTTCTTTTTGCTGTTCACATCACATTGCTCTTCACCTTCTTTGTCAAGTTAAAAGAAAATTTTCAATCTCGTCGTTAAACAGTCATTTCCATCAATCGGAATTCGTTAAATGTTTTGATGAGTGGGAATACTGCTTTACTCCCCTTCTATTCATCTCGGCAGGGAATTTTAAGAGATCTTTCTAAAGTTCCAACTCCTGGACCTCAGGATCAAACTGCAAA
The DNA here is from genome assembly GCA_034376525.1 of Nicotiana benthamiana. Lineage (NCBI taxonomy): Eukaryota > Viridiplantae > Streptophyta > Magnoliopsida > Solanales > Solanaceae > Nicotiana > Nicotiana benthamiana. The sequence goes on along the minus strand of CM067323.1, from coordinate 15,409,600 downwards.
ATCTGGTGAACAGGTACATTATCTCCACTTCTTTAAAAAAAAATGTTTTCATCCTGGGATAATTGACTTTGCAGAGCTTGTCAAAAAGAAAAGATTGCTTCTTAATTTTATTTACTAAAAGCTCAATTTGTGTTGTAAAATTCTCTCCGCTAGAGCAATGGTGAACCTAATGGCTCGGACGCCATGGCTGCTGCTGCGATCATCACTCCAGACAGTGACAATACAGTGGTGACTGCTGAACGGTGATGGAGAAATCCTTCTTGAAGTGAGATGGATAATTGAGGTTCATTTGTTGTACTATCTGCCAAAATTAGATTGTACATAGAAAAATATTGTACTCTTAGGCATCCAACATTGTTTCTCAGAGTTTTAGTGTTTTATCCTGGTGTTCAACTGTAATTTAGATCTGGAATTTGTATCACAAATCGAGAAACCTCAGTAAGAAAGATCTGGGCTTACTTTAATCTGTTTTTTAGTATTGTTTCCTTAAATTTATTTTAGGAAAAATGACAGTGTATCGCCGTTATAAAAATAATAGCCAAATAAATGTATAAAATTTGTATATTTTGTGTATATATATATATATACACACATACACATACACACACATTTTGTACGTTATATACAAAAATTATACAATTTTTATATACTTTTTCTGCTATCAAATGTAAATAGTTTCAGGCACGGGCTAAATATGATAATACCCCAAAATTTTATCATAATTTGAATTTCATTGCGTCCTAGTTGGGCAAATGGTGTACATAGGCCGGGTTGGTTGGTTCGGATTTTACAATTACCAAATCAAACTAATTGTGTCGGATTGTTAAATTTAAAGACCAAACCAAACCAATAAATCTCGGGTTTTTCAGTATCGGTTTTTCTCGGATTTTCGGATTATCCGGGTTTTTTCGGATTTTTTTCCGGTAAAATCTTCCTAAAACAAAACATATAATATATGCTCAAAATATTTCTTTAATCCTAGTAAGATACAACTATATAAAATATTTTTCAAGAAAATAATACAAAATATGAGATGTGTCATGACATTATCCTAAAATATTCAACAATAAAGACAATAAAATTATGTAATATAAATATTGCTAAATTAAAAAGTCATAATAAAAATAAACATAATCTAAAAGTACTAAGTCATGCTAAAATAAGTAGACTAATAAGGAAGTATTAATTACATGACTAAAAGCTAAAGCAAAATAAAAATAGGTTATGCATTTTTATCTAAATTATTGCAAAACAAAAATAGATATCCAATACTTTCTTGTTCGTAATATTGAATTGGATGTCTTTGTTAGCATTAGTATTGATTGTTAGCATTGTTTAATTTACTAATATTAGTGGCTATAAAACTTATTGGAGCATTCAAAAGTTCTAAGTCCAACCTTGAAATAATACCTTAAAAGATAAAACTATGAAATTTTAAAAGAAATATTTATAAATTACATTACAATAAGTATATTTATATATTAAATATATCTAAAATTTCTATATATCTAATGTCAGGTTGGTTTGGTTTCGGTTTGACTTTCTTTAGTTAAAACCAAATCAAATCAAACCAATTATGCTCGGGTTTTTTTTTCCAACACTAAACCAACTCAAGCCAAGGATTTTTTTTTTGGTTTGACTCGGATTATCGGATTGGTACAATTTATCGGTTTTTTTTGTACACCGGGTAAATCTGCAGCCGACGGACTTTTCGTTCTGCTCTTTGGTTCGAAGAGTTGATTATCTACAGAAATCATTCATTAGTGGAGAGAATTATGAGTTATTGATGCCAAAATTACACATTCGTGGGGAAATAAAAATAAAAATGGAAGTGTAAATATTAGTGTTTTCCTCTTTGCAAATATCCGAGTTTTCTCATATAATCTATATGTTTGAAATATAGATCACATTATTCTGAGTCCACAAAATTCAATTATCGACCCCTTGATGCATAAACATTGTTTTGTTTGCTTGAATTTGCTAGTATTTAGTACCTATTTCCTTTTTTCTTTTAGAGTTGTTTCTTGATCTCTTTACAACAATAACAACCTAGTTAAATTTTGCTAGTAGAGTCTGGGGAGGGTATCATTTACGCAAACCTTATCCCTACCCCGGAGCGTAGAAAGACTGTTTCCAAAAGATCTTCAACTTTCTTGATCTCTTTCTATATTTAAAAGATATTTAGCGGGTGACGTGGAGTTGAATATTTATCAAATCCCTAGTTCTATTTTCTTCTAAATGTTTTCAATTTTCTAAATTTTGTCATTGTTTTAGTACGATTTGATTTATATTTAATAGAGAAAACAAGTGATCTAAAGTTTTCCATTCCGTTCAATTAAACCCCTTGACCTTTCCATACTTCAAAAAGAAATAGTAAGATATAACGACATGCTAGACATAGTAAGTACTTCATGTGGTTACTTACCCTCAACAGACTCCCACCAACCACCTTCCTAACAAAATATAATATTTGCACTTCAGATATATATCATATATGGAGCTGAGAAGGAGGACATAAAACATATTCTCTTTTATTGTACTTACTCTAAGGAAATATAGAGGCAATGTCACATAAAACACAATTATCCATCCTTGGACAATAATACAACTATCTTCTGCTGGCTAAAACTCCAACTGAAATCAAACAAAAGCTTTAACCAATACATCTTTTGGCCCAGCCTCTTACCTTTTCTCCTTTGGTATTTATGGACCACAAGGAATGCTCGAATCTTTTACAAGAATGACTCATACCCCAACATAAGCAAGGTGATCAATAGCACACAGGAATTCCTCTTCCTTAGCAACTGGAGCCCCTCTAGTTCACCAAAAACGATAATTTACATAAAATGGGATCCACCAGACTTGGGAACCTATCATTGACTTTATACTTTCAAGTATTTAAACAACATAGACAAAATTATATGTATTTCATATGAAACCAATTCTATTGGAATTGTGTCTCTTCTATTTGGCCAATATTTTTGTGTCCGTAGGCGACAGACTTAAGATCCTCATCTATATTTAGCGCTATCATAGATGTCATCGATGAACATTATATATCAGTTCCAATATTTTTTCATAAAGACATAACATAGAGATCTCTTCATTCATATATTTAGGTACCCGAATCTCTTATGAGATTTTATAAAGTGTTATGTCATGTGACCTTCTAGATCACTTGCCTCCTTTATTATGATCAATTTGATCATTTGCTCATCTTTTTTATCAAGAAGTTTATTTGAAACCGATTTGTCTATACGCTTTAAGCATACCATAGACTTTGTCCTTCCAGGACTTAATATGAGCATTTGCAATGAGAATATAATTACTCTCTTGGGGTCAGCAAATGTCTATGGCAAGCTTTGCAATATATTGCAAACGAATGATATTTTTATGAACTTCAAGTTCATATTATGATATTTGAGGATCTATATATACAAATGATAATTCATTCTACGTAACTTTTTCTCAACTGTTTATCATGTCTCCCCCTCATGTTAGAAAAACTAACTTGTTTCCTCAACTTTGAGGATCCATCTTTGTGCATTATCGTGTTAATATACACTGCACATCAATAATAACAAGATGGAATTATTTGGTTTCTGAACCTGAACCACTTGTGAGGGGAGAATATAATATACTCTCGTATATAACGTATATCAAACTGATATAGATAACTTTCTTCTTATAAGCAATAGTTTAACTATTAAATGGAGGTACTAAATAAATTATTTTGTTAAACCTACTGTGATGTAAACCAACTTATCAAGATAAACTCCTTGCATAGAAAATTTGGAAATTATGCTTGAACTTAAATTACCGAGCAAGTTACCCCGCAAGCACCAGTCAGGTGCAGGTTAATAATAATCGCACATGTAACTATCTCATAGATGCATCTTATGTGGTATACATGGCAGGTGAATGAGCCCATATTCACCTTTGATATTTCCAGAATTCATGGGATTTAATCCCAACTTTAGTTGGTCAATTAATTAATTAGAACAAGCAATATATGAGAATTCGTAAAGAACCTTTTAATTCTTTAATATATACCCATGTGAATTCTCTATTATTTTTGTATATCATACTTAAATTGATATGGCTATCCTGATTATGCCAACTGAATAAATTATCAATATTGATAAGTTTAGGTTTACATCATGACATGTGCAATTATCTATAAGCTCCAAATTTATTATGATATGTGTTTTTATATCAATAAATATCCACTTTATTGCGGCATTCTTTTGTTTGTGTAGTACAAACTGGAGAATAAAACAGGTAGCTTTTCACATATATATTATCCCGCTAAAAATTATAGTAATAAAAGATATTAAATTTTTTTTTTATTCATAGTCTCAATATAATCAACCGCTTTTGCGTGTATTTTAGAAACTGAATAAGTTTCTTTGAGACTTACTACAACACAATACCTTATTGGTAATCAATTGTGTTTCTCCAAAATAGTAATAATTGGCTCTCTCAGAGCTCTCAATTAATCTCATACTATCACATATTCATCAACATCCATATGGTCATATATCTTTTTCAAAGAGAAAGTTATACCATTATGGTCATGGTCAAAATTATATGCAAGATATGTTTCTTGCATTATTATTGTCCTTTAATAATTACATTGCCAAAATATTTTGGCGTACAATAGGTACACAACCAATGACCATTCATGTCATAATAATGACATTATTTTCTTATATCATCTCAAACCTCCTCCTAGAGGCGAGTGTGGTATATTCACTACCACTAGCACGTTCATATTCTTCCAAGAATGAATATGTATTCATAAATTAGATGTTGTCACATTCTTATCATAAATGGACCATAATCATCGATATGTGCTTTATAAAATCTCATGTCAAATCGATGACAAATATTACTTTCACAGAGTGAAGGATTATTTTGAGAATTCTTATTATTCTCAATATTACCATAATGACGATTATAATTTCGTCTATTGTCATATTCACATCCATTGAGACATTCATAGTAGCAATTTTTGTCTTCTTTCATACTTATTACTTACTGCTATCACATTCTCTAAATGGAATGAGAATGGAGCAAATTCAATGGGACGGAGTTTCAGTTCTTCGCCCACAATCATGACAATGTATAGAAATTTTACCACTTCAGGTGGGTGTAATTTCTTACAAACTCCATTAGAGTTATAATCAAACTTTATCATCTTTACTTGTATTTAAAATCAAATTATAAAATGTCAAGAATTTGAAAGGAAAAAATAAAGTAAAATACTTACCTTAAATTCAAAATTTAATCCCATTTGCCAAGCTCAATGCAATTAGCACAAAAGCGACTGATCAAATATATCTCATCCGTCGAATTTGAAAAATCTATATTTGTCAATTCGTTGCTATCCTCACAGAATGCAATCATCTCACGAAGTTAATTTCCATGGGGAATGAATTTCCACGACAGAATACATCTAAATTGTTGATTAGTCTCTCGATCCTACGACTTAGTTTCCAAATCCAAAACCTAATGGTTCATTATTTTAATATTTATTTAATTGGTTAGGGTGTCGTATTGATAACGTGCTATGAAAATAATAAAAGAATAAAAGTAATATTCAAAAGAAAGAAGGTAAGAAAATTTTTATTAAATTTTAGAATGAATTATAATAAAATATAATTGTATTTATAAGGAAAGAGTGAGTTAAACACTAAGTAGTAAACAGTGCGGAAAATACAATTCTATTTATAACATAAGCACTACCTACTATTTCTCCCGTTGAAGATTCTTTCCTTAATCTGCAATTCTAATCAACTTTTTCAGATTCTGAATCAGAATCTCTCTTTAGATGCAAATTTAGTTAGGGTTAGGGTTTTTCATATGCAGAAGTAAATATAAATGGAAGCGCCATATTCGAGGGTATTAGGGTTTGAGGAGGAGTACATGAATGTAGCAATTCGAGTGGATGAATATGGAGGTGGAGGATTTGATGCTGATGATATCAGCGGTGGCTGTGAGGGTAGTGGTACTGAAGAATTGCAACAGGTGTGTTCCTCTGTGCCGCCTCTTGCTGCTAGCCCTGTAGTAGATAGCGACGGCAGAGTTTTAGCGGCTATGCCTATGCCCTCGCGGAGGCCTAGTGAGCTTACTATTTCTTTCGAAGGCCAAGTCTATGTATTCCCTGCTGTTACTCCTGATAAGGTTCAATGTTAATATCATGATCAATTGTTTGTAATTGCATTATGTTTTAAACTTATTTTTATAATTGAAGCATGTACAAGTCTATTTGTGTTTGCCTATGTCATTAGCGGAGCCATCAATTTATACAAGGGATGTTGCACTTGGGATTTGAACCTGTGATTTTAACCAATTTTTGAACCCCTTTGCACTTCACTGGCCTATGTGCTGACAATTGAATTAAGGGAATGTTTAATGATTTTTGTGAATGTGAACTTTCATAGGTGCAAGCAGTACTGCTATTATTAGAAGGGTCTGATATGGCTAGTTATGTACCTAGCTCACATTCTCTTGCACTGCAAACTACTAAGGTGCATTTTTTTAAAGTTTAGTTGGAGCTTGTTTTCCATTTAAGTATGCTCCTACCAGAGCTTACTGAGGCTGTCAATGTTTACTAATTTTTGGGTTATGTTGTAGAGTGTTGATAATGATGTCCCCACCAGGCCAAATATTTCTCGGAGAATCGCATCTCTGATTAGATTCCGTGAGAAGAGAAAAGAGAGATGCTTTGAGAAAACAGTCCGTTATACTTGTCGGAAAGAAGTTGCACAGAGGTGAGGTAAAGTTTGTGATTCCCTCCCCCCCTTTTTTTATTCTTCCTTTCACCCCGTTTAGTGATTAATATATTAAGAGAGTCATTGAGGAGCATTTTTCTTCTTGTCACCTTGATTGGTTTCAGTTAATGTGATAATTAACAAATTCTCTTTAGGGCCCCCTTTAACATGTGTGCGCAAAATTTGAAGTAGACTAGTGTATAAATGAAAATGGAAAATACATGTTTGAAGTAGACTGATCTAAAAGTACTGAGCTGTATAATGCTACAATGAAATAAATATATTTCTTAAAAAGTATTTTTTAGCTGCTAAACCTTTTTAGATATTTGTTTCGATTTGTTGGAAACTATTTTCATTAAAATTCAAGATTTGCTAATGAGGTTCATTATGCAAGCTTTTAACTGTTTTAGTTGCTCTGATTATAGGATGCATCGTAAAAATGGGCAGTTTGCCTCTTTAAAAGATGGTGAAAAGACGTATGCTGGCAATATTGATTCTGGTGACAGCATTCCTCATCCTGAACCTACGTGAGTATGGACCATGTTCCTTGCTTCCGACAGCTTATACCCGCAGCATCTCTGTAAAGGATCAGTTGCTCTATTTTTGTCTACTTAAGCTATGCTTTGTGTTCTTGTATTTTGAGGGCCTTGAAACTGACTTCCTCCACATCTGATTTTGGTGTAAGAATGTTTGTTGTTGCATGAAAAAAGGCTTTCATTCAGAAGTAGCAAAGCTGTAGCAGTGTGATTTAAGATTCTCCATTCATGTTCCACTTAATTGTCCTGCTGTCTCTTTATGTCACTGTGCTGATTTGGCTCACTTTTCCTGCAGTCTCATTATGTCACTGGGTTGGGATTTTGCCTCTTCTTTTTTCCTTCTATTCTGCATTTACTGCCCTTTGAACTTACAGGCTAAGAAGATGTCAACACTGTGGTATTAGTGAAAGTGAGACACCTGCAATGCGGCGGGGCCCATCAGGCCCTAGAACCCTCTGCAATGCCTGTGGGCTTATGTGGGCGAACAAGGTATTGCACAGTGGATCTGCTTGTTCTTTCTGCCCCTCCCCCCAACCAAAAAAATAAGATTTCTCAAACACACACTTATGCTTTCCTCTTTTAATCAAAGGGGTTAACTTTGTCTATAGTAATTATCGTTTATATTTAACTCTGCTGACATTCAGTTTATGATCATGAATTACTGATTCAACTGCCTGTCATGCAATTACGTTAATTTCCTTTACTAAGTTTCTCAAGGAAATAATCAACATCAATGATAACCGGATTCTTGGGTTAAGAGTTGACCTAATGATTTAGACCTTTGGTTGATCTTTACTTGCGCTGCCATTTTAGTCTTATGGCAAACACAATAAAGGCTTACTTTGTGTTATTGCTTTGAAAATAATGGATTGCGAACCAAGCATGTCATTTACATGATTTCTGTTGATTGTCTATTCTTGGATATATTTGAATTGTGTGTTTTATCTTTCTAGATGTTCAGACTAAATGCATGCTTAAATTTGATGATTCTTTTGTTCATTTATTTATTTTTGAATTGTATTACCCATGTGTTTGCTCTTATTACTTATTTTGCTATTCACCTTTTCTGTTTTTGTCCATCTGAAGGGTATGCTAAGAGATATTACAAAGGGAGGGAGAGGTCCACCCTTTGACAAAAGTGAGCCAGTAAGTAAACTGAGAACAAGTAACACTTCCCTCTTACAGGATCAGTTTAATGTACGCTGTCAGTGGTAGACTATTTGAGGATTAATGCTCATGGACCTAAGTTATTCTTTTCCCTCAAGGCAAAGCCTCCTGCCTGAATTTTTTTCATAAATTGCCAACTTAAGGCTTTTTTATGTGATCCAAACATTTCTTATATAGCAATATTTACGTATAAATCCTAAAAGCCTCTGCTGTTACTTCTTATTTGTCAAGGATTTTTTAGACTGTAATCTGTTGCTCAATTTTGTAGTGCTGATTTTCCTTTGTGATGTAGAGAACTCCTGATATCAAGTTGTCTACCGTTGCACCTGAGAATTCTTACCAGAAGCAGTATCAAGAGGTAATTATTATTTTAATTTAGTAGTATCAAGACATAATTATTATATGGGAATCAACTGGAGAAACAGCATATAGCATGCAGTTTTCTTGGAATTATATTAATTACTATTGCCTAAGGCCAGAGTAAACTGCATGGATGATTATCCCTCTCCTATTGCCCAGAGTTAATCGTATGGATGACTGTTCCTCCCCTTTTTCTGTTTATTGTCATCCATTCCTTTGAGGTCCAGTGGTTAGAGTCTTCATGAGTTGGAAAACACATTTAAAGGGTAAGGTGGTTTCCTCAACGCCACAGTCCTAAGCATTTTTATACTTGCTTCCAAGTTCCCTAGCAAAGTCAATAAGTTTTCTATCTTCATCCAACTGTTCATGCGTAGCCTTAGACTATCACATATTTCTTTAAACTCCTTTATGTATTCATCCATCATTTTTCACCCCAGATTTATAGTTTGTAGTTGTTTCAACTGAAATGGAAACTTGGGCATTTGAAAATGTTTGTCAACTGGCATGTCTCTCTTCCTCGTTTTTGTGTGTAACTGGCTGGTTGTCATATTTGAAGTCCTTTTTGTTTATACTGATGGCTATGAAATTGTTTGTTCTATTATGTTAATCCTTGACTTAACGGCTTAAGTGATGTTGTCATCACGCGGATCCCCTTTTGCTGCCCCTAAAAGGGCCGAGTTGTCTGAATGAATATTCCCATCTAGGAAATTTAATGCGGGTAGATAAGGACCTTACAATTTTTTGTATTCTACTCTTGGGTTGATAACGAGTTAATTTACGGTGATTGTTTTTGTCTGATTTTCTAGCTTAGTCACATTATGTGCATACCCTTTTTGTTTTTGTCTGTATTTGGAAGAGCATAGTTTTTTCTTTTGGGTACATTTGTGAAGTAGAATTCATCAATGTATAGAATGCCTGACTCGAGGTTTTGGATGCTTTGGTCCTTGCATAACTTTCTAATGTGTCCTTTGGTCGCTCTCCTATTGCCCTTTATATGATGACTTTGATTTGCAGGGAAGAAAAAGAATTTACGTTTTCTCCCGCGTGCATAGATTTCAAGCAGTGTATTCAATGTTGATAGGTTCGTGATATCTTTAATGTAGGATATGCAAGAAGCTTCTGAAAACTTTGTTGATAATTCTCCTGTTGGTATTGGAAGTTCTTCGGCTGACATTGATGAAGAGGTAACTTTCAGAACATCTTGGATGTTTCAGTTTTATTTTGTTTTCCTTTTTTCAGTTTGATGTTAAGAGGTTGATTTTATTGGTTAGCTAAGTTTATCCTCTGTTCTCTGGCACGAGTGAGTTTCTTAAGCACCTCTTCGCTTCCACACTGGGCACTAAATAAATGGTTAGACTGTCTCGCACGTTTTTTGGTTGTTTTCAAGAGGGAGTGTTTCCGTGAAGTCTGACTGTTATTTATTTTTCGAGGGACAAGATCTATAACAGAACCTTTGAAAAGCTTCACTTACCAAGCTTCTTGGTTCAGCAGGATAATCTCGACAAACTTGCAAATGCTTCTGGTACCGAATTTGATATTCCTGCAAGCTTTGATGAACAGGTCCGCCCTATTTTCATGCAAGATCTTTTCTTTTACTTGGGATTGTGGTGGAGACATGCAAAGTTATATTTTGTTATTATTCATTTTCAAGTACTATTCTTTAATGAATTTGAGCATCATCTGTTTTTACTACAGATTGGAATTGATTCACATATGGGCGCTGACTGAGTGACTGGCCTGGGACATGACATACATGGTTCCAAGTTGACACAGAGCGTGAACATTCCAAATAATATTACCGTTACCTTAAAATTTGTAAAGCGCCTGTCAATATAACCAAGACCTCACTTGTGTATGTTAGGAGTTAGGAGTTAGGAGTTAGGACATGGGAGGTAGGGGATATTTGCATATTAGTATATACTTTGGTTGATCAATTTCATTAATCACAGTTACTAATATTCTTCTATAAAAAATAATTTTCATATTGCATAACCTAAAACAAATGTAAAAATTGCACGGGCGTCCTATTTAATCTTTCCCATTAAGGTTATATTCACTTAATTTTTTTTTAACTTGTACCCATTGTTTAAACAATTTCAGGCCTCTTTCTCCTTCCTTCATTTTCTGAATGCTAAAGATTGAGATATTATTACGCGTTTCTAGCTTGATGATTATATATATATATATATATGCTTCTCTTAGATATTTTAGCTCTAGGCACATTGATTTTTGGTTCTAATCTGTTTTCATGTCAAAAATAATTTTCATTCTTTAATCTTTGAAAATTTTGAAATGAACAACATCAATCATTGCTAATTATGATCTATTAAATTCATTGGAATTTTAGCTCTAAGAATACTGAAGTTCAGCAAATATAAACAAAAACTTTAGCTCCTTCAATGCTGAAGTTCAACAAATACAAAATAAATTTCAGCCCTAAAGTTCATCACTAACAGAACAAAGTTTCAACTCAAACATGCTGAAACAAAACTTCAGCTAAAACATGCTAAAGTTCAACAAATACAGAACAAAGCTTCATCGTGATGAAGTTTATCAATTACAAACAAAAACTTCAGCCAACATATGCTATATTGGAGTTTGCCATTTGCACTATGAACTGAAGTTTGCGTAATTGTCTTTTCAAGTCAGGCCAAACTTCATGCAAAAATATCTGAAGTTTTGCTTCAGTTCAGGCAAAAACTTTTGCTACTTCAGGCCCGTATGTCAAAGTTACGTAAAAAATGGGTACGCTCGCATTTTTTTTGCAAAGCGGGTATAAGTTAAAACGTGACCCAAAATGAGTGTAGATGCAAATTACCCAAAACAAATAGGTCCAAACATATACTATAAGTTATGGAATGTTGATGTTCCTCTGATACCAATATTGGATCTAGTACCACGTTATGTCGGTCTGCTAAAAAGAAAGGAACAAAACTTTAATAGGGAAAAGACAAGGTGAAAAAGCTTATTCTAAACATTCTGCTAGTCGCAAAGTAAAACTAAAGATTTCTACAAAGTAGAAAATTAAAAAAAAAAGGTGGAAAAACACTAGCATAATGCAAAATCCACCCATGTGACGTATGAGCTAATCCACTCTTATTGGGTTTAATTCTTCTATTAATAATGCACGATTAAATTGTAGTTGGCTATGGAAAAGCAGGGGTGGAGCAAGAGTAAAACGTGTATGTTCGGTCGAACCTATTTTGGTTCAAATTATGTATGTCTTAAAAATTTTATTTAAGAGTAATATTTATTAACCTAAAACGAAATTTCGAAGACATAAGTTTTAAATTTTAGCTCCGCCTTTTTTGAAAAGTTATTGATTATACTATAATAGCTTAGGATTTCTCATTATTGTGCATTTCTATGGAACGCATTGGGGGTCAATTTTGTGCTCGTCGGCGCTAAATATTCAGTGAGAACCAAGGACCGCGACGCTAATTATTTAATTAATAATAATTAATTGATGTCAGGCAGTTAGTCGGGCGTGGCTCTGCTGCAGATTTATTCTGTAGGATGCTCTGGCCGCGATCCTGTCATAACCGCGATAGGACCGCGGCAGATTCTGTTTGCAGACTACTCTGGCCGCGGTCCTGGCGTAACCGCGGCAGGACGCGAAAAATTCTGAACAGACACCTTTTCCAAACCAAACATCGCATCTCTTTCAATTTTTTCCTATAGATTCCAGACGTTGCCTCATTCCAATACTAAGTTTTTCACTAGAAATCTCTCTAAAAACTCTCCTTTTTCCTAACGAAATTACTGCATCGTTTTCATCAAAAACAAATCAGTAAGTTGTGTGATTTGCAGGGTATCTTTGAGTTCGTTGGAATTCTGTGATTTGTATTGACACTATCACAGAAATATTTTTCCGTTCTATCCTGGGACAGAACAAATTGGTTCTACTCAGGCTGCTGCACCAAACGTTGGCTCTGCTCTAACAATTGAAAAGTCTGAAAATTCGGTAAGTTTACCGGGGTTGATTTTAAACGTTGGCAGCAGAAAATGTTCTTCTATCTAACAACCCTCGGTCTGCAAATGTTTATCAATGAAGACGAACATGTTGTGGCTGAAGGAACTCCTGATAAAGAGAAATTTCTAGTAACTGAGGCTTGGAAACATTCTGATTTCCTTTGTAGAAATTATGTTCTAAATGATTTAGAAGATAGTTTGTACAATACCTTTAGTATTTGTAAAACTTCGAAAGTGTTGTGGTACGATCTTAAGAAGAAGTACAAAACTGAAGATGCTGGTTTTAAGAAGTTTGTTGCTGCCAAATTTCTAGAGTTTAAAGTGGTCGACAAAAAGTCTGTTATCTCTCAAGTTCAGGAGTTGCAAGTGCTAGTTCATGATATGCCTGCAGAGGACTTGGTGATCAATGAAGCTTTTCAAGTGGCAGCATTTATTGAAAAATTGCCTCCATTGTGCAAGGACTTCAAAATCAATTAAAGCACAAACTCAAGGAAATGATACTTGAAGATCTTGTGGTGCACATAAGGATATAAGAAGATAACAAAACAACAGAAAAGAAGTCTCATGCAAGTTCTTCCATTACTGGTGCAAACATTGTTGAAGAGGCACAAACTAATAGCAAGAAAAGGAAGAAACAATCTGGGCCAAAGCAGAATCTGCCTAAGAAGAAGTTCAAAGGCAACTGCCACCATTGTGGGAAATATGGGCACAAAATTGGAGAATGTCGTGCTTCTAAGAATGATAAGAGAAACCAACAAGAAAACATTGTTGAAAAGAACAATGATATAGAAAACTTATGTGCTATGTTCTCTGAATGTAACTTGGTAGGAAACTCCAAAGAATGGTGGATTGATTTAGGAGCTACACGACATGTTTGTGCTAACAGAGGGTTATTTACTTCTTATGATTCTGCAGGTATAGACGAGACCATCTTAATGGGCAACTCCACAACTGCGAAGATTGAAGGCTATGAGAAGATTTGCTTGAAGATGACATCTGGCAAAGTAGTTACTTTAAGTAATGTGCTTCATGTTCTAAATATAAGGGAGAACTTAGTTTGTGTTGCACTTCTCGTTAAAAATGGGTTTAAGTGCGCTTTTTTTCCAGACAAGATTGTAATAATTAAGAATGAATTGTATGTAGGAAAATGATACCTAAATGAGGGCCTTTTCAAATACAATGTAAAGTTGAATCTTCTTCTTATTTTCTTGAGTCTAATTCTTCATGGCATTCTCGTTTAGGTCATGTTAACTTCAAGACATTGCGAAAAATGATCAATTTGGAAATATTGCCTAAGTTTAATTGTAAAATTACAAAGTGTCAAATATGTGAATCTAAGTATGCTAAGCATCCTTTTAAGTCGGTTGAAGGGAATTCAAATCCTTTGGACTTAAATTCACACTAATATTTGTGATATGAAGTCAATACCATCTCGCGGTGGGAAAAAGTATTTCATAATTTTTATTGACGATAGTACACGATTTTGTTATGTATACTTGTTAAATAGTAAGGGTGAGGCAATAGATGGATTAAAGCAATATAAAAATAAAGTTGAGACTCAATTAAATAGTAAAATAAAAATAATTAGAAATGATAGGGGAGGTGAGTATGAATCACCATTTGAAGAAATATATTTGGAGTATGATATCATTCACCAAACAACTGCCCCTTACTCACCACAATCCAACAGGATTACGGAAAAAAGAATAGAACTCTTAAGGAAATGATGAATGCTTTATTGATAACTTCTGGGTTACCACAAAACTTGTGGCTGTGGGAGGGTTATAATTCTTTAAGGAGACATAAAAAATTTGTGGGATCGGATTTAGCATTCTGCTTTATCTATTTTTCTTTATCTTTTTGTTTAAACATCTTTCGAACTAGAACACTGTTATTAACAAGTAACAACAAACATAGTTCTTAATTTGTGCAATTAACTATTTGGCTATTTTTTTGGAATTTAATTTGTCGTAGTATTTATTTTTTGAAGTTTGAACAATTGGACTTCAAAATTGGAATAATAGACATTTCTTCGCGGTAATATTGGAGTTGCAAAATCATTAAGTGCTCAATTTATTGCCGAATTCGGTGTAACCCCTCCAACTCTTTCTCTTATTTACTATTTTATTTGCATATTTATTTATTTTATTACTAGTAGTTAAATTTTTACAATATGTTTAATGCTGCAAAGAGTTTGTAACAAGGTTTCTAATCGGGGAAATAAAAAAAGAGGTAGTATTTCAGCTTCAACTTCAGCATCTAGTAGTAATTTAAATACCTCTCCAAATATCCTTAAAACATTACCTGATAACAATTGTAGGAAGATTTTGGTATAGATGATAATGAACTAGAAATGGAAGATTAGATACCACTTACACTTAGTAGTGTTGGAGCTGCTAGCAGGGGTGGTGGTCGTGGTGCTAGTAGTAGACCACCTGTGGCCCTGACTAGTACTCGTAGAAAAAGAAGTAAGGTTTGAATTTTTTTTTTGAGGAAATAGAAGGTACCGATAGAGCTAAATGCAAACTTTGTAATGATACTTTTAAACATAAGTCTGGGGGAATTAGGGGGATTGGGACACTTAGTAGACATATGAGAACTGAGCATCCTATAGAATATGGATCTGATGGAGATAAAAATCAATCAACTCTAAACCCTACTACTGGAGGTCTTGTGAAATATGATAAAATGAAGGATCGTAAGGAGTTAGAAAATATAATTGCTTTGGGTTGTCTTCCTTTTTCTTTAACTTCTTCATCATATCTTATTATGTATATTAAAAGGATTTGCAATCCTTTATTTAAAGGTATCCCTAGAAGTACTTGTAGATGTGATATCTTTAGACTTCATGGACAATATCAAATATACATACGTTATATGTTTAGCCACCTTCCTTGTAGAGTTTCTCTAACTTCTAATATATGCCATGCTATTAATGGAAATGATTATTTGACAATTACATTTCATTGGATAGATGATACTACTTGTATGCAAAAACGTATTATTGCTTTTAGATATGATGAAGATGAGAGTCATACTGTTGCGTTTTGAGGTAGTACTATTTGTGAAGCTGTTGAATTTTATAATCTCAAGCAAAAAGTATTGTGTATGTCTTTTGATAATGCTTCTAACAATAATGCTGCAATTTGTATATTGAAACTGCATTTGCAACCACCTCTTGATGAAAATTTTTCATGTTAGGCGTGTATGTCATGATTATAATTTAATTGTTAAAAGTGACCTTGATTTATTTTCAACTGGGACTACTCATGTTAGAAGATCAGTTGGTGTTATTCAAGGAAATAATAGATAATCTAGAATAAAGAAATTTAAGAATAAGTGTATCTAGTATAACTTTAATCCCAGACTCATGCCAGACAAAATTGTTACTTGATGGAACTATACATATATATATTTTTATAATATTGCTACAAATATTGTTCTCAATAACTGAAGTTGCTAATGCGTAATGTACTGATCCAAACCGTATGTTAACAACTACTACTTGGGAGGTCTTTAATGATGTTGTTAAATTTATACATAAATTTTATACAGCTAATGTTAAGTTTTCTGGAGCATATTACCCTACTACTACTATGGCTTTAGTACATATAGCTGAAATTGCTTTTCTACTCTTTGAATTTAAGAAGAAAGAACAATATAAATATGTTGTAGAAACAATACAAGCAAAATTTAAAAAATATTTACTTATTTGTGTTGTTTTAAATCCTTCTATTAAGATGTCTGATTGATACCAATTAATGAATGCTTTATATACTTATATGTAGATTGGACCAATTGAAAACCCAAATTTATATGATTGTATGAACAAGCTAAATGAATATTTATAATAATTATATAATTATTATGCAAATGTAATTGATGACGCTGCTCGTACTGTAGGCAATGTTAATACCACTATCCACTGTACCACTGTAAGCATTTAAATTTTATTGGATTTAAATCCATAAATTAATTTAGACCAGATAAAAAGTCATTAGTCTAAACAAATAATGTGGCTAATAAATTGGGTTAATCATATATGTGTTGGACTAATCCATTTAATTAGACTACAAATTAAATAATAAACCTACTTCATTAGCTCAATGTCCAAATGGCTATTAGCCCATCTTAAAGCCCACGCTCATGCCACGTGTCAGTGATGTGTCAATCCCTGTCAAAAGAACGAGCCAATAAAATCAAGACACATGCCACACGACGTGGTTATCCAAGAAAAATAAACGAGCCAATGAGATTGTGCCATGTGTCGAGTGATATGGCAATCCAAGACAAATAAATGAGCCAATTAAAATCATGCCAAGTGGCTGGATGGTATTGGTCAGTTCAAATGGACCAACCAAATCACAGAGCCATACCACTCCTTACAACTATAAATAGAGGTCTTCATAAAGCTAGAAAAAAACCAGAAGTGATAACAAGAACCAAGCTGAGAGCTCGTGGATCAAACACCACAAATTTCTCTACAAGCTACAAGTTCAAGTTCAATCAAATTACTTGTTCGTGATCAAATCCAAATTCAAATTCAAGAGGAGATTCAAGATCAAGCTTTACAAGCCCTTGAATTAAATCAAAGTCAAGTTCATCAAGATACTTTACATTTTCAAAGAATCAGATGAATACCATAGAGATTGTAACACTTTCATTTATTGAAATCAAATACTACATTTGTCACGCAATTTTCCAGTCCTGGTTATTTATTTTTCTCGACGCGAAAATTTGTTGTTACAAATTTCTGGTACACCAGTAGGACCATCTCTACGTCTCATCTCTTCAACTTACCAAATTCCAAGAACACAGAAATGGCTCCTAAGAAGATCAACTTCAAACTCACTATTGCTAAGGCTGCAGATTCCAGGTTTTCATCTAATGTGGAAAACTTGTTGGATGTTACTGTGGAAAGCATAGGACCTGTCACTAGGAACAAAGAAAACTTGCTGGGACAAAACATATTTCAAATACCGCCTGCATCGGTTCCTATCTTTGATTTTCAATCGTCAAAGGGGGTAAGATCCTTTCCAACTAAATTGGAAGAAGGATCGAACATTACTGAAATTGTTGAAAAGATATTGGCTCTACTTAGCCCTTCTAGATCTAAAAACATCATCACACAAGGTGTTGATGATGTCTTGATCACTGGATTTGCTCCAAGCACTACACATGAGTTGTTCCACTCAAAATATGGTGTAAGAGAAAATATGTGCTTTGCTTCACCATTAACGACGGTTATCCAAGCAATGGTGGCTAATGCCTCAACTGTTGAAGAACAACTTGCAAATATAACGATGGCAATTGAAGGGTTAATGAAGCATATGCAAGATCAAGATAATCAAATTGTCAAGCTGGCAGATAGAGTTGAAAGTATGATAAAGGGAGATTCAAGTCATGCACTTGGAAAGCTTCCAATGATGCAAGACAAGGGAGGCTCATCTACAAGGCAGACAACATCTCTTAAAGAATTTCAGATCTCATCTGATGGGGTTATTTCTATTTACCAATTGAAAGACTTCATTATAGGAACCATCAAAGATAAGTACGATGTTGTTGCCAAGTCTTCTCTCACATACTCAAAGCCATACACTGCTAGAATTAATAGTTTGAAAATGCCTGCAGGTTATCAACCCCCAAAGTTTCAACAATTTGATGGTAAAAAAAATCCAAAGCAACACATTACAAACTTTGTTGAAACTTGTAATAACACTGGAACCTATGGAGATTATCTTGTCAAGCAGTTTGTTCGTTCCTTAAAAGGAAATACTTTTGAATGGTACACTGATCTTGAAGTTGGTTTCATCGATAGCTGGGAGAAACTTGAACATGAATTTCTCAACCGCTTCTATAGCACAAAGTGAACCATAAGCATGGTTGAACTCACAAATATGAATCAATGGAAGGATAAACCAGTTGTCTATTTCATCAATCGATGGAGGAATGCGAGTCTCAATTGTAAAAATAGACTTAGTGAAGCTTCTTGAATAGAAATGTGTATCCAAGAGATGCATTGGGGACTTCGCTACATCCTGCAGGTTATCAAACCAAAGTATTTTGAAGAATTGGCTACACGTGCTCATGATATGGAGCTAAGTATGTATTCAAGTGGAAATCAAGGGTTACCTGTTTATGAACCTCGCAAAGTGAAGGACAAACAAGAACTAAAGAAAGGAGGCAAGTTTTTGCCAAAGTCTGAGAGCAAGGAATCAATGAATTTTAATGACTCGCCATTAAAGTTCACTCCAAAAGTAAGTAAGAAACAAAGTGTAAAGATAACATCCTTATAGGATAAAGTTGGCCAAAAGTTAACTCTGAAGGAAATGCAAGCGAAATAATATCCATTCTTGGACTCCGATGTCCCAGCAATTTTTGAAGAACTCCTTGAGTTGAAACTCATTGATTTACCCGAAATGAAGTGGCCAGATGAAGCTGGAAAGACTAATGATATAAATTATTTGAAGTACCATCGGTTGATTGACCACCCTATTGAAAAGTGCTTTGTCTTCGATGAGAAAGTCATGGACTTGGCCGCTGAAGGAAAGTTCTTGCTTGAGGATGAGAAAGATAGTTCGAATCAAGTCTCTTTTGCTTTTGGTTCGCTTGATCCCACCGTCTTTTGCAATTTTGTGGAAGTACATGAATGTGATGACATCTAAACTACATCAGCACCAAATATGATTAAATTTGGTGACTTTGAACCTATCGATGTGAGCAAACCATTGCTTCCCCCTATGGCGTATAAACCAATTGTGGAGGAAAGATCTGAAGAGAAAAGTGAATCACGTGATGATCAAACTGATGATGAAGGTTGGACTCTTGTGACTCGGCGCAAACACTGCAAGAAAAATTTACAATGGGAGTCAAATAAGCAGTTGAATGGGATAAATATGATGGAAACACCCAAGAAGAAAATGATAAAGAAGAACTGAAAGAAAACGAAAATGGCGGAGAATCACTATCAAAGGCTATGTCGTCCAGTGACATTGGAGGAATTCCTTCCAAGTTGGTTACACCCGCAAGCTTCCTGGGAATATATCGAGGCCTCATGTTGTAAGATAGATAAAGAAGAGGCAAAGAAGGAGGATCCATCATTACTGCCACCTCATTTGCCTGAAAAACTCAATGGGAATTCTAAAGAAGTGGATGTTTGTGATGCAAAAATCACATTTACTGATGATGATCTTTTGCTTGGTGAAACATACCATAATCGCCTCTTATTTATGGTTGGCTTTTTGCGAGAACTGAGAATAAGTAGAATCTTGATCGATGATGGGACTGGTGTCAATATTCTCCCAATGCGTATTGTCAAAGAGCTTGGCATACTGATAGATGAACTATGTGAAAGTCGTTTGATGACTCAAGGGTTCAATCAAGGAGGGCAAAGAGCTATAGGGGCTATCAAATTGGAAATAAATATGGGAGATTTTCATTCGAGTGCATGGATACACGCGATCAATGCAAAAACCTCATATAATGTCGTGTTAGGAAGGCCATAGATATACGAGAACAAAGTGGTTTCATCCACCTACCATTAGTTCTTGAAATACTGCAAAGATAGGGTCGAAAAGAAGATAGTTGCTAATGATAAGCCTTTTACCGAGGCTGAATCATACTTTGCCTATGCAAAATTCTACTTAATGAATTACGTCTCAAAGAAGGTTAAGGTTGATGATGTGATATTGACCAAAAGTGTTGCAAAGAAGGTGATGCAACAACTAGCAAGGAAAATATTACAGTTGAAAAGGATCAGGTGTTTCATGATAGGAACAAGATGAATGAGTCATCTTCAAGTAAGAAAGTGATTCTTATTCTTCGCTAAGTCCCAAAGTCAAGGAAGGTCGAAGATCCATCTTTCGAATATAAGGTAAGGCGTTAGGAGACTTGACCCTTCCTATCAAGCGAATTGATGCAATTAAGTGTCTACAAAGTTGCTTAAAGGGTTTGTCAAATCATCAAGCCACAATTTGCTTCCAAATCTAGCACTTCCTACAAAGAGCACAAATGAGAGCTTTGACCAAAACGCTTATACGTTGTTGGCAAAAGCTGGATATGATCCCAATGAACCATCCAAGTTGGGAAAGCTCCCGCCTGAAGCTTTAAACCCTACTCAAAAGACAATGATGGAGAAAGGGTACCTACTGAAGCAATCACATGAGGGATTGGGTTACAAACAACTCCCGCCAATCCATATCTCCATTAAAAGGGCAAGTTGTAACTACATTACTGCTAAAGAAATGTCTACAATGCTTAATAAGAAGCCTTCTATGTTTGATCGACTTACGAAGCCAAGGACCTCAGTCTTTAATAGGTTGGGACCACTGAAGAAGGAAAACAAGCTCCATGGAAGTAATGGAAGGATTGGAGCACCTATCTCCCTTAAAAGGAGATTTTGACCACAGACTACCCAAGTCTGATTTTTTCTAGAATGAGGCGAGAGACAAAACTTGTAGTTTCGTGTGGAGAGGTCCTCAAAGCAAAAGCTCATACCATAGTCCACACTAAAGAACGAGAGAAAGATGAAGAAAGTGTGGGGTCATCATATCATATAAACATTCATGATGAACAAAATGCTTCACCTTATATGGAAATCGAGGAAAAGTGCCTTGATATTCATGTATGTCATCACATATCTTTCAATGATGGTGATCCTCAGGAAGATGAAGACGCCAAAGATGCACCACCAGAGCTTGAAGACAACGGTTGATTCACTAAAAGAAGTCAATCTCGGAGTAGTTGAAGATCCAAAGCCTATATATATAAGTGCCTATATAACTGGTGATGAAGAGAGAAAATATATTCAGCTACTTAAGGAGTTCAAAGACGTATTTGCTTGAAGCTACAAAGTAATGCCAAGTTTAGACCCCAAGGTGGCTGTTCATCATCTTGCTATCAAACGAGGCGCTCGTCCTGTAAATAAAGCACAACGTCGCTTCAGACCTGAACTGGTTACCTTGATTGAAACCAAAGATAACAAGCTTATTGAGGCTGGTTTTGTTCGTGAAGTTAAATATCCTACATGGATTTCAAGCATCATCCCAATAAGAAAGAAGAATGGCCAAATCTGAGTTTGTGTTAACTTTAGGGACCTAAGTAATACTTGTCCTAAGGATGAATTTCCTCTTCCTATCCTTGAGCTAATAATAGCTGCAACAACTGGATACGAGGTGATATCTTTCATAGATGGTTCATATGGATATAACCAAATACGCATGGCACCGAAGGACGAAGAACTTACTGCCTTTCACACCCCTAAAGGTATATACTGCTACAAGGTAATGCCTTTCTGTTTGAAGAATGCTGGTGCTACATATCAATGTGCCATGCAAAATATTTTGATGACATGCTTCATAAAATGTGGAGTGTTATGTTGATGACTTGGCAGTAAAGTCAAGGAAGAAAGATGATCACTTGCAAGATTCGAGGAAGGTATTTGAACGGCTTCGGAGATACCAACTCAGAATGAACCCGTTGAAGTGCACTTTTGGAGTTACTTCTGGGAAGTTCCTCGATTTTATTGTTCGACATCGAGGTATTGAAATTGATCAAGCTAAGGTGGATTCTATCTTCAAAATTCCCGAGCCTAAAGATATTAATGAATTAAAAATCTTGCATGGTAAGTTGGCATATATTAGAAGATTTATTTCGAATCTAGCTGGAAGATGCCAACCATTTAGTTTCCTTATGAAGAAAGGGGTTCCTTTTGAATGGGACAAAGCTTGCAGAAATGCTTTTGAAAGCATTAAGTCTTATCTGATGAAACATCTAGTACTGGCAGCCCCATACCTGGAAAGCTATTAATATTGTACATTCAGCACAAGAAAGGTCAGTAGGAGCGCTTCTCGCTCAAGGAAACAATGAAGGCAAAGAAAATTGCTTTATTACTTGAGTAGGATGATGACGCCAAATGAGCTCAAGTATTCTCCTATTGAGAAGCTATGTTTGGCACTTGTCTTCTCTATTCAAAAGCTGAAGCATTACTTCCAAGCTCACGTTGTGTGACTCATATCAAGAGCGAACCCTATCAAGTTTGTCATGTCTAAACCAATCCTAAGTGATCGATTAGTGAGGTGGTACCTCCAGTTTAAACAATTTGAAATTGTGTATGTTCCTCAAAAGGCAGTAAAAGGTTAAGTATTAGCAGACTTCCTAGCTGACCGTCCGATTCCAAATGAGTGGGAGTGTCTGATGAATTGCTTGATGAAGATGCAATGGCCATAGAAATTCAGCCTCTTTGGAAGATGTATTTTGATGGCGCTGTACATCGTGAAGGAGCTGGCACTAGATTAGTGTTTATCACTTATCAATGAGAAGCTTTCCCTATTCTTTCACTCTAATACAAGGTGCTCCAATAATGTTGTTGAATATCAAGCACTCATACTTGGGCTTGAAATGGATGTGGATATCAAACAATTGCAATTACAAGTTTTTGGAGATTCCAAGTTAGTGATCAACCAAATTTTTTGTAGCTATGAGGTCAAGAAGCCATAGTTGGTTCCATATCACAAATATGCTCAAATATTGGTAAGTTGGCTTGGAGAAGTAACTATTTAACATGTGCCTAGAAAGGAAAATAAGAGAGCTCATGCGTTAGCAGCCTTAGCTTCTGCATTATCTTTGCCTGATCAGACACAAGTTTCTATTTGCCAAAGATTGGTAGTTCCTCCACCAAATGACTATGAGGAAGAAGAAAGCAAAGCTAGGCATATTGCTTCTGTCTTGAGGTTGAAATTGTAGACTGGCGACAACCATTAATAGATTATCTTTGTTACGGTATATTGCCAGAAAATCCCCGAAGGAAAACGGAAATCCAAAGGAGACTCATTTTCTTTATTACAAGAATACACTCCACAGACAATCATTTGATGGAGTGCTCCTACATTATTTAGGGACTGGCGAATCTGTTCAAGCATTGCAAGAGGCACACTCTGGAGTATGTGGTGCGCTTCAATCTGGGGCAAAACCTCATTTCCACATAAAAAGAATGGGGTATTATTGGCCAACCATGGTGAAAGATTGTTTGGATTACGCTTGGAGGTGTAAAGCTTGCCAATTCCATGCTAACTTCATACATCAACCACCTGAAGTATTACACCCAACTGTTGCTTCTTGGCCATTTGATGCTTGGGGTTTGGATGTTGTTGGTCCATTTCCAGTCTTCTGGTGGAAATCTATACACTTTGGCCACCACTGACTACTTCTCAAAGTGGGCTGAAGCTGTTTCTCTTAAGGAAGTAAAGAAGGAAAATGTAGCTAACTTTATCCGAGTCAATATTATCTATCACTTTGGCATTCCTCAATATATATTGACAGACAATGGTAAGCCATTTGATAACAAGTTGATGAATAAAATATGTGATCTTTTCGGCTTCAAGCAATGTAATTCCTCCATATATTATGTTGCTGCCAATGGACTTGCTGAAGCATTTTACTAGACGCTCTACAACATTTTTAAAAAAGTTGTCTCTAAGTCTAAGAGAGATTGGCATGAAAGAATGGAAGAAGCTCTTTGGGCATATAGGACCACATATCGCACACCAATGCAAACGACCCTTTATTCGCTTGTTTATGGAGTTGAAACAGGCCTTTTACTTGAGCATCAATTCTCATCGTTGTGGCGTGCCATTCAAGAAGGACTCGCTGATGAAGAAAATTCTTGGTTATGCCTTGAAGAATGGGAAGCTCTTGATGAAAAGAGGCTAGAAGCTCAAAAAAGCCTTGAATGTTATCAAGCTTGTCTGTCTCGATCTTTTAACAAAAGGGTATGCCTTAGATCTTTCCAAGTGGATGACCAAGTTCTTGTGGTCAAAAGGCCTATTATTACCTCTCGTCGATCTGAGGGAAAATTCTATACTAAGTAGGATGTACCATATATCGTACAAGAGGTATACTCAAGTGGCGCATATAAGATAGTTGACTCGGAAGGTTTGCCGATTGGCCCCATCAATGAGAAATTCAGGAAGAGATACTATCCTTGAAGAAGACAAGTATTCTCCTTGACACACGAGCATAAACTGCATGTTACTCCTGGCCCGCAAGAGTATAAACTATGCACGGTCCCAAAAAAAAAAGTCTGCTAGGTTGAAAACCTCGAAAGAGGCGACTTAGAAAAAAGTTAGGACATCAAAAAAAAAAGTCCGCTAGGTTGAAAACCTCAAAAGAGACGGCCTAGGAAAAAGTGAGGATAGAAAAGAAAACTCACCCATTTCGAACTATGGAATGACATGATCCTCTTCACCGAGGTACGTAGGCAGCTTAGAGGTTCAAACCCTTATATATTCTAGCTAAAGCTAGGACTACAAGGCCGACTCTTCGTTTACAAGCAAGATGACATGTGATCTTAAAGGTCCCAGGATGAATGAAGTCATCATCTTTTAAAGGTAGCACAAAAATACATAACCAACAAGATAGAAAAACGGCCAAGTATGACTCATTTTTCTTGTTATCCATAGCTCCTAGCTTACAAAATAAAGCTTCTTCAACGGTCGACCAATTAACTACGTCCTCTATGACCCCGAAAGTATTGTGCGTTGATTTCAAACGAGCAAACTTCTTTTCTTTTCTTAAAGAAGGCTGGGCATACTTCATTGTCTTACTGTACTAGAACTCTACCCATTTTTTTGCAGAAACCTTTGGATCGTTGCTACCTCCCTCTCGGAGCCGATGGAAGGCATCAAACAAATGCTCACAAGTCTGGGGAAGAACCATTCTCCCCTTTTTGTACGTGCTTGTAAGCTCTTCAACATTTGGTACAACTTCCTCATAAGGAGATCCTGTTATAGGCAAACCACCGATCTTATACAAATCCCAAAGTGATATGGATAGTTCTCCAGCATAGGTAAGCAATGTGTTGGTATCAGGGCACCATGCTTCACAGAAAGCCTGCATAACATTCGTATTACGGTCATATGTGAAGAGTGAAGCATATACGGTATCATAAATTCTTGCACCCTCCAGTGACAAGCGACACATACTTAAGACGTCTTCTGCCCATTCCCAGTAGCCAGGAACGTAATGAAATTCAATGCCAAATGGAAAATCATTACCCCAAAAAGTTTTCTTGTTGATAGTTCGATGCCCTAGGCATGGTAAGGTACTCACGACATTCCAAGCATGATGAGTAGTGGTGCAAAGTATCTATGTTTTTGGTGGGCGACTATTGTATTCAAGCGTCCAGTCTGCCAAATAAGGTGAGTCCCTCAAAGGTACCCATGAAGCTGCAGCATATTGCCGATTGGTGACCTACCAACTGGTAACTTTATCCCGTCCTTGCTTCCCTTATGGTCCGAAATGATAAGGCATTGCGAATTAGAGGAAGAAATTCTTGAGTCTTTGAAGTAAATAATGTTTAGACTGTAAAAAGAGAGAAAAATGTTTATTAGCACTTAACTTAGAAATGATTCATGGCGTTAAATTCATAATATAATGTATCATATCTCAGGACTAATCCTACTATGCACGAAAAACACAAAGTCTTTGGGTTGGACGGTGTAATGGTGTTTGCCATAGATAAAATCAGGTTTTCAAATAAAGTGAAGTCCTTGGCCTAGTTAGTGTAATGGTCTATTCCTTAGATAAAACGAAGTTAAAATCTTCAAACAAGGTGAAGTCATTAGCTTAGACGGTGTAATGGTCTTTGCTTTAAACAAAATAAATCTTTGGTACAGACAGTGTAATGGTCTACGCCTCAGATAAAATGAAGTTAAATCTTCACACAAGATGAAGTCATTAACTTAGACGGTGTAATAGTCTTTCCTTCAGACAAAATAAATCTTTATCCCAGACGGTGTAATAGTCTACGCCTCAGATAAAATAAAGTTAAATCTTCAAACAAGATAAATTCATTAGCTTAGAAGGTGTAATGGTCTTCGCTTCAGACAAAATAAATCTTTGGTCCAGACGGTGTAATGGTCTATACCTCATATAAAATGAAGATAAATATTCAAACAAGATGAAGTCTATTAGCTTAGGCGGTGTAGTGGTCTTCGCTTCAGACAAAATAAATCTTTCTCCCAGACGGCGTAATGGTCTATGACTCAGATAAAATAAATTTAAATCTTAAAATAACATGAAGTCATTAGCTTAGACGGTGTAATGGTTTTCGCTTCAGACAAAATAAATCTTTGGCATAGACGGTGTAATGGTCTATGCCTCAGATAAAAGTAAGTTAAATCTTCAAACAAGATAAAGTCATTAGCTTAGACGGTATAACGGTCTTCACTTCAGATAAAATTAATCTTTGGACTTGACGGTGTAATGGTCTATGCCTTCGATAAAATAAAGTTATATCTTCAAACAAGATGAAGTCATTAGCTTAGACGGTGTAATGGTCTTCGCTTAGACAAAATAAATCTATGACCCAGACAGTGTAATGGTTTATGCCTTAGATAAGTATAATAGTCTATGCCTAGACAAAATTAAGTGAGATTTTTAGATAAAGTAAAATCATTGGTGCAGACAATGCAATGGTCTTCACGTATGGAAAAAATAACACTGTCCAAACGTAGTGTTCTCTATTGTGATTGCCTACAAAGAATAAAAAAATTAGTGAAATTGACGTCACTATTTGATTTACTTAATGTTGATGTCTTGAGTAGATGGTTTCCTGGAAACAGTCTCTCTTTCCCTCGGGGTAAGTTACCCGTTCCAAACCCCATTTATGAGATTATACTGGGTTGTTGTTGTTGTATTTGATTTACTTAATGGGGCTAATGTAATCTCTACCCATTTAAATCCTTGAAGATTTCAGTATTATATATAAGTACATTTAAAGATACAGTAAGCTAACCATCATTGCAAGAATTTCTAGCCACATCTTTATAGAATGACCAAGAAATGATAATATTCAATTGACAATTCTAAATATTTGATGCACCAGTTACTAGAGCCGCTAGCTAGCATGGGAACTCAAGAAGAAAAAGTGAATAGTAAAAAAAAGGAACACTGTATTTGATATATTGAAAATGACATATTGAAAGGAAAAAGTAAAAAGTGAATAGTACAAAAAAGGGACATTGTACTTATTGTAAGGAAAAAGTAAATAGTACAAAAAAAATATCATGGGAAGATGACATAAAGTAAAAAGTTGGCATAAAATGGACAATTGAATAATTATTCTACAAGCAATTACTATCCCAACAGTGAAAAGACCAAATAAATTACCTGCTTGCTTTATCTGTGTATTGATTTCTTCAAGAATGAAGTATGACTTAATGAATCCACAGTGCTCCTTTTATAGGTGTAAGAGTAAGGCACAACACCAAGTCTCCTTTTTTTGGTGGAACTCCAAATTAAGTTTAACTCCGAATTCCGTGAAATCAGGCTGTGGATCTATTTTGAATGATCAAACTAAAGCATATCTTGATAAAGTCTAACCATGGTAGGACTATTAAATAACTTCCTATAATTAAATAACCGATTGATTTTAGTACAGCTCCAAATTTTGAGTATAAATAGGAGTCCATGTTTGCACTACGATCAAATATTCTCCTGATAAAAGTCTCCAAGTTCCTACCTTATTAGAAGCTAAACACCATTAGATTCTGGGTTCGAGTCACCAAGAAAGGAAAGTGTGGAAGCACTATAGATCCTCCTAATTTAGGAGGGGTTTAAAAAAAAAAATTTAGAAGCTAAACCGATAAAATGAACTATATTTTTTTAAATTAAAAAAATGTCCAGCTCCTTTCAATGTCACATTTCAAGTACAACAAAGGCAATGAAACCTTGACCCATATGTCATCTCCCTGCATGATGTAATCAATGCATGCCCTAACCTCCCCAATTCAAATTTGGGTCAAGGAAATAAGCTCTTTGTTACACTGCAACTGTAAGATATATGGATTTATATCTAGATATATGGACTTATATCTACACACATATGAACAATATATGGATAATTATATGTTATGTGCTATCTTTTGGTTTGGCCTAATTATGTGGTCTTATGGACATTATGTTAAGGGGGCCAATGTGTTGTCATACTAAAGTGTAGGACTAATGTGTAGATACCCAAAAGGGTAACCTTAGTTTATGATGGGCTAACTAAGGTTACATAAGTAACTATGGTTACTTGCTTGTGACTCTTGAGTTATGTAACTCTTGCAAGACATAACTCTTGTCTTGTAACTCTTGTCTCTTGGGTTATGTAACTCCTAGAGTTATAAAGTGGGGTTATGGTTCCCATTCTAGTGCAAGACAAGTTCTTCTTCTTCCCATTGAATCAAGAACCATATTGTCCATTGTCTTGCAAATAGGGTGGAAAACCATAAGCCAAATTTTGATAATTGTCATAACACTATTATTGTGAACCTTTTCATATATTGTTGAGTATTGTGGATACATTCTTGTGGGGACAAATATACTTCAAGAAACTTGAAGGAAGGCTAAAGGAGTTCTCAACAATTCAAGGACAATCATCAAAAGGAGGCTCAACATTTTCACATATGGATTCAGGTTAGCTTCCGCTCATGTAGTTGTAATTCCGGATTATTCAATATGAAGGTTGTTGTCTTTAGTAGGAATCATAATCCTAACAATTGGTATCAAAGCCACCCTTCAATTTTGGATAATTTGGATGTTCATAAGGTTCATGTTATATTAGGATTCATGTTAAAGTATAATTAGAATTTTGTTTATGAAATTCTACCATGAAATAGCATGATAGCATGATCTTATGAATGTTATGATTTGATTCAGTTTGATGTTTTTATATCATGTTAAAACGTTGTATATAGCATGATTTTTAGTTGGTAAATAACATGTTTTCATGTTTAAAGATTCATGTTAAAAATCATGTTATAATTCAGAAAAAGTATACACTGTACAATCGATTGTATACACTCCAGTGAGATGAAATGTTTTTAAATTATACCTGACAATCGATTGTCTGGATTTGACAATCGATTGTCTGGTCCAGTAACTTAGAAAAAAATTTTCCTTGTCACATCCAGTGACTTAAAATTTTTTCAGAAAAAACCAAACAATCGATTGTCTGTGTTGACAATCGATTGTCTGGTCCAGTAAAGTTTAAGAAAAAATGTTTCAACTCTCTTAAGTTTCAGTGAATGTTAATTGTTTTATAGTCCATCAATTCTTATATATTATAGAATTGTCCAATTCAGTAAACAACGATTAATATTCAAGTATTACACATCAAAACATGTAACACATTAAGTTGAGATTCATAAAATGGCTTAAGGAACTAAAGTTTATAGCATCTAATATTTTAGTTTTTCAATTGAAGCATTATGTTGCCAAAGTAACCTCTATTGTGTAGATTGATTGATTTTAAAATATAAGATGACTGTGGATGTTAGTCTTCCATGCGTTTAATATCGGCCCAAAGGAAGGTGTTATTTGGCAGGAATTCGAACATTCTTGTGGTGGTAAATATGAGATGATTATTTGGTTTTCCATGTGAATGTTGAATCGGCCCAAAGGAAGGTTAATATTTGACAGGAGTTTATTGTCTATGTTTGATCACTACACCAAGAGTACCACTTACAAGTTGATTTTCTGTCCAGAGACTAAAATCAATGTTGTGCTAGGTATCTTGTAATGGGAAATGCCTAACTTTGAATCTATAAAGTTAAAGTTCAAGTTTTGTAAGCATGTATTTAGTAATCCTTTGTTCAATTTTCAGTAAACTCTTCTGCTTCTACGATCTCTGCCAATATCAATAGCATCCCTGTTCTTAACGGCACTAATTTTAAGGAATGGAAAGAGAATGTAATGATCGTTCTCGGTTGCATGGATCTTGACTTAGCCCTTCGGACTGAGCAACCTACTCCTCTTGAGGATACATCCTCTCCTAATGAAAAGAGAGCGATGGAGAAGTGGGAACGCTCGAATTGCTTGAGTCTAATGATCATGAAGCGTGCAATTCCAGAATCATTCAGGGGCACTATGAATGATGAACCTAATGCCAAAGTTTTCCTTGAAAACCTCGAACAAGCGTTTTATTCAAAACGAAAAGGCGGAAACAAGTGCACTATTGAGTAAACTTGTTTCTATGAGGTATAAGGGCAAGGGAAACATTAGGGAGTACATTATGGAAATGTCTCATCTTGCTTCGAAACTTAAGTTACTCAAGCTAGTATTACCTGAGGAACTGCTTGTGTACTTTGTTTAGATATCTCTTCCGGCACACTTTAATCAGTTTAAGGTTAGTTATAACTGCCTGAAGGAGAAATGGATTCTTAATGAGCTCATTTCACATTGTGTGCAAGAAGAGGAAAGGATTAAGCAAGATAAGGCAGAAAGTGCTCATTTAGCATCTTCTTCTAAGGCATCCTCTTCAAGGGATTCTAAGAAGAGGAAAAATAAGGAAGTTGCGGTTGTAAGGCCCAAGATTAAGCAACATAAGGAACCTAAGGTTGAAATTACTGGATTAGGTTGCTTTCTCTGTAATGGGACTGATCATGTGAAGAGAGATTGTACCAAGTACCATGCCTGGCGTGCGAAAAAAGGTACATTTCTGTCTCTTGTTTGTTCTGAAGTTAATATAATTTCGGTACCTAAGGATACTTGGTGGGTAGATTCTGCTGCTACTACTCACATAAGTATATCAATGCAGGGTTGCCTGAACTGCCGAAAACCAAATGATGGTGAAAGAAACATCTATGTGGGTGACGGCAAGAAGGTGCCAGTTGAAGCTATTGGCAAATTTAGGCTGTTGTTTAAGACCGGTTTTCATTTAGATTTGAATGATACTTTTGTTGTACCGTCTTTTAGACGGGATTTAATTTCAGTTCCCCAATTGGACATATCCGGTTATAAATGTACATTTGGGGAAATAAAGTTAGTCTCTTTCGGAATTCAAATCTTATTGGTACTGGTGTTTTATCAACATTTGATAGCTTATATTTGGTTGATACAATAACTTCAAATAAAGAAACTTTGCATACAAGTTTAAGTGGTACTAAAAGGAAATTAACTAATGAGAATTCTATATCACTCTGGCATAAACGTTTGGGTCACATATCCATTCAAAGAATTCAGAAACTCGTGTCAGATGGAATTCTTGATTCTCTTGATACCTCAAATTCGGAAATTTTGTATTGAGTGTATCAAGGAAAAAAACAAACAAACAAGAACTAGATTAGGTGCTAAGAGAGATTCGGACGTCTTAGAATTGATACATACGGATATTTGTGGGCCATTTTCTACTCCTTGTCGGAATGGTCAACAATACTTTATCAAATTCATAGACGATTACTCTCGTTATGGGTACCTATATCTTATTCATGAAAAGTCCCAATCCATATTAAAAACCGTAGCTTATATTCTTAATAGAGTTCCAACTGCAGCTACAATAAAAACCCCATATGAACTTTGGACTGGGCATAAACCCGGTATTCGGCATTTTCACATTTGGGGTTGTCCAGCTGAGGCAAGGCCTTATAGGCCAAATGAAAAGAAACTGGACACTAAGGCGGTTATTAGCTATTTTGTTGGATACTCTGAAAATCCAGGGGTTTTAAGTTTTACGATCCCACATCACGAACTATTTTTGAGACGGGAAATGCTAGGTTCTTTGAGGATATTGAGTTTGGGGGGTGGGGAGATAAAGTTGTTAGAGATTTTGTCTTTGAGGAAGAACATGTGTCTTTCCCTCAAGTTGTTGAAGCAACTCCGGTTCAAGACAATCTCGAAAATCTCCCCCATCAGGACCCTGATATAACTAATGAAAATCAAACTCAACAACCTCAAGAAACTGAAATGCCATTAAGGAGATCCACTAGAGAGAGGAGAAATGCAATTTCGGATGATTATTATGTATTTCTCCAAGAACAAGAAAGTGATATTGGACTTGAGGAAGATGATCCAATCAACTTCCGTCAAGTCATTAAGTGTTCTAACTCTCAAAAGTGGATTGATGCCATGAATGATGAGATGAAGTCTATGAGCGATAATGACGTTTGGGAGCTTGTTACATTGCCCGAAGGTATTAAACCTATTGGTTGTAAATGGATTTTTAAAACCAAAAGGGATTCAGGGGGCAATGTTATTAAGTACAAAGCTCGTCTTGTCGCAAAAGACTACACTCAGAAAGAAGGCATTGATTATAAAGAGACTTTCTCTCCAGTTTCATCGAAAGACTCTTTCAGGACTATAATGGCATTAGTAGCACATTTTGATCTTGAGCTTCATCAAATGGATGTTAAGACTGTTTTTCTTAATGGTGACATTGAGCAAACAATTTATATGGTGCAACCTGAAAACTTTGTTTCGGATGAATCAGAGAAGAAGGTTTGCAAATTAAAGAAATCCATCTATGGGCTCAAGCAAGCTTCTCATCAATGGTATTATAAGTTCCATGCAGTCATTACATTTTTTGGTTTTGAACCTAATATTGCTGATGACTGTATATACCATAAGTTCAGTGGGAGTAAGTATATTTTCTGGTTTTATATGTCGATGACATACTGCTTGCCTGTAACGATATAGCATTATTACTTGAAACTAAGAAATTGCTTTCAAAGAAATTTGAAATGAACGATCTAGGTGAAGCTTCTTTTGTATTAGGAATTCAGATATTACGAGAATGCTCCAAAGGCGTTCTCGGTCTGTCACAAAAGGGCTATATCGATAAGGTTCTGAAAAGATTTGGCATGCAGGATTGTAAACCAGGCAACACCCCTGTTACTAAGGGAGATAAGTTTTGTCTCAAACAGTGCCCAAATAATACATATGAAATTTCGGAAATGCAGAAGACGCCTTATGCTTCGGCGGTAGGTAGTCTGATGTATGCTCAGGTATGTACACGACCTGATATAGTATACATTGTTGGGATGTTAGGCAGATATCTAAGCAATCCGGGTATGGACCATTGGTAGGCAGCCAAAAGGGTCATGAGGAACATACATAGAACAAAGGATTACATGCTTACATATCGGAGTTCGGACCAGTTTGAGATCATCAGGTATACCGACTCCAATTTTGCCATTTATGCTAATAACATATGTAACCATGGTTGCATATGTTAATAACAACAGTAATTTGACGAAAGCAAAACATAAGGACGTCAAATTTCGGGTTGTTAAAGAAAGAGTACAAAATGGACAATTGTGCATTAAGTACATAAGTACAAACTCCATGCTTGCGGATCCGCTCACTAAGGGATTGACACCAAAAGTATTTCTTGAGCATATTGCTTGTATGGGTGTCAAATCAGATAAGGATTATGTATTTTAGTGGGAGTTTGTATTGCACATTTATGTATTGTTCATTATATTCAGAAATTCAGTAATTCAGTTATATCTGCGCAGATATTCAGTTTTAAAGTTTTGTACTCTTACAGTTTAAGTTTGATCTCAATAAGGAGAACCAGTTGGAAATAGACATTCTATTGACCACACTTTATGTTATTTCCATGCTACATACCTACACTTGATCCATGTCGTTGGTTATATTGATATACGTGATCTATGATTGGTTCTAGTTACGAATGAGTAACGACGAGCTCTTAGGTCCTATGTTGGTA
Source organism: Nicotiana benthamiana (assembly GCA_034376525.1). Taxonomy (NCBI): domain Eukaryota; kingdom Viridiplantae; phylum Streptophyta; class Magnoliopsida; order Solanales; family Solanaceae; genus Nicotiana; species Nicotiana benthamiana. The sequence goes on along the minus strand of CM067323.1, from coordinate 15,375,299 downwards.
TGATTGATGGACCGGATTGTTCATGACAATTTTATTGTGATAGCAATTTTGTGCACCTAAGGTTTGTAACATATAATATTAAGGATTGTACATATGTTTGTATATCTCGTCCAAGTGGGAGATTGTAAGGTATATGGATTTATATCTAGATATATGGACTTATATCTATACACATATGAACAATATATGGATAATTATATGTTATGTGCTATCTTTTGGTTTGGCCTAATTATGTGGTCTTATGGACATTATGTTAAGGGGGCCAATGTGTTGTCATACTAAAGTGTAGGACTAATGTGTAGATACCCAAAAGGGTAACCTTAGTTTATGATGGGCTAACTAAGGTTACATAAGTAACTATGGTTACTTGCTTGTGACTCTTGAGTTATGTAACTCTTGCAAGACATAACTCTTGTCTTGTAACTCTTGTCTCTTGGGTTATGTAACTCCTAGAGTTATAAAGTGGGGTTATGGTTCCCATTCTAGTGCAAGACAAGTTCTTCTTCTTCCCATTGAATCAAGAACCATATTGTCCATTGTCTTGCAAATAGGGTGGAAAACCATAAGCCAAATTTTGATAATTGTCATAACACTATTATTGTGAACCTTTTCATATATTGTTGAGTATTGTGGATACATTCTTGTGGAGACAAATATACTTCAAGAAACTTGAAGGAAGGCTAAAGGAGTTCTCAACAATTCAAGGACAATCATCAAAAGGAGGCTCAACATTTCCACTTATGGATTCAGGTTAGCTTCCGCTCATGTAGTTGTAATTCCGGATTATTCAATATGAAGGTTGTTGTCTTTAGTAGGAATCATAATCCTAACAGCAACATCTCAAGATATTATTCAATTGCATATTTAGTATTCGGAATAATTATCATATGAGCAGAAAAAATATTCCAAAAGAAATCAGTACAACATTACTTCAAGTCTAATTTTTGGTGTTCGGCGCGTTTACACTATGACAAGACTTCAAGTAGGGCATTTATAAGTATTTAAACCTTATTGAATTTAAATCCATTAAATAATTTGGACCATATAAAAATTCAATATATTAATCCAAACAAATACTGTGATTAATAAATTTTATTAATTATATATGTGTTGGACTTATCCATTTAATTAAACTAAAAATTAAATGATAAGCCCACTTCATTAGCCCAAGATCCAAATGGCTATTAGCCCATCTTAAAGCCCACGCTCATGCCACGTGTCAAGTGATGTGGCAATCCCAGTTAAAAGAACAAGCCAATAAAATCAAGACACATGCCAAGCGACGTGCCGATCCAAGACAAATAAATGAGCCAATGAGATTGTGTCATGTGTCAAGTGATATGACAATTCAAGACAAATAAATGAGCCAATTAAATCATGCCAAGTATCAGGATGGTATTGGCCAGTTCAAACGGACCAATCAAATCGCAGAGCCACACCACTCCCTACAACATAAATAGAGGTCTTCATAAAGATGAAAAAAACCAGCAGTGATAACAAGAAGCAAGCAGAGAGCTCGTGGATCAAACACCGTATATTTCTCTACAAACTACAAGTTCAAGCACTCAAGCTACAAATTAAAGTTCAAGATTAAGAACGAAGCCAAATTAAATACTAAAGCGTTCAAGATCGAATTACTTGTTCGTGATCAAATCCAAATTCAAGTTCAAGAAGGAGATTCAAGATCAAGCTTTACAAACCCTTGAATTAAATTAAAGTCAAGTTCATAAATACATTTCATTCTTGAAGAATCAGAGGAATACCATAGAGATTGTAACATTTTCATTTATTGAAATCAAATACTACATTTGTCACGTATTTTTTTTATTTTTGATTATTTATTTTTCTCAGTGCGAAAATTTATTTTTACAACACTTCTGCTACCGTGGATGATGAAGAAGGTCTTTATAGTTTTAATATTTTTTTCTACATTTTCTAACACTCAAACCAGTAGCAGGAACATTGATGAACTTCAATTCTATTTGCATGAGCAAAATGAGCCTCGCACAAAGGTATTTTCACCATTGGGATGGTGACATGATAATGAAAAGCAATTTCCTGTTCTTTTCGCTATGGCCCGGGACGTGCTGAATGTGTCAATTTCAACTGTTGCATCAGAGAGTGTATTTAGCCAAGCAAGACAACAACTTGAAGACACCCATCACTCATTGGAAAGCAATGCTTTGGAAGTTTTAGTATGTTTTAGCGATTGGATTAGATCAAAACGAAGAAATCAAGGATGTGAAGATGTTGATAGCCCAGAAGAGAGGAACTTGGAGATATATTAACATATGGTAACACATCCGAATTTAACACTCCAGAAGAAGGTCACTCAGTTCATATTGATTATGAAGAACTTATTAAGGCAATGCAAAACCTTTGAATTTACTCTTTTTTGGTTAATTTACTTGTTGTTATATGTAAATCTTTCAATTTGTAAGTTTGAATTTTGAAATAAATGTAGCACTTGCAATTTATAAGTGACAATTTTTTTCCATCCTCCTTGTATTCTTTATATTAATACAAAGTATTAATAAAACATATAATACTTATATACAAAAAAACTTAAAAAATACACTAAACCCAGTCCGGTCTGATCCCCTCAATCTGTAACCCTTAGGCAGATGCGGATTTAGGATTTCTAATGTATGGGTGCACTACTAAAAAATGAGAATATGTATTAAGTGGGAATTGATCACACTATTCCTCTTTGTAAATAACCCCACCTTTAACCAAGTGCACCATTCATTCTTCTTGGAATATCGTTGTCAACAGTTAATATTATACCAATTTTAGAAAATATGTACATGAAATATCTAATTTTATGAAAAAAATCATGGGTTCACGTGCCCCATATTTTTGCTTATATATCCGCCTATGCCCTTACGGCTCAATTTTACCTGGATGAACTCGAACCCGTTAAATCCGGTAAGCCCCAACTCATAACTGGCCCGAACCATAACCCGTACGGATACAAAAAATTACAATCCAACCCGGCTCGTCCCACCCGTTTAACACCCTTAACTGTAATCCAAATAATATGTACAACAAAATACAACAAATCATACCATGTTATGAAATAATATAAAAGACAAGAACAATAACTCAAGAACAAGAGCAAATAGAGAGAAGAGTAGAGAGAGTTCTTCTTATTGATACTTAGAGAATGTTAGGGGTTATTTACAATGGTAGAGAGCACCTCTATTTATAGGGAGGAGGATGATTTATCTACCAAGAATAGAACTCTAGAATCTCTCTAATTATAGACATTCACCTTAAATAGGAGATTTCATAACACTCCCCCTTGAATGTCTATTCAACAATGTGCCTCGTTAAAACCTTAAAACCAAAACCCAATGGGAAAAATTAAAGAAAGGAAAAAGAGTACACATGTTTGAATATGCGCCTATTGGTTGCCTCGTTAAAAACCTCGCAAGGAAAACCCGGTGGGACAAAACCTTGTAAGGGAAAAAGAGTGCAACGCGCATTAACTCCCCCTAATGAGTACATCAATTTATATCCTTGAGCATTTGCATTCCAATCTTGTGCATCATCTTCAAAACGATCTTTGATAGAGATTTGATAAATCAACCATATTGACTTGAATAAATATTCCGTACCTTGAAATCATCATTCTTGATAGATATGAACATCTTCATATAATATCGTGGAATAACTCTTCAATATCTCCATAGATGCATTCTCAATGCCATCATGCTTATAGTTATAGCAAGATTCATATGTACACAAATTGTACTTGGGATGTGGTACTTCAGGACCAAGAATTGCATATGCTTCAAGCAACTTAAATCTTTCAAGTTAAGTCATATAAGCCATATAATAGACTCTAGATGCATATCAAGTTTTCCATGTCATGCTAGACAAATAAGATATCGAAAACTGACTATACATACCTTTGACTTTATACTTTCAAGCATTTGAACTATAGGTTCAAAACTACATGTCTTTCATATGGAATCAATTCTTCTTGAATTGTATCTCTTCCATTTAGTTATTTTCTTTGGGTCAGTAAATGCGTATAGCATGCTTTGCAATATGTTGCAATTGAATTATCCCTTTTATGAACTTCAGGTTCATATCATGATATTCGGGGATATACATATACAAATGATAATTCATCCATGTAACATTTTCTCAAGTGTTTATCATGTCTCCTCCTCATGTTAGAAAAGCTAACTTGTTTCCTCAACTTTGGGAAATCATCTTTGTGCATTATCATGTCAATATACACGGCACATTAATAAAAGAGAAGGAAACTGATATATATAACTTTGTTCTCATAAGAAACAGTTTAGCTATTAAGTGGAAGCACTCAATAATTATCTTGCTAAACCAACTTTGATATAAACCAACTTATCAAGATGAACTATCTTGAGTAGAGAATCTGGAAATTATGCTCGAAGTTAGATTACTGAGCAATTTACCTCGTAAGCACCGGCCAGGCTGCGGGTTAATAACAATTGCGCATGTAACCATATCATAGATGCATCATATGTGGTATACATGGCAGGTGAATGGGCCCATATTCACCTTTGATATTTCCAGAATTTATGGGCATCAACCCGAATTCTTTAGTTGGTCAGTTCATTAATGAGAACAAGTGATACAAGAGAATTCGTAAAGAACTTTCTAGTTCTTTGATATTCACCTATGTGAATTTGCACATCATACATAAAATGAGATGGCTAACACGAATGCCAACTGAATAAATTATCAATATTGGTAAACTTCAAATTTACCCCATGACATGTGCACTTATCAATAAACTTTAGGTTTATTATGACATGGGTTTTATACCAATAGATATCCACTTTATTGTGGCATTATTTCGTTTGTGTAGTACAAACTGGAGAACAAAGCGGGTAGCTTTTCATATACAAATTACCCCGCTACAAGTTGTAGTAATAGGAGATATCAAAGCCTTCCTTTATTTATAGTCTCAATATAATCAATCGCTTTCGCGTGTACTTTGGAAACTGAATAAGTTTCTTTGAGACTTACTACAGCACAATACTCAATTGTGTTTCTCCAACATAGTAATAATTGGCTCTTCTAGAGCTCTCAATTAATTTTGTACTACCACAGATTCATCAACATCCATGTGGTGAATATCTTTCTTAAAGAGAAAGTTATACCATTATGGTCATGTCAAACTTATATGCAAGATATGTTTCTTGCATTATCGTTGTCCTTTAATAGTCATATTTCCAAAATACTTTGGCGTACAATAGGTACGTGACCAACGATCATTCATGCCATATATCATCTCAAACCTCCTTCTAGGGGTGAGTGTGGTATATTTAATACCAATTTCATGTTCATATTCTTCCAATAATGAATATGTATTCGTGAATCAAATGTTGTCACATTCACTTCGAGGATATGTGATTTTGTTATCCTTTTCAAATCTATAAATGCGTCAGGCATTTGATTTGCTATTCTTTGCAAATGGATAATCTTTTGTGCCTCTTTCTCACAAATAGAGGTGTGTGGATCAAGATGAGATAATGATGCATTTTTCCACAAAATTTCCCGTTTGGTTTCACCAACTTCTCCCCCTAATTTTGGGAAAAGTGTCTCATCAAATTGACAGTCTGCAAATCGTGCAGTAAACAAGTCGCCTGTCAATGTTTCGAGGTCGCGAATGATGGAGGGCGATTCAAACCCAACATATATTCCTAACCTTCTTTGCAGACCCATTTTGGTGGGGGATGGCGGTGCTAAAGGCACATATACTGCGCATCCAAAAATTCTTAAATGGGATATATTGGGTTCATGACCCAAAACCAATTGCAACGGGGAATATTTGTGTCAATTCGTCAGTCAGAGACGAACTAGCATTGCTTTATGCAAAATGGCGTGACCCCAAACCGAAGTGGGCAGCCGACGAACTAGTATTGCTGCATGCAAAATGGCGTGAACCCAAACCAAAGTGGGCAGCCGACAAACTAGCATTGCTGCATGCAAAATGGCGTGAACCCAAACCGAAATGGGCAGCCTCGTTTTCATGAAGAATTCAAGATTATTCTCATCTATTGTCTCAATATGATATCCATTTTGAATGATATCTTTAAAACTCAACAAGTTCTTCTTAGACTTGGAGGAGAATATTGCATTCTCTAAGATAAACGTCATGCCTTTGGGCAGAGTTACAGTTGCTCTTCCGGAGCCTTCAATCAATTTACTTCCCATGGTTTGACATACAAAAGAGATACAAGAACATAAAAATAAACAAGTTCAATTCTTTTGTGTCACATAATATTTTCAAAATCTGCTGCTAACAGTTGACTAACAAAAATCAGATATGTTATCCATAATTGATTACTTTGCAGTTTGAAAATTTTCAGCGTTTTTCATAAGACAATCGATTATTAAACACACACAATCGATTGTTTGAACATAGACAATCGATTGTTAAACACACACAATCGATTATTTGGTATTCTTGAAAAACTTCAGATCACACTGTCTTAAGACAATCGATTGTTAGACATAGACAATCGATTGTTGGTTATTTTTGAAAAATTCCAGACCTCACTGTATAACGACAATCGATTGTTAGACATAGACAATCGATTGTGGATGATTTTTGAAAAATTCCAGATTACACTGTCTAACGACAATTGATTGTTAGACATAGACAATCGATTGTTGACTGTTTTTGAAAAATTCCAGAACACACTGTTTTAAAGACAATCGATTGTTAGTCATAGACAATCGATTGTTGACTGTTTTTGTAAAATTCCATATCACACTGTTTTAAAGACAATCGATTGTTGATCATTGACAATCGATTGTTTTGCAGTTTTTATGCGAAATATGAGATAACCGACTAGTTTTTCAGGTTAGTCGATTACCTCTACTGGAAAGTAAAAATATTATTGATATTTGAGCATATTGATACATTCTAAAGAACTAATACTAACATTATATCATGAACTAACTAATACGAGCTAATACTAATGGCTATTAGTTTATTCATTCACTAATACAAACAAGTAAAATAAAATCAAATAGCTCCATCTTCTTTCATCACGGATCCATCACCGATTAGGTGGTCTATCTTCCCCTCGGGTTGCTCAAAGAAGTCTGCCACATCCAAGTGGGTGATGTCAAAGTTGTCGTCAGAGACAAATTCATTTCAGGGCGTTTACTCTTTCGAGATGCTTGATAAAGGTCAACCAAAAGTCATGGTATACGGCAAGCCTTTGACCAGTGCCCGTTTCCACCGCAACGAGAATATATAGTTTATAAACTATTTGCTTTTGGTTTCTTATCGTATCGTGCTTGTGGCAGAGTGACCAACTTCAGGTTGTCATATCTCTTCTTTAAGCCATTCCACAAGATAGGTGGATCCTTGACGGTGAGATATTCAATCTTCAAACCTTCATCAAGGTGATGACGCAAGAAAATCAAGGCCTTAGCATAGTTTCAAACCTTCATCAAGGTGATGGCGCAAGAAAATCAAGGCCTTAGCATAGTTTTGGGTGGATGCATTATTTCTGTCTTTAATGGCGTCTCCAAGACCCATAGCATCCAAAATGGATTTAAGTATCCAACACCCATATCATATAGTTCTTGCCCGAAATTTCAAGGGCAACGAACTTTCTTTTCATAATGTCAGACATAAACCAAAATTACGTCAAGAGCGTGTTCATACTTACGGGCTCTATTACAATTATCACATTCACTTCAGGGAATGGATCATAATCATGTGCTTTACACAATCTCATGCCAAATATTACTTTCATAAAGTGAAAGATTATTTTGAGAATCTTTATTATTCTCATTATCACAATAATGACGATTATAACTTCGTCTATTGCCATGTCCACATCCATTGATACCTTTACGGTAATTAGTCTTCTTTCAGACTTATCACATACTGCTACCACATTCTCTAAAGGGAATGGAGCAAATTCAATTGGACGGAATTCTTTGCCACGTCCACATTCATTGATACCTTCATGGTAATATTTTAGTCTTCTTTCAGACTTATCATATACTGCTTCCACATTCTCTAAAGGGAATGGAGCAAATTCAATGGGACGGATTTTCAATTATTTGCCCACAATCATACATGAATTTAATCATGGCAGGACATAGAGATTTTACCACTTCATGTGGTTATAATTTCTTACAAACTCCATTAGAGTTATAATCAAACTTTGTTTGTATATTAAATCAAATCGTAGAATTTCAAGAATTTGAAAGGGAAAAGTAAATTACTTACCTTTAAGGTATACCAATTATATTTTCAATGTTTTCTTCCTTTTCTCTTTGTTTTTCGTTTCTTTTCCTCCCTTTTTTTTCGTTTCTTTTCCTTCTTTCTTCATTCTTTCTTTGAAGCAAAACCTTGCACAAACAAAAGTTAAGACAATCGAAAATTAAATTAGGAAGAGGGAAATACCTCAGATTTCTCGAGAATGGTTCTTGAGACGGTAGAGTCTCGTGCTGATAACGTGTTATGAAATAATATAAAAGACAAGAACAATAACTCAAGAACAAGAGCAAATAGAGAGAAGAGTAGAGAGAGTTCTTCTTATTGATACTTAGAGAATGTTAGGGGTTATTTACAATGGTAGAGAACACCTTTATTTATAGGGAGGAGAATGATTTATCTACCAAGAATAGAACTCTAAAATCTCTCTAATTATAGACATTCACCTTAAATAGGAGATTTCATAACATACCAATAATTTTTGCTATTGTCTCGAGACTATTCTACCACTGTACACAAGAAAGTGACAGAATAAAAAAGGAAGTGGAAGTATCAAATGAAAAGCAAAAAAGAATATGCATCACAATTAAGCAACTATATTATCTAAACATGATTTGGGACCCTTAAGCAATTACGACTCACACATTCCCAAATAAAGCACCATATGTATCAAACTGACGATCGCGTCTTTTCGTTTGGAGCTGCTGGTAAGAGTTGTTTTATGAAGCGTTGTCTTCTCAATTAGACGTTAGGCTTTGTTTAAACTAATATTTATTGGGTAATTAGGTTTTTATGGGGTTAGTTTCGTGACTTGATTTCAATTAAACATTTAATAGATTATTATTATTATTATTACTAGTTTTAGTAAGTGCATTGCGCGTGTATATTGCGTCAATCAGTATAAAAATATATACGAAAGAATAAATTTTGAAAAATACCAATTGCGTTAAATAAATGCAAGTTTATGTTTAAATGATAAAAAAGAGTTATTACATTGACACAATTGCTAAATGCAATATCTTTTGAACATGGTGACCAATTTAGTCAAATTAGTTGTATAGATTAACATGGTGTATAAAAGTTTTTCTAGTTATCGTTAAATAACTTTTGGTTTAATTCTAATCATGAAGAAATAATTTGCATTCTCAAAAATAAAAATAATATCTGATCCTAATTTATTGTCAAGATCTAATTAAGACAACAAGAAAATTTTGGGACAATTTTCGATTTTATTGACTGAATGGAAATATTACAACTAAAATGAGAAAATGAAATATGAAACAACAATTAAATGATAATCGCCATTTTTGTGAGCTCGATTATGCAACAGAAGAGAAGAAATAGATTTAGATGAGAAAAGAATTTGGATTGAATGGAGAAGAATCAGGTGAGAGAGGAGAAATCCAATACCGATGATTTCCTCTCTCTCACGGTCGTTATTTGATACCGATGAAGATGATCGGGACCGTTGATCTATACCGGCTAATCTAATCTCGACCCTTCAACTTTTTCGTGCTTTGCAACGAGGCCCTCCACCTTGTTATAATAGAACTCTGCGAGAATTTAAATAAACGACTCCCACAAACCATGACATTAGCCAAGATTCTAAAATTAAATGGCTAGGGTAGAAAAAGGAAGTTGAACTACTTCTCTTAAACTACTTTCATTTTTTTCAAGTATTACAAAAGTGATTGGTCAAATTTGAAATGTGCTCTGTTTTTTTTTCTTTTTCTTTTTCTTTTTCTTTTTCTGTTTTGGGATTCTTATCTAAGCTATTTATTTGATTGTATAATCGAGTTTGCATATTAAACCTAACGTGTCATGATACGTGGACTAGTCAAATAGTAAGGAGTTATAATTAGCCAAGAGACGGGGGCGGCAATAGACACGAGCAAACGTAGCAAAAGAGGCACGGACAGTTATGCACGTGACTCAGCACCTGTACCTATTTAAGTCATTTAAAACTCAGGTATCGTGTAGAATCAAGAGAATGAATCTGACAGCATATGTGGGTCCAAGTACAATATTAAATGAGTATTAAATATTAAACACGTTAGAGAATATGTATTTAGGGGTCGTTTGGTTGCTTAGAAGTTATGCAGATATTAGTTATACATGTATTAGTTATGCAAGTATTGGTTATGTGTATTAGTTATACAGGGATTAATTATTCATGTATTAGTTATGCAAGGATAAGTTATGCAGGGTATTAGTTATGTATGTATTAGTTATGTATGAATTAGTTATGCGGGGATTAGTTATGTGTAGTCATAGAAATGTAATGTGAGTGTTATTATAATTAGCTTACTTTGTTTTTAATAGTTAGTATAGTTTAAATATATTTTTTAAATAAAAAATACAAGTTTGAATAAAGGGTATTCTTGTCATTTTGTATTTTAATACAAGTATTACTAATATATGTATAAGTTATTCCACTTTTTACCTAGCATAAATAATACATAGATTTCTTCATAACTTATACATGTATTAGTTATGCGGAAAAGAAAAACATGAACCAAACATTGTATTAGCAATGCAACATTTTATGTAGAAAAGAGGAAAAAACAACCAAACATTGCATAACTTATGCTAACTTCTATGTGGAGATTATTTTTTCTTTTTCTTTTAACCAAACAATGTATAAAGTTATCCTAGTTTTAATACATGTATAACTCCTCTCTAACCGGCTACCAAACGACATTGTGTAATGTAGCATTTAAAGACATTAACGGCTCATTATGGCCTCATTATAGCATAGGCAAGGCTCATATTCCCAAAAAGCTATAAATAGGGGAAGAACGAGCAATTGTAGTAGACGAAATATTATTGAAATATATTCTGATTTATTTGCCTTATGATCATATTACTCTCAATATTCTTTCTTTATATTCACTTTTGATTATCAATAACTCGTGTTCTTCTAAATTTCTAGTTTTGACTAAAAATCTATTTTTTGGTTAAATAAATTAGTTCAGTTACCGAAAATTTGACAATCTATTTCCATCAACAATCTATTTCCATTAACTATGGCAAACAACAACGACAACACTCAAGGAAACTAGGGAAATTAACAAAACCAATAAGTTCAAGGAGATATATAAAATATTAATCTGGTGATTCCTTCTCCACATGGTTCATCACGGCGATCTCGTGAAAGCTCTCCTGAGGGATCTCATGCAGATGGACAGGGTCAATCTGAGAATTTTGAAGGGGTAGATGAAGCATTACAAAAAGTAATTGATGCGCATGTCAATAAAACTGTTCAGGCTCTTGTTAGTCAGTTACCTCCTGCACCCCATAACAATACATTGGAGAATCTGTCGACGCCCCCTTTTTTCGTTACAATAAAGTAAAATCGGGTTTTACGACATTATGAGCAAAACAACTCTATTTTAGGTTTGGGAATTAGGTTATGGAATTGGAAGAGTCGCCATCTAATGATTATAGTGCATTACGACACTTAATAGTGATTATTTTGAAAAAGAAAACCAGAGTTCGGGTAAGGGCTTGAGATTATCTCGAGAGTAAGATGTTAGGCACCCCTCAAGATCCACTAGTGTGGTTCCCGGTCGTGTTAATTGTGACTTTATAAAAGATGAAGCAATTAAACAAGTAAGGCTTACAAATATAACATTCATATAACTTGAAAAGCTTTGAAGAAGAAAGAAGGACGCAAATTTACAATAAAAAAGAGTTGATTTGAAAAGTATTACTATAAAAGAACATTTGAATAAAAGAAACAAAAGAGATAAGGGTCCTAGGTTTAACTACAATATGGATCATTCGATGCAATATCCTACATATATTCCCAAAGAGGGTCGCTTTATGATATTATCGCATCGTCATCATCTCCGTATTCTACTCTTTCCATCCCGTAGAGGTTATTTAAGCGTGTGAATTGGTCACGAATGCTTATTGCGTGCTAGTACCCATCCCATCCTATAGATCCTAGAGGGCATTTAAGATCGCTATTCCTATGAGGTAGGTAACTAGGTGGAACCCTTAAGTTTAAAGGTTAAAATACTAGGCGACATTCAAAACAAATAGGACTTGCATACAAAGGAATCATATAAAAACACATAAAAGGCTCAAATAACCCTCTATAAGAGATCACGTAAGTAGCACGACTCAAACACATGTAAGGTCTAAGGAAAAGAGAGTTTTAATAAAACTGGAGTGTTGACAAATGTATTTAAGACGGAAGCTGAAAAAAAGTTTTAAAAACAAGAATCGCATAAAAGAGTTGGATGAAAACTTTTGGGACTTGAGAAAGGCAAACGGATGTGTGACAGTTTAGAAATTGGAGGGAAACCTTTTAAACACACTTGAAGATACATAACATATATGATAAACCAGTTTTCGGACATGAGAGGTAGAAAACAGATGTAAAACTATTCAGAAAAGTTAAAAAGCGTGTAAGTAACCATGGTTTTAAAATTGCAGAAAATACAGTATTCAGACAAGTTTGAGAAAACAGTGATTCAGTTCTGGACTAGGAAGAAGAGTAACTTAGTAAAATATTTGCACAGAATAGATTGAAAATAAGGCAGAAGTTTGGTGTAAAAAATCAACAGACTTTAGAGGAGGAACAAATTCAGACGGTTTAAAGAGTGAATAGCTTAGGAAGGATTTAAGGCGATTAATCAATTTCATTTAACCTAGAGTTTGCCTAGGCGTTATTTAACCATAAGAGAAAGGTGGACATACACGTTAGTTTTAAAAGGAAAATTGTAGCCAGGTTTACATTTTGTTTAGCAATATTAGTGAGGCATTCAAAAGATGCAAAAGGAAGACCCTAAGCACATGATATCCAAACGCTAATGTAACCCTTTGTCTAACGTGCTCCTGTACCTGTTGAAGAAAAAAATAATTTTAGTACATATTTTTTGATAAAAAAGATTAGCAAATAAAATATTTTTAGACTTTACATATAATATTTAATTAGTGAAGAAAATACTAAATGACAAATTAGTATTGGTAGAAAGATATACACTCGAAGTTAGACAATAAATATTAATTCTTCTCTGACTATAAATAACCACAAGAACTACGAAGAAGACATATAAAATTAAGAGTCTTTAATCTCTCAAAAATAAAAGAATAATAGATAAATTTCTTCATACCTCTAGAATTAAATCAATAAGAACCCACAAATACATTGTCACGATCCTAGTTCACCAATTGTGAACCTGTCATGACGGCACTCAGTCTTCGCGACTAGGTAAGCTTGACATGCTGCGAAAGTTCAACAATCTTGCGGAAATAATAAATAGAACATAAATAGCATAAGATGATGTATAGAATGCCGCTTGACACATACATTTCGACTCAAATAACGTAAAAATCTCCAAGACCCGAAAACCCACGGGAAACACAGACTAAGAGTAAAGTATAACATACGATTCTAATATCCAGGAGTATCTACAACAAGTGAGTACATGAATGAAACCACTAGCTAAAAGGGAGAATAGAAAGAGATTCTTCGGCTCTCCGGACGCGGCAGATGCATACCTCAGATCTCCGAGTATAGCTCCTAATCACTGATAGCGCGCCCGATCAAGAGTACCTGGATCTGCAAAACAAAAGTGTGCAGAAGAGTAGCATGAGTATACCACAGCGGTACTCAGTAAGTGCCAAGCCTAACCTCGATGGAGTAGTGACGAGGAAGGTCGAGGCCCTACTGACAAGAACATAAGAATTAATGTAAAAAAATAAATAACCAGTAGATAATGAAATAAGTCCCGAATATCTAACAAGACAGCAATTAAAATAGAACGACTACAAGTACAGACAACAAACACAAAGAAAATCACTCAAAGTCAGGGTCTCTACATGGAGCTCCGGGAATTGAACATGCAGTCCTATCCGAGGATCTCCGGGAATCGAACCCGCAGTCCATCACCACGTGGAGCTCCGGGAACTGAATCCGCAGTCCACTTTATCAATATCCGAGGATCTCCAGGAATTGAACCCACAGTCTTTCATGCCAATATCAGAGGATCTCCGGGAATTGAACCTGCAGTCCTTTATACCAATAACCGAGGATCTCCAGAAATCGAACCCGCCGTCCGTCATATCAATATCAGAGGATCTCCCGGGAATTGAACCCGTAGTCTAACATACCAATAACAGAGGATCTCGGCGAATTGAACCATCAGTCCCAAAATCAAAATACACCACAACAATTCAATATTCAACGGAAAGGAAGCCAAATGCGAACAACAAGCAAAGTCGAGATTCTAACATGTTTCACAAGAAAAATAAATATGGCAATTTAGTCAAATAGAGTAAATAAGTCTCTAGCTTACTTCCCAAGGAAAAACAGATATTTCAATTTAGTCAAATAGAGAAAATAAGTTACTAACATGCTTTTCCTAAATCAAAACAAGCGAAATTTTATTTTTAACAGTTGAATATGGAATAAAAACACAGTCTAAATAAGCCAAGTAAGGTGAATTTCCAACAACTAGCACAAGTACACGCCTTTCACCTCACGCACCAGGCTTTTAAACAATGACAAAGATTTCCTAAGGGGAGAGGTCCCTCACACAAGGTTAGACAAGCAACTTACCTCAATTTGGTACAAAACCGCTAAGAAACAACGCCCTTGCCACGAGTATCCGACTCCGAGTGTCCCAATTATATTCAAATTAATTACATATTGTAAATAACATCGCAAGTAACTAATTACACTGTTATGTGGGAAAATAGGTGAAATGACCAAAATGCCCCTCAGGCAAACGTCTCGGAATAGAAATTTTTTTACATTTTCAGAAACCTCATACTCTCACGAGTCTAACCATATAAAAATATCCCAAATGGAGGTCAAATGCCCTTTCAAATCATCAAAGTTAGGTCTAAGAATTTTACCCCAAATTTTGATTCAAATTCCGAAATTGAAGCTTAAATTCGAGATTAGATTAGCGGGTAATAGTCATAAGGGAGTACGGAATTGTTACCCAATTGTTACCTCTGAAAACCCCTCGAAAAATCTCCTTAAACCAAGCTCCCTAGCTTGAGTTTTTGTAAAAAATGGAAGAAAACCTCGTTTTTGAAATATAAGTACTGGTCAGGTATCAATGCATCGCGAACGCGTTGGGTCCATCGCGTTCGCGTAGAGGAAAATGAAAGTCACCAGATACTACCCTTCGCGATCGCGAAGGAATGAATGTGAACGCAAAGTTTTGGGCCTGAAAGGTACGCGAACGCGGCCACGAACACGCGAATGCGTAGAAGAACAGAAGGGGGGTCCAAGACTTGAACATCGCGAACGCGGGTGTTGGGGACGCAAACGCGGAAGAGTGGTTGACTGAGATTCGCGAACGCGGGGATATGCACGCAAACGCGATGAAGGGGGAGGATGAAGCTACGCGAACGCGATGCCCTGGTCGCGAACGCGTAGAGGAAATCCCTGACTGCAGTGTCTGCTGCAAATTTGAAACTCTAATTGCTCCGTTGAGCATCCGAAACACACCCGAGGCCCCCCGGAACCTCGACCATACCTACGGACATCTACCATAACATCATTCAAACTTGTACCAATCCATATACCAGCTAAAACAACGCCGGAAACTCGAATTAATTAATGATTTGAACTTAAAAACTTCAAAACTAAATCAAACTCTCTTTCGATTCAAAACCTAACCAAAACATGTCCGATTGACCTGACATTTTGCACACACGTCCCAAATGACATGATGGTGCTACATCAACTTCCGAAATCCCATTCCGACCCTCGGATCAAAATTTCACTATTGGATCGAAAACTTCAAAATTCTAACTTTCGGTATTTATAACCTAAATGAGCTACGGATATCAAAAATACATTCCGAACACGCTCCCAACTCCAAAATCACCTAACGGAGCTAACAAAACAATCATTTTTCTATTCCGAGGTCGTTCTTGACACTGTTCTGATTACGGACCATTTTCCAACACTTAACCTCTCATTTAGGGACTAAGTGTCCCAAAGCACTACGAATTCTACTATCGAACATCCCGGCAAACCAAAATAGCAGAAATGAACTTAGGGGAAGCAGATAATGGGGGAATGGGGCACGAATTCCAAAAACTACCGGTCGGGCTGTCACATACATACATATAATAATCATCTAGAGAAACCCAAATTTTATTGCCCTACAACTGAAAGAAAAAGAATTTATTGTGAGGGACACAACAGAAAAGAATTGAAGTAGAAATAACACTACTTAACTTAGCTTGAGGATTTGTATCAAAGCAAAGGAGGCGCCAGAAATAGCTTGCCTCTTAAAACACCCATCACACGGATTTGATCTTTTATGCTATTAAATCAATAAAAAAATTTAGAGAAAATTAAGTATTATCGAATAAGAGGATCTCTATGTGTGAAAGAAAAAAAATAAAATATTATGGAAGCAGTATAGCAGATCTCACTGGTGCAATAATTTGATGTAGAACTGAAAGTCACGTAAAAAGTTAAGAGAGAAATGAGGGAGAATTGAGAAATGGGCGGCGGTAGTGCTCAACTTAAAAAAGAGATTTGAGAACATAAAAAAGAAAATGAGGGAAACTTCCCGCTACTTTTTTGCATACAACTTTGAAATTGAATAAAACAAGATACCCAAAATATAACTTGCCACTCTTTAATTGTTTTCAATTTAATTTCTCTTTAAATTTTTTATGTTACTCAAAACGATAAGATCAATTTTTAGTTGAAAAAAAAATTACTAATTAAAAGTTTATTATGTTTACCAATAATTAAATCAAATTATTTCGATTTATAATGACCAGCACTATGGTTGTTAATTAAAAAACTATCGCCAATTCTATAATTTTTATAATGGAAATATAATCTTTTTTAATTGATTTAATTAAAAAAATTATAGGCATTTCAATTATTTAAAAAATATTGTACTTTTATTGCAAATACACCAACTTTTTATTACAATTATGCTAATTTTATCTTGATTTCATATTTATAATATTATCTTTGGCGCTTAAAAAATTTATTTAACACTTGACACTTGTAATTTAATTATACGAAATGGTGGAGCTAAACGAATTGAAGAGCAGCTCAAGTGAATCTCATTCGTTGAAAAATTACATTTTATAAGTATGTTAAATAATTTGTTTATACATACATATATACATATATATGGAGTCCACTACACAAATGGCCAGTCAACTATCCCAAATTATCTCTTAAAGTCACTTTTCTTTCGTTTGTAACAACAAAGTCACTGAACTATGCCTATTGCAATCAGAATGTCACTCAATCAGATTTTTCAAATTTTAGATTGCCAAATATTTATTTTACCCTCAAATTATAAACATTTATTTTATTTTTATTTTATTTTTAATTTTTTTAATAGTTACATTGAACATATATAACAATTTTATAAAGGTTCACTAGTCAATTGACAACGATCGTTCTATTCCGGGATATAGTTATCAATTAAATTATGAAATATGGTAATAAGTAGATATCGATGCTAGTTAATTACGTTGAAGCGTTTTATATATGGCTAATTTAATATGGTACCACTAGTCCATTACATGACATTTTTATGCTAAAATCTTAATTATAATCATCATATTATACTAAAATCATATTACATGATATTTTTTACTTATTATCTAACCACGTATATAAATAATATTTTGCGCTTTATATATAGTGACCATTAATTACATTTAATTATGGTACAACTAGTCCATTACATGATATTTTTATACTAAAATCTTAATTATAATCATCATATTATACTAATAAATCATCATAAAGTGTCCCTTCACTTGGTTTAATACGAAGGAAGAAGAATAATAAATCGTATAGGAAGAAGTTCCAATCATATATATTGTATAGGAAGAAAATATACCGTAGATAATTAATAAAGAAAGAAAATATATTGAATACACAGTATAAAGAAAGAAAATATAATAATTTGTATTTTATAATTTTTCTAATGATAAAAGACACATAACTACAATTAATATACACAAATATAATACAAGACTTTTCAACTCCCTTATTAAATTTTTGCACAGTTCATGACTAGAATTTAATTTTGTATTTTTGGAGGGAAAAATATAGATTTAATACATAAAGGGGCTTGGTTGTCTTTTTACTTGTGTGGCCAAAGTTGGGACACACCAGTTGGGTCGTTTACCAGCTCTCGATTGCTTTGGTGATTGATAGTGACTGATGGTGATATACATTGATGTTTGATGGTGACAATTGTCAGTAATGATTAATGGTTGTCTGGTAATGATTAATGGTTGCAGTTTATTTTTTGTACTACGAGATTTTGTTACGAATAAATTTTGGCACGTTCAGTGGTACCAATTCTGCCTTCATCTCTTTCTCTCGTAAAGCAAGGTCTGCAAATTCCAAAACCAGTTGGGGACAATATTTTTTGTTCCATGTTCGTCGAAGTTTAGCACACGTTGTCAACACAAGATGGAAAATTTGTAGACATTGAAAATTTGTCAAATTTCATAAAGAAATTTGGATTGCGGCCTCTACAAGATGAGCTCATTAGGATTACTTGGTGGCTGCTCCAACCAAACTCTAATTTCTATAAATAAGGCTATATATATCCCTCAGAAACGATCTGAGCAATTTCATGAACTCTCAGAGTATGTACAAAGAGATCGATTATATGATCTCTGAAATTCCATAAAACCTTTGGAATATTCATTAAGAGATCAAAGACATGTCAAATATGTCTTGCTCAAAGTCCTATGTTCAAGAAATACGCCGCTAAGGCCTTCGAATCACGTAAAACAAATCAGAGGAAAGAATCAAGGGATAAACAGAGTTGTAACCCGAAATATTTATCAATAAAATTCTTTTTTTTATAGTAGTTTGTGATTGCAGTTTTATTATTCTGCACCAATATATTGTAAACAGGTGGTTGCTGTGATAATTGTAAATAGTGGCTAGTGATGGTAACAGATGGTGGTGGTAGTGATTACAACAACAACAATAACAACCCAGTATAATCCCACTTAGTAGGGTCTGGGAAGGGTAGTGTGTGCGCAGACCTTACCCCTACCCTAGGGTAGAGAGGCTGTTTCCAAATAGACCCCGAACATCCTTCCCTCCAAGAACTCCCCACCTTGCTCTTGGGGAGACTTGAACTCACAACCTCTCGGTTGGAAATGGGGGTTGCTTACCATCAGAGCAACCCCTCTTGTCTGATGGTGGTAGTGATTATGAATGAGAAATGATCAGTGGTACTAGTTGATAATGGTGGTTGATGATTATAGTTGAGTATGATATTGTTGGGTGTTGGTAGGCGATAATGGTTGGCGATGGCGACAGTTAGTTATAAAAATGATAATAGCATTTTAATAAAATTAAAACATTATTATAAATTTTAATCATTCACATCTATTCAAACTCATCAAGTGCTTGTAAAATGAAACATACTTATTTCTCATTTGTTATGAGGTATAAGACGATATAATCTTGATATAAGTTCTGGTATTTTCTATACATTGTTTGGTGTGTATGTTTAACCTTGTATAACTAATTATGGTATAAGTTACTACCGAAATTGGTGTATTATTTTATAGCTAACATAACTTGATATAATAATACATGGATTAAAATTACAACACACAATTACTCTGCCTTTTCCTCAAAACTATCATCAATACAATTTATATCCCATTTCGTGTACAAATTAAAGAACCAAACGTTCGATAAGAAAATCATCTATGCATGATAATACTTGTACTGTTAATCCTTGTATTATAATTCACGCATAAACTTGTTGCTAAACCAGACGATTCCTTAGTGATTGAGTTCTGAATGGCTAAAATTTAAACCTGAAGATAGAGACACTTAGGGTATATTTGGTATAAAGGAAAAAGATTGTTGTGGAAAATGTTTTCCAAAAAAATATTTTCTTGGAAAATAAGTAATAATCTTATTTATTTTTTGGTGTTTGGTATGTAAATTAAGGAAAATGACTTCTCAAAAGTATTCATAAATAATTTAGATATAATAAACATGACGCCATAAAGTTTCAATCAATAACCTTCCGAACCCACAAAGTTCATAAACTTTCAAACCGCTAAACTTTCAAAACCGCGAAATGTCGAATCCGTAAACTTTATAATTTCTAACTCGTACACTTTCAAACACATAAACCTCCTAACTCATAATTTTGGAACTTACAAAATTTTGAACCTTTAAATCGATAAATAAAAAAACTAAAACTGAAAAATATATTTAAAAAATATTTTTTTTCCGAGGGAGGGGGCAGTAAAACAAAAAAATAGAAATTTAAAATTAAAAAAAATTAAAAAGAAATTGTAGTGGGAGAGGTGGGGGTTGGGGTATGTGGTGCAGAAAGCGAAAAAACAGAAATTTAAAATTGTAAAAAAAAATGAGGTAAGTAAAAAGCAATTTTTTCGGGGGGGGGGGGGGGAGGGGGGTTGGGTTGGGGTTCGGCTCAGTTCGGTTATAAATATTATCTATTTTACCTATCGGTTATTGATTTATAAATATGATAAATCGATTAACAAACCGATAAGATATTGGTTATCGTTTATCAGTTATTGGTTAATTGGTTATTGATCATTATGGGTTCAGTTATTAGTTTACCCAATAAGATAAAACTAAATTAAGAGTGCTGATATATATTAGCAAAGTTGTGACAGTATTTCTCACAATATTGACCGCTTCATGAGATGCTTAAAATAAAAGCCATCCATTTCTATTAGCAATTTACCAGTCAACTATGGTCATATCAGATGTCTAGCAATATTCTATTACATCAAATAATAAGGATATGTAATATGTTTAGTACAACAAATCCATCCAGATTACTGTGATTCTGATACAAGCACAGTACCTAAATTTCGTTAGTTAATTAGGTAAGAATATGCCAATAATTTATTATTTACACAGAAGATAATTCATTATTTTATTCTTAAAGGACATACAACAAGCACCAATCTCAATTAAAGCCATCCCATAATAATATATTAAATTTTTAAAAAGACATCATAAAAATAGGAAAAGAATAATCAAGTCAAAGAAAATAATGAAATACTATAAAAGGGAATTCATTTTTGTAGAGAAACAGAACTGGCCATCTAATGATTGAAGAAGAGCTGAGTAGCACAGTAGATTGGAAATTTTCAATAGTACTGTCACAATTCAAACACGGTATACACAGGATAAGAACCAATCTCAAGACCACTTGCTTATGTTAATTGCATGCCCGAAATTTGGTTTGGCTTCAAACTGCTCAGATAATAGAAAACTGAGTCTTGATGGGCTCAGTTGTGGGGGCGTGAGCCGTGAGGTGTAGAACTGGTGAGGGCTTGAGCTGTGTGGCCGGTGGCGGACTAGCGAAGAATTGGTGAGGTTTGAGGATTGAGGGTGAGGGTAACAGGGACTCAGGGAGTGAGGCGGATTGGCGGAGAAAGAACTGAGATTGAGAAAGAAAAATTGAACCATGTATATAAAATCGTACTAGGTATATACTTAAGGGTAAATTAGTAAATTAGTAAACCCTTATTGGGTTATCGATTTACCCAATAACAGAATTGCTAAACTGAGCTTGAACCGATAACCCAATAATAATAAAAATTTATCCTTTACCGAATCATTAACCCAATAACCCAATATCGATAATACAATAAGTAATTAACGGTTCGGGTTATCGGTCTTACCCGATATATGCCCACCCCTAGGGAAGAGGGGTAGTAGAGTGGGTGGTAACGGAAAAAATAATTATTTTTTTTAAAAAAAAACTTTTTAGGAGAGGGGGTGTGGTGGTTTGGTGAAGGTAGGTGTTAGACCCCTAACTTTTGTCATCGGGCGTGGGCACGACATTGGCAAGGATTGTGGCGTGATGGCCTTGTCATTAGCATATGTGCGGGTGAAAACTATCATGCGGGTCGACGGGCTGGAATGGTCAAGCAAGGCCAAGACCTTGGGGCGGACAAGGTTTGCTTGGAAGGACTTGACAAGGCAGCGTTCGGCAAAGTGGAGCGGCATGGCACGGCATGTGCGCCAAAGACAGTCGGCATGACATTGGGTTGTGGCAGCTAAGTACGGGCTAAGCTAAGGCGAAGTGGAAATGCGGGTTGACGGTAAAGGCTTTCAATAGCTAGGACTAAGCTATTGGAAAGGAAATACAAACAATGGCACGAGGGAAATGAGGCAGACATGAGGGAAAGGAACATGGCACGGACAAGGCAGGAAACTAGGGCCAAGGCAGTGTGCGCGGTGTATGGGCGCCGGGCAGTGTGCGGGAAATATGATGACAGGGGATGCGGCGGGCATTGGTATGGGACAATGTCCAATTGACTAAGGCATGGCACGGGCATCCTTGGGCGAAACGCAGCTGGTCAAGAATAGCACATGAGAAGCACATGGAAGCGATTGGCGGAAGTTCCTTGTTTGTAGGCCATGATCTCCCATGTTCCCCATTATCCCCATTGTGTTGTATAGTGGCCCCAATTCGTGGGCATGATCCTAAGTAGTTGGGGATGTCAACTACAAGTTAGGAACATGATGTATACCTGATGGACAACATGGGTGTCATGGGCGGTTGAGCTAAAGGCCTATAAATAGGACCTTTAGGGCTAAGGCAGAACTTAGCAAGTAAGCAAGGTAATCAGCAAAGTAAGAACAAGTGAGTTCGGGAATTACTTGCTGGGAAACACGAGGGAAACGTGAGGGAGTTCTAAGTGTTTCAGGAAAAGGGGCTAAGGTTTGGCATAGGCGAATCTTAGCGTTGGCATAAGAACGGATTGTGTTCTTTGTCAAGAGTGAGGGTCCTTTGTATTATTTTTCATATTAATATAAATGTTGGGAAATTGTTCCCGTATATGCTTGTCTCATTTAAATTCTGTTTTGCTGCCTAAATTCGTCTAAGTGTCAACTTGTGAAAATCGCAAGTGTTTCGGAAGGCTGAGTCAGGCGGGGCTTGACTGCCGCGCGGAGGTGAACCTCGGCCAGGATTTAAGTGGCTAAAATCACCCCCGTGACAGTAGGGAAGGTTGAGAAAGATTTTTTGAAAATTTTGAGGCTTTACAAATGTAAAAGTTAAACTCATTGGTCATTTTGGTTACTCATTGGTTAACCATTTTCTAAATTGATAATATGGTTCTTATTCATTGACCCGTTTTAAAAAAGTTCATTATCCATTCCATTTTTTTTGGACAATATGGGTGGTTAGCTCTCTTTTTTTAACGAATTTGCCTTCACTAAATACAACCAAATAAGGCCTAATCACCCTCAACACAAGTGGGCCAGTTAAGTTAATTCTCCTCTATTTACTTTTTTTTCACCTAATGGTATGGTGTTTGATTTGCATAATTAAACTAGTTTGGATTAAAATATTTTTAATTAGTGTTAGTGTCCATTTAATTCCAGTACTAACATCCTTTGTTGGAAAATTTCACATACTTCTATAGAAGTAGAATTTCCTTAACGAATTTTGGCTCCGCCATTTGAGAGAAGGGCCCTTCATTGATAAATTATACTACGCAAATGGATAAAGATAAAAAAGATTGTTACATATAAACTGCTAAATCCCTTTAATACAATGAAAATTCTTGTGTTGTTATAGAAAGAAAATGAAGGATTGAACACAAAAATTGATGGCTGAACACACTTGCCAATTATCATACCAAAAGGCCACAAAACTAGCCTCATTCTATGAACAAGAAAACTCCCTGTTTATCTTTTCGTATAGCTTTTACAAACAATTGTTTATAGTTAAACTAAGGAGATAGAAAATGTGTCGGTGAGCTAATAGTGGTCAGCATAGCAAACATCACAAAGAATAGTAGCTCTCCACTGCACCAGAAGCAAAGAGGGCTTGCGATGATGGCGGAGAGATCAAATGAGTACTCTCATGAATGGTGCTGCATTTCTCGAACCTTCTATACACCTACTGACGATAAAGGCCAAAATTATGCCCACCGCCGTTAGAATCTGCACCACCATACATTGGTGACCGTAGCTCAACCGAATGGGATGCATAGTGCGATCTCGAGTTAGGAGAAGTGGTGTATGAATCAGTTGAGCCACTTCTTGTGTTGTACATTGATGATGTTGGAAGCCCGTGAATCCTTGGAAGGCCCGTTTGATCCGTACCCAAGCTGTAGCCCCTTTCGACTGTCTCAGTATCAAGTGGCAACTCCTCCAATGTCTGAAAACCAGAAGTAACGTCATAATAACCCAAGCAAACGTAGAGAATGATGACAAACTGAACATCTTAAAGAATCTACACCACTAGGATCCACTTACAGACGGTTTCACAAGGAGTAGTACAATGACAAATAGAATACCCGACAGAACAGATTTCGTAAGGAGTATAATGACAATGAAAAAAAGGAAAAGTGCAGTTACGAGTGTCATACATCTTCCCAACTTAAACAAGCTTTTCTGCTGTAGTTCCTAAATAAAGTCTAAAATGAGATGCAACTTATCAAAACCATAAACATCCTATCAAATAGCTTAGTGAGCCTTGAAATGTAATATATGCAAAAATATACTCCTAGTGATGATGGTGAAGATTTGACCTTGGAAGCTTGCTGAAGAACACGAAGTGTCTCTCGTGTACGCTTTCTCTTTGTGGCTATCTCATCAGGTTCTTGCAACATTTCTTCGAAGAGGTTGTCTCTGCAATACATAGTAAGCACCATTGATAAGAATCACGAGTACATTTGAAATATGTAGCATTGACTTGGCTAAGCTGCCAGGTGTTAGAAACAAAACACAAGTAGAACATAAGCACAGATAATGTCATGTAGCACAAAGCATAATGAAGGATCAATGAGCCACGATCCGGCAGTTCCAGTTATATAAGATTAGTCGTCAAGAATGAGAGGAATAAAAAAAGAAATTCACACTCCTCATACCTGTAAAGTTTCTCGATAAACACATTGTGGAGATCTCTTTTGGTCTGATTTACCTGGAGCACGGATTAGCACCAGTTTTGTCAACAAAAGAGAAATGTGAATCCAAACTGAAAATCGTATAAGCCTTCTTATTAGAAATTGAAAACACAGCGCCTTGAGTCTAATAATGCTACATCAAGAAGAGACACCAGAAACTTTTTCCTCCCCAATTGGATATTAGAAGAATTGTACCAACAAAAGGTAGTCAACAATTCCAGCTATACAGAAATTTCCACCGCATAGAATAAAGAAGTTAACATTTTTCAGAGTAGGAACTTGACTGATCAGTACTATGACAAAATAAGAAGTTGGTCGAAAGTTTTAAAAAAAATACTTTTGCCAGGAAAAAATTAGCCTCTTAACTGTTGGCAGAAAACCAAACATTAACACTAGTTCCCTGCGCTTTTAGAATATGACAAAAGCAGATTAGCATGTTCATTACTCCATTTTGTCGGTTGTCTAAAATCCCTTGTTGCATATCACTACTTATTCTATGCCAGTGGCTTGTAGTGCTGAAAATTTTCTGCCTGAAAGAGTACATCCTTTTAGTAGGAGATAAGAGAATGCGACTAGATGGAAGAACTTATACTATCATCTAGGGTTTGTTTGGTAGGATGTATTAGATAAAATAATGCATGCATTAGCTTTGTGTATTAATAATACCTTTTTGGTACATTGTTTGAACCTATGCATTAGCTATACATCCTATATGTATAACTAATGCATAGGAACCCATGGTATTAACAATGCAATGGGTTTTAATGCATGCATTATCTCAGTTAAAGACAAAATTGCCCTTCAAAATTTATGCTTTATTAAAATATGATATTATATTGAAACAAGTTTGATGTAAAGTTTGTTACTGAAATTACTCCTGCTATTTATATCTATACTCAACCAATTACTCCCGCTATTTATATCTATACTACTACTACGTACACGAATGCACTTGTAATCAACTCATTTTCCTTTTATTTTTTTAATTCAAACTTTCTATGCCTAATAACCCAAGAAAGTGGGAAATAAAATTATATCCCTATTAGATAAATAAAAATACACAGCATATTTCTTTTTTTATAAATAAATATTCAATTCTACATTACACTATAGGTAGCAAATCAAATAGTTCTTTTTTAAACCTTTTTTCATATAAAAACATTCCCCAACATATGTTTCTTCTAAAAAGATAAAGTGATGGACTGGCTATGAGGGTATTTTTATAAATAAACAATTTATTTAGAAATCATGCAATGCTTTAATACATCATCAAACCAAACAATGGATAAGAAGTATGTCAAGATAACTAATGTCGGCATAACTAATACCAACAATATGCCATATTCAACATTATTCTTATGCACCCTGCCAAACGACCCCTTAATTAGAACAAAGAAACTGCTACAATATTATATTTAGGAATCCTCAAGACTACCAGTAGATAGAACGAAGAAACCCTAAGCACAAGTCCATTGAAAGGCTACTCACATAGATGTCGAAAATATTTCAGTAAAGGACCAAGTAATTGCTATTCAAAATTACCAGAAAATGCATGATTGCTTTAGGTATTGAGTCTTCAATATTCTTCCTGACAATGTCATAGTATGACCTCAATAACAGTTTTGTGACGGCAATTTCAATAGTCTCCTGGTCTGAATGAGTTTCTGAAGGCCTCAAGACAGTTGGGGGCTTCAAACAAAACATATAGAGATGTCATGTTTGATTTTATCACCAACTTAATCCATAAAGTACTCATACAGCAGAGAGGGCCTTCAAAACACATACCTCTCTCAAGTGGATCATTGAGAAAGCATGATCCATGCTCTGTACAGGATCACTGAACGGCTTGCTAATGAAATTGTCTTTCACAGAAGAAAGATTGTCCGAGCCACCAAATATTGATGATATCCCCCAACTTGAACCAACATTTGATCCTAATAAAGAAATAAGTCAGCGATGGCTTTGACAATAAGAACCAGCAAAATATTACTTCCTAAAGATAATAAGGAGTCCAGAAAAAGGAATGAATTCATAATAAGCAGCAACAGAAAAGTTCAAGGTGCTTTTCGAACTAAAGAGTACCAAAAGATACACCGGGGAGGACCTTTTCATAAAGCCACATTGGCAAACGGCTAGAATCCTTGTACAAAATATTCATTCCCTTCTTGTCAATCAAAATAACTAATAACTAATAACTAATAACCCATGTAGCGACACGTGTATGAATGAATGCACCATGTATTACCAGATGGAAACACACCTGATGTTGTGGTTTTCTCGACTTCTTGAGCAGGCCGAACAACCTGTTTCCAGTCCAGAAGGAACACTAATCAATGCAAATAACTAAAGCTTCTTACTACTTGAAATTTGAAAGCTAGGTGCGATGTCCATCAGGGAGACAAAGAAGAAACCAAGCTAGGAGATTATGAAGCAGAAAAGGCCAACCTGATCAGGGACAAAACCACCAACTGATCTGGCAAAGATAGCACGTGATTTTAGACTTCTTTCAGAGGTTGGAGCTTTTTCTAAATCTACCCCATCCTGGGTATCAATACGCAAACAAAAAATTATCATCAGTATGATATAATTTGCAAGACCAATTGCTAAAGTCTATGAAACAGCAAATGAAGCATTTACTTTCAGCCTGGGGACAGGTGCAACAATCCTAGATGACTTGACCTGCTGTAATGCAATCTCCACAGCTTTACTCCCACCAATAAAATTTGGATGAGAAGTATTTATGTAGTCCATCTGTAAGAGAAAAATATATTTAAGCTGAAGCAATATACAAATTTTAACAGCAACAGATTCATCAAAAATTTGGCGATTATGCTTTTGAACTTTGAAATAAGCTGTTCGTTATCTGAGATATCAGATGAGCATAGACCTAGACTCTGAAACCATTAGTTCACAAGAAATGCAGAGCAATCAATCGCAAAATATTATCTGTAAGAGGAGAACAGCTTCAAATTGATGCTAAATATTTGAAAACAGTTGACACTCATCGATCAAGTCAATGAACTTGATCATAGATGCGAATGTCGATGTATGTATGTGTGTGTGTGTTGTATTAGGTATAAGCAAAACCAAATAAAAAACCCAACTTCTTTTGGCATACCTCCATGTCAATAATGTGTCCAATCATTACTTCTGAAGGTTCCAGTCCGTGGCGCAAAAAATTTCCTATAACCTCATCCATACGCTTTCTCAAAATTGGAAACCGCTGCAACTCATTGATCATACAACGATGGCTCATCTATGAAGGAATCATTTGGGTTAAAACAGTAATTACAAGAATGCATTACCCAGAAAAAAAGGTACTCAACATTGGCCTACTTTTATCAGCTCATCATATATAAATTTGGCACACTGAAAACTCGGTTCCATTAGACGTGCTATTTGCCTTCGGATAAGAACTTCAAATGGGACCTACATATTTACAAAATAGTTAAAATGAAACCAACCAAATGACATAAATACTATAGAAAATATTTGATAACGTGTTGAACTATTGGCTCAAAAGCAAAAGCAATTCGCAAAGAACAGGTTAAGCCTTTAGGACTTACTTCTGGCACAAATAAAGCAGATTTGGGACCCGTAGCATTTTGAATGGCAGTTCGGATGTCATCATCGGTTAAATCTTCACAAGGATCAACTTCCTGCAGAAGATAGAGAAATCTGATAAAATTTGATAAGCAAATGAACCTAGGATTAAAACTCCATTTATGTGCATCGATATACCAATTTTGCAAAGTTACTGAAAAGTTCTTGCGTCTATCATTCACCTTTTTTACCGCCTCTTAGATTTAGAATTCTTTTACAGCAGATGAGGAAACGATTATTGACAGAAGGAGTTGTCAATAAAAGAATATTCGAAATGGAACACAGGTTTCGGTAATGTGACTATGCTCGTGGATAAAGACCAACTTATGTGGACAAATGATGAAAAATTATTCACGGATGGTATATGTGCCCACACCCTTGGCAACAATTTATGACCATCCTGAGAAAAAATTTAATGCCCAAGAAAAGCATTATAAGCCCATACGGAGTTGGCTATACTCACAAAAGCATACATATTAAGCTATCTATTGACAGAAATGACATCAATGTCATTTACATGCAAACATTAGCAAGTCTTCAGATGAATTTCAATTCTCTGAGCAATAAAAGAATAAAAAAGTCTTTTCAAAAGTTAATATGGAAGGTGTGGACCTCCAAACTCTTCACAAATATGTTCTGAAATATGTAATGAATTCTTGCTCCACCAGAAAGCTCAGAAGTTGACATTTCTTCATTTTTTCCTTCTATCATGGAAGAGAATGCTGTTCTCAAACCAATGAAAAAAGCAAAAGAAAAAAGACGTACTGTTAATGAGGTTACGAGGTGTCAATGGTCAATTAATATGATATTTTATACTAGAAAACAACATTAGAGATAGCAGATAGAATCAATACAGGACTATTATCGAATAGTGCAAGGTTTAGGCCATATTACCTTCACTGTACTTGGAAAGAATGTTCAGAAGGAGAGCACCCATACCAGCCTAGATTCAGGGGATTAGCGCAAAGATGTTAATAAATAGTTCGGAATACTAGCTGAACAAGCTACAGCAAAACTAGCAGATAGAAACCTTCCAGGACACAATAACTGGTAGTAATATGACAATAAACTCCCCAAAAATTTAGGCCAGTGCATGGTAAAGCTTAGGTAAGACCAAAGCAGTTACCTGTGACTCTGTGATCTCCCCATAGCTAGCATGCTCCTTTGCGACAGACACAAGTGCAGCACTAATGCGTGATTTCAATCCTGGAAGAAGGGTTTTGATGTGTTGCACCAAAATCTGCATTAAATAAGACTGTTCAAGTTGCTTTGTGACGTAATCTTATTATCCGCACAAAGCTAAAGCTACCCAAGTTATATATGATTTTGAAGCAATAAGATGTCCCATACCAGAATTGGAAAGCAAACAACAGGCATGGGAAATTTGCATTTCCTATGGGACAGAATGAAGACAAGAGGGGCTGCTCTGATGGTAAGCAACCCCCACTTCCAACCGAGAGGTTGTGAGTTCGAGTCTCCCCAAGAGCAAGGTAGGAATTTCTTAGAAGGAAGGATGTTGAGGGTCTATTTGGAAACAGCCTCTCTACCCCAGGGTAGGGGTAAGGTCTGCGTACACACTACTCTCCCCAGACCCCACTAAGTGGGATTATACTGGATGGTTGTTGTTGTTGTTGTTGTATGGGCCATAATGACTGGGATTGTGGTGAAGGTGGGTGGTATCCAATCATCTAACTGATGTAGAAAACAGCAAAAAGACAACAGGTATCTGTTGCACAAAGCAAGTATAAAGGTGCAACCATAAATAGGAAAGACAGCCTTAACATGTATTTAGAGAAAATAACCCCAGAAATAAAAGGAAAAATCACAAGACATGACTCTGGTCCAACATACACAAAGGCAAGTAGTAGGAGACCACATGACACATAAGCAACGTGCAACTAGAATTTTCATACAGAGAGAGCGTCCAGATTATGATGTTTGTTTTCAAAACGAAATAAGCTGCTTGGTAAAACCCCGATCACATATGCAAGGAACCCAAAAAGAAAGGTAACACAGACCACTACACAGACACATGTATAAATGTGTATGCTGTGCTTCTCATCTGCCAAAAAAGACATGGTTACTGTGTAAAAAACCTTATTTTATACAACAGCCAGTGACAAGACAAGCATGTCTAAGTATTTCTCAACACATGACGTTTTGCCTTCCTTTTTTTTAATATAACATGTCAATTACATTTTAAAACTCAAAATAATTAGAGGAAGTCATGAAACTTACAAGTTTTAAATTGATTTGGAGATATTCTGAATATGTAACTGAAAAATACAATGTGTGACCTTACTGTGGTTTCATGCTTTTGATAAATATCGGTCCTACAAAGATGTAATGCATGCAATATCACAACCTAATAAAAGATGAATCGCTGTTACTTTAACCAGCAGAGACTACCTGGTTCAACTTTTTTGCCAATTGAGGTACACCACAGCGATCAGCAAGATCACTATATCTCTTCAAGAAAAAATCAATAAAACAGGAGATTATTAATGGATATAGACATGAAATCAACTAATAAGAGATGGAAGAAACATTACAGGACGGCTGCGGAAGAACTTTTCCTCAGCTACAAGAGCGTCCTTAATACTCCGGTTCTTCATAATATCCTGTTTTAAATGATTCAGCTATAATATTATACTCTTATAAAGCAAGTATATACAAATATATATATGCACACGGACACATTTATTAACATAGACTGCTGTCGGTTAAAGCTACTAAAAAGTGTATTAGGTAGTGTTGCTCATATGTAGCAAACTGTTATCTTGTTACCCATTACTTTTTTCTCTGATGAACAAAATCTTTACCTTGTACTCATAAATAGTAATAAATCCAAACTAGTACAGGCAGCATTCAAAGTTGATTTGTTGTACATTATGCACTGACTGCTAAGCTCTTCCGCGTTTGAACACAACTTTTAAGATTTTCAAGTTTTTTCACTACTGCAAAGTTGCACTGGATCTTGACCTCATTATGGTCCCTTTTGGTGTTCAATGGCTATAAGTTTCTCTACTTATTCATCTGTCCTTTAGGCCTATTATAGGGTGGTATAATGCCTCATACTTTTCTCTTCTGGCACAAAAGAAAAGAGTGCAGAGAAGAATCATAAAGGTAACCAGTTTATTACCTCTATCATGGGTTTATATATATGTGCTTCAAAAGTACTGTTTCTTTTTTCCTTGAATGGTTTAGTTGTGTCCCCTTAGAGTGCTTTTAATTATCCTTAAAACTAATTGATTCAAAATAAAGCATTGGCCAGTGGTATTCAATAAAGATTACTTCGAGTTCAAAGAGAAAATCACACTCAACAAAATGAAAAGCTAGTAGCCCAAGACCAATTTAGCAGCCCAGAGACTATAAAAGGAAAAGAGACCTGAATTGCACCCCATGCTTCGGACATGAAGATAAATATGCAATCTACCGCACAGCATTTGAAAAATAAGTATAGCCAGCATTACAGAATTTCCTAATGAAGAATGATAAGTTAATTGAAAAGAATAAAAAATGCAATTACTTTATTCATCTTCTTCATTTTGCACCTCTTTGGACTGGGCTAGAACATCAGGGTCAAAATGAGAAGGCTTAAGTGTGAAATTCTTGAATCACAGAAGAACTCCAAAATTGTACTTGTCCCAAAGTTGAAGCATTGTTATGCAAAGATGACCATGAAATGATCAAAATCACATATGTCAAAAGGTGCCAGGTAAAATTTAGTAGGAATGTTGAAAACATGCACTTAGATAACCATGCCCAGGAAAAGAAAACTTGCTAGAGGTGCCTCTCAGAGACCATAAAGACTGTACATATCCATGAAAAATGCGGACAAAGTTTTCGTTGTTGGTTCTAAATCCATCACAACATGTCTATAAGAATTAAAACGGATTTAAAAGAAAAATGATAACCACAGATGCAACTCCAAAACATAAATATGAAAGCTCAAAAGTGACAAATCAAAGAAAACAAAACGAAATGAGATAAACTATGTTCTCCACCAAAAGTGTAACTGGATGTATTACCTCCTGACAACG